>JALMGF010000008.1:5137500-5737500 GCA_023333645.1 Sceloporus occidentalis
CTTCAAGTATTTAAACAGGGCTATCATATCACCTCTTAACCTTCTTTTCTCCAGGCTAAACATATTCAGCTCTCTCATAGGGCATGGTTTCCAGACCCTTCACCATTTTAGTCACCCTCCTTTGGACACATGGCTCCAGTTTCTCAATGTCCTTTTTGAATTGTGAGCCCAGAATTAGACACAATATTCCAGGTGAGGCCTGACCAAAGTAGAATACAGTGGTACTATTACTTCTCTTGATCTAGACACTATACTTTTATTGATGCAACCTAAAACAGCATTGGCTTTTTTAGCTGCCACATCGCACTGTCAATTCATGTTCAACTTGTGGTCTACTTGGACTCCTAGATCCCTTTCACATGTCTTCTCCTTAAGCCAGGTATTCTCCTTAAGCCAGGTATTCATCTGGAGATCCCAGATGTCTCAATCCTTTGAGATGGAAGCTGTGACCCAGGATGGAGACATCTGGGATCTCAGGTATCTTTGCCTCTGTTCTGTCTTTTGAGCAGATAATACAATGGACCCTTGGTATCCGCTGGGGTTTGGTTCCAGGACCCCCAGGGATACCAAAATCCATGGATGCTCAAGTCCCATTGCATAGAATGGCATAGTAAAATGTCTGGTATGCATGTCTGCCAATGCCCCTGAATGAAAGCTCAAGTACAAGACAACAGACTCTGTGCAATGACACATGTTTTTATCATGCTATTTGGAAATGTTCCTTATGTAGTGTATATGACAAGATAGTTCAAGGGCTTTAAAAAACATACCTTTAGATGAAGATACCTGTCTTGTTTTTAAGCCAACATAATGTGACCAATGCAAGGTCAATTAATGCGGCATAAGAGTGCATTTTCCGACCTGGATGTGTCGGACTACAAAGCCTAGTATCCTCAGGCAGTCTGGTAAATTGTCATGGTGCATGGAGATGATGTGTGTTGTAATCCCTTGGAGAAAGTGTGTTAGCGGCTTTGACAAAGGCTGTTAGCTTGGATGTGGTTGTGTCGCCAGTAACCCACTGCACATGAGAAGTGAGGTGTTAAAAAAGCATGGTTTTCATGTACGAAATGACATATATTGCTTCTTTGTGAGGCTTACATGCAGGTAAAACATCCATAGGCTTGGCCTCTGTGTAACTTTGCATGGGCCACAAACTGCGCATGTCTTTTTTACAGGTTACATGCAACATCTTTCTGAGCTGATACCTTTGGAGGTATATCTATGCAAACAGGCCTTCCTCCATCTGGGAACAAAGCATTCCAAGGTCCAAGAGATATAACATTTGAATCCCATTTGCAATACAAAAAGATATGTCTTTGGAGATCCCAGATGTCTACATCCTTTGTGATGGAAGCTGTGACCCAGGATATGGAGACATTTGGGATCTCAGATACCTTTTTTGTATTGATAATGGGATTCAGATTTTTATCTCCTGAACTTTGGGATGCTTTGTCTAGACATAAGCACTGGATAAATGCCAGAGTAAATGTTCCTTATCCCATTTCCCTGTGTGAGAAGAGATTATAATCTCCATTCCTCCTTGATCTGAAAACAGGCCCTTTTGCTAATGTTTATGTCTTCATTTTCAAGGAGGAGAATGCATCCTTCATGCATTTAAATGACAAGCTGTGAGCAATTGTTTGTTGTTAATGTTGTTCAAAGATATAGCCATGTTAATCTGTAGAATCAGTATGAGATCTTGTAGCACCTTTGAGTCTCACTGAAAGCAAGAAGTTGGCAGCATGAGCCTTTGTAGACTTCAGACCACTTCCTCAGATGCATTTATATGAACGCTCATGCTGCCACCTTCTTTATTTCAGAGGCTCAAAGGTGCTACTCAGCAAAATGGGAGCCACCGGCCCTCAATAGAAAGCTCTCTTTCTGGTAGTCAGTGCCTCCCATGAGAGGATAGCGGCACCATAAAACCCAGTAACAATTGGTTAGAGATCCTTAGAGGTCTTTAAATAGAGGCTGGATAGCCATCTGTCAATGGGGATGCTTTGATGGAGAGTTCCTGCATGGCAGAATGGGGTTGGACTGGATGGCCCTTGGGGTCTCCTCCAACTCTATGATTTGGTCAGCTACCCAGACCAACAAAGAAACTCAAACTTGATATTATCTATCCATTAAAACAAAAAAGCAGGGTTTGAAACACAGTTTTGGAAAGCCTTCTAGTAAGTGGGATATCCCTAGATATCACTAGTCAGTACTCCGAGAGGAAGAACTGATGCTTGATTTGCAAAGACCCTGAATATGAACATGATTTGTAATCAGGGTATTATCCCTTTGTAGTCAGTTGTTTTAATGATGGGTTTGAAACAGGGATGGGTAACCTTTCGTTTCGGATGCCCTGTTGGCAATGCCCATCTGCCAGCAGGCTTTTTCTCAGCTGGTATATTTGATCAGCGATTGGAGATTAGATATAAGTGGCTATTAAAGGCTGGGGAGGTGTGAAATGGGAGGGGATTGTGGCTTGCAATCCTGGAACATGGAAGTCATCTCAGTTTTGCGGCCCTGCAAAGTGTCGAACGTGAACTCTAGTTTTCAGCTCGGAGAGGTGTTGCATGGAACTGAAGTGTGTGATCTGGCACCTCAGAAAAGTGGCTGAATGGAACTGAAATACAGTATGTTGCAAGGCAATAAGACAGGAGGTGACAATAGTGATCCATAAAGTGTAAGGTAGTATGAAAAGAGGAAGACGGCATTTTGTTGTTGTTCTGTTGTAGCTGCCCTCAAGTCGGTTCCAACCCATGGATCTGCGGCTGAGTCGTCTCCAAGAATCCCTCTCTTCCATTGCAGTCTTGCCCAGGTCCTGCAAGCCCTTGCCTATAATCCCCTTGATAGAGTCTATCCATCTGGTTTGTCTTCCTTTCTTTCTTCTACCTTCTACCTTTCCTAGCATTATTGCTTTTCTAGTGATCCGTGACTTCTCATGATGTGGCCAAAGTGCGACAATCTCAACTTGTTCATCTTTGCTTCCAAGATGGTCTGATCCGTTCAAGAACCCATTTGTCTCCTTGGCTGTCCATGGCATCCTAAGTACTCTTCTCCAGCACCACATTTCAAATGAGTTGGTTTTCTTTCTGTCTGCTTCCTTCACTATCCAGCTCTCACATCAATATGTAACTGGGAATACAAAGACCTGAACGATTCTGACTTTAGCACTCAGTTGTATGTCTTTGCTCTTCAGTATCTTTTCCTTACCATCCAACATTTCAGCAATTAAAGCAGGGCATGCATGGTCAGGATGACAAACATTATTAATAAGGAAGGACACACAAGCTAGGAGAGGTTGCTTCAGTTTGCTTTTGCCTGAACCTGCGGGGATTTGTCCCTGCCAAACTGGCCCTACTTTGAGAATCAGGGCAGAGCATGGATATGTGCAAAGTTACTCCATAAAAATAAAACAAGAGCCAGAGCGATGCACTGAAAGGGTCTAGTTCAGTGCTAGGATATCTCCTTCGCATGCAGAAGGTCCCAAATGCAATCCATTTAGGCCAGGAGATACGCCAAAGAGCTACTGCCAATGCCTGTAGATAGTGCAAAGCTTGAAGAATAAATGACCTGATTTACAATATAATTATATTCCTAATGCATCAGAGGATGGTATGGTGCAGGTTCAAATCCTTATATGAACACTGAGCGACATGCGCCATTGGCACTCGCAACGTAACCCATGCGCCGGTAAAAGAACCAGGACAAAACGATTCTTTTTACTCCGGAGGGACGTCGCGTGGTCTAGCGGCTTCGGAGAAAAACGGTTGCAGCCTAAGAGAAGTAAATCCCTTTCCATTCCTGACTGGTCCATATGATTTGGTGGCCTTCCGTTCCTTCAGATCACCACCGAGAGAAATCCAGGAAGAGCTGTGTCTTGTAGTTTCAAAATGTACGTGGTGCAAGTGTCTTCATTTTGCTTGCTTAGAGATAAGCAGCATGCAACATGCCAGGTGCATAAACCAGGGAGTTTTCCTTAAGGCTTTCTGAAGAACTGGCTTTGCATATCTGTTTCTTATGACAGATGTGTGGGAAACGTCTTACACATACATTTCTGCAGTATGCCAAAGCTAACTATTTGCCTACACTTGCAGAGAGCAAATAACAGGGAATCCTGAGGGCTAGACCAATCCTTCTTCTGTTTTGATTTAACACGGAGAGCTCAAGGCGTCTCCATCTCCCTGGCAATGCCTTATTCTGGGGAACCCTCCCTCATTCCTCAGAACAAGGCATTTCAGGTGGACAAGATACAATAGCCCTTTTTCCTGCAGTTACGGAGATGCCCATACCGTTTCTCTTAGCATGTGTGTTCTTCCACATTCATACCTTTGGCCATCTTGACCTCATTCTGATGTTACTCGGCGACATGCGTTCTATGAAATGTTGGGCATATAAGAGCAGGTGGCAAGGCTAGCATGGGAAAATAACCTATATGGACTCCCGGATTCCCCTAGCAAGCGTCAACAAGAATTACATCTCCAAAGAATAGTGGTATATAAATAAAACAAATTATTATTATTATTATTATTATTATGATTATGATGATGATGATGATGATGATGATGATGATGATGAAGCAGGCACTTTAGAAAAGCAGCAGATGTGCCAAACGCCAATACAAGGGGCATAGGAACAGACAGGCCAAAATAAAGCTGCATCGGGTCACTTTGGAGGTATGCTGTTTAAATGACGCACGCATCTTAAGAGGCCAGAAGTTACACCAAACCTTAAAACTGGAGTGTGGCTTTGCCGCAACGTCTGCGCATGCAGCATATAAACAGCGCACCTCCAAAGTGACCCGAAGCAGCTTTATTTTGCCCTGTCTATTGGAAATCAAATTACTAATCCGTGGCAGTCAATAAAAGGCAATAATTCAGGTCAGGAAGGGAGCAAGGTGGCACAGGCGGCACAGGCAGCAAGACGGCTACCTTCTCCTGTTGTGTTTGGAGCTACATCACTAACACGATACATGCTATTGAATTGCCATAATGCCCAATGGGGTGCCATGCAAGATGTCCTGTTGCACAACATGGGCTCTCACTGTGAAATGGTTATGCTCGAAAAACATTACATTGTCCCAAGCTGTGCCAGAGCTTTAGCAACTGCTCCAGACCTTCCTTCTGCCGATCCCTTACCCAATATGTTTGTGGCTGTCAAGGAACTCCCAATATGGGGAAACAACAGCATTGGATTGCTGCACCTAAGAAAGAACCCAAGACGCTGCAAAGAGCTTCTGGTGCTGCCAAGGGAAGAGAAATGTTTGTGATTCCTGAGCATCCCTGCCCAGGAATGCCACATTGAAAGAAGACAAGAGGAGAGGTCTTCCTTTTCTGTTGATGGTTAGAAGATGACATACAGGTGAGTCAAATGTGCCAGATTCTCTTGGTTGGTCAAAAGAGTGGCCTGCATTAAGTTTTCCTTATCCGCACCCCACCACTTGTTTTCTTAAACTTATGGTGTCATAGGCTATTTCCTTAACTAGTGGCCCATTTCCTTCTTTCACTTGTGTACTTATTTATAGCATTTATACCTCCGACTTATTGGTGGAAAGCCTCTCAGAGTGGCCTGCATTCTTTCTGTTTGCTTGAAGAAGAACCACGTTACGAACCGCAATAGTGGTTTGCAGCAATGCAAAAACAGCAATGCAACACGCCATCAGAATGAATTGGAGTCACTTGGTGAAGGAGCACATGGTAAGAACCAAAACAGAAACATGTGACAACAGAATAGGATGCACCTAATTTGATTAAGAACAAACAAACAAACCCATAGGTATCAATATCCACATCATTCCCTCCATTTCCATTTGCAACGCTGACATGATTGATTAACGCTGCTGCGCATGGATGCGATGCAATGCAGCACTGCAAAAGCTTAGAATGCATTACCGCATTTATTTGCTTGTGAGATTATCACAGCCTAAAGGACAGAAGCAAAGTGGGATGCTCCCATCTTTATCATGCGCTCACATGAAGATTATCACACGACGTCTGACAACATCACATTTACCCTGTCATTATCCTGTCCATGAAGTGCTACAGAAATAAGCTTCAGATCCTGACTGGGATATGTAAACCTTGGGCAAGTCACACTCTCTCAGCCTCAGAGAGAGAAAGATTCCATTCTATGACCTTCTATCGCCACATCTATCACCTAGAATGACCTTTGACATCTAGGTGTGATAAAGATGCTTGTGCGCTTTGAAAGATTGCATAAGATATTTTGCGCCTTTTGATTGGTCAAATAAGGGTATCGCTAGAACTAATACGGGGTTCATTAGGAAATGAAGATGGGAAATAAAATCAACTTCGCCAGGAAATAACTATGGGTTAGTCTGAAGTAGGAAATAAACTTGTCTCTCCTTCCTGCACCTGTGCCTTTTCCCCTCCATTTGATGCACTTTTTAACAGCATGTGCTTGTTTATGCTTCTGCCAGAGTCGGAGATGTTCCTCTAAAAGGCGGCTTGTAAATGCTCTGGTTGGCAGCCAAAGCAAGCCAATTTACATCGCCTTGCCTCCTGCATTTTCCAGCCATTTCAGATGCAAATGCAATGTGTCACTTCCAGTCTCGTGAGCATGTGCGCAGTCATCACTAGATGTGTATGTGTGCGTGTGTGCGCACTGTGTTGTTGAGAAACCTGCTATTTCATCCAAGCCAGAACCAGTTCTGGCTCTCGTTTCCCTCTGCTGGATAAACTCACCTGTCGCCCGCATTGTGGAAAGAGGAAAAGACGAGCGAGGTTGGATTGGGCAACAAGGCGCTAGTTGCACGGTGTATGATGGCACATGGGTGGCCTTTGGGATTGTGTCATCACTGGTGGATGTTTGCTCCAAAGTGCAGGACAGTGGCTCTCAAGCTGTGGTCTTTAGAGGTTGGGACTTCAGCTCTCCAAAGTCCCAGCTGGCATGGCTAAGGATGGGAGATGTGGGAATTGTGAGGACTGAAGTCCAGATCCCGCAACTTGTTAAACGGGCCATTTGGACCTCTGGACAACCATGGAATATCTCAGATGTGAGGATGATCTGGCAGCAGCACCCATTATCCAATACTGCCAGGGTTGATTTGGCTAATATGGCTAGCTAGATCATAGAATCATAGAGTTGTAAGAGACCCCAAGGGCCATCCAGGCCAACCCTCTGCCATGCAGGAACATACAAAGGACCCCCGACAGATGGTCATCCAGCCTTAGTTTAAAAGCCTCCAAAGAAGGAAACTCAACCATACTCCGAAGGAGTGTCTTCCACTCTCAAACAGCCCTTACTGTCAGGAGGTTCCTCCTAATGTTGAGCTGGAATCTCTTTCCCTGTAGCTTGCATCCATTGCTCCAGGTCCTAGTCTCTGGAGAAGCAGAAAATAAGCTTGCTCCCTCCTCAATATGACATCCCTTCAAGTATTTAAACAGGGCTATCATATCACCTCTTAACCTTCTCTTCTCCAGGCTAAACATCCCCAGCTCCCTAAGGCGTTCCTCAAAAGGCATGGTTTCCAGACCCTTCACCATTTTAGTCGCCCTCCTTTGGACACATTCCAGTTTCTCCGCATCCTTTTTGAATTGTGGTGCCCAGAACTGGACACAGTATTCCAGATGGCCTGTGAGCCTGCACATGTTCCCCTCCCAGTCCCACTATCCCCGGCCAGCAGGAATGATGGGAGGAGGGTGTCAGGTTCTCTATCCTAATACTTTAGCCCTAAACCTCATCCCTGTTCTAACAGTGGAACCTGTCTTTCTTACCTGTTGGGTCTATGGCCAGAGAGCCTGCACATGTGAGCCTTCTCCATGGAGAAAGGGAGAGCTGGTCATCTTTGGGCATTTCAGAATGCAGTCAGGACAACGTCAAGAACAAAGGCGGACATGCTACACTTCAACAAAATTTTCCAGGTCCGTCACTAGTGAAGAATTGCATCAGGAAGGATCACTTGTCAAATATACAAGGCAGCAATTGCTATGAGATTTCTGGAAGATAGCGCATGGACTGTTGGCCCATTGACTTCCTTGGTATTGTTTACCTCCAAATCCACATCTTCTGTCTCAACCGCAATGCGCTCTGTCTTGTTGATGGATGACGTCAAAGTGGGTGAATTTTCAGAGGTAGCATCACAAACCCTGGTACAGGGTCATTCACTCCGAGATTGTGTCAGGGGTGACAGAGGTGTTGCAAAGGCTTTACAACTAGCCAAATGCTCCAGCAGCACCATGTGGGATGCCTTCTTGTGCCCAGATGAATCAGCAACACCCAGAGGTCAAAGTCTGGCAGAAAAGATGAACTATGTCATTTTATTACAAGGTGTGTGTGTGTCTGTGTGTTGGGTCTTCCTTTTCGCATCTCAGGAAGTGAAAAGCAGCAGCTAAACCAGTTTTTCCCCCCAATTGTTTTTCTTTGGACACACCAGGCTATTGCAGGAAACAAAGAAATTCAATTGTGATTGCTTGTCTGTGAATGTAAAGAGGTCAACCGGATATCTCAGAACACCTGCTTTGTACACTGAAGTCGCCAGGCTTTTCTGACACCAAGCTCCCATGGAAGCGGAGATCTTTCGCACAATTTGTGTCGGGCTTTATGGAGGCCTGCCTCACATGCTACTTTCCTGTAGAGCTCAGAGCATGAAGAGTGGGCACCAACCTCACTCACAAGAGACAAACCAACATCTGAAGCCAATTTGCTGTCTTCCAAATGCTCCATGGTTGGTGAGCGCAACTGGTGCCTGCTTTTGGGAAGGGTAAGCACCACCTCTGCTCACAACAGATTAATGCACATCTGGTACACAGCAAAATGGCCTTAGATGGAATCCATCTGTTGCGAGCATGGTAAGTGCCTGCTCTTCCTAACTCTCAAGTGAATGAGAGGATAGTACATGAAGCAGAACTATTACTTCCCTTGATCTAGGGACTAGGACTATATAAAGCCCACCTCAAGTCTCATGAGAGGAAGGCCTTTCACTTTGGGGCTGCTCTGCCTCCTTGGCTGGGAAGGAGGACAAGGGCCAGGGCAGCCATGATCCCAGCAGCTGGATCCCTGGCATTTGGTATATTAAGCCATTTTGCCATGCACAAAATGCTCAGATTTTGGTCTGTTGGGAGCACATCTTGTGCCCACTCAACAAGTCAAGCCACATGGGCTTGGGCATTTCATGCGGCCCAGTATAGGACTAGATTTCAATCCCCTAAATATGGACTGTCCCATACAAAACAGGACACCTGGGTGCATGGTAGGCAGGAATAGTTATGCCTCATTTCTGTCCAATTTAGCTGTTTTCCCAGTATGAGAAGGCTGCCCCTTTCCTTTCCTTTTTGCTTGTGGTCATGTTTGTATTGCTACTTCTCCAAGATCCTTGGAGAGATGTATACTAGACCTTTGCCCTTCCTGGCTTTATCAGCCAGGCCAATGCAATAGACCTTTGCCCTTCCTGGCTTATCAAACAGACCAGTGTGCTGGACCCTTGCCCTTCCAGCTTATCAAACAGGCCAGAGAGAGACTGGCTAAGCAGGTGAAGGGAGCCACATGTGGTGGCTTCCCAACTCCATGAGTTTACCTAGATCAGTTTCAATCTGGTTTCAGTCCTGACTTGGAACACAGACAGCTTTGGTTGCCTTGGTAGATGACCTATGCAAGGCAATGGACAACGGGAGTGTGTCCATGTTGGTTCTGGTGGACCTCTCAGTGGCTTTCAATAGCATCAACCATGGTATCCTTTGGGCCACTTTGCTGGGTTGGGACTTGAAGGGATTGTTTCACTGTGGCTCCATTGCTTCCTGGAGGGACAAACTCAGAAGATGGTGTTGGGGGACTCCTCTTTGACTCCCTGGCTGCTGACCTATGGGGTTCCTCATGGTTCTGTTTTGTTTCCTATGCTATTAACTTTACATGAGAGGTTGTCTGGAGTTTTGGAGTGTGATACCATTAATATGCAGATGACCCCCAACTCTACTACTCCTTTCCATCTCAATCCAAGGAGGCTGTCCTGGTCCTCAACCAGTTTCTGTCCAAAGTAATGGACTGGATGAGGGCAAACAAGTTGAAACTTAATCTAGACAAGACAAGAGGTGTCTTTAGTCAATTGGAAGGCAATCATTATCCTGTCAGTGAAGTGGAATGGTCCACAACCAGGCAAAAGACCACCAGACAATATCACGCTTATCCCGTCATTATCCCATCAGTGACGTGGAATTGTCCTATCATTTTTCATTAACAGAAGTTAGATGGGGTAATATGGCTATTGAAGACACAGGTTCACAGTTTGGGGAAAGCCCTGTCTTGGCTTTGAACCTGAAGGCCTAGGTTTCCAAGGAGGCCAGAAGTGTGTTTTCACACTTAAAGTTGTGTGCCTGCTGTGCCCATTCCTTGAGTGGTCAGATTTGACCACCATGGTACATGCCTTAGGACAGTGGTTCCCAACCTTCCTAATGCCGCGACCCCTTAATACAGTTCCTCATGTTGTGGTGACCCAAACCCATGAAATTATTTTCGTTGCTACTTCATAACTATAATTAAATAGGTGTTTTCCAATGGTCTTAGGTGACCCCCATGAAAGGGTCATTCGACCCCCAAAGGGGTCCCGACCCACAGGTTAGGAACCACTGCCTTAGGAGATTATCACACAGGAGAAAGGATGTCCTTTTCCTGTCCTTTCATCCGATCGCATGGATAATGACAGGATAAGCAGGACATGTGTGTAATTCTTTTGCGTGATCACAGGATAAGGACAGGAGCAATCCACTTCACTCCCATCCTTTGTCCCCTTGTCTGATAATCCCTTTAGCTACATCTCATTTGGATTACCGTAATGCACTCTGCTTGGGTCTGCTTTTGAAAAGAGTTCAGAAACTTCAGCTGATCCAAAGAGCTGCAACCAGACTCTTAACTGGGGCAGGCTACAGAGACCATATAATGCCCCAGTTGAAACAGCTCCACTGGCTGCCAGTTTGTTTCTAGGCACAATCCAAAGTGCTGGTCATGACTTCTAAAGCCCTATATGGTTCAGATCCAGGCTATCTGGAAGAGTATGTCTCCCTATGTGAGCCGACCCAGGCCCTGAGATCCTCCGGAGAGCTCTTCTCTCAGTCTCACCACCTTCGCAAACACATCTGGTGGGAACACAAGAGAGGACCTTCTCCCAGACTCAGGAACATAGTGGGAATGAGGCCCAGGAGAGTTCCAGATCCACTTGGAGCAGCTGCAGGAAGAGAACAGCCAGAAAAATCAGAGGTGGATTCCCTGGCCCTTCAACAACAGATCCCCGGCTTCCCCTGGATTTAGGTCAATGGGTGGCACCAAGGGGAGAGTCAATCTGATAGAAATAGCTGGTGATGAAGACCAAGGCCAGATGCAAAACATGAGAAGCAGCGCTCTGGAAATCCCCTAGAGAAGTTTCCTAGTTGGAACAGAGAAGATCCCAGTTTCAAATTAGCCAAAAGGATTTGATTTTTGGAATACTGGTTTAAGGTGCCCAATTGCCAGCTAAGGAAAAGTGATGAGCTTTCAGCTCCATTCTGCTTTTCACTTGGTGGAAACAACTGCAAAGCAAGCTCCTGGTTTGGGAAGAGGATTAGGGCCATGCCATGCATAAGAAGGTGTGCCAATTCCATAGAGAAGATTAAAAGGCTCACAGGCAGATCAGAAATCTGGGGAAATCCAGAGTTCCACTTGGCAGGAACATTACACCCACAAAGCCTGTGAATGTGGTGCATAAGAACATCCAAGGCATGACCAGAGCAAAGGGCTGTTAAGTGTCACATACCTTTTCCACAATGGGCAACTAGGAGGCTTATAGAAAAACTACAAGCAGGCAATAATACTAACATTAGGCAAAGTGAGATGCTTGCCCCAGGTGCCAGATGCTGGGTGACAGCTGCCTAGCCTTAGAATCATAAAGTTGGAAGAGACTACAAGGGCCATACAGTCCAACCTCCAAACCCAGCAGACATCATAGGAGACAGTGCCTTCTGCCATGTAAAACAAGTCCTGCAATCCTTGACTGCATGAGTCTAGCTTGACTATGCGCTATGGCCATGGTTCCCAAACTTTGGTCCTCCAGATATTTTGGATCCCAGATCCTTGATGCCTGGCCAACAGTCAGAAATTCTGGGATCTGAAGTCCAAAACCTCTGGAGGATCCAAGTATGGGAACCACTGTGGGGTTTCTCCCATGAGGTAGGAAGTTGCATTGAATTCCATGCACTCAGGCTGTCAGATGATGCACATATTCATGCCCTAGGACAGTTCCAGCTTGGAGCTTGTTCTGGCTCTTTCATTCCATGCAGTAAATGTTAATCTCATTTGCTTGGGGGTATGTGTCTGTATGTGTGTGTGTGTTGTGTTGATGTGCTGATGGACTGTCCTATAGATCAATGACTCCTTCTTGAGCCCTGGAGCAACTTGTCTCCTCTATGCACATTGCTCAATTACTCCTTTTGTGTGGTGATTTGTTGCCATTCCCCCCCTTAAGCCATGCTCTTGAGTACTCCTTTTGTGCAAATGATATTGATGTTCATGCCCTGGGCAATACTAAGATTTATTTTGCATCGAAAAGGAACAGCACCAACACCTACATAAACAAGCCTAAATGCCAGTTAAAATGTAGGTTTCCATGAAACTGGGACTGGGGGAAGAATGTGTGCCCTGGGCCCTACAGTGATTCATGTTCTTTCCTTAGCAGAGGTTGGACATAATTTATTACATGTCGCACAGTGCGCTAAAATGTGTGACTTGTCTAAGGCCACTCAGTGGATTTCCATGGCTCCACACATCATTGTGGTTCCACACATCATTCTGAATGGGAATGAAATGGCAGCCACTGGGAACAAAATGTCCACTACGTTCACCCCATCCCCAAACTCCAGCCAGTTCCCTCACCATTGCTCCTGTTGCTCCTGGAAAGGTGGTTAAGGGGTGATATGATAGCCCTGTTTAAGTATTTGAAGGAGTGTCACATTGAGGATGGAGCAAGCTTGTTTTCTGCTGCTCCAGAGACTAGGGCCTGGAACAATAGATGCAAGCTAGAGGAAAAGAGATTAAACTCAACATTAGGAGGAACATCCTGACAGTAAGAGCTGTTCGACAGTCGAACACACTCCTTCCTCAGAGTGTTTTGGAGGTCTTGAAACAAAGGCTGGATGGCCATCTGTCAATGGGGATGCTTTGATTGAGAGTTCCTGCATGGCAGAATGGGGTTGGACTGGATGGCCCTTTTTGGGGTCTCTTCCAATTCTGTGCGTCTATGATTTTGTCACTGGTGAATGAAGTATGGACATCTGCGGAGACCTTTCGGCTGAGCCTAACCCTGGAAGAAGAAGAATCTTTATTACGGCCATAGACCAACACCTTATATACCAACAGGTGTAGCTTTCGTTGTGTGCATGGCAGGTTTCATCTGAAAACTGGTCTAGGAGGAGCCAGTCGTCGGTCCAACAAGCATAAGGATGAATAGGTTTTTTTCTGGGGTTTTCGGACAATGTGGCCATATCCTGGGAAAGTTTGTTCCTGGCGTTTCACCAGCATCTGTGGCTGGCGTCACCAGAGAAGAGAGGATGCCAGCCACAGATGCTGGTGAAACGTCAGGAATAAAGTCGAAGGCTTTCATGGCTGGCAGCCATAGTTTTTTGTGGGGTTTTGGGGCTATGTGGCCATGTTCTAGAAGAGTTTATTCCTGATGTTTCGCCAGCACCTGTGGCTGGCAACTTCTCTGCTGGCGAAACATCAGGAATAGACCCTTCCAGAACACAGTTGCAGAGTCTGATGAACCCACCAAAAACTATGGATGCCAGCCATGAAAGCCTTTGACTTCGCATAAGGATGAATAGCATGGAACAAGGATGTCCAAGAAAGCCATTGCTAAATGCAACATTTTAAACTCAAAATAGACAGAACCGGGGGCCTTTCCACACAACACAGTTATAGGACTATTGCTCTACTTCAACTGCTAGGACAACATCGTATGCTGAATTCTCAGCCAGAGAGCTCCAGTGCCGCCCTAAACTACAAATCACAGGATCCCATAAGATGCAGTCATGACAGTTAAAGATGAGTTTAACATTGTAAATGTATAGCGTGAAAGGGGCCATGGTCAAAGGTAGGTTTTGTCCCAGGCAAACCCCAAGCATGACCTAGGATCTGCTAGCGCACCAAGGCTCTCCATACTATAGATCCCAGGATTCCAGCCATGGGAGTTGAAAATGAATTCATCATGTTACAGAGCTTGGGATGGATCATTCCTATGACTCCTGTTGGGACAAACCTCAGTGCAGAACAGACTGTTCCAAGGAAGAGGCGGAAAAGAAACTGGAGAACTATTGTATTACAGTGGAGAGATATAGGGAGAAAGTCATAGAGTCATAGAGTTGGAAGAAACCCCAAGGGCCATCCATTCCAACCCATTCTGCCATGGAAAACCAACAAGCCAAAAACGATGCCCTTCCGAATCCTTTTCCATGCTGGATTCTCTTCAGTCTGCAGTTCTCAACCTCACCACAAGGGGCAACAGAGCAGGGCTTGGAAAGGTAGTACAGGTGAGACAGGTAACTCCTTATGCCACTAGCCATCTCTAGGATCAGCTTCTTCTAGGATCAGATGGGGCAAGAACTGTTCCTTGAACAGCCAGGCTAGACTCAGACGGCAGAGAACTGTTGCCGTTGTGTGCCTTCAAGTCCTTTCTGATCTATGGTGACATTGAACTTAACAAGGGGGACACCTGGCTTAAGGAGGTTTATACGTGTGAAAAGGCTCTGGGAGTCCAAGTAGACCACAAGTTGAACATGAGTCGACAATGCGATGCGGGCTTGTGGCAGCGAACGAGGCCAATGCGATTTTAGGTTGCATCAATAAAAGTATAGTGTCTAGATCAAGGGAAGTAATAGCGCCACTCTATTCTGCTTTGGTCAGGCCCCACTTGGAATAATATTGTGTCCAGTTCTGGGCACCACAATTCAAAAAGGATGTGGAGAAACTGGACGAAGTAGACTGATGTCTCCGAAAGCTCATGCTGCCAGTTTCTTTCTTTCCATAGAATCATAGAGTTGGAAAAGACCTCAAGGGCCATCCAGTCCAACCCCATTCTGCCATGCAGGAAATCCAGATCAAAGCATCCCCGACAGATGGCCATTCAGCCCCTGTTTAAAGACCTACAAGATCCCTCTAGATCAGAATTTAGGATGTTTTTCAGCCTGGATCATTTCTCCATGCTTTTATCCTCCTTTGCAAATCCTCATCCAGAGCGCTTTCCTGACCTTGCATCCAAACCAAACCAGGAGGGAAGGAAAATAATAATACAAACACCATCCCAAAGTGACATTTCCAGTTTTCCCTGACTGGCTTTTCTAGTTTGCATGGCTTCTCATTCCCTGCTGGAGAAAAAAAGGCTAGGGAATACACACACACACACACACACACACACACACACACACAAATCTGCTGATCCAATCTGTGCCCAAGGAAACTCCAGTGACTGTGGGAACATGACTCAACCTCTGAATCTGCATAACAAGGCTGGACAGCTCCTGGCCTCCTTATCAGTAGCTATAAAGGAAACTGTTAGGATCCCAGCCAGGCCAGAACATTGGCTGCTCCTTTGGGCACAGCTCCAGGCACGACATCCAGCAGACCTGTTGCAGCAGAATCAGCCCAGAGACAGGTAGGGTTCAAAGACATAGCCGTGCTAGTCTCTAGAATCAGTACCTAGATCTTGTCACACCTTTGAGACTTGCGGAAAGAAAGCAACCATGCCTACTTCCCTGGATGCATTTGGTGGAGTGGAAAGCCAGGCATATAGATGCCAAAGAAGATGTCTGTCTGTACCTGGTTGATGGATTCCCATTGCCAAACTGGCCTTGCCTCTTCATTTCCATACACATTGGCCAGTGCGCTGTGCCTTTGTTCAATACAAAACACAGTTGAAACTGGACTTGCTATGCCATTGCCATGTGCAAAAGGTTTTGAATTTGAATTGGCATTCTCACATACCAATGGCATATATAAGTCTGTGCCCGGCTTCCACTCCACCAAATGCATCTGAGGAAGTAGACTGAAGTCTAGGAAAGCTCATGCTGCCAACATCTTCCTTTCAGTGAGGCTCAAAGGTGCTGCAAGGTCTCTCTATAACCAAAGAGAGGTTGTGGGTTTGGGAAGACTGTGGACAGGGGTGCATTGTGTGACTGTCACCAATGCTAGGGGCTGAATTGATGCCATCTAGGTAGAACTGTATGGAGACTCAGAAGTGTAACATTTGTCTTTGCTGTAACATGCACAGTTTGGATTATGGATGTGTGTCTTTGCCGTAACATGCTCAGTTTGGATTATGGATGTGTGTCTTTGCTGTAACATGCACAGTTTGGATTATGGATATGTGTCTTTGCCGTAACATGCACAGTTTGGATTATGTGTGTGTGTCTTTGCCGTAACATGCTCAGTTTGGATTATGGATGTGTGTCTTTGCCGTAACATGCACAGTTTGGATTATGGATGTGTGTCTTTGCCGTAACATGTACAGTTTGGATTATGTGTGTGTGTCTTTGCCGTAACATGCACAGTTTGGATTATGGATGTGTGTCTTTGCCGTAACATGCTCAATTTGGATTATGGATGTGTGTCTTTGCCGTAACATGCTCAGTTTGGATTATGGATGTGTGTCTTTGCTGTAACATGCACAGTTTGGATTATGGATATGTGTCTTTGCCGTAACATGCACAGTTTGGATTATGTGTGTGTGTCTTTGCCGTAACATGCTCAGTTTGGATTATGGATGTGTGTCTTTGCCGTAACATGCACAGTTTGGATTATGGATGTGTGTCTTTGCCGTAACATGCACAGTTTGGATTATGTGTGTGTGTCTTTGCCGTAACATGCACAGTTTGGATTATGTGTGTGTGTCTTTGCCGTAACATGCTCAGTTTGGATTATGGATGTGTGTCTTTGCCGTAACATGCACAGTTTGGATTATGGATGTGTGTCTTTGCCGTAACATGCACAGTTTGGATTATGTGTGTGTGTCTTTGCCGTAACATGCTCAGTTTGGATTATGGATGTGTGTCTTTGCTGTAACATGCACAGTTTGGATTATGTGTGTGTGTCTTTGCCGTAACATGCTCAGTTTGGATTATGGATGTGTGTCTTTGCTGTAACATGCACAGTTTGGATTATGGATATGTGTCTTTGCCGTAACATGCACAGTTTGGATTATGTGTGTGTGTCTTTGCCGTAACATGCTCAGTTTGGATTATGGATGTGTGTCTTTGCCGTAACATGCACAGTTTGGATTATGGATGTGTGTCTTTGCCGTAACATGTACAGTTTGGATTATGTGTGTGTGTCTTTGCCGTAACATGCACAGTTTGGATTATGGATGTGTGTCTTTGCCGTAACATGCTCAATTTGGATTATGGATGTGTGTCTTTGCCGTAACATGCTCAGTTTGGATTATGTGTGTGTGTCTTTGCCGTAACATGCTCAGTTTGGATTATGGGTGTGTGTCTTTGCCGTAACATGCACAGTTTGGATTATGGGTGTGTGTCTTTGCCGTAACATGCACAGTTTGGATTATGGATGTGTGTCTTTGCCGTAACATGCGCAGTTTGGATTATGGATGTGCGTCTTTGCCGTAACATGCACAGTTTGGATTATGGATGTGTGTCTTTGCCGTAACATGCACAGTTTGGATTATGGGTGTGTGTCTTTGCCGTAACATGCACAGTTTGGATTATGGATGTGTGTCTTTGCCGTAACATGCTCAGTTTGGATTATGGATGTGTGTCTTTGCCGTAACATGCACAGTTTGGATTATGTATGCGCATCTTTGCTGGAAGATCTTTTGCGCTTGATGGCAACAGAGTGAGGTTTGTGCTGTGTAAGCGGAATGACTGGGCCTCTAGGCTTCATGGTTTTATGAAGGTGGATCAAGAATCTAGAATTGGAAGGGTCCAGTCCAATCCCATTCTGCCATGCAGGAACTCTCAGTCAAAGCATCTCCCAACAGATGGCCATCCAGCCTCTGTTTAAAGACCTACAAAGGTCTGGCAGGGCAGATGTGCTGCACATAGAATCATAGAAGCATCGAAACATAGAGTTGGAAAAGACCCTAAAGGCCATCCAGTCCAACACCATTCCGCCATGCAGGAAAATTCACGGCTATATACGTAACCCAAAAACGAAGCAAGTAAATGCATTAGGAGAAACCATGCACAGACATGTATACACTTGGGAAAATAATATAGCAAACCCTTTCTCCTTTAGTGTCTCTTCATGGTGGAGGAGTACGTTCCTCCCTTGGCCTAGCTTAAGTAGTAATAGTTAATATGTTTGACTAGTTGGGTCCCTAGTTAAAGGTTTTCCTTTCTGCATTTTCAAAAGTGTGAGGCTAACCTTTTGGACTGGCAATAGGAAACTCTTAGGCATAGTCATGTCATTTTACAGACCATAAAAGAAACTTCATGTGCTTCAGAGGGCCTTTGTTCCATTAAATGTGCTGCTATGAGTTGGTTTGAAATTGCACATATATATATATATATATATATATATATATATATATATATATATATATATGAGATGTTAAACTAAGCACTATCTCAGCCTATTTTTAAGGTTTCGTTCTGCAACAGCATGGCCTGGAGTTCTTGTTTCCTACCAGTGGTTTTGTTAGGTAATGTTGGGCCTCCAGGCTTCATGGTTTTAGGAATTACAGATTGTAATGTAATGTATCACCAGTGGTGTTTTTTTATGCTGAAGGAGCCTCTATGGTTGCATCCGCACTGCAGAAATAATCAAGTTTGATACCACTTAGACTGCCATGGCTCAATCCAATGGAAATCCAGGAATGGTAGTTTGTTGCAGCACCAGAGTGGAGCTTCCCAGAATTCCATAGCATTGAGCCAGGGCAGTTAAAGTGGTGTCAAACCAGATTATTTCTGCAATGCGGACGCAGTCTATGAGTCTAACCCCAAATCCTGGCTCTCCCATTGGGTAGAGTGAGCCATCTACCTTGGTTAGGAGAGTGTTTGTTGTTGTTGTTGTTCATTGTTTGTTGCTTTGCTTTGGTGCCCCAACAAACTACAATTGCCAAAATCCCATTGCATTGAGCCATGGCCTTTAAACTGGAATATGTTTTAGGAGGAGTAGCTAATACTCCAGAGGACAGGATCAAAATTCAAAATGACCTGAATAGACTTGAAAGCTGGGCCAAAGCTAACAAAATGAAATTCAACACGGAGAAATGTAAGGTACTGCACTTAGGGCAGAAAAATGAAATGCACAGATATAGGATTATGGGGGACACCTGGCTTAAGGAGACAACATGTGAAAGGGATCTAGGAGTCCAAGTAGACCACAAGTTGAACATGAGTCAACAGTGCGATGCAGCAGCTAAATAGGCCAATGTGATTTTTGGGTTGCATCAATAGAGGTATAATGTCTAGATCAAGGGAAGTAATAGTGCTACTGCATTCTGCTTTGGTCAGGCCTCACCTGGAATATTGTGTCCAGTTCTGGGCATCACAATTCAAAAAGGACATTGAGAAACTGGAGCCATGTGTCCAAAGGAGGGTGACTAAAATGGTGAAGGGTCTGGAAACCATGTCATATGAGGAATGGCTCAGGGAGCTGGGGATGTTTAGCCTGGAGAAGAGAAGGTTAAGAGGTGATGTGATATCCCTGATTCAATATCTGAAGGGATGCCATATTGAGGAAGGAGCAAGCTTGTTTTCTGCTGCTCCAGAGAGTAGGACCCAGAAAAATGGATGCAAGCTCCAGGAAAAGAGATTCCAGCTCAACATTAGGAGGACCTTCCTGATATTAAGGGCTGTTCGAGTCCGACAGTTGAACACACTCCCATGGAGAGTAGTGGAGTCTCCCTCCTTGGAAGTCTTTAAACAGAGGTTGGATGGCCACATGTTGGGTTTGCTTTGAGTGAGAGTTCCTGCATGGCAGAATGGGGTTGGACTGGATGACCCTTGCGGTCTCTTCAAACTCTATGATTCTATAATTCTATGTCTCCATTGCTGCATCCTAGGTTTAGCTGTAATGTTGCTGAACACACATAAAAGTTTTGTTGAGTAAGATTACAAGGAACTTGGATGGGGTCATTAAATTTGCAATCTTGTGCATGTTTATGAGGAACTGGAATTCACTTATGAATAAACAGATTGGTGATCCTGATGCAGGGGTTGTCTTCTGTTGCAGTTATGGCACGATGGATGTGTATGTTGGCAAACTAAACAACATATAGATTGCCCCTAGGATTTCTAGTCGCCTCCGGACTCTGAAGCATGCTTTGCTCATGAGCTTTGAATTTATGTCAGTTATTGAAACTTCTGTAGACTGCGAAAGAAACAGATTTTATCACACGGCAAAGTGTCCTCAAAATGGCACTGTTCTGTTCCGTGGCGCCAAACCGTCTCCATTCAATGCTGAGGTACGCCATTTTGTCCCGACCCAAACATTTAACGCTCCTGAGCACTGAATGGGGACGGCTTGGCGCCGCGGAAAGAAACAGGGCCATTTTGAGGACAATTTGCCATGTGATAAAATCCGTTTTGTCCCGGTCGCGCACAGTCCCAAGAGTCCCCTTCCCATTCTCATAACAGGGAAAACAATGTGTGCGATAAGGTCCTTTGACTATTTTATGCCACATTAGACTATTTGTCAGTCTGTACTGCTGCGTTCCTTGCATCAACCGTCAACCATTCTTTATTACATCACATATTGCATACTCAGCCAGGATGCCGAAAGCAGATACTGGTCTAGACTCACAGAGAGATTTGCTGCCGCATTAAAAATGCTTAAGGTGATTCAGCGCCGGCTTGTCCTGCCATGACTACAAACATTAGCATGACAAGTGAAGGTTGCATGCGCACAGTGTAGCATTGGAATTTTATCTGAGGAGGATATCTATGTACAGTAATTCAGAACTTTGCATCACTGAACCATTCATTCCACACCTTGCATGCTGCGAAGATGCATCCAGCAGAGCATGGGTTGAAGTGTCATCCGGAAAATGAGATCCCAAGTAGCAGCATCTTTAAGACGGATTATGATTTCAGAATGAGTTTTAATGGATAGCCATTCATTTTTTTGATATTGAGTGATATTAAAGCCTCAAGTTATTACACATATGTATATCTATATTACACATATTGATACAGTTGTGAGAGAGTGATCGCATGCAATAGGATCCAGATAGATGCGAATTGTGATCCGCTCTCAAAATCTCCCCAAAGGCTGTGTTTTTCAGGTTTGTTCAGATGGGTTTGTAATGTGAAAGCAATACATCCGCTTCCCAAAAGTCAGTTCCCTTGAGGGTGAAATCTTCCCGGAGGAGATTCCTTTTTGTTATAGCTTCAGTTGTGAAGATGTACTAATATAATGTACCAGGGAACCATTATCTTTGTTCGTACCTCAACGGATGGATTGGAATTTGGGCATATAATTCGATCCAGCTCTTTTAGCGTCTCAGATTTCTCATGACTTTTCCATTGCTTTATTTATTCTGGCGCTCGATAAATCTTGCCAAGAAAACACTAGGATGGGATAGGGTCCCTATGAGTGAGAGCCACCTTGAAAGCACATAACAATAAGAACATTGAGCGGTGCATTGCCTTCCCATTCTTCAGTACTGTTCAGACGCAAGCAGCAGAGGGCACCATTTTGTAAGGGCCTCTGCATTCTTCCCCGGTTTTTGTCACGGTCAGCGCTGCGGATCAAACAGTGTTCTCTGCCATAGATGTCCATTGTGTACACTTTCTTTAACTGGCCGACAGAGCTAAAGACAAATTCACATTGAAGCCAGTCTTCCTTTATGAGAAGGGAGGTAGATCAAGGGAAGTAATAGTGCCACTCTATTCTGCTTTGGTCAGACCTCAGTTGGAATATTGTATCCAGTTTTGGGCACCACAATTTTAAAAGGATGTGTTGAAACTGGAGCCATGTGTTCAAAGGAGGGCGACTAAAATGGTGAAGGGTCTGGAAACCATGCCTTATGAGGAACAATTTAGGGAGCTGGGGATGTTTAGTATGGAGAAGAGAAGGTTAAGAGGTGATATGATATCCCTGTTTAAATACTTGAAGGGATGTCATATTGAGGAGGGAGCAAGCTTGATTTCTGCTGCTCCAGAGAATAGGACCCGGAGCGATGGATTCAAACAGGAAAAGAAATTCCAGCTCAACATTAGGAGGAACTTCCTGACAGTAATGGCTGTTCAACAGTGGAACACACTCCTTCCTTGGAGATTATAGTGGACTCTCCTTCTTTGGAGATCTTTAAGCAGAGGCTGGATGGCCATCTATCAGGGATGCTTTGATTGAGAATTCCTGCATGGCAAAGCATTGGACTGTATGGCCCTTGGGGTCTCTTCCAACTCTAGGATTCTGTGATTCTAATCTAATCCGGATCCATCTTTATCCCTGTGTAAGAACAGGCTCTTCAGAGCAATTCCTAAATGAAGCTCTCTCCCATTCCCAGCTTACTTAGGCCTTCACCAAAGCCATTGGCCATATTGGCTAGAGGATGCTGGAAGTGGCAGCCTTGTTTAAAATGGGAAGTTTCCAAGCTCTAGGCTTTTGCGCACCTGTCAAAATCCAGAATTCGAAATCAAGCCTCAATCAACCTGTCAGTCAATTAAGCATGCAAATCTGTTCTCAGGTATCATCAACTCTTGCCAGCTCTCAGCGCTGACTGTCTCTCTGCTGTTCAGAATCGCTGAGCGTGATTCAGGCTTGTTGTTGAAATCTGGGAAATGGGAGATGTGCCAGGAAGTGATATTTTGTGAATCAGGCGAGCATCAATCATTCCTGTTCGCATCGCCCCGACCAACGTCCTCAGTTACCACTAAGGATATTGCAAATTGAGGCATTTAAATTTCAAAAACATCAATAAAATGGAATGCCATGCAGTCATCCAGGGAAATGGGGATGGCATGGGGCAGTAGCTTAAGTCTTGGACTATGACTCAGGAAACCAGGGTTCAGATGCTTGCTCTTCCATGGAAACCCACTGGTTGAACCTGGGCAAGTCATCCTCCATCTGCGTCAGAGGGGAAATTTCCTTCAGAAGAAAAGTATTGTCATAAGGTAGGGTTGCCGTACATTAGATTCAACCTGAACAGAAAGGTTGGAAGAGGTCTGATAAGGATCATAGTATCATAGAATCATAGAGTTGGAAGAGACCAAGTATGTTTGGATGGATGGCTGAAATGATAGACATGATTAGTAGGTAAAGAATACCCTGCAAAGTCGTTCCCCCTAACTTAGATTTCCAAAACGTGTCCTAGGTTTAAAGAATGGAGAAAGACGAGGCGAAAGAGAAGGGTGCGGACCTGGAAGAGAAAGATGCTGCCCTCATTGAGTTCTACAGCTCCTTCAAGGACCTGTTTGAGTTCTTCTGCCTCAATACCACCATCCATGGCACCATCCGCCTGGTCTGCTCCAGCCGCAACAAGATGAAGACGGCCTTCTGGGCGCTCCTCTTCCTTGCCAGCTTCGCCATGTTGTACTGGCAGTTTGCACTCATCTTCAACGAATACTGGGCCTACCCTGTGGTCATGTCTCTTTCCGTTCACTCAGAGCCAAAGATGTTCCCCGCTGTCACCATATGCAACTTGAATCCCTACAGGTAGGACAATATCTTTCTGTCGGGGGGGGGGGGGGTGTATGGCGAATAGTATCAAATAATATATCATCTCTTACACTGGTGATTCCAACCGAATAAGGAAGCACAGAGTGCAGCCATAGAATCATAGAGTTGGAAGAGACCCCAAGGGCCATCCAGTCCAACCCCATTCTGCCATGCAGGAACTCTCAATCAAAGCATCCCCAAAAGAAGGCCATCCAGCCTCTGTTTAAAGACCTCCAAGGAAGGGGACTAGACTATCCTCCATTGAGGGTGTTCCACTGTTAAAAAGCTTTTATTGCCAGGAAGATCCTCGTAATGTTGAGTTGGAATCTCTTTTCCTGGAGCTTGCATCCATTGCTTCGGGTCCTGTTCTCTGGAGCATGATATCATGGCCTTTTCTGCCGTAGCCAACCATACTTGGTTGACTTGATGCTCATCCTGAAGGTCATCAGATCCACTTCATAGTGATCTCCATGCTTTCTAGACAGGGCATATGGAAACTCCCACTACATAGAAGCGAGAGTCTTGTAGAGCTCCAGCACTGCATAGTAGTTTTGCATGTAGAACTATACTATGGCTGTCCCAGCTGACCATAAACTGGATTTTGAGTCTATTATTCTGAAGATCAGATGGTGCAATCATTTTGCATCTGGCCGCAGGAAATGAAGGGTTTCTCTACTCTCCCCTATATACAAAATAGCCATGGGGATGGGCAGCTCCTCTACAGTAAGTCCACTGGAGGGGCTTTGGTCATCATGGAGCGAAGAAGCGAATGCCAACCTCTGCATTAACCAAAAGAAAGATTATGGGTGGAATTCAGTATTGCAGTCATGGATTCATAAGCTAGAGTTACAAGTCTGTGACTGATTCATATTCAGGAAGACTATGCACAATCCGCCCTTCATACCCATAGTGTTCCATTTCAGACCCCTCCCATGGCGGCACAACATGTGGCTATATCAGTGATGGTGAACCTTTTAGAGGTCGAGTACCCAAACTGTAACCCAAAACCCACTTATTTATTACAAAGTGCCGCTATCTAATAACAAACCCTGGCAAACTCTGTGCTGGGGTGACGGCACACATGCCCACAGAGAGGGCTCTGAGTGCTATCTCTGGCACGGGTGCCATAGGTTGCCATCACTGGGCTATATGTGTATGCTGCCATTGAAGAGAATGGAGTGGGGCCATCTGCAGATGCTCCAATCTGCAGTAGGGAAGACTGTGTTCACAATCATAAAAGTACCCTAACAGCCACCAGGCACTGTGAGCAACAGAGGTTTGTTCTCCTGTTGATCTGGGTGCCATAGACAGATGTTTCCATCCTTCTCCCGCCAGTGATCTCCTTTGCAGACGAATTGCAAGAGGGATCCTACTTTTGATTTTTCAGGTTCGCCTAGTAATTCCAGATATCTGATTCCCAAAACAGTTGCCAATGCTCTGCAGTCTATTTGGTTAGGTTGACCCCATTGGTGTCTTTGTGTGCTTAGGCTTGCCCTGGTGTTCTTCCGTCTCCACAGGGTCAACATTGTCCAAAAAGACATGGCTGAGTTGGACGATTTGGCAAGGGAGACACTCTATAATTTGTATGGCTTCTACTTTCCGGAAAGACTCCTAGATGACAATGCAAGTGTCCCCACGGAGGTCTGGTTGGACGAAAACCCCAGCACCGTCAACAGCTCCAATTTTCAATTGGATCGTAACATTGCTCTGGTGAAGATGAATGGGAAAGTGGGCTTCCGGATGGTAAGTTGAAGAGGTTTCGGCCATTTTTAGTGGCCTTTTTTATTGCCAATTTCCATCAAGCAGAGACACATATTTTCATAGCTCAGTTATGGATGTTTCTTAAAGGTGGGAAAGTTACTTGTTGGACTACAACCCCCATCATCCCCCATAGCCAGCAGATTTGAGTCTCTTTTCTCCCTTTCCTTATGTGAGTTTTTGTCTTCCTTTAGTGCAACGCAACAGGCGGAGAGTGCTACACCAAAGTCTATTCCTCTGGGGTGGATGCTGTCCAGGAGTGGTACCGTTTCCACTACATGAACATTATGTCCCAGGTCCCACCCATTCTTGATATCTCTCACCGTGAGGACAGCATCGAAGAATTGGTCTATGCTTGCCAGTATGACGGCGAACCTTGCCGAGCCAGGTAAATAACCCATCCGTTCAAGATGGTGTCCAGGACGTTGTCCAGAAATGGTAATTCGTTCTGTGCCAAGGGCCTTTTCACACTGTGTATTTACCCTGCTATGATTCTTCTTCCACTGCCATGGCTGCATCCCATGGCATCCTAGGACTTGCCATTTAGGGAGCGGTATTTAGAGCGCCAGTGCGTCACCAAACTACGAATCTCAGGTTTCCACAGGAAGCAGCTGTGGCAATTGGAATATAATGCTACAATGGTGTGGCGTGAGAGAACCCCAGAATTCGGTTTACTTATATCCAGTTTAAACCTTAATTTGGGTGGCATCCTGATATTATCAGATGTTTTTTGCCATCTACAGTGCACCCGCGTCATACGTGGGCACGCTTTATGTGGCTTTCAGCATAGGACGAAGGGACGGCGCATCCCATAGAGACTAATGGGGTGTGCGTGCGCCGCCATGCCACCACGCCACCATGTGCACGAGCCCCATTCATTTAAATACATGGAATTTTCTTTATGCGGGGGAGTCCGGAGTCCAAATACAGTCCAGATCCATCCTCGCTTGTAGGAGCGCTCTGCCAGCCATTTTCCCAAGCTGGAAAACTCCTGGATCCAAAAAGAGCTGGAAGGCACGGCTTTGGAAACGAGGATGCAACCTTGTGTTTTAAGATGCTGATAGTACTGTTAATAGTTTAATCCCTTTTTAATGATTTATATATATATATATATATATATATTAACAATATTGCGCTCATTTGAGTAAGCACAATTATTATAGAAGAGCCTGCCCATCCCTGTATCTCATATTGGAAACAACAAGCTCAAGGCCAAGAATATGCCCAAACTATACCAATTTGTATATGAAATTAGGAATTGACATTATTACCTCCTTAGCTCTTGTCCCATCTTGTTGTTGTTGTTGTTGTGTCCCTTCAAGTAATTCCCAATTTAAGGTATTTGGGCGGCAAACAAGGCGGGCAAAAACCATCTGATAGAATCAGGATAAGCTCCTTACGTTCCTTGCAGCAAATGGTGCTCAAAGGGCAAAAATAATGTGTACTCAATTGGGGGAGAAGACGGCAGAAGGCAGACCCTTGCTCTTCCCAGTCAGCTTGGACAGAAGCAAACTGCTGCGTCTTGTGTGTTCTCTCTCATTAATAACCTTTGCCATCTTATTTTATTATTAATTGATGCATTGAAATATTTATACCTTGCCTTATATCAAAAAGTTACACCTGAGGAATTAAACCAAATCCATGAAAGCTTATGTTCACAGAGCGAGCCTGAAAGATGCTACAAGTCTCCTTTGCATGGTAATGTTAAAAGGAGTTCAACAGTGTACAACAATGAACAATCTTGACCCGACTCTGATGTTGTTGATGTTCCAGACTGTGAAGTTGAAGGCTTTCATGGCCAGCATCCATAGTTATTTTGTGGGTTTTTCAGGCTCTGTGCCCATGTTCTAGAAGAGTTTCTTCCTGACGTTTCGCCAGCATCTGTGGCTGGCATTTTCAGAGAATGCCAGCCACAGATGCCAAAGCCACAGATGCTGGCGAAACGTCAGGAAGAAACTCTTCTAGAACATGTCTACATAGCTCAAAAAACCCACTGTTCTGGGCATGGGATAGGATCGGCATGGAACGGGCGAGAATGGGTATTACAACACAGGAGAATGCCACTGATGCCACCAGGAGTCCCCAAGCTGTTCCCTGTCCATGCTATGGCAGATGGTTTTGAAGAATGGTTCAAAACCGTTCTTCAAAATCGGCTGCCATAGAACGGATGGGGAATGGCTTGGGGACTCTCGGTGGCATCGACGGCATTCTCCTGTGTGGTAACACTGGTTCTTGCCCGTTTTGTGCCCCGAACGGTCTGGAAATGGCATGCAATAAACTTAACTGTGACAGTGTTTATGGATCCGAGGCTGTTGCAATGGTCTGAGGACTAGGTACAACTAAACTGCAATGAAATCCGTCATTCTGAAGACGTTGCGCATGATAACCAGTAGAAGGTGGCTCTCATTTTCTTGTCGTGTGGTCATCATTATGTGCGGAAATAAAAACAAAATAGAATAGGGCAGATTTCCTAACATAGCTGTTTGCCATTTTTACTGGGTTACTCTCGAAAGGCCAGTCGTAATGTTCCTCTGTGCCATTCCCAGTGTTTCTGGCTCATCCTGACCTGAGAACACATCCCCGCCTTTTTTACATCTCCAGACTTTCAGTAACAAAAGGCAGTTTCTTAAGCCGGGCGTTGGCCTTTTTTCTCCTTTTGGGATAATTTGAGGACACAGAGGAGAAAATTCCCCGGGATTGTTCCCGACCTCACCTTGTCCTCGGAGGTAAAGAGCAGGTTGATGTCATTCCCAGTGCCACCCAGTCCTTGCCGGCTTGCCTTTGCATTCAGCGGCTGCAACCTGTCGAGAACAATCTGATAAAACCAGTGCAAACCTGCCCACACCTGGTTAAATAACTTCTCCGGAGTGACATTTGCCCAGAAGCTTTGTCCCAGAGATATCTGCAAGTGCTTTGCAGAAAGAGCGGGCAAGAATACGAGAGCCAAGGGGATGGGTTAAAGGTGGAAAGGTTTCTTGATGCTGGCATCGTCTCCGCCAAATGGCCAACTATGCCATCAGACAACCTGATCTCTTTATGGCTTCTCTTTACGATGGGAGCATGCTGCATGACACATGCAATATGCAATATGCAACAGCAGTGCACCCTTTCATGCTACACACTATGATTCCACTTTATAATAACCATAGTAATATCTGCTCTCTTGGAATCCTTAGCTTTGCATTAGGTCCTAAATTGTCAGTCCCAGGATTCCATAGGATGCCAGACCCATATCAATGTCACAGATGAAAATCAGGAAGCATGTGGCAAAACAACAGCAAAGTGTTAGCATTCATAGCCATGTTAGTCTGTAGAAGCAGTACATAGAGAGACCTTGTAGCACCTTTGAGACTCACTGAAAGAAAGAAGTTGGCAGCATGAGCCTTCGTAGACTTCAGTCCACTTCCTCAGATGCTTTTGGTGCGCTGGAAGCCAGGGACAGACCTATATATGCCATTGGTATGTGAGAATGTCAGTTCAAATGTGTATGGAAATGGCGTAGCAAGTCCAGTTTCAATGATGGTTTTCAGTCAACAAAGACATAGCGAACTGGCCAGTGTGTATGGAAATGGAGAGGCAAGACCAGTTTGGCAATGGATACTAGCCTGTAGGTGAAGAGAATAGATAAGTATAGGATACTTATATCTGTGGATGGGGTCAGATAGTGTTGAAATGTGTGTAGTGAGTCAGGAAGGCATTATCCCCGGTCAATCCATCGTTGACGGACTGCAGTTTATGGATAGATTCATATCTGCTGTTTATCTTTCCAATCCACCCTTGTAGTTCTTTTGTTTAAGGACCGCTGTTCTGAGGTCTGAGATGGAATTCAAAGATATAGCCATGTTAATCTGTAGAATCAGTATGCAGAGAGATCTTGTAGCACCTTTGAGACTCACTGAAAGAAAGAAGTTGGCAGCATGAGCTTTTCTAGACTTCAGTCCACTTCCTCAGATGCCTAGCTTTTCACCTACAGGCTAGTTTCCATTGCCAAACTGGTCTTGCCTCTCCATTTCCAAAGACATTGGCCAGTTGACCATCGTTGAAACTGGACTTGCTACTTCATTTCCATACACAAAGGATTTCGAATTTGAATTGACATTCCCACACGCCCTGGTGGCGCAGTGGTTCAATGCCTGTACTGCAGCCATTCACTCGAAACCACAAGGTTGCGAGTTCAAGACCAGCAAAAGGGCCCAAGCTCGACTCAGGCTTGCATCCTTCCGAGGAGGGAGCTAAAATGAGGACCCAGACTGTTGGGGGCAAATTAGCTTACTTGCTAATTAGCTTACTTACTGTTCACCGCTATGATCTTTGGAATAGCGGTATATAAATAAAACAAATTATTATTATTATTATTATACCAATGGCATTTTGTGAGGGATCCATTCCGGACCCTCCACGAAAATGGAAAATCACCGATATTGGAGTCCCTGTTGACTCTGATGGCTGCGCACTCTTGCGCACTCCCCATTGCATCACCCTCCATTTGCCTCTTGCATGTTTCCATGGGATGCGGACTCCAAGTCCACGAAAACAGAGGGGTGACTATATATGTCTGCCCCTGTTTTCCACTCCACTATATCCATCCGAGTGGAGAAGAGAAGGTTAAGAGGTGATATGGATGTCATACTGAGGAGGGAGCAAGCTTGTTTTCTGCTGCTCCAGAGAATAGGACACAGAGCAATGGATGCAAGCTCCAGGAAAAGCGATTCCAGCTCAACATTAGGAGGAACCTCCTGATAGTAAAAGATGTTCGACAGTGGAGCACACTCCTTCCTCAGAGTATAGTGGAATCTCCTTCCTTAGAGGTCTTTAAGCAGAGGCTGGATGGCCATCTGTCAGGGATGCTTTGACTGAGAGTTCCTGCATGGCTCCAGTCCTTAGTACTAGAGCATGGCTTTGGTGCGGCTTCCGACCTCTTAGGATGCATGCAGCATTTAAACAGCATGCCTCCAAAGTGACCCGAAGCAGCTTTATTTTGGCCTGTCTGTTCAGGCCCTATATACATACTGTAATAACCAATGTGATAAGACTCCACTTGGCTAGTCACCTATGGCTTTCCACAGTTGAATGTGGATTTGAACCCTGGTCTCCCACAGTCCTAGTCCCAACCTTCACATCATCACACTGGCTCAAAAGAATGGTAGACACCAGAAGACCTTTCACTTGGTTACCAGCTTTGTGATAATTCTTCGGCGCACTGCCACAAGTGACTTTCACTCCCAGTTCATGCTCTCTGCGTGTGTGTCTCTCTCTTGCGCTACTCCCTGACATCCTTCCAACCGGCCTTATCTTGTCTGTATGGTACACGGTGTGACTTTACCAGCTGTTCTTTCGGCCTGGCCAAAATGGGCAAGGCCAAACTCTACCCGGGTCCCTTTTAAAACGAGGCGCATAGGAGCTCGCCACAAAGGCCCGTGAAAATATTTGCCCGATTAAAAAAAAAACACAACAATACCAAGTCAACATTTGCTTAAGCCTTATCAGAAAAAGCCTTATCTTCAGCCATCTGCAAACTCCTGGAAGTTCTAAGCAATCTCCATAGGTGGAGTTTCATGCCTTGCGCATTGATCTGTTCTTGTTCTGAGTCTAGATGGCACCTTCACTTGTAAAAGCAATTGCAGATGCAAACATTATGTAACTGAAAGTGCAGGGATGTTTTTTAAAGCACCTTTGTCCCTGATTTACCTTGAGTCGAATTGATTTGTTCTATTTTTGTTCCACTTCTTGGTTCAAAAAAGAGAAGATAAGAAACAATCTTCAAATTCTGCAAATGGTCATTTAAATTCAAGCAGAGTGATGCTGGTCAAGTCATGCACTCTCTGCAAACCGCTGTTGAATAAAGCAGTGACAAACCTCATCGGAGGACCTAAATGCACCAAATTCATTCTGATCTTGGAAACTAAGCAGGGTCAGCCCTGATTAGTACTTGGATGGGAGGCCACCAATGAATACCAGGCTACACTTTGGAGGAAGAATTCAAAGACATAGCTGTGTTAGTCTGTAGAGTCAGTATGTAGAGAAATCTTGTCGCACTTTTGAGACTCATTGAAAGAAAGATGTTGGCAGCGTGAGCTTTCATAGACTTCAGTCTACATCCTCAGATGCATTGGAACTGTTGAACCACCTCTGAGTATTCCTTGCTTAAGAAATCCCTATGAAATGCATGGGGTTGCCATAAGTTGACAGGCAACCTGAAAGCGCATAGACGCATACACACACGTAAATACTTCTTTGGAATCAATCTTGCCAAGAAAACCCTTAGATAGGGTTGCTATAAGTCAGAGTTGACTTGAAGGCACATAACCAGAGTGCCTTGAATGAACATACTGAATCCATCTGTGAATAAGCAGTGGTCAAATGATGCTCTGAGTGCCACAGTGCGCTCTGATCACTGCCCACTTACAAATGGCTTCAGCAGATACTACCACGGCTTGTTTAAAGATTGCATCAGGAGGTGATGGAGTAGTTTCAGTGTTGGACTACGACTCTGGAGACCAGGGTTCAATTCCCAGCTTGGCTACAAAACCCATTGGATGACCCTGGGCAAGTCACACTCTCTCAGCCTCAGAGAAAGACAATGGCAAACCCCCACGATAGGGTCGCCATAAGTCGGAAAGGACTTGAAGGCATGCAACAACAAAACATAATTGATTATCTTTATTACATTTCCTTATTGATAATGGAGTGCATTGTAGTCATTCGGAAATAAATGAACATTAGCAACCTACATCTAGTTTAATGCTTTCTAATTAACCTCAATTAACATGGGGACTTTTGCATTTCATGGCACTTCCTTGGTTCCCTGGTAAGGCTCACATAGTGGCAGCAGCGCAAGCAACAGCCGGAAATCCCCTGGAATCCATTGGGACTCTATGGTTCCTGGTGGACTGAGAATCCCAATGATCATAGAGATGAGGACTTGGCTGGCCAGGATGTGATGAGCGCATGGGAAACCATGTTTTCCTGCTTCTTTGTCCAACAGCTTGGTGTCATAAGGAAGCAAAAGGATCCAAAGCTGGGTGGCACAGAATTAATTGCGGCTTCCACCGGATCAATTATCGCTTCCCAGAGTTGCTAAATAGGATCAGCTGAAAACAGCAGCCAGACGTCAAATGGATTTGAGAGGAAGGGTTGCAGTGACCTTTGGGTTGTGGATTTGCTCATCCATGGAATGTAGGATGTGGCCCTTAAAAAGGCATTTCGCCAGCATCTGTGGCTGGCATCTTCAGCGAAGGCTTTATTGCAAGAACTCTATTAAAGATAGCATGTAGAGAGATCTTGAAGCACCTTTGAGACTAACTGAAAGAAAGAAGTTGGCAGCATGAGCTTTCAGAGACCTCAGTCTAGTTCCGCAGATGCTTCATTCCAAGCATTGGAGGAAGTAGGCCAAGCCTACGAAAGCTTAGGCTGCAACCATGCACCAGGACTGATACACAATGGGACCTCATGCACATCAGGACCAGTGTGCAATGGGACCCAAAGCACAATGGGATCAATACATATAGCAGGACCAATGCACAATGGGACCAATGGAAACTGGTGTGCATTGGGATTTGATGCACATTGGGAGTGCCGATGGGCATCAGTAGACCCTGATGTGCATCGAGACGCTCTTGTCAGTATCTCATTATGCCACTTTTCACATGATATAGATTGTGTCATATTTAACATACCTACTAAATATAAAGTGTGATATCACATAACATCTTCCGGAGATAGTCAACTATTTTTGTTACACCCATATATCTAGTATACTGTTAAATCCATTTAGGTGCACAAGTCTGGATTTTACCCTTGACGTTTAGCTAGCTAGCTATATATATATATTCACATAATATGCTGGAATATAATGTTTCCAATGGATGCAATGCAATGTAATTTTTGTAAAGATTTTATTATTTTGTGCCATAATAAATTATTTGTATTTTGTATTTAACCCTATCTCTGAGACATTTATAACTCTTTAAGTGCTGAGCATTGTTGCATTTCCGAACATTAGGATGACAACAAGGATGATGGTGGTGGTGATGATGATGATGATGATGATGATGATGATGATGATGGCTTCTAAATTCCTCTGTCTATTCTTCATTTCTCATTCTCTTCCTTTTTTTACTCCAGCGATACTGAACACTTCCACCATCCAGTCTATGGAAGCTGCTACACTTTTAACAGTAATGGGACGGATGAGTTCTGGAAAGCATACAAGCCTGGGATTGTTTACGGTAAGAATGTACAAATATACAGTAAGATGATCAATACTTTCTATAAGGGAATGCAAAATTTGTCAGTTTCCCTTGGATAGGTGGGCCTAGGAATGGAGCCTCGGAAGCTAAGAGAGCTTGCAAAACATCTTCCATGGCTTCCCAAACATTCACACACACCAACAAGGATGGCCAGATTCTGGAAGCTGGAACCCAAAGAAGAAATCTTGGCATGTTAGCCTGGAGAAGAGAAGGTTAAGAGGTGATAGTATAGCCCTGTTTAAATATTTGAAGGGATGTCATATTGAGGAGGGAGCAAGCTTGTTTTCTGCTGCTCCAGAGAATAGGACACAATGGAGCAATGGATGCAAGCTCCAGGAAAAGAGATTCCAGCTCAACATTAGGAGGAATGACAGTAAGGGCTGTTCAACAGTGGAACAAACTCCCTCGGAGTGTATTGGAGTCTCCTTCCCTGGAGGTCCTTAAACAGAGGCTGGATGGCCATCTGTCAATGGGGATGCTTTGATTGAGAGTTCCTGCATGGCAGAATGGGGTTGGATTGGATGGCCCTTGTGCTCTCTTCCAGCTCTATGATTCTATCATTCTATCATTCTAAGGCATACTGTGCATTTCCATACCACAGGTGTGTCACAGTTGTGGTGGCACCACCGATGTGGCTCTGAGGATGCCCAGAAATGTTCAAGATGTTTTAATGAGAGGGCACTAGCCTTGAGATCTCTAGGCTGACTGTGCATTTGAATCATCTGCACCGAACATACACACACCTTTAAACTTCACTCGAGACATGTGCACATCAGTCAGACTTTGTGTAATGCGTACTCACATTGGTGCTATGGATGTCATCCTGAGTAACGCACACCTTACACACTTCGCCTATGCAGTCAGGTGTTGCTTTCACAATAACCTCAGAAGCAAAAGCCATTTTAGTGGAACATTTTATATATCCTAGGAGCACCTTTATCTTGGGATACTCACCACTTAAGACAGTGTCCGCCAAGAATGATATTGCTTCCCCTTTGTAATAAAACATGGTGTGAAAATGTGTTCCTTTCCCTGCTTTCCAACCTCTGCTTTTCAATCCTAGGTCTGTCCCTTCTCCTCAAAGTAGAGCAGGAGGACCACATCCCGTTGCTGTCGACTGTAGCAGGCGTGAAAGTGATGATCCACAACCACAACCAGACGCCGTTCCTGGAACATGAAGGATTTGATGTCCGACCTGGGATCGAAAGCTCCATTGGAATCGAACAGGTAGGCACATGGGAGTAATACTGGCAATGCTCAAAACAATACTGGCAAGGAGGGGTGCAGCACAGATTGGGTTTCAGATCATTTTGGATCCATTGATAGTCAATGTGGTGTAGTGGTTTGAGCACTATGGAGACCAGGGTTCGAATCCTCACTCGGCCCTGAAAACCTTGGGCATATAACCTTGGGCAAAGTGCATTCTTTCAGCCTCTGAGGAAGACAAAGGCAAAAGCCCCTCTTAGCAAACTTGTGCCAAGATAACCCCATGCCAAGGCAGATACCAAACCCTAGGCCAGTGATGGTGAACCTATGGCACGCGTGCCAGAGGTGGCACTCAGAGCCCTCTCTGTGGGCACATGTGCTGTCACCCCAGCACAGAGTTTGCCAGAGTTTGCTACTAGAAACCCAGAGAGACATGGCACTTTGTAATAAATAAGTGGGTTTTGGATTGCAATTTGGGCACTCGGCCTCCAAAAGGTTCACCATCAGAGGACTAAATGTATATCTAGTATCTGGTCTTGAGGGGACTGATCCCGCTTTGCAAGATGAGCAAAGCCGACCCACATTTTTAGTTGTTTATATACCTTTACTCTGGCCTGGTTTGAAATTTGAGATAAGATGCTCTTTTTCTCTCCCCAACTACAAAGAACGAGGTGAATCGCTTGGGCGGAAATTACGGCGATTGTACTGAGAACGCAGAGGACGTGAACGTCAAACTCATCTACAACAGCAGTTACACAATGCAGGTACGACTGAAGTATTGCCTTTTAAACTGTATGTAGCTGGATAAAAGACAGCATTTGATTGTTTGCAAATGTGTAACTGGAAAATGCAGCCATTTCTATCAGTATCTAAATGCTCGCACTGCAGCCACTCACTCATTCACAAACCACAGGGTTGTGAGTTCAATACCAGCGGAGGCTCTGGGTCAGTTCAGCCTGGCATCCCTCTCTAGGTCGCTAAAATGAGTACCCACCTTGTTGGGGGAAATTAGATTATACTTTGTAAACCGCTTAGTAAGGTAAGCGGTCTAGAAATGTACTTGCCATTGCTCTGGAGTATACAATTACAACTCCGTGTAAGGTTGTCTTCACTCCCTCATAGCACTAGTAGGTCTGAAGTGCTAGGTTGGACCCACCTGGTCAGGGAAGCTCACCTGATATCCTTGTCTATGTTTCCTCCCCACAGGCCTGTTTGCATTCCTGCTTCCAACACCAGATGATTGAACAGTGTGGCTGCGGATACTACTACTACCCACTGCCTTCTGGGGCAGAGTACTGCAATTATAATAAGCTTCCTACTTGGGGTAAGAGCGTTGCATCTGGGTAGCAGTGTCCAGGTTCATGAGTAGAGCAGACCACAAGTTGAACATGAGTCAAAAGTGTGATGAGGCAGCTAAAAAGGCCAACACAATTTCAGAAAGGAGAATGCCACCGCGGCCGCCAGTGCCAAAAGTTCTCATTGCATTCCCCAGGGATGCATCTGGAATGCGATGAGAACGTCCGGCGATGGCGGCAGCGTTCTCCTGTGCAGTAAACTGCGTTCTATGCTGCCTTGCGTTCCCATCGCGCCCCCTTTTGTAATGCGCCAGGCCCATTTCAGGGGCCGTGCAATTAGGGTTGCCATTTCACGGTGGTGGGCGGGACTTTCCCGCCCCCTGGGGGCGTGCCCGGTCCCGTCCCGCCCCCGACCCCGCCCCCGGGTGGCTGCCCAACTCTGAGCTCCCAGGGCTGCTGCCTGCCTTCTATAGAGTGCTGCCTGTGAAGCATGCCTGGAGCAGCAGCAGGAGGACTGAAACCAACAGGGGCGGGGTCTGCTGCACTGCCCTGCCTCTATTGGCCAGCCCTCTGCTTCCTTATTTGGGCAACATCCAAGCAGGGAGGAATTTACACTCAGGCAAGCTGCTTCCCCCTTTCTCTTTCCCCTCCTTCTCTTCTTCTTGTTACTCTGGTTTTTTTCTTCTCCTCCTCTTCCCCTCCTCTTCCTCCTCTCCTTTTTCTTCCTTTCTTCCCCCTCCTCATCTTCTTTTTCTCTTTCTTCCTCTCTCTAAGCCCCCCTCCTCTTCTTCTCAGGGGTCCAGGGCTTCTCAAGGCTTTGCCCCCATTAGAAAAGAAAAAAGGCTTTGGATCTGTCCCATAAATCCCTCCTAAGTTGAGACATACCTGGGAAAAAGAGGGGGCGAGGGGTTTGGGGGGTTGGAGGGGGCAAGGAAAAGGAGGAAGGGGGGAATTGCTAAGAAGGCTTGGGAGTGGGAAATGTAGTTTGCAATGGCACAAGGGACTGCCTGTGGTCTTTAAATGCTATGCCTGCTTGGGAGTGGGAAATGTTCTTGTAGAATTGGGGGGGGGGCAGTATTTGGCCAGAAAGAGAAGTACATTTCAGCCTTCTGTCTAGGAATAATGCCAAAATGTCCTCCATTTTGAGCATGCCTAAGAAACATGCATTTATATTCACATTTTAAAAAAAAATATCAATTTTTCCATGTGTCCTCCATTTTTAAAAAACGTGTCCTACATTTGAAAATGTGGCCCTACATTTGTCCTACATTTGTCCCAGTTTGGAGGTCCTGCCTTATGGCAACCCTATGTGCAATAAACTTGAGCATGTGTCTACTTAGAAACAGGAGTTGACAATCCCAGCATGTCCAGCAGGAAACAAAGGAGTTTATCACATTCACTTTTGCCCCTGATCTGGGCACGGGCGGGGGACGCGCATGACACATTTTATTGCACGCTTTACTATCCTCAAGGCATCCCCATGCCATCGCCTGGTCCTAACCCATCCCTGAGCCGGGTTCAGGCGAGTGAACTTTGAAGGACGGAAGCTTTCAGGCTGACCAAAATCATGTGGCTGAGCCCAGATCTGGGATGGGTTAGGGTCGGGCGATGGCATGGGGGTGCCTTGAGGACAGTATAGCGTGCAATAAAATGCGCTTTCACTCAGTCATGCACGTCTCCCCCCGTGTCTGGATCGGGGGCAAAAGTGAGTGCGATAAACCCCAAAGAGATGATCCAACTGTGTTCATTTGGCATTTGCTGCTCAAGTCCATGCAGTTGGCATTTGATTTAGGTGCTTAAAGGACTTTCAGAGGTATTTTTCCAGGGGCTGCTGCCTCCTTTTGACCCCCTTCCTCTCTTTCCCTCCAGGTCACTGCTTCTATCTGCTGTATAATCAGTTGATCAACCACAATCTCAGCTGCTTCAATGAGTGCCCCAAGCCGTGCAAGTGAGTAGCAAAAGCACTTTCATCCATTTGAATGGTAATAAGCTTAGCCAGTCTCAGAGATCTGCGTTTTCATTGACTGCCTTTCCCTTCTCTGCTCATCACATTTCTTCCAAGGGTACATATAAGCATCTATACCAGTGATGGCGAACCTATGGCATGTGTGCCAGAGGTGGCACTCAGAGCCCTCTCTGTGGGCACACATGCTATCACCCTTGGACAGAGTTTTCCAGAGTTCCTTACTAGAAAGCCAGCGGGATGTGGCGCTTTGCAATAAATAAGTGGGGTCTGGGTTGCAGTTTGGGGACTCAGTCTGTAAAAGGGTCTCCATCACTGATCTATGCATATTAGATATTAGAGCAGGGATGTGGCCTCCACTCTGGAAGCTCGCTGCCAGTCCCCCAAAGCCTCCCAAGCTTCCTTTCTCCAAATCGTTTTAAAATCTGGCACAAGGTTTGGATGGGTTTATTGGCCCAAAACCTGCATGGAAAGCCCTCCCAAATGTGCAGAAGCACCCCAACCACACAGAAAGCACCCCTGAGCTGCAAAATACCTCTAGTTCCATCAGAGTCCTCCTCAAAATGGCATTAGCAAGTTGCCATTTTGGGAAGGACTCCGATGAAGCACGGTATTTAGGAACATGGTTGGCGTGATACAGCCTGCAAGAGAGTTTGGGGGAGAAATTGGCCCCTGGTTGACATGTAGTTACCTGTTCCTGCCTTACAGCATCCAGGCTGCTGTGGAACTGGATTTGTTCTCTTCTCATCAGATGTACAAACTTGCTGGACTGAGTTCCAGTGGAACTTGTTTTATTGCTTTCTGCCCAAAGCCAGTTGTGCAAAGCACGGATTGGCTTGCTCCTGTGACCTTTCCCACATCCCCAAGTCAGTTTTGCAAACTTAAAAAGAAACTGTTCTCCTCTGCTGCTCTGCAACTTTACATTTAAAGAAATAAATAGCATTGATTGAATTACATGTTCAACGACATGAACATGTAATTGAATAAATGCAGGAGATGCTTGGAACAGACTTTGGAAAGATTCCCCTTTTTGGACCATGGTTGGGAGAACACTGGGAAAGGCAGTCCTAATGCCCAAAATTGTAGTACAGTGCACCTGCACCATATGCAGGCTTGCCATACTCAGACTCAATGTCACGCAGACAGCAAGCCCCCATGGAATGAATGGGGTGTGCGCCCATGCCACATGGTATGTGGGAGCGCACCCCATTCAGAGAAATGGGACTTGAGGTCCTGCATTGGGGTCCTGCGCATTTGGCAAGGGCAGCTTGTAATACCTTTTCAAAGTTCTGGCTTGAGGAAAATGCAATTCTAAAAGCAGAACAGCAATTCAATTGATGTATGAAAAGGGATATGATTTATTTAATATGAATCCTCCTTTTCTCCAAAAATTTAGATCCAACATAAATTAGCAACAGACCCAAAAGCAAGTACCAGGTCATATATTATTTGGAGAGGAAAGACGGGACAAGCTGCCTTGCAACAATAATACGCACACACTCCTTTTTGCACATCGACTGATGCTCATCCAGTTAGATTTTTTCAGTCCTTCATACAACCCAGATTCCCGGTTCATATGTTTAGTAGTTGTGGACATATAACGTAAACCAAATATGTTGTTAGTTGCTGTTTTGTATTCTTCCCAGGGAGGCGTGGTACAAACTTTCGGCAGGCTATGCCAAGTGGCCCTCAAGCCAGTCGGAGGTAAAGTAGAAGCTTTATTAATCCATTCATGTGGCTATAAACAAATCCATTGGTTATAACACCAAGGGTTCACAAAGGGATGGTGGGAATTAGAGAAACCTTTGTGGGGCTGGAACCAGAGCTTCGGCAGGTTCTGGGATTTTAATCCCCTTTTACTGAACCTTGGGCACATCCTGCTATCAAATGAATTTTCACTTCAACCACATGTAACTATGTATATGTAAATGCGCTACTTAGGCCGTGTGCATGATATTGTGATTTAATGATAGAATTGCATAGAATCATCAATTTTTGCTGGTGGTTTTATGTCGCAGATTCTGCACGGTGTGGGATGGGAAGAGGTCAATGAAGAGGGGGTGGCACCATGGGTTACCGCACTGGGTGGCGCCAAGCCTAGTGACGCCATTACATGGGCAAACCCTATGGCTTGTGGAACACACTCCTTCCTCGGAAAGTAGTGGAGTCTCCTTCATTGGAGGTCTTTAAACAGAGGCTGGATGGCCATCTGTCGGGGATGCTTTGATTTAGATTTCCTGCATGGCAGAATGGGGTTGGACTGGATGGCCCTTGGGATCTCTTCCAACTCTATGATTCTGTGAGCTTCTGTACCTGCCTCCTTTATTATATCTTAGTCTCACTTTCTTCCTCTGTATTTCAGGGATGGATCCACAAGGTTTTGCAAGCGCAAACCGGTTACAACACAACTGGCACCAAGTGAGTGGTACATCTGTCTACTTTTGCTCTTACCCTGCGCTCCTTGTTGCCCACGTTATCCAACATTTTGACATCTCCAGGTTCTGAACACTCCCTGCATCCAGCTGCTTAATCCTGGTCTGCAACAGGAGTAGAGAGCAAACATGATGTTGTTCTCGCGGGCCAAAATGAACCATTTTGCTATTTTTCTCCCTGTTTTGAAAAAGGTCTGTGAAAGTGAAATGGAGTGTGGAAACATTTTGCTGAATGTTTCCACAGGGAGAGAGGATCCTCCAATGCTTTTGCAAAGCTGGGGTCACCATTAGCACTGGTATAAGTTTTCTCTCTATTTCCCCTCTAAAGGTTGTGCATGTTTGCGGGTGTGTATTTTGCTCACCTTGCTGCCACCTTGGATCCATGGGCATTGAATAGAGACAAATATCACTTGCCACTCCCACCAAAAATGTTGAAGAAGAGACAGAACAGTGAACTATCCATCCTTTCCGCCCCTTCTTTTCTGGAAAGAAAATGTGACATTCTATCCGAAAAAATGTATCCTGATCTATTTGGATTCACCTCCGAACTTATTTTATCTCTGTTTCAGGAACGATATTGCTAAGGTGAACGTTTTCTTTGAGAGACTTGACTACAACTCATGGGACGAATCCCCCGAGTACAATGTGAGTTGGAGCTGTTGCTACTTAGAATCACAGAGTTGGAAGAGACCTCAAGGGCCATACTGTTATTGTATTTTACATTAGTCTGCTTTCCCCTTTCCAGCAAAGGTACCTTAGGAGTAAAAGAAGAGAGATCAGTATTGTATATCAGTTACGTAGTTAAGTACAGTTGGCCCTCCACATTTGTGGCTTTGACATTTGCGGATTTGATTAATATGTTCTCTCTAGGAATTTCTAGGTCCTCCAGCGTGCCACAGGTTAACCATAGAGTCACAATAGAAGACCTAGAATTCAAAGATATAGCCATGTTAGTGTGCAGAATCACTATGTAGAGAGACCCTTAGCACTTTTGAGACTCGCTGAAAGAAAGAAGTTGGCAGCATGAGCTTCCATAGACTTAAGCATCTGAGGAAGTAGACTGGAGTCAAGACACTCCCTTTTCAGTTGGACCTGAGAGCATGCAACTGAGTTAGCGCACTGGGTGACGCCAAGCCTAGTGGCGCCATTACATGGGCAAACCCTATGGCTTGTGGAGCGCACTCCTTCCTCGGAGTGTAGTGGAGTCTCCTTCCTTGGAGGTCTTTAAGCAGAGGGTAGATGGCTATCTGTCAGGGATGCTTTGATTTGGATTTCCGGCATAGCAGAATGGGTTTGGACTGGATGGCCCTTGCGGTCTCTTCCAACTCTATTATTCTATGGCCTGTTACAGACTGCCAAAATAAAGCTGCTTCGGGTCTCTTTGGAGGTATGCTGTTTAAATGATGCATGGGTCCTAAGAATCCGGAGGTTGCGCCAAAGCCACACTCCATTCCTAAGCACTGGAGTGCAGCTTTGGTGCAGCTTCCGGATTCTTAGGATGCACGTATCATTTAAACAGCATACATCCAAAGAGACCCAAAGCAGCTTTATTTTGGCAGTCTGTAACAGGCCTATGATTCTATGATTCTAGAAATCCTATATATGCTTCCCTGGGAGAAAGTCCTACTGAATGTATTGGGTTTTACCTCTGAGTAGACTTATTATCATCATCATTAGTCTTGCACAGAAAGCAGTTGTCAGTCTGGATCCAACCCAATCAAAGCAAAGATTACCAATAAAATAACCAAAAAAAGAACAAGAATATATTCATCCCAGTAAATAAAACTGGAAGGCAATGAATGTTCTCCACAACAGACTTACAAAAATGCCAGTAGAGTAATGTTGCGTGCATCTAACCACATGGACCTATCTTTGGTTTATGTTTAGGTAACCCTGGTAATGTCCAGCATGGGAAGCCAGTGGAGTCTGTGGTTTGGGTCTTCAGTGCTGTCCGTGGTGGAGATGTTTGAGTTCCTCGTGGACACGGTCATCTTATCTCTCATTTTCTTCTACCGGCGTCTGACAGCCAAGAAATCCCACAAAATACCTCACTCGCCTATTGTGCCAAGTGTGAGTTTGACGCTGGAGAAATATCGATATGTGGAGGAAGGCCTGGTCACTAACCAAAACATGGAAAAGACTCACGCCGATAATGGCAACATTCTTCCTCAAAATGAAAGGCTCCCTTCGTATTCAAAATATAACAACTACCAAATGCCAGGACTGTACCCAGGTGTGGAACTTCAAAAGGAGCGCTCTATAAATGTTGGCCTCAACAGCTAATAATGTCCAAAAGAGATTAGCAAAGTATCTGATGGTGTGCCAACCCTACCTTCATGACCTTGCAATGCAGGCTTCTTAAGGAAGGTTGGTGTCGGGGGGATCGTAGCTAACAAAAGACATTGTGACCAGTGGTGTCGCTAAGGTTGGTGTCACCCCAGTGCAGCTGATGGTGTCACCTCTATGGTCGCATCCATCTCCAGCCAGAAGATGGTGAACAGCCATTGTTGTGACTGGAGAGCCCATAGACATGCATGTGACGCCATACAACCCCTCACCAATGCTCAGCTTCTCCTTCTGCAAGACCATGTGCCGTCCCTCAGAGAAGCCCACAAGAAAATCCCCTCTCTGCACATTCTTGTCTTGCTGTGGTGCTGCTACTTGCCAAGTGCCACCCTTGGGGTTACATGGGCAAGAAGGGTGGGCATGGCGGACAATCCTCCTCTTCTGGAGCAAGAGCAACCGTGGTGGAAGCTGGTGGAACAAAGGCGATGGCAGCCAACACAGAGGCACTGCAGCATTTGCTACTGACCAGGATGAGGTTTCCTTGGGGCACTACCACTGCCTCCTCAACAATATCACCACTTCTGAGGAGTGGCACCCAGTGCGCTGTGCACCCCCTAATGATGGTGTGACCTCCCACTCCTGAACCACAAGACTGATCGGAACCGACATCCGATGGGGAGCTAGAGTCTGTTGCTTTTCGTTTTTCAAGCTGCTTCGGACTTGTCCTTGGACAAACAAAATGGCACAAAGTGGTGGAAGGTTGGGCTTTGACTGTAATAACAATGATATGGCTTAAGGAGATCCAATATTCACCCACCTCTTGCACCTAAGGCTGCATCCAAACGGAACCTAGCCAGCCAGTTGTGATGTTGCATCCAGATTGCTTCCTGGACTGACTTGAAAACCTCTTCTCGTTGTATTATATTTGCACTGGGGCTAAAGCGGTCTCATTTTCAAACATATCTGACCTGTAGCCTCCTTTCAAGAATCGCAAACTGTGTTCCCTTGCAAAGTCTGCGGCTTCTGAGGGTAAGAGAGAGTCTGGACGGTGTCCAGTTCTTTCTCTCTCGTTGTAAAGAAAGGTGTTCTCAGCTTTCCGTGGAAAGCCTCCTGAAGAAACCAGATCCAGCTGGGCACCCCCGGGCAAGCAGATTGGACCGTCAACATTTCACAGATGTCTCCGAGTTAAATGTTAAACCATCCACACACAAATGTCTAATCGGACCTTTACAAGCGTTATGTTCCCTGCCGGGATCGGAGGAAGATGTGCGATAACACTTGACCGCAACTAATTGGTAATGTCCAGGGCAACGTCTTTTGTTTGGAAGTGAGCACGGTTCTGTTTGCCCTCCCTCGTAAAAACCCGTGGCGAGGAGTGTGTGTTTTTAAGCGCCGCTTGTGTTGTTCCTCTTTCAAACTGTGAAGTTCGCAATTTATTTATACAGCTCTCTTAAGCAGAGAGGCAAAAGTACAAAACGGTAGCCAGCATGAGGCAGCAGATAGACTGGGCATAAAGGGCACTAGTCATTTCTTTGGACTGTCTTGGCTGGGCACCCTGTGCCAACAAGAAGGAAGGGAAATAAGGACATGAGCAACAGAAGTGTCTACAATTGGCTGGCAGTACAAATTGGGCTGGATTTCACTTTTAAATTCTATTTTCCCTCTTGTGAATTGGTCAAATATCCTTGCAAATGATGGCTATGAGCCTAGATCAGCCCAAACCAATGTCACCAATTCTTACTTACCAGTCATCAGCCACTGTGAGCAATGGAGGTCTATTCTTCTGCCTTTCAAGGCACAACAGACTGGCATTTCTATCCTGCTCCTGCCAGCAATCTCTGGTATGACAGAAGCAGGATCCTTGTCCAAGTTGCACCAGCAATCGCTCTGGGAACGACGCATCAGTCCGCTGCATCCTGATCATAGAATCATAGAATTGGAAGAGATCACAAGGACTGTTCAGTCCAGCCCCATTCTGCCATGCAGAAACTCTCAGTCAAAGCATCCCCGACAGATGGCCATCCAGCCTCTGATCGACAGGAGAACAAACCTCCATTGCTCACAAAGGCTGGCGGCCATTAAGGGACGATTGCAGGACTTTTATCAACATTGCAATAGTGCTACAATCATGAATTCCTAAGAATATGAATGAATGGGTATGTAACACCGGGATGCATATCTGCAACTGCAATAATGAATTCCAGCCTATACATATTCATTTCTTTATGGGCTGCCATCCTGCCTCGGGTGACAGATCTCTGGCAATAGTCATGATAAATCTCCTGGTGCAACCACTTCACCTTTTCAGTGTGGCAGCAACTCCCAAGATTGCCATTTCTGTATTGATAGAAAGCAAAGGAAGCAGCAGTGATGTGCCCAGCATTTTTCTTTTAGCTAGACACACTGTGAGAGGCATCCTCTGAGACTTTCTGGGTCCTTCAGGAGTCCCTGGGGATGATGCCATTGCTGTGGAAAGGAACATGGCTGGATGTCTATCTGCTGCTCCCCTGAGTCTTCACTGACATGGGCATGGCTGCCTTCGGGGAGGTTGCTGCACTTTAAAAGTGGATTTAGGGGGGTATTTTTGTCATTGTGCAGCCAGAATAGAATCCCACCATCTGCAACCACCACAAGAGAGGGTCGCAATGGCTTAGATTGGCGTTACGCCACAGTAACTCACTCCCAGGATGCCAAGCAAGCTGGCACTCCTCACCCTCCCTTACGAAAGGGCGCAACACCCAGCTGTTCCTGTAACTAGGTATTGTTATTATTTCAAACAAACTGCACATACGTGTGTGAATTTTTGCCAGGGATATGAGAGTAGGACGACGTTTGCTCAGCTGATCCATTTCCTCCTAAATGTGTCTCCGTTGTACTCTGTAAACTGCCTTGCTACACATATGCTAGAATCTAGAAGGTATCTCCCTGCACCTTAGCTAAGAAATAGGAGGAAAGAAAAGCCACCAAGGGCTTTGTAGGGAGCGGAGGGGTATAATGCACTTTATATATTCGGGGCCTGGTCAGAGGCACCTGTTCATCTCTTGCTGGCTGCCACATGAAATGGTGACTTACAGTACCATAGCAGTGAGCCATGGCAGTTCAAGTGGTGCCAAATCAGATTGTGTCTGCAGCGCGGATGCAGCCTGAGCCTACTCTGCATGAACAGCTTGCTAAGCATTGATTGCGGAGGGCTGGAAAATGCATATAGAAGGCCAACAAAGTGGAATGTCTTGGGCTGTCTGGCTGGAACCCTGGTCAGAACATTTTCTTGCTGGCCCCAATTCTTTCTCCCACTGTCACCCGAAGCCCAATGTATTTTCAGTTGAGCATTGGGCTTCAGTTAAAATGAGAAGAACTAATCATCATTACTTCTTGCAAAATTGAGTTTTAGGAACAACAGGTCTCAGAATCCCCCAACCGCCAGTGATCCTGGAACTCTAATCCAAAGAGTTAGCTTTTCCTAGCTGTGTTTCTTCCGCCAGCCAGCCAGCAAGTGATGAACATGCCTATCTGACCAAACCCAAGTAGCATTTTCAGGAGGGAGAAACCATGAGAACTGTATTGTTTTTCATTCTAAAAGATGTATTATGTTTTGGGGTAATGTGACTTCTGTCTCAGAGGTTCAGTCATTCCATCCTGGGTTTATTCTAGCCTTTAAAGAGCCCTATCCTCCCAAAATAGGTTCAGCACCTTGAGTAAGGCCTTTTGTGTTTGGAGGAAAACCCAAGATGGATTCACCGAGCCCCTGATCCCGAAGCCCCCGTCTCTGCTGCTGTGTTCCTTCTGCCCATTTGTTCTTGTTGTTAGTATTCTGCTACTTGTACTATGATGATGAAGTATGGATGCAATGGCAAGATGAACATTTGACTGTAATTTATTTTGGGATGTGTGCTTGTACGAGAGGGAGAGAAATAAATATAGATACTTGGGTGCCCTTGTTGCTGTAACTTCATTTATTCCCCCATCCTTGTTTAGGAAGGAAGGAAGGGATCCCAATTTCGGTGCTGTCTGTCTTGTCGTGCCGGTTTAGACAACTCCTTTTCCTACGAAGCGGGGTTTAAACCACTGAAAGATAATCCAATGGTAACTGTGCCACCCTCCTCCCAAATGACTCCTGTGCCACAGCCATGCCCTTCTAATCCTCACCGACTTTTGGTCATGGTTCTCGGTCAGTTCAAAATGAAAGCATGAATTATAAGAAAGAATGAACAGTCTCATTAATTTGCCCATTTGCCACCTCCACAAACATGGGCAGCTTGATCGTCAACCCGTTTTCTAAGGAGCTGTGGAGGACAAAATCCTACTCAAGGGAAAGCATATTGGGAAGGGAAGGATTGGGGGGTTTCCCTTGGCATAGCATCCATCAATCTGTTAGCAGATGCGCTTGGCTCAGATAAGGATGAACAATATGAAAGAGATGACTCACAGCAGTGATGACTCCACGGTTGGGTTGCAAATCAGTTTGTTCTTATGTGAAATCGAAGGCTTTCATGGCCAGCATGCATAGTTTTCTGTGGGTTTTTCGGGCTATGTGGCCATGTTCTAGAAACATGTTCAGAGGGAGTTTGCTTTTGCCTTCCTCTGTGGCTGAGAGTGACTTGCCCAAGGTTAACTAGCAGGTTTCCATGGCTGAGTGGGAATTTGAACCTTGATCTCCAGGGTCCTAGTCCAACGCCCAACCCACTAAACCATGCTACGTCACTCTAAATTGACTTACAGTCACATAAAGTTGAATTGCACCATTGTGTGATGCTCATATTCTCAGGAAGGGATCAGAGACATAGTATGTCGTTGGGACCAGCTTGAACTGAAGTCAACCATGTGGCCATTGCACAAGGTTTCCAATACACAACCTCTCCCATTTCACAATGTTCCTGCATGACAGAATGGGGTTGGACTGGATGGCCCTTGTGGTCTCTTCCAACTCTACAATACGATTCGATGTCCTCAAAAACCTATCTCTTAAGTTAGGCTTAAGGTCTTCCCAGGCACTTGAGATTGGGATACTGTACAAGAATCATAGAATCATAGAGTTGGAAGAGACCCCAAGGGCCATCCAGTCCAACCCCATTCTGCCATGCAGGAACTCTCAGTCAAAGCATTCCTTACAGATGGCCATCCAGCCTCTGTTTAAAGACCTCCAAGGAAGGAGACTCTACTACACTCAAAGGGAGTTTGTTCCACTGTCGAACAGCCCTTACTATCAGGAAGTTCATCCTAATGTTGAGCTGGAATCTCTTTTCCTGGAGCTTGCATCCATTGTTCTGGGTCCTAGTCTCTGGAGCAGCAGAAAACAAGCTTGCTCCCTCCTCAATATGACATCCCTTCAAATATTTAAACAGGGATATCACCTCTTAACCTTATCTTCTCCAGGCTAAACATCCCCAGTTCCCTGAGACGTTCCTCATAGGGCATGGTTTCCAGACCCTTCACCATTTTGGTAGTCCTCCTTTGGACACACTCCAGTTTCTCAACATCCTTCTTCAATTATGGTGCCCAGAACTGGATACAATATTCCAGGTGGGGCCTGATCAAAGCAGAATAGAGTGGCACTATTACTTCCCTTGATCCCTTGTCATCTGCACTGTTGTCCTACTAGTGAGGCATATTGAGACAAGCAGTTGCCCCAGGTCCCTGAAGGGTCTCTCCAGCCTAGTGTCTCAATGCGCCTTGAGGCTGGGAGAGTGCTGCAGTCACCATTTCCCAGTGCTCTGACCTCTCAGCACCTCCGAAACACTTGGCTTGGATTGCTGCCCAGCTTAAGAGGTAGGGTTTTGGGCGGTGGCACGGGCAGCAGTAGCTCCATCTGATGATGCGGCATCTCAGCCATAGTTCCCAATGGGTATGGCTCCAAACAATATGCTGTGCGTTGCGTTTTAACTGTCAGTCATGAAGGTCATAACCAAGTCATTCCAATCACAAACTGGAAGCGTGCCATCCGGGAACCAGGAAAAATCATCATTAGGAAGCTTATGGAGCAGCTAAAGGTTCCTCCCAGGGTCTCCTGGGAAATGTCATGACTTGCAATGAGGAGTGCCTCCCTATTGCCTCACCACACACATACACACACAAACACACTTCTGACTGCACTTGAAAAAGCCGAAACAATGGCAAAATTCAACCCATGTTTGGAATAGTATAAATAGCTGTTGATGTTGTGTGCCTTCAAGTCATTTCCAACTTATGGCAACCTATCATAGGGTTCTTGGCAGGTTCCTTCAGTGTCAATATATCTCAGCACAATTGGGCTGCATCCCACAGTTACACAACCAATTGCACAAGACTTGATCTCACCTGTTGTGTCACAGTCAAATAGTTCCCCACCCACTAAAGCCAAAACTAAAAGAAAGATTGAGGGAGGGAAGGAAGGAAGGAGAGTGAGAGAACAAGAGAGAGCGGGTTTGGGGTGACAGTTTATGAAATGACTGGCTGCATGAAGGATCACACTTATGCAACCGCTGTGAAATCGCAAATCCTTATGCAACCATCTTTACGCCGGCGTATTGCCGCAACACGATTTCGGCCATAAACCTACTGCCCCTGTCATTTGACGAAACCTGACAATATAGTCAGTTTTTCGTCCTCCCTTCCATGTGAGAACGAAAGGCCGGTTTTCGAAATAACCACTCATTTTGGCATCAAGAGACGTCTTGAATTGTCAACACTACAAGTGGAACCTAAAGTGAAATGAGGCACCAATGGAGTCCTTCTGTCTCCGAGGATATTTCATTGCGTTCCCCGCTTTTCATTGCTGCAGTGTTGTGCAGCATGGCTTCATTCAGCTGATCTTGGAGTCTACCCACTTTGAGTCCCAGCTTTGGAGGAACAGAAATTAGAAGTAACCCACAAAAGCGGGTAGTTTTTCAGACCATATTTGCATCAATGAGAAACAACGCAACATTAATCCGAACGCAAAGTCGACAAAATCCGTTCCTTTGTACGTTCAGGAACTTCCCAAAAGTGAAAAAAGGAGTGTGTTTTGTTGACTTTGCATCCGGATTAACGTTGCAGTCTTTCTCAGTGATGCCGACGCGTCTGAAAAACAACCTGCAAAAGCAGATTTTAAAATCCTGTTTCTACATGGGATTCAACCAGGGACGTAGCCAAGGGGGGGGGGGTCTTGGGGTCCGGACCCCCACCTTCCATTAGAAAAATGAATGGTGCATGCTGCTGCGCCGCTGTGCCAGGGCCCCATTATAATGGTGGCATTTAGTCTGGACCCCCCCCCCTTCCTAAAATCCTGGCTACGTCCCTGATTCAACCGATTTGCCTCTCTGTGATAAAGGCCTACGATTGTATGATTCTAGTCCCAAGGTTGTGATATTTACAATCACGCAATGTCAGTGTCTACTCCTAGTCCCTTTCCCCCTGATTCCAAGGTGGTACAGTTGGAGGGTATAGCTCCTTGAACCCAGTTTGGGGATGTGATTTATTACCTCCAAACAGAGCAGGGAAAATGTCCCCCAAATGTATCTGTTGCTTCTCGCCGCTGTAACCAACCCAAACCCATACCTGATCACCTCCTATGACCCAAAACACGGTAGAACCAAAACCAGAAGTCAATGTATGTCACTTCCATTTCAGAGAAAATGTGCCCATTTGACCCAGGGAAGGGTGTGGAGGGAGAATTCGTGGCACAGATGCCCAGTCTGGTTCTAGGATGACTTTGTTTCGACAGCCGGCGTGATGCATGCAGCCCATACACAACGATGGCTTCTTCTCCTGGACCTTTGACGTCTAGGTGTCATCTCCTCTGGCTATTTTGGCCCTCTGGTCCTTGTTCTTAGATGGGCGAAAGGTGATATGGCTGTTTTCTTTCCAGGCATCCTCTTTCATGCAATCCAAATTCCTTCCTCTAGCTCAGACCGCCCTTCCGACTTTAAATCTTTACATCTACTACGATGATCGTATTTCAAGATGTCCAAACAGCAAAGGGACATGATCTCAGAGGATCAGTACGCAATGGTCTATTTCCCGCAGGGTTTGTTTACTTACCTTCAAGGTAGCCATCATCCAGGCTGGAAATAGAACACAAAACAAGCAGTTATCATCCTACCTGTCTTTTTCCCTTCCGTACTTTTGCTGGACAATAAGAAAAGCTATAATTAACCAGGCAAGTGGAATGGAAGGCCATCCATTTGCAGCAAGGTGGAAAATAACCCCCATCCCCCCCAGTTCAATGATATCTGGTGGCTCCCATGTCATGCTTTGGTCACCTGGAATAATACTGTGTCCAGTTCTGGGCACGACAATTCAAAAAGGACATTGAGAAACTGGAGCCATGTGTCCAAAGGAGGGTGACTAAAATGGTGAAGGGTCTGGAAACCATGCCCTATGAGGAACGACTTAGGGAGATGGGAATATGTAGCCCAGAGAAGAGAAGGTTAATAGGTGATATGAGAGCCCTGTTTAAATATTTGAAGGGGTGCCATATTGAGGAGGGAGCAAGCTTGTTTTCTGCTGCTCCAGAGAATAAAACATAGAGCAATGGATGCAAGCTCCAGGAAAAGAGGACTGGAAAAAGACGGGTTTGTTTGTCCTAAAACAAATGCAAATGTTCTTTATGCATTCATATCGTTTGATGGGTGTCTCAGCAGGTTTAAAAATAAGTGGCAGACATTAGAGGTAAACACCAGGCTAATGGAAATCCTGTATCCAGATCCCACCGTTGAACTCAGGAAAAATGCTCTCATGTTTCTGTCCCACTTCTTAGATAATTATGGCCCCTTGCTTTGTTTTGTCTCAGACCTCAAGTGTAAATATTATAAACCACAGGAGAAGGAGAGGTAATTTGACAGAAATATCTTGCTGAGATGGCTTATAAAAGCAGGGACGTTGACTCCAGCAAGATGGTACTAAACTGTCCTTTCCAGAACGAGACAAGAACCGTCATAGATCGCTTTCATTCACGTGCACAGATGAAGAACATCATTGTCTTCCTGCTGGTTTTGGCCTATGGTAAGTGAATATTTCCACTCCTCATCCATCTAAAGCAGAGGTCTAGGGAACCATTTTCCATGCCTGAGACCCACCACGGACCACTCCTGCTCCCCAGAAGTGGCTAGGACTTCAATACGGACCTATATGACTTGGGTCCAGGCTATTTGAAGGCCGTATCTCCCTATAGAATCATAGAGTTGGAAGAGACCGCAAAGGCCATCCAGTCCAACCCCATTCTGCAATGCAGGAACTCTCAATCACAGCATACCTGACAGATGGCCATCCAGCCTCTGTTTAAAGACCTCCAAGGAAGGAGACCCCACTACACTCTGAGGAAGGAGTTTGTTCCACTGTTGAACAGCCCTTACGTTCAGGAAGTTCCTCCTAATGTTGAGCTGGAATCTCTTTTCCTGGAGCTTGCATCCATTGTTCCATTGGGTCCTAGTCTCTGGAGCAGCAGAAAACAAGCTTGCTCCCTCCTCAATGTGACACTCCTTCCAATATTTAAACAGGGCTATCATATCACCTCTTAACCTTCTCTTCTCCAGGCTAAACATCCCCAGTTCCCTAAGCCATTCCTCATAGGATATGGTTTCCAGACCCTTCACCATTTTAGTCGCTCTCCTTTGGACACGCTCCAGTTTCTCAACATCCTTTTTAAATTGTGGTGCCCAGAACTAGACACAATATTCCAGGTGGGGCCTGACCAGAGCAGAATAGAGTGGCACTATAGGCTCTTATCACTATCTCATTACTCTCTCAGATGGGTTTGCTGGGAACAAGAGAAAGGGCCTTCTCAGTGGCTGCTCCCAATCTCTGGGACTCCCTCCCTAGGAAGGCCAGGCTGGCTCCATCCCTGCTGTCCTTCCAGCGGCAGGTAAAGACGTTTCTATGCCGCCAGGCTTTCACATGACATGGCTGCTGTTTTCCTTGGTTTTAAAGAATTTTACACTTTAAATTTTAATAATGTAATATTTTTAATTGTTTGAATTATTTAATTGCTTTTTTGAACTTGTATTTTGCGTGTTTTATAGTGTTTTAACTTGAACTGATTTGTAAGCCGCCTGGAGTCCCTGTACTGGGAGGAATGCGGGATATAATTAAACATAATATTAATAATAATTATATTGATATTAATGGAGGTGGCGGGCAAAACAAGCAATGGAGGGGCCTCAGATATAATATGTCTCCGTCTCTGTGTCTGTCTCTTTTTCTGGCCAGTTTTTATGGGAATAGGCTAACTGGAATTGATGCCTTCAATGACTCAGAGGCTGAAAACCTGGATCCTATTCAATGTACACAATTGCAGTGCTCTGATTTTCTTGTAACTGGCATGACTGCACAGCAATAGCATTTACATTGCTATGCCGCTTATCAGTGAAGTTAGCACTCTCTAAGCGGTGCACAATCTGTAAGCCAGTTGCCCCCAAGAAGCTGGGTACCTACGAAAGGATGGACCTTAGAGGTCTTCAAACAGAGGCTGGACAGCCATCTGTTGGGGATGCTTTGATTGTGATTTCCTGCATGGCAGGGGGTTGGACTGGATGGCCCTAGTGGTCTCTTCCAACTCTACGATTCTATGATTCTATGACAATTTGTAAGCCGCTCTGATATTTTTTTGGCTCAGAAAGCACCAGATCCCATCTGAACTTGCAAACTAAGTAAGGTCAGCCATTAGAAGCATGGGAGGAGAGGATCGCACCAGGGAGTTTATCATGTGCAGTTTTCACGCCAACCCAGGCACAGTACGGGATGAGGCTGGATCAGGGATGTCTACATCTGTGAAGAGATCCAGGATTAAATCCCGGACGCCAGGCGGAGAGCATCGGGATAAAAATTAAAGGGGAGGGAAAGCAACAGGGATGTTATTCTGGGAGTCTAATATTGACTCCCAAGTCAGACGGAGGAATTGGATGATGCCTTTCTAGAACAGATGACCGCACACTCGGAAAGGAGAGATGTAGTAGTGATGGATGACTACTCAAACTCAAAACATTAAGGTCTAGCAAATTCCTCCCTTGATCTGATCCTAACCAACAGGGACGACTTAGTAAATGGGAAAAGCCACAAGGATGGTTGTGGCAAAGGGATGATGGTACGATTCAGAGACTTTAAGCCTTCTTTAGGACTAGGATGAAGCTGGGATCTCTGAAGTTTAAGGAGCAGTGGATCTACTCTGGGGTTCATTTCTCCACATTGGCCTAGGAGGGGTGCTTTTCAAGGCAGGAGGTTGTTCTGTATGGCCCTTGTGGTCTCTTCCAACTCTATGATCCCACGCCCATCGATTGTTTCTCTTCCAGGGTCAACTCTTGTGACCGCCATTGCCTCCCAGTTTAATGAGATGATCCAACTGAACACCGTGACTTTCAGTCTGGCCAATTTCACCAACTACGGATGCCACTGTGGACCAGGGACGCAAGGGTTCCCTGTGGATGATGTTGACAGGTGAGGCCCACCAGAGATGACCTGCGTTACAGTAACTTGAAACATCAGAGGAGCATTTAGCAATTCTGTTAGGGAATCCAAAGAAAGGGGGCAGGCAAAGGGATCATTTTGGAGAGCTCCAACTGTGAATGGTTTTCAGTGGCGCTCTTTGCAGTGCCATAGGTTTGGGGTCTGGAGGGTTCAAAAAGTTCTGAATGATAACAGATCTCAGGGTGAGGATACTATGGGCAGAACTTCATCTGAAGTGATAACTGAGATCCCCATCTTAACAGGGCCACCGTTGGAAGGTGCCACCAGGCCTGAATGATACCTGTTCTCCTCTCTGTTCTTCTTTCTTTCCATCCCAGGTGTTGCCACAGCCATGACTGCTGCTACAACAAAGCAGAGATGTTTGGATGTACTCCACACATCCACACATACAGATTCTATGCTCAGAGAGATAAAATTAAATGTGGTGAGTAGGTTGGTGGTTGGGACCAGAGATGGTTGACTACTTGTGAGGAACAATTCCAGGTGGTCAAACAGGGCTTCAGTCTGGAGAACCGTCTGTGTGTCTCTTTCTCATCTCATCCATGCAACTGATAGTATCTCATCTTTTCACAGTGAAGTCAAGGGACCGGTGTGAGAAGCTCATCTGTGACTGTGACCGGAAAGCTGCCAGCTGCTTCCGGAAGCATATCTTCACCTACAATCCTCAGTTCAAGAACCACCCAGTGGCCAACTGTCAGGCGCAGAGGCCATTTTGTTGAGTAACAGAATCAGTGTTTCTGTTCTCTCCGCCTGCTTCTTCATCAGTTTACTCATAACATAGAAATCCTGATGCTCTCCTTAATAGATGACACTGGACGAAACCTATTTAAATAGCGAAACATATACATGCACTAAAGCAATGTTAAATAAACATCTTAATAATATATGATGTTGTCTGCCTGCGTGAAATGCAATGTGGAGTAATGCCCACACACAAGGTCTGGACTTTTTGGCCACCGGTGTTAAATGCCGGTGTCGCAGCCACAAGGTTGTGAGTTCGATCCCAGGGGCTCCAAGGTTGACTCAGCCATCCATCCATTCATAGATAGGTAAAATGAGTACCCAGTTTGTTGGGGGCAATTGGCTTACAGAATGTATACTGTTTGGAGAGTTCACTATGGAGATTATCATGCCACAGACAGGATAGAGATGGGATCGCTTCCCAGTCGTTCGTAATATAGCCTTTCATAATGTGGCGCTGATTATTGAAGCAACATTGCATTAACATGAAGTCCTGTTAATGCAAAATGCTAGGCAATGCCACTCCAGTGATGGGACAATGACAGGATCAGCGCAACATCATATGAAAGTCTTTTGCACTATCGCTGTCACTTGCGCTTTCCAGCCGGGATAATGTCCAGATAAGCGCAATGTCATCTGAAAGTCCTTCCCATGTTCACATGGGAAGGACAGGATAAGGACAAGACAATGACATCCCGTCCCCCGTGTGATAATCTCCTATGAAACGGTATAGAGATGTAAGGCTCTATTGCTAAATACCACTGTTTCCTCTGCAGCCCTTCTCAAAATGGTGACTGGGAGCAATGCAATATCACTTCCTATGGGGTGAGCGACAAGACAAAGAAGGAAAATGGAGGGATTTGGGATTGCTGCCTCCATGCAATTGATCACAGCAAGGTGGCAAGAGATGGGGAACCCAGTGTGGGAGGAGATGAAGATGCCCTCCCTCAATGCAACTCTATGCAGGTTGGATAATGGGGGTGTACTTGTCCCCAACATCCTCGCTTTCTCCCTCTGGTGCTTTGGCTCCCCGACTCCATTTTTTCCAGTCTGACCAGTATGTGTCTGCCTATACTTTATACTCAGTGGCCTGACTTCTCACTCACTGATTTTCAGGAACAACGCTGAGAGGGCGAACAAAATCTTATTTGGCAACCATCCTCAAAGCCATAAACATGTACCCAATAAATCTCACCCTATAAAATTCTTTCACCTGCCCCAAGGAGAGCTGGACCAGAAAAGAGATGAGGAAGCAGTACTTAGTGTACTGGAAGAAAATCACTCCCATCTTTATTGATCATCCCGTAAAGAAGGTTTTATCAGTGGTCAGAAATAGTTGGAGGAGGAGAAGTTCCTTAGTCATCTATCTCCAAACAGTGTTTGCAGACAGTGATTAAACTTGGAGGATGTGGCTCAAAAAGGACATGCCTTCTTCCAAGGGTGCTTCAGAATTTCTTCTCTTGGTGGTATTTATGAGAAAATGTATGCTACATTGGACTATGTAGGATCTAGATCTCTATTTTCATGGGAGCCCAGAACCCACAGAAGGCCTCCTGCATGCCTTGAGCTGGCTTGGCAAGACAGAAGGACTATGCCATAGGCTCAGTTTCCGGTGGTCTGCAGGCACCTGTTTTACCTCTGGAGGGACACCGCAGCCGCCAAACAGTGCGGTGTCCCTCTGCGGTAAAAAGAACCCGGTTCTTCTGGGTTCTTTTTGCACCTCCCAGGTTACGTTGCAAATGCACCAATGGCGCACTTGTGATGTAAGTGATGTGCATTAACGTGTGGACGCTGTGCGTCAGTTATGCCAAGATGGCAGCCTCCGTGTGGATGGGAAACCATCATTAGGCCGCTGTTCGCACATCCTGCGCAGTCCAGAACCCTACTATCGTCACCGCCGCCATGCCCATAGTGACCTCCCGAAAACCTGGCAACCCTATTACTACTTCATATTTAGTTGTTACCTTTCGTGGAATTTGATGTACTACATAGACATCGTCTTCTCATGGAATCTGACGCACTATTTAAACATTGCCTTTCATGGAATTTGATGTGCTGGAGACGAGGAAACCATGCAAAAAAGGCTGTGTGTGCACATAGCTCTGTTACATAAGGCACATCGATAGCACACCAGCTCAAACTCGACCTTTTTTCCCCGGAAGAATAGGGGGAAAGTCTTATTTGGCAGCTGGCTGCAAAGCCGTAAACATGTACCCAATAAATCTCGCCCTATAAAATGCCCCATGGCATCATTTTCTCACCTGCCCAAAAGAGGATTAGACCAGAATAGCGACAAGCAAACAGTAGTGCCTAGCATAGCGGAAGAAGGGGAAAAAAGACTCTCGTCTTTATTTATAACCTTGTAAATAGGGTTTTTCTCCTCACCACAAACTTCCTCGCCCTCCTACTCCAATGATTTAAACATACATTTCTTTTGCCCGGAGATATATTACATTTTCAGGATATAAACAGGGATTTCTATACATGCTCAAGGAAAGGCGGCTTTGGAGGAGCGGAGCCTGTACCAGTACAGGCGGTCCGACCGCTATATTTTGTTACTATAAAACAATAGTACAAGATTTGATGATAATAATAATAACAATAACAACAATAACAATAATTAAGGGTACAGCTACGCTGCAGAAATAATTCAGTTTGATACTATAAGTGCACCTTAAGTGTCCATTGACTTTAAGTGCTGCAGCTCCGTCTTTTGGCATCCTGGGATTTGTAATGTTGCAAGGTCTTCTCGACTACAGTGCCTCACAAAACTATAAATCCCAAGGTTGTGTAGAATGGAGCCATGGCATTTAGTGTGGTGTCAAACTCCATTGTTTCCGCAGTGCAGATGCACCCTCAAACCATGCTTTCCAAACGGTAGGGAGCAGGGCCTTAAAAATCAAAGAGGGAGAAGGTGGAGATACCGTAATTAAATATATGGGAACAGGGTATATAGTGGGTTGGTTTTAATGCAGCTGGTGGGGGGGGGGTCTCGTTTTAAATTTCCCACAATGCCCTGGAGTGGTGGGATAACCCGTGGCATTGTGGGAAACTGAAAATGGAAGCTTAGGGGGGTTTATGGATTGGACCTCTCAACCTGGAGAGGGCCCTGGTGGGTTTTTAGGACCCCGTTCTTTCTCCTTCGCCTTCCAGCTCTCTTGAAAGAAAGACATCTTCAAATTGAATCGGAGTCCATATCCATGCTTAGGCAGCGCATACAGAAAATAATGGAGACGTGTCTCAAGATGCTCAAAAATGTTTTTATGAAGGGGAAAAAAATTAGTGAAGTCGAAGGCTTTCATGGCCGGAATCCATAGTTTTTTGTGGGTTTTTTCGGGCTATGTGGCCATGTTCTTGAAGAGTTTATTCCTAATGTTTTGCCAGCAGCATCAGTGGCTGGCATCTTCAGAGAATGCTGGCATGGAAGAGAGTTGGGTATATAGTGTATATACAGTTGGCCCTCCTTATAGACGGGATTGCCTTCCACGGCTTTGAGATCACGTGGAAGGTAAGCCCAGGTAGAAATAATGTGGTGCATACATGTGCCGTGCACCCCATGCACCACTATGAGCACGCACTCCATTATTTCCTATGAGGCTTGAACATGTGCTCTTTTCCCCATATGCGCAAAGGGGAGTGCAGACTGTATATCTAGTCGAAGGCTTTCATGGCCAGCATCCATAGTTGTTTTGTGGGTTTTTCAGGCTCTGTGCCCATGTTCTAGAAGAGTTTATTCTTGATGTTTCACCAGCATCTGTGGCTGGCATCTTCAGAGAAGGCTGGCATGGAAGTGAGTAGGGTAAACTTTATTTTAACAAGCTTATTATTTATTTATTTATTTATTTATTTATTTATTTATTTAATGCTTAATTTTTCCAATAAAGAAAAGGGCTACCACCAATTACAGTTGTTACCCGAATTTACCAGACTCTTCCTTTTGATCTAATTCCGCAAAGAACGTCTTTTCCAGACTTGTGAAATGGAGAAAACTGGCTAGCGATATTTCTCACTTAGGAACTCATGATAATGACTGGCATCCAGAATTGCAGTTACAGATTTGCGACCTAGAGTTTAGCGTTGTTGTTATGCGCCTCCAAGTCTTTTGGGACTTATGGCGACCTAAAGGCAAACCTATCCAAAGGCAAGCCTATCCAAATGCATCTTAGGCCTGTTCCAGACTGCCAAAATAAAGCTGCTTTGGGTCTCTTTGGAGGTATGCTGTTTAAATGATGCATGGGTCCTAAGAGTCCGGAGGTCGCGCCAAAGCCACACTCCATTCCTAAGCACTGGAGCGCAGCTTTTGGTGCAGCTTCCAGATTCTTAGGATGCATGCATCATTTAAATAGCATACCTCCAAAGAGACCCGAAGCAGCTTTATTTTGGCAGTCTGTAACAGGCCTTATGTTTTCTTGGCAGGGGGTTTGCCGTTGCCATCCTCTGAGGTTGAGAGAGTGTGACATGCCCAAGGGTCACCCAGTGGGTTTACATGGGCAAGCTGGTATTTGAATCCTGATCACCAGATTCTGGTGTATACAGTCGACCCTCCATATCCATAGATTTTTTTATCTAGAATCATAGAATCATAGAATCATAGAATCGTAGAGTTGGAAGACACCACAAGGGCCATCCAGTCCAACCCCCTGCCATGCAGGAAATCCAAATCAAAGCATCCCTGACAGATGGCCATCCAGCCTCTGTTTAAAGACCTCCAAGGAAGGAGACTCTATCACCTTCCGAGGAAGTGCATTCCACTGCCGAACAGCCCTTACTGTCAGGAAGTTCCTCCTAATGTTCAGGTGGAATCTCTTTTCCTGTAGCTTGCATCCATTGTTCCGGGTCCTGTTCTCTGGAGCAGCAGAGAACAAGCTTGCTCCCTCCTCAATATGACATCCTTTCAAATATTTAAACAGGGCTATCATATCACCTCTTAACCTTCTTTTCTCCAGGCTAAACATCCCCAGCTCTCTAAGTCGTTCCTCATAGGGCATGGTCTCCAGACCCTTCACCATTTTTGTCGCCCTCCTTTGGACACGCTCCAGTTTCTCAATGTCCTTTTTGAATTGTGGCGCCCAGAACTGGACACAATATTCTAGGTGGGGCCTGACCAAAGCAGAATACAGTGGCACTATTACTTCTCTTGATCTAGACACTATACTTCTATTGATGCAGCCTAAAATAGCATTGGCCTTTTTAGCTGCCGCATCACACTGTGAGTATCTTGAGACATGTCTCCATGGATTCCTTAGCATGCTTTCTAGTTTCTTCTTCCTATGGCGCACAGACTGCTGCCCAAAGTGCATGTACCAATGGCAAATGATGCAGCGCGATCACAACTTCTTATGTCGAACCATCTCCATTTTGGACGACTCAACTTCTTCATTCAAGGCCCTCTTCATCTGTGGCTTGGGGTCTTGTCTTGCTTTCCAAAGCTGGAAGGATCCACAGTCTTGAATTGAGAAATCGACCGACGAACCCAAGGCTATCTGTAGGAGTGGATGACATGGAGGCTGCGACGGTTGAGTTTCTCTGGATTGTTTGAAGCCATGTGAGAAAACTCCCGGAAAATATCCAGATAGGTGGCATCTCCTGCAGAAGGAAGAAGGGAAGGTAGACACTGAGGCTCGGCTCACCAGCCATTTCAAATGGAAACAAGAAGGCATCAAGGACCCAAGCAATAACAGAGCAGCATGATAGCAAAGGCTGAATGGCCCAGGACATACCCTTTGTAAATACAGTATTAACAAGTGAAAGAAAAAAGTTGGCAGCAGGAGCTTTTATAGACTTAATTCTACTTCCTAAGATGCATTTGGAAGTAGACTTAAGTTTATGAAAGCTCATGCTGCCAACGTCTTTCTTTCAGTGAGTCTCAAAGGCGCTGCAAGGTCTCACTACATACTCTCTCAGGGAAAGGCAATGGCAAACCTCCTCCAAACAAATATTGCCAAGAAAACCCATATATTCCATATATTCCTAATACAGTAGAGTCTCGTTTATCCGACCTTCGTTCATCTGACGTTCCGGATTATCCGACGTCGGATTGGTTGGTGGGCGTGGCTTGGAGCCCTTGCCACGCCCCCAGCTGGAAAGGGCTCCTAGCGCGGCAGCGAACAGCAGCAGGCCCCAAGCGCACCAGGCCCCAAGCGCAGCAAGCGCAGAGGCAGCGGCCATTGAGCGTGGCCCCGAGTGGCCCCAAGCGCCACCGGCACCAGGCCGCAAGCGTGGAGGCGCCGGCCCCCGAGCGCAGCCCCGAGCGGCACAGGCACCAGCCCCGAGTGCAGCAGTAAGCGCCACCAGGCCCATAGCGCCACCTGGCCCAGAGCACCACCATTGCTAGGCTTTTCATAGTGATTCAAGGCTTTTCATAGTGGTTGCTAGGCTTTTCCTATGACCCTCCGGATTATCCGACTTTTTCGACTATCTAACCTATGGGACTGCCACATTACGTCGGATAATCGAGACTCTACTGTATAATCATTTGCAGCCACATTTGCCGTACAATAGGACTCTCTCCTCCTTCCACTTTCCCCTTTTCCTCAGCCGACTTCAACTCATGCAAACTGAGTTCAATGTGCAAAAGTAGTTTGCATTCAGTTAACGCAGAAGGTTGGGGAAGAGTGGAAGAAGTGGTGGCCTCTTGCCGTTCCCAGTAGACTCATGCAAAAGCAAACTGCTGCAGCCTCGCCTGGCTTGTATGCTTTTCTTCATTCATCACTTTTACCATCTTGACCACACTCTGATGCACATATGTCCCTATTTTCATCTGTGAAATGTTGGAGGTACGTGAGAATTCTATATCCCACCAAGTCACCAGATTCCTTAAGAAGGAGCCATGGCAGTTCAAGTGGCATCATAGCGCTATAGAGCGGGCCTTCTACATTCGCTGGGGTGAGCGACAAGTGGGAAAACCGCAAATAAAAAACCATAGAGAACACCCGTCTAGGAATTTTTAGGTCCTCCAAAGCACCTCTATGGTCAACGTCAAGCAGAAGCTGACCATAGACTTGTGCTGGAGGACCTACAGTGTCTAGGAATCACTATGTCCTCCAGCATGACTTCATGGTCAACGTCCTGAAGATCTGGGCTGGAGGACCTAGATATTCCTAGACAGCGCATGTTCATCAAATCCATGAATAAATCAAATCCGCAATAATCAAAGCTACAAATGTGGAGGACCGACTGTTGTTTGGTGATGAATTGGAAAGGTTCCTATTCTTCCCCTCCTATGTGCATCCACCAGCTCAAATGAAAACCAAGCCGAGGGATACAGTACAGAAGGTTCCCCATCGGGTCACGTCAACGGCACATACTTTGGAGGAAGAACATTCTGTCCCACAGAAAGACAGCAATTGCCACATTGAAGCAAAGCAACGGTGACCCATCTGGTCTATTTGTGACACCTGGCCATGATGGATGGATTCCTTTTAGGGGGAGAGAAAAACAATCACATTTTTTCACTCCTCGCTTTTGCAGGTTCCTGACCTTTTGGGGCTGGATGGAGCACGACGAGAAGCAACCAGAACGGTCAAAGGATTGGAGCCCCTCCTTTAGGAAAGCAGCTTTTGAATTTGGAAAGGAGAACTAATGGGAGGGCAAACATAGCAAAGGATTATTAAAGCAACTACATAACTCCAACCAACCGCTTATTGTAGCTAATAAGCAACCATACTTCTGTTTTATTGGGGACATTTATAGGCTGATTTTTCTCCATGCCGAGTCCAAAGACATTGCATACCCAATCTTGGCATCCTGTACCCTATCCATATTTCTCTGAAAGAATGGCATTGGGGAGGGGAGGATGTAGCGATGGGCAGGGAAACCAAGACATTGTCCTCAAATAAGAATTTTGCCCCCTTACATTCAATTTTCCTTCAGTCCCTGCATTTTTAGCATTACAGAAACTTGACATCTAAGTTGAGCATTTAGAAATACATTCTGGAATCCTGTTGAGGACCTACGTCTTTCTAAACAGACTCACATCAACCAGACTTAGAATCAGGCACTTCTGTAATGTCTCTATCCAGTAAAGGGCTGCTGTTGTGCTACTTTGTAATAGGGCCACCAAAGTAACCCATGTGCTTTGGGACTGATGTACAACGGACCCATGCACATCAGTCCCGTTGTGCATCGGTCCCATCATGCATTGAAACACCAGCTAAGGAGTGCCAATGCACTGTTTCCTGTTATGCATCTTTGCAATTCACTAACAAGGTTTACTAGCATCTCTGCTAAACAGCTAAGTAGACATAAAGTTGTGTAACTTAGGACATTATCGTACTGTTTTTCCCCAATCTAGGCAAGGGCTAAAACCGGGCTGGGAACATGTGTTGTTGCACAGTCCCATGCCAAGATCAGAGGCATCCCATACCCAATTGGGACATCTCCCATTACTTTGCTAAGAACGGGAAAGCCCCATTTTTAGCAAAGGATGGGAGAAGTCCCGATCCGGTATGGCATGCCTCCGATCTGGGCATAGAGCTGTGCAATAAGACATGGTCTCAGCACATACCCAGATCGGGAAAAGACAGCTAGTGCGATCATCTCCATAGATAGTGACAGAGAATTTTGGCCATATTTTTGGCATCCAAAGATAAAGGAGCAGGCAAAGTGACCAAACAAATGTGAACAAAGCTAATAGGAACTTTAAAAGTGATTTTCAGTATCTCACTCTTTGCAATGCCAGAAATTTGGAGACTGGAGGACTATTTTATTGGGGAGGCGAAGCATTCTCATTTGGCATTCAGGTCCAAACTAAACACTTTTGATATTGTCTGATAATCTAGACTGTTATTACCTGGTTTATAGTTTTTATAGGGTTATAGTTGTATTTAAATGGGGTAATTAGTCGGACCATGGTACATTATTTATATCTTATGGCTTTTCGATTGTATGCCATTGGCAGGTTATGGGTTGATTTTGCCGTGTCTGTAAAGCGCCGTGTGGATTTATGGCACTATATTGTGCCATATTTATAAAATAAATCCGTATTTAATAATAATAATAATAATAATAATAATAATAATAATAATAGCAAGGCTCTCAGTGCCTCCCCCTCCCTCCATATTGCTATACCTCTGAAGACAACCCAACTTAGCCAAAGGTATCTACCCTCAAAGTGAAACGTTGGGTTTGTGGTAAGGAAGAGGGGTAGTTCTGCCTTGTTCTTTTCTTTTCCATCCTCTGATGTCTTGCAGCTGCCTAGGGCACAGCTGAGATCACCCACTGGATAAGGCTGGTGTGTATTGTTTTTTCAACATTTCCAGGATGTTCGTTGAGCAAAACATCAACCTTTTGACCCAGTGTTCCCTTTCTAGAGCGCTGCCTTGATGTATCAAAGGTAGAAGTGCTCCTAGCTACCCCAAATGCCACTGGCCAGTTAAAACCGCAGAGCCCTGCTATGGGCGTGAAAGCTGCCGTCTGATGTAGGCTCCGTCCTGGGTTCCCTGCTCATCATCACAGTGATGGCGAACCTATGGTATGCATGCCAGAGGTGGCACTCAGAGCACTCTCTGTGGGCACATGTGCCGTTGCCCCCGCACAGAGAAAGCCAGAGGGACATGGCACTTTGCAATAAATAAGTGGGTTTTGGGTTGCAGTTTGGGCACTCGGCCTCTAAAAGGTTCACCATCACTGACCTATGGGAAACATTTTAACTATTGGCGAATTTATTAGAGGATGTGCATATGCGCATAAGCCTACCCTAAGGTCATATATGCGTACCCTAAGGTCGGACATGACTTGATAACCGTGTCAACAGGGAATACCTTTACATGTGAATAATCATTAGGGCTCTCTCCCCTTTTTGTGTTGCAAACACTGAAATGTTCACATCCCAGATGACAGCGAGCCCGGGACATATATGTTTTGGATTGCAATCCTTTGGGGAAAATTTCAGCTCCTAGTTTCACCGGTTTCAGAAATACCGGAACATTTCCATGACATATCAGAACTTGAGAAAAATGATCAAGAAAAAGGTCAGCACAGAGAGGAGCATCAACTACACCAAATTTCTATTCCAGACCTATTTACATTCGTCCTTCCACATTTGCTGGGGTTAGGGGCCCAGGACCCCCATGAATGGGGGAAAACCACAAATAATAGAAACACTATGTTTTTACTTGAGGGAACACCTCTCTAGGAATCTCTAGGTCCTCCAGTGCAACTCTGTGGTCCACATCTGCCAGACATTGACCATAGAGTTGTGCTGGAGGAGCTACAAATGCCTGTCAGAGTGTTCTCTCTAGGCATCTCTAGGTCATTCAGTGCAACTCTTGGTTAAAGTTGACCATAGAGTTGTACCGGGGGACCTATATATTCCTATAGAGAACATATTAATAAAATCCGTGCATAATCAAATCTGCAACAGTCAAAGCCATAAATGTGGAGGAACGAGTATACTTATGAATTCATACAACACTACGCTACTTTCAAAATGTAGGCTGGCGTTCTGTTCAGTATTTACACGATTGTAAGATTATGATCTCATAATTTATAGAATTTACATTTACAGTAGTTACTGGCCAAATGTGAACTCCCCCTCCAGCCCATCTTTTCATCCTGGCAGTGCCCCAACTGAAGGGTCTTCAAGGCCTTTAAGATCAAGGTGATGAGAACATAGGGCCTGGAAAGATGGGTGGCATCCAGACGCCCCTTTAATGGCCGGATCAGTGCCGCAGCAACTGCATGCTGCGCCACCGATACGGCCTCTAGGGAGCACAAAAAGGAGCCAAAAAAAAAAACCCGGTTCCTTTTTGCTCCCTCTAAAGGGCCTCATAGCGACAGCGGCGCAACTTCCTGATGCCCTTTTGGTGCTGCATCGTCTAGATGCAGCGCCACAGCCGCGCCATGATGCTGCGCGCCATCTACAAGGGCATGTGGCATCATGACGTGATAGGGACAGAGTCATGACATCCAGCGTGTGGATGCTACGCTTACAGTCTGGCACAAAATGCCTGTCTGTAAAGCCCCATACTCTCTAGGTAGTAGGGTGCATTGAGACAGGCAGCTGTGGCACAACCAAAGGGGTCTCTCCAGATGCCTGTCTCAATGTGCCCCTAAGACTGGGAGAGTGTTGCAGTTTTCATTTCCCAGTTCCCCAATCTGGAGCACTTTGGGAACTCTGCCTTCAGAGTGCCACCTGGTTTGAGAGGTAGGGAAATGGGGCAGCTATGAGAATGGAGTTCCATCTTTGTAGATAAGCCTGACAATAGCGATTTCAGCTGACAATTCGATGGCCAGGATTTGCGTAAGCAAAGCTACCATTCATACTGGGTTTTACCAGAGGCTATTTCCTTTCTTAGGGTAATGTCCCCCCCCCTCCATTTTGGCCCACAGCTTTGCTTTGAGAAACAAAAGAGAACCAAAGGAGAGAACATTTTGTGTGTCGGTGGTGGTGGATACTGTCGGACCTTCTCCCCTTTCTCGCCATGCTCTCCCATTCAAATTCTCACCGAAGAGAAGAAGGGGGTGAAATCCTAGCATTGGAAGGGAATCCCAAGGATCATCTCATCCAACCCCCTTCTTGGATACATCGCACTCGCTTATTCATGAATATTCTGATCTCCCCCTGCCCAAAATTAATAAACCAATCAATAAAAATGCATGATGGGTTTGCCTTAGCATCACCATGAGAGAGGTGCAGAGAGAGAGAGAGGTTGGCCATGCCCTGCCTCTGAGGCTGAGAGAGTGTGACCCTCACAAAGAAGGAGAAGGGGACGGGTGGGGTGCAATGGCAGGGGTCCTGCCATGGATAACACCGAGCATTGGAAGGCATTCCCAGGGGTCAACTGCCTTCTACCATGAAGGAATACTTGGATTATAGGGTTGGAGTTGAAGCTGAGAGCATGGGACTTGCCCAAAGTCTCCCAGTGCATTTCTATGGAGAAGTGGGAGGCTAGGGTTTGCAATCCCAGTTCAGCCATGGAAACCCACAGGCTGGCATTGAGGAGGCCACACTCTCTCGCCATTATATTTAATGGGACTTGAGCACCCACAGATCTTTGCTATTCATGGGGGATCCTAGAACCAAACCCCAGCGGATAACAAGGTCCCTCTGTACACATTTACCAACTGAATTCAATGGAGCTTACTTCCAAGCTGGTAAGCATTTTTGGGTTTGCGGGGTGAGTGAATCCTTGGCCAGATTCAGCCAGCTACTATGTACAGCGCTCCAGAAACCCATAAATGCACACCACCCTCCTTGCAGCAGTCGGTAAAATGTAGATGCAACATTGCGAAATTAATGCCAGGGTTGGAGAGTCAATGTCAACTATTTTGTTAGTGCCACAAGTCATAAAAAGCCATCGCATTTTGTAGTGGGCTTGGATTACTCTCAGTTTGGTCCCCAAGTTTGAAGGTTAATATAGGAAAAAGAGAGGCGAAGAAGAGATCACGACATAAATAACAAGAGGCAAAGCAGGAGGAGGTAAAAGACTTTACTCTAGGTTTTTTATTAACAGTGTTTCAAGAGACGATAGAAGGAAAGGGAAGAGAAAGAGGGTGGGCAGTAAGACGCCAGAGCAGCAGAGTTTCCCTAGGGTCTTTCCTCGGTGCGCATGGTTGCGTGCCAGAATCGTCCTTATATTTGTTCAAACCATACAAAGATAAATCATATACAAAGTGTTTGGGGTCCATAGGCATTCCTCAGTAAAGAGAGGGAGTGGGTAAACTGGGTAGAAGAATGGGGAGGAAAGGGTAAAGAACCAGTGTAACAAAGATTGTACAGTCAAAGCAAGTCAAAGTGACAGAGGAGCTGTTAATATGCTGGAATATATTTACAGAGAGTGTCAGTTTCATACAGAGAGGTCCCCATAATCCTACCCGCCCCACCATTCCCTGCCCTTCTCCCCAAACTTGGCATTCTTGGCATTGCAAAGCCTTTTAAAAACCAAAATCACACTTCTTGGCTTCGGCATACCCTCCAACATTTCACAGCTGAAAAACAGGACGCGTTTGGCAATGCAACGGAGTGCGGTCAAGATGGGAAAGGCTATTCATGGGGAAGGACGCACAAGTTAGGAGAGGCTGCAGCAGTTTGGTTTTGACTGAGCCAACTGGGAAGGGCAAGACTGCCTCCCACTCTTTGGAGTTGAGCGCAAACCACCGTCGCAATCTGAACTGTTTGCAACCAAAGAGGAAAAGCAGACAGCAGAGAGGAAAGCCAGGACATTGTAAAGGCAGCGGAAAAAAGTGGGACAACAGAGAATGCATCAGGATTGTCGCTGCCAGATTAAGACAGTTGGAGGGTATGCTTCAAGCCTTTCTGCACATTCGGCAAAACCACAACGCAGCGCTCCCCTTGGCTTGTGCCACTTTAAAAGGGCAGGCGGATGGATCACTGAGAAAACACAATGTTGAAAGGTGTTTTTCCCCCACTTGTTTCTCCCTAGGAAGTGGCAACTCTTTTTTTTTTCTAGCATGACAGTTCTCTAAATGCATGCAACTGAGAGGGCATATGTACCCACGTTTTTAAAAGTCTAGGCCTAAATGCACCAGAGCCTCGCCAGTGAACCAACTGGAAGGGTTGGCTTACCGTTCAGCAACTGATTCAATGGGGCTGGCTCTAGCAGTTAGGCTTAGGCCCCCATCTTCCACCTGCATTTATAAAATGGGCTGGTCCTGTTGTATGCCTTGCAAAAAGAGGTGTATATATAGGTCCATGAAGGATGCTGCCTTGCAGTTTTGCAGACTGTACAGCTCCACTGTGACACAGCAGGAAGAACAACAAATTCCTTTTACCGGTGCGATTTAAAGGTGATGTAGTAGAAAGTCAAACTGTGCAAAAAGGAAGGCCCAGGTGTCGGGTTGCAATATGGGTAATCTAATCTTATAATACAAATGTGTGATGTTTGTTACCACTATGGACCTGAACGGTCGAGGTCTGGCATGGTACAGAAGTGCATCTCCAAGGGAGATGTTCCGTAGAATTCGGGAGGTTGTCTCTTTTCTACCAGGAGGGGTAATTCCTCTTTTAAATAAAGTGATCCCACACCTTTTTAAAATGTGTATGTGTTTGTGTGTGCATGTGGCTAATGAAAACACAGCCCTTTTGAAGAAGCTCAATGTTTACACTATGTTCACACTGATACACAAAATTGGGGGAAAACACTTCATATTTTGATACCTTTTCAAATAGAAGCTTTTGCTTCCCGCATGCACTCAGTCCTCTTCTCTCATCACACACACACACATCACTCCATACATGCACACAGGTTGCCCATTGCATAGATGCACCCGCACATGTTTGCATGAACCATATGAAGGTTAAGTCCAAATCCAGTTCACTTGGGAATGAGAGCATTCTCACATACACACATTTTGTTGTGTCCTCTCCTCTCCTGCCCTCCTTTTTTGTGAGGTTATCTCTTGTTCCCTAGGTTTATCTCAACAGCTTGATCTAATAGCATTTCCTCAATGAATCACTCCACCAAATAATGAATTGACTACTGACAACTAGGAAGCTGGGCTGAGCAACTGGTGCTGGACTGCAACTCCCATAATCCCCCTTCAGCTAAAGGAGGTCCAAAAATTCCCCACCCACAATTTGGCCAAACACTCTGGCCTGTTACAGACTGCCAAAATAAAGCTGCTTCGGGTCTCTTTGGAGGTATGCTGTTTAAATGATGCATGCACCCTAAGCATCCGGAAGCTGCACCAAAGCTGCACTCCAGTGCTTAGGAATGGAGTGTGGCTTTGGTGCAACCTCTGGACTCTTAGGACCCATGCATCATTTAAATAGCATACCTCCAAAGAGACTCGAAGCAGCTTTATTTTGGCAGTCTGTAACAGGCCTCTGTCTCCCTGCCTTATTTTCTCATCTCTAACATGGAAACCATAACCAGCTATTAAAGAAATATATGAGAGCATGTAATGGCATCTGCTAAGGAGAATTGTGCTCTTCTGTTGAAGGAGTGCTGCTCAATTCACGAATGCAAATCTACAGGCGCAAATGGTTTATGCCAGCGATGCCCAAACTCTGCCCCTCCAGGTGTTTTGGACTTTAGCTCCCAGCATCCCAGATCATTGGCCAAGGTGGCTGAGGCTTCTGGGAGCTGAAGTCCAAAACAACTGGAGGGCCAGAGTTTGGACATCGCTGGTTTATGCAGTCCTGATTGCAAAAAAGAAGAGAGGAGACTAGTGCAGGAAAGGAGAGATGCTTTCAAATAGGACTCTACAGTGCAAATAGGATTGTGCAGATTGTACACTCCATTTTGAAAGAGAGGGTGCAGAAAATAAGCCAAGTCATGCAACATTATATTGATTCCAACGGGAATTACTGATGGCTTTGTTTGTTTTGCTGCAAAGAAATGTGGAGTTATATACATTTTTGAACATCACTCTCCCCATAATGCCAAACATACCCATTAGTGCATATAGAAATTGCAGAAATGCTTTAGAACAAGGGTGGGGAAGCTATGACTTTCAAGGTGGTGCTTGGTTCGGACTCCTATTAGCTCTAGCCAGCATAGCTAATGATGGGGGATCATAGGAGTTGCAGTCCAGTATGTAATGGGACGCACTGGACCTAAATCTAATGGCAAGCCCAACCAAAATAGACCCATTGAATCAATGAGAGTCACAGAAGCATTAACTTAACACAACCTACGTACCAAAAATAAGGGATAAGGAAGAACAGAGATTCAAAGCAACTACTTAACAGATACTCAGTTACCTGTAAATAATTCCTTTGTACAATAAATAAGGCCGAACTATATTAATATAAGATAACAAGAGATCACCGTTTTAATTACTTTCACAGTTACATGGGGCTCATTACTTCAGTGTGTCTTATATTACAGCGGATTGTGACATTCGGATGTTGTCCCTTTCAATGCACTAGTTACTTTTGCGTAACCAAAAAAAAAAAGCAATGCACTCGTGTTTTTAAAATTGGACCCATAGTTATAACTAAGTGCTTCCGGCGGCCCTTGAACTGCAAATACAACTAAATGATAACTGTCCATTATAGAAAATGGTTGGGAATGGGAGATTCGGGGTTTTGTGTTAAAAAAAATACACTCCCTCGCAACTGTACAAAAGGGGGGGAAACCAACATTAAATACAACCAAACTGTCTTAAACAAAGAAGAAAATGTCATTGCACTCGCCCTCCGGGGCTTTCTCAGTAATAAATTAAATACGGAACAACTGTCACCCATTTGAACAAAAAAAAGACAAGCACATAATCCGTAACAAAAAGGACGTGACAAATAATAATAACAAAAGGACCCAATACTGTTATATAAGAACAAAAAAGTGCACAAAAGTCGGTTTTATACATTGGATTTAAAGAAGGTACCGATAATATCTTAAATAGAAAAAGAAAGCCTTCCCTTATCAGACATGCGGTTTGTCATCCTCTCCAAAGGTCTCCAATTTTGGCTCATGCCAGCCCTGTGGACTTTGTGCATTTTGCTCCATCGCCTCAATGGCAACAAAAACTGTAGGGTAATATAATGGCGTGTGTGTGTCTGTGTGTGTGTGTGTGTCTGTGTGTGTGTGGGGATGGGGGGAAATGTTTGTGGGGACTTCACGCAAGCATTTTACACATACTGAAAACACATACTGTTTTGAGGTGGTTCGCCCATTACAGTGCACTGAACAATAGCTTTGATGGACTATAGTCCCTCCAAACTCCTAGACAGCATGGAATTCATGCTGACTGGAGATTCTGGGAGTTGCAATCCAAAATGTAACTTCCAAATTCTGGCCCATCAGCTGTACATATTCATGCCTACAATAGGGGAAGAGGAATGATGTGGACATAAGAAAAGCTTTGGTTTCAGCGCCTTATATGTTTAACTGCCATGGCGTCTCCTCCTCCAAAGGGAATTAAGAGTTTATCGTACAAGACGATATTTTCATGGCCCTGACCGTCTTGGTGGAAGTAGCGTTTTCACCTCTCCCAAGACTTGGTGCAATAATAATAATAATAATAATAATTTTTATTTATACCCCGCCTCTCCAAAGGGATCAAGAAACGGCGCAACAAGCTCAGCTTGGCTCCTTTTGCATAGCTGAGCATGTCTTTATACGGTGCAAAAAGAACAAGGCCCACGTTTTGAAGTGGAAATGGCTAAAGATGCACCTAACTGGGAAAAACACAAGTAAGCAGGCTTTCGTCAATCGGGGAATGTTGCATGAATTAGGTAAATTGTGCTTAGGGAGCACATTATTTGAACACATTGGAGGAAACACATTCAAAAATGTGTGCAAAATTCAGTGCAGGAAGAAAATGCAACATCTTGCAACCTGGTGTAGAAGCAGAGGAAGAGGAAGAGGAAACGCAGGTGGGATTCAGAGTAACTCAACAAGAGCAAAGCTGAGAGATATGCTCAGATTTGCTGAGGCGCTGAGAGTTATGTGAGCAACCCAATGCCATTGCATGGTCAGTAGGTTGGGGACAAAGAGAGAAGGGATGGGCAGCAGCACCAAGAAGAGGCAAGGTTCACAGCAAGATTCAAAGGCCTGGTCTTGGGCAGATTCAATCATCTTAGGCAGATGTATACATGGTTTCCTATAATGGATGGATGGGTGGCAAGGTATAATTTGCTATCTGTAGAGGAATGGTCAAATCCTCTGAGATGTGAAACAACGGACTCGTACGGACAGGCTAAAATAAAACTGCTTCAGGTCACTTTGGAAGTATGCTATTTAAATGCTGCATGCATCCTAAGAGGCTGGAAGCCACGCCAAAGCCACAGTCCAGACCTAAAGACTGGACCACAGCTTTGGTGCATCTTCTGGCCTCTTAAGATGCATGTGTCATTTACACAGCATACCCCCAAAGTGACCCGAAGCAGCTTTATTTGGCCTGTCTATTCAGGTCTTACATCTCTTGGAAATGACTTTTATTGATCCCTCCAAGGTAGAATGCCTAGCTGGAATATAGAGAGACTTTGTTCTCCTGTTTTGGTGGGACTTAAAGTCAGGATTCCACACTGTAACTCTGGGGAAAGACCAGAGCCTAGAAAAACTGGCAGTTTAGTGTGTGTTTTTTGGTGATTCTGTGGTTTTGTTTGTTTGGTAGATTTAATCCAACCAAGTGGCTCCCAGGCTCTAGAAAGAACAGTGAATGATCTTGGAGTGCTCTGCTTAAAGCGAATTCAGTTTGGGATGCCAAGTTTTTGATAGAATAAAGGATTTCTAAATGCCTCTTTGTAAGATCTAAGCCATACATAAGTGCCCATGAAACAGAAGATGGATGCTGGGATGACGGCACTGGTGGTAACAGGAGGGAGAAGTTGGAGGTCCAAGAATAAAGTAGCACAGAGCATAAATGAACCACTTTTTGAGACGCCTGTATGGAAGACTGAACTGCCTAAAATAGATTTAGAAAGACTGCATTTACATTTGCACCTATGGAGGGGAGCAATGTATGCTCTCAAGTGCTCCACAGTATGCAATGGATACCATGATGCAAATTTCGCTAGGAAGAACTAGGGCCAAAACCTTTCTCACTGTGCAACCTTAATATCAATCATTCAATATTGGATTGTTACCTATTATGTGGGGTTTCTGTGATAAAGAGGGGAAATGGAAACTCCTTCTACTTCTACATGTGCAAGGCCCTGATCTGCTGAGCAAAAGAATGGGAAAGTTACTTCTTTGAACTACAAACCCCAGAATCCCCCAGCCATATTGGTTGAGAGATTCTGAGAGTTAAAGTCTAATACGGTAACCTTTGAAAGCTCTAACCAGAACATGGTGGCTTACTGTTTCTACAAAGATGCAAGAGTAGAATGGGATTTATTATGCCTTAAACTACTCATTCCACCAGAGGAGAAGAACTACTATACAGATATGGAATGAGAAGTATGGGCTCTTATATTCCAATGTACCCGTCACAAGCAAATTTACACAGAGGTTATCCGAAGGGAAGCCCCATGAGTTTAGGATGGAACAAGGCTCCTGAATCCAGACTGTAGGTTGGGTGCAGGATTCAGGTATAGTACCTATAGGAGCAGGACCATGAGTGTGTTTGTGTGTGCAAGAGAGAGAGAGAACACTTGCTGGGTTCTTCAGTCTATCCATATCAACCACCCAGGGCTACTTTGCAGTGGAGTGGCAAGGAAGCGAACAAACAGTATAATGTAGGTTGGGCAGTGGTCACACATGGATATATACAAGGAGGACAAAGCCATTGCTCAATGTAATGAGCTAATCTGCAATGAAGTGGAGAACATGGTGGGATTGCTAGCATCACATGCCTGGTAGGTACTGATGGGCTAGCCAAGGAGCTACAGAAAGCAGCCAGGGACCCTGTGGTCTTAGAAGGACTGTACAGGCACCAAGGTGTGCAAAAACTGGGGCTGCTAGAATTGGTTAGGCCTGTTAGAGAATCCAGATTCTGTTGACTTGGTTAGTCAATACAACAGAGCTTTCTCCCTGCCGACTTTCATGCTGAGTTTGACCCCCTAGCACTCATCCTATCTCCAGCAAAGTCAACAAAAGCCCTTCAGTGGAACCATTCCATCACAGGTCTTAAATCAGGTTGAAGTCAAACTATTCCTATCTACCCAATTCTGCCATACCATGGGGCCTATTGGGTGAAGAGTGGCTTAGTGGCTAAGATGTCCAGTCCGAGAGCTTATACGGATCCCTCAGGCATCCTTGGCCAAGCCAGTGTCTACCCCCTCTAATCTCTTATCACTCTTCTCTCGCTATGTTGATCGGCAGAAGCTGAATGTGCTAAGATGTCACTTCTGACAATGGTAAGACGGAAAGATTGGCAGTTCGAGTGCCAACATGATGGAGTGAGCTCCCATCTCTTGTCCCAGCTTCTGCCAACCTAGCAGCTTGAAAGCATGCAAATGCAAGGAGATAGATAGGTACCACTTTGGTGGGAAGGTAACAGCGTTCCATGCAGTCATGCAGCCACGTGAGCACCGGAGTCGTCTTTGGACAACGCTGGCTCCCTTGGCTTAGTAACAGAGATGAGCACCGCCTTCTAGAGTTGGTTATGACTAGACATTCATGTCAAGGAGAAACGTTTGCCTTTTAAAACATACCACCTGCCTCTGGGCACTTTTCAAGTCCGATGGACTGACATCTCAGCTGAGATATCAGGGGAAATGGAACAGAAGCATAAAGATGAGGAGGAGAGCAATCCTCAAGATGAGAGAACATCTGTGTAAGAGGATAGGAAGGAAAGACTTCCCTGCCCATCCCAGACAAAAGACGACGCAAAGCACACTGCAGGGTTCAGCTGCTTTGGGAGAACAACTCTGGGCTAGCTGCCGCTTTATATTGTATATAAGATCATCAAGAGAAATTAGCTACTTCTAAGTCTAAAGTAAAATCCCAGTCCATCTTCTGACAAAGACCATAAAACCCCAGAGTTACTCGGAGAGTAAGAACAGATCCCGCTCCAGCAAAAAGCATAATAAATAAATAGCCCTCCCCATCCCACCGTGCCCCGCCCCAAACCCCCAAACCCCCAAATCCCAGAAATCCAGATCCTTTGAGCCCTCTGCAGTCATGCAATGGTGAAGGGAGGTATCACAGTCTTTGCAAGGGCAGGCATGCAGAAAAGAAGAAATCCCTTTCTCCAAAACAGGGACGTAGGAAATTCGTTGTGACTTAGGAATATGACCCCCTTCCCTTGTGTGCTCCGGTTAACCGTGGCCTCAAAAGGCCTGAGGAGAGTGAATTTACAGTTCTCCCTGGATAGGTGTGTTTGTGTGGTTCCCCCCCCCCTAAAAAAAACCAAACCAACAAAAACCCATCGCCGGCGATGAGCGTCTTCTTCCAAGCCTCACCATTTTGGCGAGTCTAAAGGTGAAGACAGGCATAATACTTGAAGGGCGAAAACAGATGTGCTCTTTAAAGAGGAACTGCAGCAATGTGCTCCTCCTGCAATGCAAGCCCAACACACTCCTAGGTTTGTGGTTTGCATGAATACAAGCCATCAGATTGAGAGCTTAGTCGGCAGACTCTGTTTCCATTTTAGACTGGCATCCTTTTGCATGTTCATCAAGGACAAAAGGTTAGAAACCTCCCTGACAGGCTGGTTTTCTATGTGCGGTGATGAAAACGAACATGATGGGATGAAGGAGCATTTCATTAAGTGGCGTCAGAAGGGATACAGCTATGACAACATCTGAGAAGTTACATTTTGTACTACATCTCTCAGAATCCCTCAGCCAGCTTGGCCAGTAGTTGGCTGGAGTATTCTTGGATATGAAGTCCAAACATAATACTCATAATAATTCCTGATGTTTCGCCAGCATCTGTGGCTGGCATCTTCAGAGAATGCTGACCTGGAAGAGAGTGTGTGTGTGTGTGTGTATGTATGTATGTGTGTATATATATATATATATATACACACACACACACACACACACACACACACACACACACACACTGTGTGATCCTAAGTAAGGAGGAGTGATTCCCATGTTCATCTATTTTGTTCGTTCATGTTTCATGAAGAACAGCTGCAATCCTGCTTTGGGGATGAGGATGGGTGGTAGCCTCTTGGCGTCACATATGCAATGCAAATGGTACCTCCAATTGCATGCTCTTGCTAAAAAGGTTAGAGAACTGCCTGCATCCAGCCCCAGAACTCAATCCTAAAGGAGAAGGTATGTTGACCTTAAATGAAGAGCATGTGCCTCCATGTACAAGACATCTGTCTTCGCCCTGCAAAAATTGTGTCCTCATCTTGGAAGCGGCCGAGTTATGGCTTTTACCAGCTATGCTTAGTTTTCTGTTACGATCCCCCACCCTCCCAAGAAAAAAAAGTCAGAGGAAGCATTTGCTGGCTTTAACCTGAGAGCATGTAAGGTGGGGAGTCATGCCTCTCGATCCAAGAACTGCAGCGCATGCACAGGACACAGCAAACAGGTCCACCAGAAGCCCTGCTAAACCCAAGCGGGCTGAGCAGTTGCAGTCCACCCCAAACCATCCGCTTTGTGTGTGTGTGTTTGCAATGTTCAGCGTTCAAACCAATCCGATCCCATTACAAGTTGACAGTCAATGCTGTTGGAAAGTAAGTGTTTGTGTGTGCATGTGTGTGTGCATTAGAAAGATTGCTAGAGAGAGACGGAGGGAGGGAGAGAGAGAGAGAGAAGGAGAGAAAAACCTCCTTCAGTTTCAGTGCAGACTGACTTTCTATATAGAGGTAGAATTCTCTCCAAACCCATGAAACCTATTTTGAGTCCCACTTTTTATCCCAATGTGACACATACAGAATGATGTTTAAATTGTGGCTTACTGTTGATCGGTCTTATATCCTTGACTTAGGCAATCCTGCACACCAGGATTTGATTTTTAAGTTTCAGTCTGCTCCCTTCCAAAGCAAATCTGTGTCAAAAACAGAAGTCATACAGGACCAGGCATGAAAAGTTGACTTAATTTTACCTTAAGGGTTCTCTCTCTCAGATTCTCTCTCTCAGTCCCTCTCTCTCTTCCTCTACTTCTGTACAACCCATATGCGTTTAGCTTTCAGGAAGCCTTCTGTCAGCAGCCATGCCCCCCACTCCACCAAAGACATGTCTACAGTTTCCTTCTTTCTTTTTTCCAGGGCTCAGTCAGCATCCTTAAATTTCGACCCAAAAGAGGAGGAAGAGGAGGAGGCAGCAGGGTTGGCGGGAGAAGTCACTAACACTCATCTATGTTAAGGCTGATGAACTCCTGTATACATTTTCTGTACTGGAGCTCTGTGGGACTGTTGTTGGGATATTGACCTGGATGACCAAACGGACCCTCAGCTTCTCGCATCTCTTCATTCATTCGAGCCAGACGCAACCTAGAGGGAGAGAGAAAGAGGGAAAGGTTGGAAAGCAAAGGCCTTTTCCATGGTGGCACTTCATCTTTGGAAGAACCATCCTTCATCTATGGAAGAACCATCCTTCATCTTTGGAAGACCCATCCTGCGCACAGCTCACCTGGTGTCTCCTAAATTATGGTCTTTTGAGGACCAGGGGCCCATTAACACTACATTAATTTAAGCACTATCATTCCACTTTAGTTGCCACGATTCCATCCTATGCCACTCTGCGACTGCCAGTTTAGGAAGAGGCTTTTCTCATTCTCAACCCCAGCACTCGCCAAACTACGTGTCCCATGATTCCATAAAATAGAGTAACTTTGTTATTACTATTACTCCATTTCATCATAATAATAAGACAGGCGGCTTAGTGGTTAAGATGCCAGTTCTGACAATTGGAAGATCGAAAGGTTGGCAGTTCGAGGCCCAAGTGCCGCATGACGGATGAGCTCCTGCCACCAGTCCCAGCTTCTGCCAACCTAGCAGTTCAAAAGCATGTAAATGCAAGTAGATAACAGATACCACTTCTCAGTGGGAAGGTAACAGTGTTCGGTGCATTCATGCTGGCCCCATGAGCACTGGAGTAGTCCTTGGACAACACTGGCTCTTTGGCTTAGGAACGGAGATGAGCACTGTCCGCTACAGTCGGTTACAACTAGACATTCATGTCAAGGGGCTACCTTTACCTTTACCTTTAACACTATTAGTCATGTTATTATTAATTAATACTATTAATAGTGTTGATAATAGTGCATGCTATCTGATTTAACAGGCTGTGCATTGCTCAGAGAGCTTTAGTTAGCAGCTACTCTAAAAGTCCACAACATAACTTTACTACTGTTGTGTGCTTTGAAGACATTTCCAACCAGAGTGACCAGACGTCCTCCTTTTCCAGGACATGTCGCACATTTCAACCTCCTGTCCAGGAGAAATTCCAAAATGTCCTCCACTTTAAGCACGATTAGAAGCATGAATTTACATGTATGTGAATGTTCTTAGCTTTTATTTAGTAGTATCCTACATTTTTCTTGATCGTCTTACGTTTTCCAATGTCTTGTCCACCTTTGTGGTTATGACATTTGGTCACCCTGTTTCAAACTTATGACGACCCAAGGGCCATAACCTTTCATGGGGTTGCCTTGCCTTCCTTTGAGGCTGAAAGAGGGTGACTTGGCCAAGGCAGAGAGTCTCCATGGTCAAAAAGGGATCTGAACCCTGGTCTCTAGTCATAGTTCAATAATTAAATCACTACACCATGCTGGATCTCAGCTTTACTATATCAATCCTGTAATGATTACAGTCTGTTGAATGAAAAGATAACAGCAGAAACACACAAATATGCAAGAAGAAGAACAAAAGTCCATGAAATTGAATATATAACTAGGTTTGAATACATAATACATAACTAGGTTTGAATCCATCCCTTTGTAACAGTGGTCTACTTACAAGGTAACAATGTCCGCATTAGCAGCCTGGACCGCGATGCTGAGAGGGTCCTGCCCATCCTCATCAACCGCATGTTGGTTGGCTCCTCTCTTTAGGAACAAGCAGACTTGGCTGCCAAATATTAAAAAAGCAAAATGTTAGATATGACCCATGGTGTAAAAAATAACCTTAACAGAATTGCATTGAGCCCATGCCATAAGTGGGCTTCACTTCCGCGGCTTTCAGCATATGCTGAAGCTGCATAAGAATCTAATAAACGATACATGTGCCCATGGTGAGTGCATCACACGGCGCCGCATGCCCGCACCCTATTATTTTCAATGGGGCATGAGCATATGCAATTTCCCCCTTACACTGAGGGGTCCGGAACAGATCCCCCATATAAGGGAAGGGAGCACTGCAGTAATGCACTTTGACATTTTAATAGCTTGCATTTGATCTAGTGCAGCGCTATAATTCTATGGCCCTATACAGACAGGCCAAAATAAAGTTGCTTCAGGTCACTTTGGAGGTATGGTGTTTCAATGATGCATGCGTCCTAAGAGTCTGGAAGCTGCACCAAAGCTGCACTCCAGTACTTAGGACTGGAGTGTGGCTTTGGTACAGCTTCTGGACTCTTAGGATGCATGTATCATTTAAACAGCATACTTGCAAAGTGACTCAAAGCAGCTTTATTTTGGCCTGTCTGTATCAGACCTATGACTCTAGTACTTCAGAGCTTGTCATGTTGGTTTCTTCCAGAATCCCAAGACAGCATGGCCTGGTGACTCCCTGACTTCGAGTCTAAAAAACTGACGTTCCCAAGCGCTATACTTTCATAGGAATCTGTGCTAAACTACAGTCTCTTTCACACTACGCATTTCTAGCATTTTGAGATTACTAATGGCTATGGTTCCATCCTGTGAATCCTAGGATTTGCAATTTGGGAGGTATTTAGAATTCCCTGCCAGGTATCTCTTCTGCCTCACCAAGCTACAAATCCCAGGCTTCTGTAGGATGGAGCCATGATAGTTAAAGTGCAACCACAGTGCCATAATTGCACAGTGTGCATTTTAGGATTATCTCCACTGGGTGGGTGTGATTTTTCTGGGTCTCTGGCAAAGAAAAAGATTTCTTGCATCTCCAACTTCCCAAAAGTGTTTTAGCTGCAGACTCAATATGCAAAGGCCTTACTGAAATTAGGATGCAGTGTATCTTGGTTTCTGTAAGACCTTTTGACCAAGTCCCTAAAGAGATCCTTTCAAACAAGCTAGTAAAATGTGGGCTAGATGATGTAACCATTAAATGGATTTGTAATTGGTTGACCAGCCGAACCCAAAGGGTGCCCAGCAATGGCTGCTCTTCAGCTTGGAAAGAAGTGACCAGTGGCTCTGTCCTGGGCCCAGTGCTATTCAACATCTTTAGCAATGACTAGGATGATGAAATACAGGGCATTAGGAGGAGTACCCAGGACAGGATCAAAATTCAAAATGACCTTAACAGATCAGAAAACTGGGCCAGATGGCACAGACTATCTCAATGGGGTCGGGGAATGGTAGCCACTGCCCCACCAAAGGCAGCTGCCCTTTGGAAACATCTGCAGAGGTTTTCTGCTTAGGAAAAGCATTCAGATGTTATCTGCTACGGTTTTTGGACTCAGCGCTATTATTTATAACCATATGTCATGACATGCAGAGCAGGTTGTCTACACACTGATAGGATGTAAGGGGCACAAGAAGTCACAGGGAAGTGTAAAAGGATCATGCTGCTACAGTTCACATGGGGTGGGGAAAGATGTTTTCCCCCCGGTGTTGCTTTTGGTCGTCACAACCCCAGACCCCACCCCAGTGCCTTGGATCTAAGCATTTGTGGCTGCACCCCAGAATGCACAGCAGCTTACTTACCCAGTGTGCCCCAAATACGTGGCATGATGCAGAGGCGCTCGCCCTCGGATATCTCTTTGGTTAACATCTGCTCCATTCTGGAGCAAGAATTCACAAGCTATCAAAGAGCCCTAGAGAAGACAGGAGAGGGAGAGAGATGAGTTTGCAATCTCAGGTTTATGTATAGACTTGAACAAGTTTTAACATTGGAGAGACAGAAGAAGCTGCCTTAAGAGCATTCAGAGTTTTGGTCACAGAATTACAGATTTGGAAAGGAACACAAAAACAACTGAGTTCAACCAAATGCCATTCAGGAATACACATCTAAAGCACAGCCAAAAGACTGGTGGCATCTTTTAAGGGTTTAAGGCAGGGGCCTTTCCCAGCCAACTAGGAGATGGCAAGAGTTGAAACTGAATCTTCTGGTTATGAAGTAGGTGTGCAGTTACAAAACTATGGGGCTGCAATATTCAGACTACACCAAGATGGATGAGTGGAGATTAATGAAATAGTAGAAAAGGGCAGCATGGTTTGAGCACTGGACAACTCTGGAGATGTCCAGGGTTGGTTTCCTGCTCAGCCATGGAAACCCACTGGGTGAGCCTGGGCAAGACGCACACTCTCTGCTCCAGACAGGTTTGCCTTAAGGTCACCATAAGTCTGAAACGACTTGAAGGCATACCACAATAACAAGAAAAATGAAGTCATGGAGGAAAGTTAAGTAGCAGACATGAAATGCCTGCTTTAGCCAAGACAGTGGTGGAACTGTTAAGAGAAAACCTAGTCTATAGTAAATTCCTCCATAATGCCTACCCTGTTTTTACAGCAAGCACATGGAGCTTGCCATTCTTAGATCAGGGACTGCAACTGTGGAAGGCTACGAAGCTACATTAAGCACTGAGAAAATCTTGTAGCTTTGAATCGCATCACTACTTCTTGTTGTATGCCTTCAAATCTTTTCTGACTTATGGTGACTCTAGGGCAAAATCTAACGCCAGCTTTCAAGCTGGTACAGATTTGTGTATGTGTAGTGCCATCTGAGGACTGTATAAGAGAGTCAGGATTGCATTAATCCTGACATGATTTTGTTTCTGAATGTTATCCTTAAGTTTAATGTTTAATAAAAGTTATGTTATTATAGACAAGGTAATTCAGAGTTCAGAATTGAGTTTTGTGTTATGGGATTTTTATGAGAGCGTATTAGAAATTAAGGGGAGAGCGAAGGCTTTGTATGGATTGCAAGTGGGGCAGTTATGGGGCAACAGTTATATAAGGATTTGTTAACATGTTGTTGGATTATATAATATTATATTTGGTTTTACAGTTATAAGTTTCTTCTAAAGCTTGTTTTATTGTGAGAGTAAGTTGCTTATGAGAATGTTATATAGGGAAACATTATCTGCTCTTAGTTGATCGGCTGATAATAAAAACACGTGTTAGTAAGTATTAAAACGAATAAGATCATAAATGCCTATTTATGAGAGAATTAAAGAAATTAATTGTCAAGGTTTTATAAGTTGTTATAAGTTTGGTTTAAAACAGGTTTACTAGAAGAGATATAAGAAATGTAATGGAGATATTTTATTAGTGATGGCTGGGTTTTATAAATGCGCTCCGATGTGGTTAAATAAGTTCTTGTGTTTAAACCAAAGTCCTTAAATCACCGTTCAAATAAAACCAGCTGCACAAAGACTTCTTGTGATGATGGTACCAGCCTAAGAAAAGGGAATGTTTGAAGTATTCGGAGGTCATTAACTGTTAATGGTGATAGTTATATCTCTGGGAACAGGGGAGATAACATTTGAAAAAAGACTAGTTGTGATCTACATTGCAAAAGAGACGGATGAAGCCACTGGTTCTATTCCAGAGACGCAAATGCATAATATAAACCTATTGCCTACCCCCATTACAGCTTGGATCAAGGGGGTCTTGTTCTCATCCTCGTCGTTCACCCAGTTGACGTCAGCGCCGTGTGCCAAGGCTTCCGCCATGATGGGCAGGTTCCTGGCCCGTGACGCCTTGTAAACCAACAGGCCAGGGTGCAGCTCTCGCAGGTCCTCCAGGTCAGAGGCCTCTTGCTCGATTTCTGCTTCTCCGCTGGATTCCTCTGAAACTTCGCATTCTGCAGGCGCAGTCAGGGAGGAATAGACTGCGATGAGACATTAGCATTGGTGACCCAATGCTCAGGCATGTTTTACATCAGGGAGGGGGAAAGTGTGGCTTGCCAACCATAGGCAGCCCCATCCAGCGGCTCAATTCAATGCCCACCTTGTGCCCAAAAACGCACTACCTCCTTTTTTAAGAAACCCAAAAATCCTCCTATTTATAGTCACTCCCTATTTACAAAAAGCCTTACAACAGACAGGATGGGTGTGAATAGGGGGGAAACTGCAAAATTGCCCCTGATAGCTCTCTATTTTTACAATGGAGGTGGGCACGGAGGAAACTGTGGCATTCCCAGGTCCAGCGAGTGGGTAGCGGGAATACGGGTGCAACTCCTGGCCTCGGAGAAGCTGCCCACCCCTGCACTGCATATGCCCAAACTTGTCGTCCTTCTCACCACAGCGTCCTTTGCCAAATGAATCTTTGGCACCAGAAGCCAAATCCTTAAACCTTACCTACCTACCTACCTACTTTCTACCTCTGTTCCTTTCAAGTAAATTATAGACCTATTTCTTTCCCCTGACTGGCCTGGTCATTGGCTCTATCACTTATACAACGGGACCTTCCCTTACACTGGGATACGTTACGGATCCCTCCACTTAAGGGGAAATCCACGTATGCTCGTGGCCCATTGCAAACAATGGGCACATGCTTGCGGCTTGGGGCAGCATGCGTGCACCATTACTTTAATTGTCATGCGGCTTCCACGTAAGCTGGAAACCACATATAGTGTGCCCGCATATGGCACGGGTGCACTGTATATTTCCAGCCTCTTTTCTCCATGGGGGCTTCTTCCTGGATCCCATGAGAATGTGGAGGTGAATGTTTTCCAAACGGCCTTATGGTTTTTTGGTAAAAGCTGCCATGGGTTTGGCATGTCCATAGAGGATAAGGTGAAAGACAAAATTGGATGCAACCAGAGTTGTCCCATTCTCTCTCTCTCTCTCTCTCTCTCTCACACACACACACACACTCTCCTTCCTTCCTTCCTTCCTTCCTTCCTTCCTTCCTTCCTTCCTTCCTTCCCTAGCTGCATTTCCTCTGGTGGAAAAATAAGCTCCCACTTGGGAAGTTTATTTTAAGGCTATTACTGTACCCTCCATCATTGCAGAGATGAAAACTGGGACAAGTATGGCCAAGCAACATCAGAGTGTGGTCAAGGTGGCAAAAACATATTAAACCAGAAGAACACACAAACTAGGAGAGGCTTCAGCCTTTTGCGTTTGCCTGAGTCTACTGGGAAGACCAAGATTACACTCCTTTTCCTTTCTCCCTTTTTCAGTTAACAGAATGCACTTTGGGATCTGGTGCCTTTAGGGCATTTAGTCTATTCAAATATTTGTCCCCTACTTATTAGGGGACACTCATCCTGCTTCCATCCATCCATGCTTGCAATGCCTACCTTCCTCTGTGACACTGTCCACCACTGAGCCAAACACCAGGACATCAGTGCTGCCGTCAGTGCTGCCGCCAAGTCCGCTGTCACTGCTTAGACCTGCAGGGCCAACAAGGAACAAACAAAATGCACTTTAATATGCAGGTACACTGACTTTCCAGTATATGTCCCTCCACTTTCTTTCTTTCTTCTGGCTACTCGTTAAGTGATAAGACATGAGAATACCAGAGCCCCATCTTCTGGAGCAGGCATAGCATTGCAAGAACATCTGTAAGGGATCAAACTACTGTACTGTCAGAAATGGTACCCAAGAGCCGTTTGGAACAGGGTTACACATGATGCCATAAAAGTACTCTCATTTGCTGATCCTTTCTGCATAGATTCTGAAATCACTTTAAAGCAGAGTCAAATTATGGTCCAGGGATCGCATGTGGTCTACAGGGCACTTCTGAATTCTGGTTCCCATTGACGCTGTGAAGAGCTACCGTACTTTCCATTGAGCTTTGGCAGTAACAATAGCAGTGGCAGCAATCCTATTATTAGTTAATGATTTGTGGCAGTTGGTGAGTTAGAGGGGGGGACAGCAATGAGGCCCTGAACCTCCAGAAGTTGCCTTTATCTGCTTTAAAGTGTGTGCTTCTAATACTCTCTGTGTTTCAAAAGAAGCAGTAAGTGACAAATCATTCAGCTCTTGCCTCCATCGATTGTACCAAGGTACAACGATTGGTAAATGCTGCCGGATAGCTGGTCACAATGCAGCGAGGAAACCCAAAAGCACCAGAAAAGGAATGTGACGTGACTAAGGACATGCTGCAGGGTTACTGGCAGAGACTTTCCATGTTGTTTCCAAAGCATTTCAAAGAACAGCAATTATACCTATTTTATTTATTTGCCTAGTTTGCAGAACACTCAAATGTAATTTTCACACCTCAACCTCCAGTGGGATTTCTTTGAAACTGGGAGGGAAAGGATCAATATGAATGCACATGGGTGTATGCTTTATTCCAGGAGACAAATGCCAACTCTTGGGCTGGGGGGCAAGGAAGGGAACTGAGATCAGGAAGCTGCTGAAGGAGCAAAGAAAAAAATCCTTCCCTGAATTCGTAATTCAGCGACAGAGCAGCTTCTTTGCATGCAGAAGATCCCAGGTTGATGCACCTATGGAGCCACAACTAAGGCCTTGAGGAGGCTGCACAAACCCCATGGTCACAGCACCCCTGCTTGTCATGGGCATCTGATACCTCAAGGTATAGGTATACTGCCTCCGAACGTGGAGGTGCTGCTTGGCTAAAACAGCCAGACACGCTCTTGCAACTCTACATTGTTAAGGCATCCCCCTTACCTCCATCCAGGAGGAACGGTGAACCGCTCCCAGCGGGACCATGGCCACTGTCACTCCTTGGGCTGGCTGCCAGGGGGTGCGGCACTGAGACGTGGTTGCCACCTAAGAGGAAGGTGGACGGAACGTCAGGGGGAGTTCATTGTCAAAGAGGCATCTGACGTCGTTCTTTTTGTATGTTCAAAAATGCAGCGGTCAGGAATGGATTTTGTTTCCCTTGAAGGACAAAATGAAGACATGGGGGAAGGGGAGAAGGGAGAGAAAATGCCAGCCAACTGCACAGGTTTGGCATAAAAGAAGATGGGAGGGAGGGGAGATATAAGCCCAGCCACCAAAATAGCAAACGCTGGGGATGAGGGGAAATAATAAAGGTGCAATGGAAGGATGGGGGGCAAAGATTATAGGTGGAGGTTTCTGAAAACAATTTCCTATGTCAACCTCTTCTTCTGTCTTTCATAAAACGTTTGCCCGCATATGAGTGTACAATTCTCCAAACCAAAAACACTGCTGTTTCAACTCAATGCCCGTGCCCAAAAAGTGCCAGGAGGGAAAGACGCAGCTGGCAGACAAATGATGGATGGTTTAGGTCTACTTACTGCGTGGCCCAGCTCCAGCTCCTGTGTCAAAGTAGGAGAAAAGGGAATCCAGCTCATCGGGACAGAAGAGGGAATCTCGCCGGAATTTCCTTTCCAAGGTGGCCGCTGCCGATAAAGAGAGATTGTTATAGTTAGTTACTTCCTTGTTTTCCCAGCACAGGCACACAGAATATATACTATGGATGTGGACAGTTCAGAGCCTGATTTGGCAATTTGGACATGGATCCAGTTTGGGTCCATTTCAATTCAGATCCAATTTGCTCCAAGCCTGATCCCAAATTTGACTGTGCAGCATCATACAGCTAAATCTGTTAATTAAACTAGGATAAATGGTAACTATACCCAATTAATGGTATACTTAAAACCAAGGGGTGACTTTATTCTACCAGGATGCGACTGGTAAGATTCAATGAGGCAGCATAAGGATGGAGGAGGCGACCAAATGGTACTTTTCTGGTGAAATTACCCTTCTCCCTTAAGGCATTTCTTGATCTGGGCCGATGGCCCCATATTCCTGCCATCTTGTCTCTTCCAGAGTTGGTACTGTTAATCTGTCCTTAGCAATACAGTTTTGCACTGGCTCTTAAGGCACTGGAATGAGCTGGTGGTCCTGTTACTTGGCCTCAAGCAGATGGGTGCCTTGGAGCACCCTCTGCCCGCTCCAACCATGGCAATCAGATGCTGCAGTCCTGCCGCAGTCTGCAATGGACCGCTGGCAAGGAGAACGTCTTTTGTGCTCCTTCTATGGCCGGTTTTGAGCCACCATGGCACGGCTTCAGCCTGATCCGGGGGGGGGGGGGGGGGTGCATCTTCTGAACTCCATGCTCTCAAATCAGTCCAAAAGCAGTGCTTTTGGACCATATGTTTTGGTCCCTTATTTATTCTGCCTCATTCGCTCCTTCCAGTGAAGGCTGATAGAAATTGCTCCTCTCTGGGCCCACAACAAACTCCAACTCCCAGAATTCCATAGCCTTGAGCCAGGGCAGCTAAAGCGGCACCAAAACAGGCTATTTCTCCAGTGTGGATGCAGGCTTTGAGAGATAGGCAAGTGGAGGAGAGGATACAGAAGACATTAAAATGGGTCCCCCACCTGAAGAGTGTGCTGCCGGCGATGCGTTTCCTGCCTCGTGCCGGTACTTCCTGCGCGCGGTGGGCGCTTTCGTGGAGCTGTTGCGCCTCTGGCACTTCTTCACACTCCAGCGCCGTGGTTTCCTTTCATGCTCAGCCAGAGCCTCCCCAGATGGCAGCTTCTTCAGGAACTTCTTCTCCACATATTTGACTTTAATCCAAGCTTCTTTGTCTTGCCTGTGAAAGAGAATTCAAACATACTTGTTGCAAGCATTCAAAGCTCCTAATTTCTCCATGCTATTTCTGCCTCTGGTAACCAATGTTCTCTAAAACAAATAATGCCCAGGAAAACATCCACTTTGCTAACTGTCCTCCCTTGACTCTGCAATGTTTCCACTGAGCTATGGCTCTACAATAAAGTCAGATTTGTGTCTGAATATTTCCAATAAAGAAAAGGTTAGACTTCTTTAATAGGAATTCAGACATGAATCTGTGTAGGTTAGTGTTGTCGACAATGCTAACATAACAATCACTCTCAGAGTTTCAGACAGACGTCTTTCCAAGCCCAACTTAGGGACCTTTCACACTACACAATGATAGCAGCATGATTCCACTTTAACTTCTGTGGCTGAAGCTTAAAGCAGTTTGGTGAGGCACCAGAGCTCTTTGGCTGAGGATTATAAACCCCCCTCCCCAAACTACAAATCCCATAATTCCACTGGATGTTGTCATAGCAGTTGAAGTGGAATCATAGTGATACAATTTTGTAGTGTGGAAGGGCTCCGGTAGAGTCAAGGATTGAACCTGGAACCTCCTGCATGCAAAACACGCATTCTAACAGAGCTGCAGCTCTTCTATTCTTCTCTTAGAACTGGGGTTGGTTAATTTACTACTTTTGATCTTATTGTTATTGTACTTCATTTTGCTTTTCTGAGCTTGAATGTTGCACTAAAAGCTATTTAACTTAGAAGTCCAGGTACAAACATCTCAACAAATAAATGCATTATTGGGGCGGAGGAAAGAAAGATGCTAAACCAAAATCACCCAGGGAGCTTCAAAGAAGAAACTCCACCCTGAGAACCTAGGAACTGCTACCAGAAGAGACAACAGGGGAGTATATGAAGTAATGGTCTGACTCTATATAAGGATGTAATGGAAATAATAACAAGTTGTTTGTAATAAGTTACTTCCAAAGTCTAAAAAACACAGGTGACTAAGGCCTGTTACAGACTGCCAAAATAAAGCTGCTTCGGGTCTCTTTGGAGGTATGCTGTTTAAATGATGCATGGGTCCTAAGAGTCCAGAGGTCGCGCCAAAGCCACACTCCATTCCTAAGCACTGGAGTGCAGTTTTTGGTGCAGCTTCCGGATTCTTAGGATGCATGCATCATTTAAACAGCGTACCTCCAAAGAGACCCCAAGCAACTTTATTTTGGCAGTCTGTAACAGGCCATAGCAAGAAGATGGAGAGTTCTTGCCAGTCCAGTAAAGAACTGTGAGACCTTTCACAAGAACCGACAGAGTTGGATGAAGTCCTACCTGGAACTGCCAGCGGTGGGCTTCTTGAGTCCCATCTCCTCGCATTGTGCCTCATAGATCTGATTCATGGTGGCGTTGCCCAGCTCACACATCAGCTTTCGGAAAGCGTGCAAGAAAGGCAAAGTGTTAAAAGCTTAAGTCAGTTCTCCTCCCTAACCCTCATGCCGGCACCTTCATTTCCCCACAATGTTCTGTTTCAAAGCCATAGCTGCGGCAGGAACCTAATACAGAAAAGGACTTGTTGGTGACCCCCTCCCTGGTAACAGAATGCCATTCCTTCCAATTATCCTTTAACCATTGCATTCCTTTCCATCCATCTCTGTTTGGTATTGAAGTTTGGTCTTTACCTTCAGTAACTCTGGCTCCCAGGAGTCCAGTGTGAGCGACCGCACTTTGGAGCAGTGAACTCCCAAACTCCTGTAAGGAAGGGAAACACAACCCAGAGGAACATTAATAAAATTCAACATCTGTTTGGTACTTATACATATCCAAAGCTTGTAATGTTATTTTAAGGTACTGACTTACAGTACACTTACGTGCCCCCAAACAGTTACCTTTATAGTTTGTTTTTAACTAACTCACATTATATTGTCACTTCTCATGTCAATTTTTAAAAACAGGAATGCTACAAGTGGCTGGCTTGCAGTACAAAATAATGGCTTCTACCAGCCACCTCATTGCTTCAATATCTGCAACACATCATTAAGCATAATAATACATTGCCCACACTGTGCGTACACTGGAAAGTATATAGCATCTAACTTGAAATAAATACATCCGGCCAGTGAGGTTGCATTTTGGTCTTTGTGTCCAGCTAGGCATAATTCCAGAACTGGTTGATGGACAAGAGGATCTTACAATCAAAGCATCTCTGCCAGATGGCCATCCAGCCTCTGTTTAAAGACCTCCATGGAAGGAGACTCTACCAGACTCCAAGGGAATATCTTCCACTGTCGAACATCCCTTAGTGTCATGAGGTTCCTCCTAATGTTGAGCTGGAATCTCTTTTCCTGTAGCTTGCATCCATTGCTGTGGGTCCTATTCTCTGCAGCAGCAGAAAACAAGCTCACTCCATCCTCAATATGGCATCCCTTCAGATATTTAAACATTGCTATCATATCACCTCTTAAACATCTCTTCTCCAGGCTAAACATACCCAGCTCCCTCTCATCATAAGGCTTTATGATTTCCATACCCTTCACCATTTTGGTTGCCCTCCTCTAGAATTGCTCCAGCTTCTCGACATCCATTTTGAATTGTGGTGCCCAGAACTGGACACAGTATTCTAGGTGAGGCCTGACTAAAGCAGAATAGAGTGGCACTAATGTTTGGATGGCCTTTTGCCAGGAATGGTTTGATTGTGTCTTCCTACATGGCAGGGGACTGGACCGGATGACCTTTGAGGTCTCTTCCAACTCTAGGATACTATGAATTGCCCAAGCTCTTGCGCGTCTATAAAATACCTGTGTATCCCTGAACATTCAATGCATAGTAAGATGCCCAAGTTGATGCTCGCCCATCGAGGGTCTGCCTGCCCACAGTCGCAGCACTGGTCATTCCCTGGTATGCTCTGCACCCTCTGCAAGATAGTCTCCCCTTTGGCGCTGCGATCCCGAGAGTCAGTGGCAGAGTCGATGCTGCTGGTAGAAGGGGAGGCAGTCCGGTCCAGTCTCTGGCGGGAAGGGACACAAAATGAGGGCCGTGATTTTGCCATTTTATATAAGGGACACAATTTTACAATGCCATTGTAAATAATAGGATTTTAATATCCATCAGTTGAGGTATCTGGAGGAGGTTCTGGGACCACAATTTACCAAATGCATGTGCTACCAAATTCTTTCACAAGGTGGTGATACAGGACTTTGAATCCCTACATATCGAACCACATTTGATGCTGGATTACCAGAGCCACCTCTTTGTCTTACAGGCGTCTCATCTTTTAACACCGACATGTACATGCACCTTAGTGTGCTTGGAAATAGCTGGGCTTATTGAATTTGGCTAGTGGAGATAGCTGGGACGTCCATTCAGTTTGGGACTTTAATAATAATTGTGAAAGCTTCTGAATTCAGAAGCAACATCTCTTCTTCAAAGCAGAATGGGACCATTGGCATCTCTAAACCATAACGCGTAAACTCACTTCAATGTAGCAGCTGTCAGGACTCTCTCGATATGCAGAGGCTATGCTAGCTTGAACTGCCTGGATCCACGCCTGACGCAGTTTCTCGGAATCAGCCTGCAGCATGCAGCTTCTGTCAAGGGAAGAAGCAGTGAGACACATGTTACAAACCATAAGAACGGTTACAGAAAACACAGTTTGCCTGTCTCTCAAGCTGAAATACTGAATAGCATGACCAGGAGATGCATGCGTACACACACACACACACACCTTCCACAAAGGATGGGGTGAGGGACACGTTCTATGCACCTTCCATCCATGTGGTACATTTCAGCCTAACTCACAGACACAACCAAGCCCTTAAAACTACAATTGGTGATGTACTATTGTTAATGCCACAACCAATGCTCATCTGGGAAATTTTCCATAGAATCATAGAGGTGGAAGAGACCGCAAGGGCCATCCAATCCAACCCCATTCTGCCATGCAGGAAATCTCAATCAAAGCATCCCCATTGACAGATGGCCATCCAGCCTTTGTTTAAAGACCTCCAAGGAAGGAGACTCCATGACACTCTCAGAAAATATGTTCCACTGTCAAACAGCCCTTACTGTCAATATGTTCCTCCTAACGTTGAGGTGGAATCTCTTTTGCTGTAGCTTGCATCCATTTCTCCGGATCCTAGTCTCTGGAGCAGCAGAAAACAAGTTTGCTCCCTCCTCAATGTGACATCCCTTCAAGTATTTAAACAGGGCTATCATATAACCTCTTAAGCTTCTCTTCTCCAGGCTAAACATCCCCAGCTCTCTAAGTCGTTCCTCCTAGGCCATGGTTTCAAGACCCTTCACCATTTTAGTCACCATTTTTGAATTATTTCACTTCTTTAAAAACAAAATCTTCCCACTCTTTGTATTGAGTAATGTGATTTTTACATAACAATAAAAGAAGGTGGATATCTTATTTTTCAAATGTAGTGTTAACATCCTCATCCTGCAACGAAGGTTGGCAATGTGTATCTGGAACTGCAGCACAATGTCTCCCTGTTTACCAGGAGCCCTGGTGGCACAGTGGTCAAATGCCCATATTTCAGCCACTCACTCACAAACCCTAAGGTTGTGAGTTCGATACCAGCCAGAGCTCAGCCTGGCATCTTTCTGAGGTTGCTAAAATGAGTACCCAGCTTGCTGGGGGCAATTGGCTTACAGATTGTAAACTGCATAGGGGGTGCTTAAGTGCACTGAGAAGTGGTACAGAAATGCACTTGCTATTGCTATTGCTATTACTCCATCTCACCTTCCCTCCTCTATCTCTGTTGAATTTTAGATTGCAAGTTCCATGGGGCAAGGACCTGACTTCATGCACTCCATAAAGCACACTGGGATAATACAAAAGGGGGAAAAGAAAAGAAGGAAATCAAAGATTGCCTGTACAACTTACTTAGTGGGAGACACAACCTCAAAGCAAAACCTCCTCTCAATGTCTTCACAGGGCTTGACGGTACAAAGTCTGAGGTCTTCTACTACCACCGTGAGGACATCCTGGAAGGAGAAGAGGTGGCCATCAGTGTAATGGCCCTTGGGAGCCATTCATAGCTGAAAGAACACTAGCACAGTTAGCTGCATTTAAGAACTATTTGTTGAGCTTGTATTTGCTATTCTGCCTTGTTTTTCTTAGCATTCACAGGGGAGTGAACCTTATTTCTCTCCAGGGCAATCTATTAGGTGTCTATTCCCCAAATACATAATGTATAAATAAATGGATACTGTGCTTGATCTGAACTACTTAGGCTGCATCCGCACTGTAGAATCCTATTGAACACTATTTTAACTACCATGGTTCATTGTGCTGCAAGGTTCAACTGTAGTTTTGTGAGACAAGCTCTGATGCCACAAGAAACTACAAGTCCCAGAATTCCACAGCACTGAGCCATAACCATTACAGTGTGCCAAGCAGGATTATTTTTGCAGTGCAGATGCAGCCAAGGGAAAGAACGGGACCCAAGTGTGAACAGCAGCAGCATCCTTGACATTGTAAGATTTGCCGGAGGGGTTTTGTTTTGGCCTAACCAAAGTTTGGGGCAATTACTATCTCAGACTACAGTTCCCAGCATCCTCAGTCAGCATTGCCAATGGGTGACTTTGGAAAATGATGTTTTACTCACTGGTCATTGTTGTTGTTTTGCTGTATCTGCCAATTTTTCTTATAATGTTGATTTTGTAATGTCATTGTATTTTGCTACTGGTTTTCCTAACAATTCCATAGCAATGTCATTAACTGCCCTATGTGATGTGTATGCACTAGAAGGGCAAGATATAAGTTTGTGCATTAGTAAATATATGTCCAGAGTGGGTTGCAGAATGTATTTGAGATGCTGCAGTTCCCTTTGGAGCACTGATCGAGCGACATGAATGCCTTCTGTTGCACCCGAATTCCAAGACGGATTGCGGTATCCAAAGTGGAGGATTCTGCAACCCATTCTGGATGCATGTGTTGACCGGACTAGCATGGGATTATTATTCTGACCTGTCCCCTTTCCTTCCACCCCACAGAGAATGGCTCCGCAATCCCTTGAACAACAAGATATCAAGACAAGCCAGCTAATCCGCTAATGTCATCCCAGGCGGCCTTCCTGACCTTTAGCTTCTTCTGGTACACCAGCTGGCTGTTCTGGATGGAGAACCACCTCCTGGGGAGACAAATGGAGACAGAGAAGGAGAGGAAGAGGGCAGGGAAGGGAAGAGGGAGATGGGGGGAGAGAAGCAAAAAATCATTTCTCTTCCTCCTGAATTAAACAAGGACTAGAAAAGATTCTGGCAAGAGCAACTAAAATGACCGGGACCAGTTTTAAAGCAGAGATGGGGAAAATATGTACTGTATATACTCATGTATAAGTCTAGAAATGTTGGTTAAAAAAGTGACCCCAAAAACCTGAGTCGACTGCCAAAATAAAGCTGCTTTGGATCTCTTTGGAGGTATGCTGTTTAAATGATGCATTCATCCTAAGAATCCGGAAGCTGCACCAAAGCTGCACTCCTGTGCTTAGGAATGGAGTGTGGCTTTGGCGCGACCTCCGGACTCTTAGGACCCATGCATCATTTAAAGAGCATACCTCCAAAGAGACCCAAAGCAGCTTTATTTTGGTAGTCTGTAACAGGTCCAAAAGTACTGCATTTTAAGTCATATATACTGTATTATGTGTGTATGTGTGTGTGTGTGTGTATGCACATATGCATATGCCCTGGAAGCATTGATCCCTTCTACTCTCTCATCTATCCAGCCTTTAGTTTAAGCACAAATAGTTATGTCTGCTGGAATTGTGCAAGTCCTTTGGCATCTTTTTCCTTTGCTTTGTCTTTTACATCCTTTGTTATAAGGCCCTAGGTTTTACCCTCGACTTATCCACGGGTCCTATTAAAATCCACAATTTTACCCCCAAAACCTGCCCTCAACTTATACATGAGACTGACTTATAGTTGAGTATATATAGTATTTGTTTCAAGGATTTACATCCCACCTTTCTCCCATAATGGGATTCAAGGCGGGGTATATGGCCACATGGTTGTCTTAGGCCTCATTCCCACTGCATTTTTAAACTGGTTTGCAAACCGGTGTGAAGTGGTTTAAATGACTCTTGTTCACATTTGAGCCGAATCGCCGAAGCGGTTTGGAGAGGGGGGCATGCGCTAGACCCATTTAGCATGCGCTAGACCCATTTTTTCCCATGTCTTTTGCAATAAATCGATTCAGAGCAAGTGTGAACAGGACACGGTTCAGAATCGATTTTTTAAATGACATGATCAGATGATCATCCGCCGAAGATGGTCCCTTTGGAATTGAATCATTGGTCAACGTGAACGAGAAGAAGAAAATGTGATGGAGGCAAATGCAGTGTGAACCACGTTCCACTGTCGAATCAATCCATCAATCTGGATCGCAAACTGATTTAAATGTGAGAATGAGGCCTTAGTAGCATGTTTGTCTTAGATGCACCTGTGATGCACTTTTTCTGGCCCCTAAATAGTGAACTGCCTCTTCCTAGGGGTGTCCAGGAGATGCAACTCACTTTTAAATAGGTCACACAAGCCCAAATTTCTTGAAAAGAACCCACCAGATTTCAAAGCCAGATGGCTGCCTCTGGCCATGTGCCCCCCTCCATTTGTTGGCAGTCCATGCACCAAAAAATGAAGGGTCTCAGTGGCCTGCAGACCTGCTGGAGTAGCCCACCTCTATTTTAACATGTAATTCCAACATACTTTAGATCAGGCCAAGTGCTGCCAAATTATGAATTCAGAAAATGTTTGGATTCTGGACTCATTTTACTTTGGACATTCATGCATGAAGTCACAAAAAGGGTGAATGCAGAACCAAGAAGAACCAAGAGCTCCCATATTCCTTGACAATTTGTTGCACTGATTGAGAGTTATAGGACCTGTGACCCAAAACATCTGGAAGGCATAGTGTTGCCTATTGCCTGCGCTAACCACTGCACCGCGCTGTTTCGTGTCCTTTCAAGGACATGCCTTACCGGTTCCAGGTCTTGAAAGCGTTGCTTGCTCTTTTGAAGAGGTAGCCTTCCATCACCACTCCATTTGGAGCATCGACATTGAATTCCACTTTGGAGTCATCGTATGAGAAATCCTAAAGGCACAAAGACAAGCCAAATGGCAAAAGCATATGACCAAACATAAGAAAGACTGTTAAGAGCTACAAGAGGAGAAGAAAGGCGAGAAGTGAGCAGAAGGACAGAGGAGAAATTCAGCCACAATGCAGACCAATCTTAGGACATGGGGCAAACCCTATTGAGTTCAATGAGGATTACTCCCAGGAGGTCTGTATAGGACTGCAGCCTAAGTCTGAATCCAACCCAATGGAAAGTAATCTTGAATTACATAGTGTGTGTGGAAAAATATGTTCCCTTCACAGCTCAGGTGCATATTCCATATGAGCCTGCCTCTGTTTTGGGATCTTCAGGCAAGACCCTTCGCTTGGTTCCCTCAAAGAGTAGATCTGGAGGGGACCCTCATAGGTACATCTGGGGGAAACACAGGACAGGGCCTTCTCAGGAGCTGCCCCCAGGATCTGGTCCTTCCATCCCTGAGAGGTTAAACTGGTGCCTCATTTCTTACATTTCTAAGCCAGAAGGTTAAGTGGTGACATGATAGCCATGTTTAAATACTCAAAGGGATGTCATATTGAGGATGGAGCAAGCTTGTTTTCTGATGCTCCAGATAATAGTACCTAGAGCAATGGATTCAAGCTACAGGAAAAAAGATTCCACCTAAACATTTGGAGGAACTTCCTGACAGTAAGAGCTGTTCGAAAGTGGAAGATACTCTTTCCTCGGAGTGTAGTGGAGTCTCCTTCTTTAGAGGTCTTTAAACAGAGACTGGATGGCCATCTGTCCCATGGAGTCCTTTGCCTGTGTATAGTTGGCCCTCCATATCCACAGATTCTTTATGCGTGGATTCAACTCTCCACGGTCTGAAAATATTATATGGGATATCATTTTGCTATGGCATTGTATATAATGGGACTTGGAGCATCTGTGGATTTTGGTATCCACAGCAGGTGGGGCTGAAACCAAACCCCAGTGGATACCAAAGGCCCACTGTATTCCTGTATGGCAGGGGATGGACTGGATGGCCTTCAGGGTCTCTTCCAACTCTACAATTCTATGATTCTAGACTAGGAGCTCTATGTTGGGGGCAATTGGCTTAACGCTGTAAACTGTTTAGAGACTGCCTAGCACTATATCAGTGATGGCGAACCTATGGCACACATGCCAGAAGTGGCACTCAGAGCCCTCTCTGTGGGCACATGTGCCATTGCCCCAGCACAGAGTTTGCCAGAGTTTGTCACTAGAAAGCCAGAGGGATATGGCACTTTGCAATAAATAAGTGGGTTTGGGGTTGCAGTTTGGGCACTCGGCCTCTAAAAGGTTCACCATCACTGCACTATATAGTGGTATAGAAATATACTTGACTATAAGTTGACCTCATGTATAAGTCGAGGGCAAGTTTTGGGGCCATAATTAGGGACTCATGGACCAGTCTAGGATAAAGCTTAGGGGCATGTAGCAAAGGATGTAAAGGATGAAGTTCACTGTCTCCGTACATAAATATCGTATTCAGATCCTTCTAATCCTGATTCCTCTCCGCACTCCTTTGAGGGTAAGCACCCAAGAAGTGCCCCCACTGCCATTTCCCCACCCAAGCATTCTCAGAAATGGGAAATGCAGCACCAACAGCCGTCATTAACTTAAGTGCCTCTTGCCCACATGGCAGCATCCAGGTCCACGATGAAGGCTGGTTGCTAAGCAGCGGGCCCTTCACTCTCATTAGGATGAGTTATTTCCATGCGGGAAGATGCTGGCGCTCCAGGAAAGTGTCGTAATGAAGGGAAGGAGGCAGACGGAGAAGGCGCCATGGGGACCCGGATGAGTCATGGCCTCACAAGAGCTGCCAAGGGACCCCCAATCCAAAGAAAGGTGGCTTTGCCTAAGACAGTGATGGCGAACCTTTTAGAGACCGAGTGCCCAAACTGCAACCCAAAACCCACTTATTTATTGCAAACTCTATGCTGGGGTGATGGCACATGTGCGCACAGAAGGGGCTCTAGAAAAATGTCTATACACATTTTCATGCGGGGAAAACTCAGTCTTGCAACCTGATATGAACGAAGATTTGGACAAGAAGGTCGGTAGGATTTGGAGAAGAGCAACACAATAGAAACAGAATTTTTCACATCCCAACTGGAGGGAATATTTAAAAAAGAAAAGAAATTGCTGACTTGAAAAATTAGCTGGAGAGCCAGCAAACAAGAGGCTTCAATAAAGCAGCCGCTGCCAAACTGCATACTCAGAACCTCTTGCAAACCTCCTCTCTCATCTGCTCTCTTTGCTTTCATGTCACTTCAATAAATCACAGCGTCATCCCATCCCAGAGGCACTCGGCTTCCATTCCCCCATTGATTTGAATTTATACATCCCAGGCAAGGGCTGAGAGCACTTTTTCAAAGAGGGGAAAAAAGAAAATGACACCAGAGAATGGTTTCCCTGGAAACACAAAATGCCACCACAAAAGAGGGACCAGAGTCCAAGAAAGGCGAGCAGCCTCCCCTATTCTTCCCTTTGGGGTTGGAAGTGGCGTTGGTGCACCCAGCCTCCAAAATAGCAATGCTTTTGAAGTGGCCAATGGGGATAGAGGTGGAAACCGAAAAACCAGTGGCCAGCTGCCTCGAATCCTATTTTGGGAGAAAGACGGGATATCATAGGTTTAAATATTTGAAGGGATGTCATATTGAGGAGGGAGCAAGCTTGTTTTCTGCTGTTCCAGAGATTAGACCCGGAACAATGGAAGCAAGCTCCAGGAAAAGAGATTCCAGCTCAACATTAGAAGGAACTTCCTGAGATTAAGGGTTTTTCAACAGTAAAACACACACCTTCCTTGGAGTGTATTGGAGGTCTTTAAACAGAGGCTGGATGGCCATTTGTCAAGGATGCTTTGATTGAGAGTTCCTGCATGTCAGAATAGGGTTGGACTAGATAGCCCTTGAGGTCTCTTCCAACTCTATGATTATATGACTGCAAGGGGGAAAGGGCCAAAAATCTTGATAGCATTGCAAGTACCATGTTGGTTTTATGCCCTCAAAGCTAATTTTCAATGCTTTGCAACAAACCAGCATTCAACACATTACAATCTGACTTTCCATTTATGTGTGAACCCACACAAAGCCCTGGAGAGTGAAAAGATTCCTTCTCGCCTCTCAACACGCTCTTGCTTTCTGATTCCCTTTATTTTTCTCACTCGGTTTCTTTCTTTCTCCATTTCCAGTTCCATGTGACGTCCGCCACAGTGCAAAACATTGGATGTGGCAGGTCAGTTCGTCAGCTGCATATGCGGAGTCGCCCATGCGTGGAAAGAATGAAAGCAATCACATTCAATAAGATGGTTTGGGGGGGAAAGACTCACAAAGACAAAACAGAAAGGTGGCCCTGTCGACCCAAAGAGGCCCCTGACTCTTGATCCTGGTGGTTGTAAAGTGCCTGCCTTGCATTTGATCCCATCTCTAGTTAAAAAGAACTGCATAGTAAGTGCATGCCCTTTGCAAGAAAACCCAGGCAGTGAGTGCAGGAGACAAGACAGATTGAGGCAGAATGACTGTCTGACCATAACACAACCAAGGCGGCAGAACCATAGAATCATAGAGTGGGAAGAGACCCCAAGGGCCATCCAGTCTAACCCCATTCTGCCATGCAGGAACTCTCAATCAAAGCATCCCTGACAAATGGCCGTCCAGCCTCTGCTTAAAAACCTCCAAAGAAGGAGACCCCATGTATTAGAAACACTGCCCAATTTGAGTAGAAAAGCAGTGTAGTGCCCCTTCTCACCAAAGTATGGTCCACTGTAACAAAAGCCAAGGGATTTATTCTAGCCAAGTATCCCATACATATCTGTCCTGATCCGTCGCAATTTAAAAAACGACTAAATAACTAACGATCTGTAACCCTTTTATGATACACCAAATTTGCTGATCGGAGAAAGCCCGACCATTTGACTCAGTATAAGGCATTTTCCTAAAAGAGATCTTCTGGGGGAGAGAACATGCTTTGTATAAAGAAGGTTTATACAGGTTCGATCTCTACCTAAAGAGACCTGGTAGAAGGGGATGAGAAAGACTCAGAAGAGCCACTGCCATCTAAGCAGACTGGGACTTGGAAGATCCAGTTTCAAGTTGCATGAAGCTGCATGGACAAACAATCTGATGGAGATATGTTGTACAACAGCTTCCTCACACTTCACGTGTGAAGGCTGTGCTTTTGTACATCCAAAAGAGTACAACAGCATCAAAAAGCAAGACCAACAACATGCAGAGTCCATTCCAGGGCCATCCAGATCTGTCACTTGGAAGAGCCCTTTCAAAACTAGAACTCTTGTCTCATTCCAAGTTGGAGTCCAGAGGATCAAAGCCACAAAATGGGAACGTCTCACTCCACAGATGCTTCACTAAAAGCCACACACGCCACTGGCCTTTTCCAAACCACCTTCGGACACCATGGGATACAGGGGGGAACGGCACAAGAGCATGAAACAACAACCTGAAAACTGTAACCCTGCATCCCTTTTAGCTGCCTTCCCCATAAACGCAATTCCTTACCAGGAGATACTCAAGGCGGCCAAAAATCTTCATGATGCCCGTGCTTTTCGGTCTGGTGTCAGATCATGCACCGGAGTGGGAATGCCACACAGAGCCAGAAGCAGAGAATGGGTCTCTTTGCCTCTGCCTCCTTCTCGTCCACGGCTACCAAATGCACACTACACACACACACACACTACACACATATACACCCACACGTTTTGCTTTGTTTTAATCCCTCCAAGTACTGCTCCTCTCCTCTGGCTCCTCCGGTCAGAGTGGGCTGCACCAGGGAGAGTGTCGGACCCCTGTTTGTGGACCACCTGCCCACCCCTTCTTCTCCTCCTCCTCCTCCTCCTCCTCCTCCTCCTCCTCCTCCTCCTCCTCCTCCTCCTCCTCCTCCTCTTTCTGGGGCCTGGGGCTTCTCTTTCAGAGTCAATCAGCTTAGCACAACGGCTCATTAACATACAACTGTCATCTTGGGATGGAGAGGCAAGAGAAAACACAACCGAGTCACGGAGGGGGAGGCAAAAACCACCTTTGACCCGCGCCAGAGAATTTGGAAAGCTGCTCGGGAAGAGCACTTTCCATCAAGATTGTATCCTCCTTCCCCATCCATCTGCAACCAGCCATCATCCCTGGGATCCCACTTGGGGAGATAGGGACCCCCTCCTTGGCCAAGCCAAAGCTGGACCTGCAATAAAGCAGTGCCATATGGCCAGCTGGTTTACCTATTTATTTTGAAAGCCTCCCCAGTAAATCAACCCAATGGGCACACGCACCCCTCCTCTGTTCCCACACATTCGCAATCCACACGCTGTGGGCAATGCTCCAGTCCATTCTGGAGGAAGAGGAGAATCATGAAATTCTCCACAAATCAACTGATATAAGGAGAGACAGAGAGAGAATGTTGTTGAGAAAATAAGAGCATTCGCTCTAATCTGCATTGGTGTTTTTATTTATCTTTGCTTCATTAACCTGGCAAATCATGTTGTGCTTCATAGCCTCTGATCCACCATTAAGGCATCTCACCCTTTAGAACAGTGATGGCGAACCTATGGCACGCATGACAGAAGTGGCACTCAGAGCCCTCTCTGTGGGCACATGTGCCATCGTCCCAGCACAGAGTTTGCCAGAGTTTGTTACTAGAAAGCCAGAGTTACATGGCATTTTGCAATAAATAGGTGGGTTTTGGGTTGCAGTTTGGGCACTCGGCTCCTAAAAGGTTCACCATCACTGCTTTAGAAGGACACAGACACCAGTACACCTTAACTGGCCTTACTGGCAAAGCGATCATTGCCCAGGGTATCTAAACAGATCTCCCATGTTCAGATGAAAGAATCATAGAATCACAGAGTTGGAAGAGACCCTGAGGGCCATCCAGTCCAACCCCCTGCCATGCAGGAACTCTCAGCCAAAGCATCCCTGACAGATGGCCATCCAGCCTCTGTTTAAAGACCTCTAAGGAAGGAGACTCCACTACACTCCAAGGCAGTGTCTTCGACTGTCGAATAGCTTTTACTATCAGGAAGGTCCTCCTAATATTGAGCTGGAATCTCTTTTCCTGGAGCTTGCATCCATTGTTCTGTGTCCTGTTCTCTGGCACAGAGTTAAGAGTTAATAAGCAGGGCGCTACTAAAGCAATGCCCATCTTTTATTTGTTCTTTTGTACTCAAAGGTATGCCTACGTTGCACGCAGAAGGTCTCAGGTTCAATCCCCAGCCTCTCCAGTTTTAAAAGGGTTAAACCTTTCTCTGCTGTAGATCCTGGAGTAGATAGTCCTGCACTAGATGTACAAAAGTCTGGCCTAATTTAAGATGGTCTCATGTAAGAGGTAGGATTAGAGCTGGACGGGGGCTTGCCTGCTTTGAATGCAAAAAAACCCACATTGCATCCCTGGTCTCGCCAACCAGAACAGGAATTCTGTAACCCTCCTGATGTTGTTGAACTCCAGTTTGTCCCAAGTTGGGATTCCTAGCATTGCAACTCCTAGCATTCCTCACCACTGTTGATGCTGGTTAAGGTGGGCCACTCCAGCACATCTGGATTTTTCTGTCCCAGGACCTTCTGGGGACCACAATGGGATAAAGCAATGTTTTTTTCTTGGCCAGGAAAAAGGTTACCCAGAGAAATCTGGGGTGCAGAAAAACAGCATGGCAGATGAGCAGTCTCACTTAGATGTTTTTGGCCAATGCAGAATGCCTGCCACCAGTATAGTCAACGGCCATTTTATGGAAAGCTTATGCTTTTCTGCGGTCTCTGCTTTTGTTGTATTTTTGTGACATCCACTATGGAATAATCCATAGGTGCTGGAAGAGCAGGATAGAAATTTTAATATAAGTGACAAATAATGTACACATTTAAAAACATGTATATATTAAGAGCCACCGTTGGATCTATCTTAACTGGCAACTGTCCCTGTCACCTTGTGAATTGCACATGCTACCCTTTAGAAATGGATGTCTGGTTCAAGTCCTGCACCATTTCGGATGGATTTCTCTAAAGACAAGCAAACTATAGACTTGTTCAAAGCCGGTTTACCCATTCACAACAAAAACATAGGCCTATTACAGACTGCCAAAATAAAGCTGCTTCGGGTCTCTTTGGCGGTATGCTGTTTAAATGATGCATGCACCCTAAGAATCCGGAAGCTGCACCAAAGCTGCCCTCCAGTGCTTAGGAATGGAGTGTGGCTTTGGCGCGACCTCCGGACTCTTAGGACCCATGCATCATTTAAAGAGCATACCTCCAAAGAGACCCAAAGCAGCTTTATTTTGGCAGTCTGTAACAGGCCATACTCTGCATTATATCTTAGGAAGATTCTGAACAAGTTAAACCGTTAGGCAGCAAACACCATGTTATTCCCTTTCTTCTCCCTTTTGACTTTCCCAGCTGTCAGGACATTTAAAGGAAGGCCATAAAAATTCAAATGCCTGCGCATTGGAGGGCATGCGAGATGAGGGTTTATGAGTGGAGCTTGGGGTTGGTTTGACGTCTGTTTAAGCAAAGCTGGTTTACCAATGGGGAATAAATCAACAAAATGGAACCGTTCTTTCTGAGATGTGAAAGGAATATGGGGTACAACCCACAAGGAGACAGGCAGTTTATGGCGTGATAAAAGGAGTCCAGAACGATGGTCTTTGTGGGAATACGCATAATAGTTCCCCTGGGAGAAGAAAAAGAAAGGAGCAGGGAAAGAGTGCTTCAGTAGTCACATGCAATGAAAAGAATAATCCAGATTCCGTTTGAAGGTTCTCCAAGCCTCTCCTTCTCTGTCTCACACTTTGACTATTGTTCTCTAGGCACAAAAGTAACAAGCCACGCTCATAAGCCCTAGCTATCATAAGGGAAGCACCACCAAGAATTAAATCCTTTGGGAAGGGGTTTGTGCCGTATGTGTGTGCGCACGTCCACAAGGTCCCATGTCCCATCCCTTGCTTCAATGAACTCAGATTGTGGCTCCAGAAAAGGTTTCCACCTAACGTCTGCCACCGCCAGAATAGAAAACATCAGGCAAGATGGGCCAGTGGTTTGTTGCTTTTCTCCAAAGTCACACCTGCATTTCCATTCCATTCATATCTGGTTGTGGGACTTTTCTTTCTTTCCCAGAGGAAAATGTGTATGTTTTTTGGCGTGCGTCTTCTGGAACGTATGCATTTATTTACATACCTTCTTTTATGTTCTCATTTTGCATACCTTTTCTGCATTTGTGCACTTTTTTCCTTTGTAAGCGTTTTTTAACAAATGTATGCATGATTTCACGCAGAGGAAACAAAACTGCAAGCCTTGCAAATACGGAAACGTTTGGGACGAAGATGCAAACCAGTGAGGAAAACCGTGCTTCATCTTGTGGACGTCTCAGGAGGCGCAAAGCGAACAACTACACTGAGATTCTCAAAGCAACTGGGATTTTTTTCTCATTCCTAATGGTAGGACATTAGAGAAATAACCCCATAGCAAGCCCATTTGCAGACAAGCACAACCCAAACCTATTGCCAATGTCAGCAACAAGAGAAAGTAAATCCAAACTGGTACTCACCTGCAACAGAGTCTGGGTGCGCATGGCAGAAATTGGTGAACCGGGGAAGAGAAGAAGGAGTAAGGAAGAAAAAGGAAAAAGAGAAAAACAGTGTTATTGGAGTTTGTGTGCCTGGAAACCGACAATCGAAGTCGGTAGGTAAGACTAAGAATGATGTACACTCGATGCAAACCAAAAACCCCAGTAATACTCTGTATGCACAGCACCCAGAGTCTGTAACATGTCTACAAGACCCAAATTTAGTATCATTCTTTTGCATAAGGACAAATCCAACGTTAGTCCAACCTAGATCGCTCCCATTGAAATGAGTAGAATTTGTTATCCACAAGCAAGAGACGACTTAGGAACTGGGTCTCTTGGAGAAGAGCAGGCTGAAGGCCACTTTTAAATCGTCCGAAGGGCTGTCACATATATATAGGTCCAAAACACACTGCAGAAATAGCCCAGTTTGAGACCCTGGCTCAGTGCTAGGGAATCCTGGGAATTGTAGGATATTGTGGCACTTGAGCTCTCTGACAGAGGAAGCGAAATATCTCACAAAACTACACTTTCCAGAATTCCCTCGAATTGAACCCAGGCAGTTAAAGTGGTGTCAAACTGGATTGTTTCTGCAGTGTGTTTTTGACCACAGTGAGCTTTGTTTCTGCTGTTCCAGAGACTAGAACACCAATCAATGGGTTGAAATGACACGAAAAGAGATTCCGTGTCAACATTAGGAAGAACTGCTTGGCTGTAAGAGATGTTTAAGAGTAAAACAGGGTGCTTTAGGGTGGACGCTTCTATAGGACAACCTTTCAGATCTTGGCCTTTCAGCATCTCCAACACAACCCTCGACAACATATCCTCTTAACAGAACTAGAAGCTATCTATCAGTCCAAGGTTTCAAAGTTTGGGACTGTTAACCAGCATGGCCACTGGGCATACTGGTTGAGGCTAATGGGAATTATAGTCAAATTCAGAGGGCACCAGCTTGCCTGCTACAAGGGAGGATGGAAGCATGCAACCTCAGTCTTGCTCATTAGAGCAGGTTTGTTGTTGAATTGACCACAAACTCAATGTTCGGGGAAGCCTTGAGGCCAGAATACTCTGAGAACAGCCTGGAGTATTCCGGCCAGCGTTGACCGGCTCTATGTTCTTTCAAGTTGCCTGTAACCATATGAATTTCATAGGATTTTCTTAAGCAAAGGATACTTAGAAGTGGTTTTGCCAGTTCCTTCCTCTGAACAGCTTGTACCTGCGAACATTGCATAGGTGGAAACCAGGACACAGGTGACCAAACAACACCAGTGTGTGGTCAAGATGGCAAAAGCTATTAAGGAGAAAGCGCAGGCAAACTAGGAGAGGTTGCAGCAGTTTGCTTTTGTCTGAGCCAACTGGGAAGAGCACGATTCTGCTGTCTCTTCCCCTTTCTACCCGCTGCTGAGCTAACTACGGTCAAACTACATTTATACCTTGAATTCAGTCTGTACCAATGGAAGTACCAAATGCTGAGGACAAATAGGGAAAGTGGGATGCGGAGCGAGAAACTGGGACATTTTAAAAGCAGTTCTAAACGTAGGACAGGAGAGGATTCACTGGGACGCACTGGGACAGTTGGAGAGTATGTAGCGGATTGGATGTTCAACTGTACTCTATCGTAAGCCACCTTTGGGGCTGCAATGGACAGGAAAGAAAGCTAATACATTTCAGTCCCGCTCATGTGCGGGTGTGTAATCGACAGGTTAACTAACTCTGCCCCCCAAAAATTGGGGTGAGGGGAGAAGAAGAGTGTTATCATTATGGCCGAGATCCTCCCTCCGCCTCCAGCCCTCCTTAGTGTCCATTTAGATAACGTTCTGGACAGAGCATTGTGAGGTCTCTTATGGGGAGTGAAGAAAAACATGGCAGTTTGGCCAGTCTCAATGCTGTGGGTGGGGTGAGGGTGGGAAAGCGCACAACTCCAGCCCTTCGCCTGTCTAGTGGCTGATTTAGGGGGCAGTATAGGCCATCTGGCAGGGAAGGCAAGGAGAGTGGGGCAAGTTGGGGAAGAGGAGGAAGAGGCCATTGGAGAGATGTGTAGGGAAGGAACAAGGGAAAGTGTTGCTTCTCCAGAGCAGGCAGAGATGTGCGAGACATTCAATCCAGTTTGGAGCTGGGATGCAAAGGCCAAGTGCAACATTAAGAATCAGGAGCAAATCCCACTGAACCCAATGGACTTATTCCCTAGTATAGGGCTGAGTTTGATGGGACGAAGGTTGCAAAAACAGCAAGGCAGCGTGACAGGTAGCCCCAGCGTTGCCCTTTGGCTACTCCTGTCCTAATGGGATGCTGCATACAAAGAACAGGGGAAAGCCATTGCCTCCATGTCCTGTGCGCATACACTTCCTAGAGGTAGCTGTAGCTCAAACTAGAATTTGTATTCACTATGGAAATTTATTACACAGGGGCAAACTGCAAAAATCCGATGCAGAAAAAGCAGGGGGAAAGCTGCAAAAGCGGGTAGTTTTTCACACACGACGGGGTAAATGTGGCATTGATCCAAACAGAAAGTAGACAAAACCCGCTCCTTTTTACTTTCAGGATTTTCTGTTAGGGTTGATGTCATGTTAATTCTCATTAATGCTAACGTCGTCTGAAAAACTACCCACTCTAGCGAGGAGGTTTCAGTTCAAATCCAGTTTCTCTATGGGATCCATCCCATGTGATGAACTTATAGGAGTCACTACTTTGCCCTCCCATAATGATGCACCTCCAAGTACATGCTTCGGCAATCGGACTTGCAAATTAAAGCTTGTTTTCAGTGTCCTGCCACAAAACCAAGTACATTAATTGCCAGCTTCCTAGACAAGGGAAATCAAAAGCTCTGAGAAACAGAGGTCTTCATGCTGGGTCTGTGAGCTGCATGCAGACCCTGAACCCAACTCTTGTGCCACTTGAAACCATTCACCAATCCCTCTAAGCCCCCCAAGTTTACATTTTTAATTTTAAAAAGGTGCAATTTGTTGTTGATGGTTTGCCACAGAAAAGCCCCAAATGTACGAAAACACATCATAACACCCCACACTCCCAGAACTCCACATTACTCTGCAACCTCCATTTTCCTCTCTAGTCCCACTCAAAAGGGTACACTACTTCCCTTCGCCATTTTGAAATGGGTCGAAAACAGGAATATTTGGGCTTGCTGATGGTGATGGAGAACCTTTTAGAGACCGAGTGCCCAAACTGCAACCCAATACCCACTTATTTATCACACCTCTCTGGATTTCTAGTGACAAGCTCTACTGAACTCAGTGTTGGGACTATGGTGCATGTGCCCACAGAGAGGGCTCTGAGTGCCACCTCTGGCACATGTGCCATAGGTTCGCCACCACTGGATGGGATCCATGGGAGAAATGTCCCCTGGCTCCCATAAAGTAGCCCAACCCTTATCTAGGTTGACCCCAGCCTTGGTAACCTTTGGGAGCATGACTTCAACAGATACTTTTTCCCAACCAGGATGAAACGTACCCGCTGTTGAATAAGTGCATGTTTGTGTTCCATTTCCCTCTTCTCCACGGCAGAGTCGATCACCAACTGGTCCAGCTTAATGCAAGGAAGAGAATAAATAGGGTCCAGTAAATACACATCCAGGGTCCAGTTTCCTACTCTTACTTGATCCCTCTGAGGCTTAGGAACTATATTAAAGGGTTGTGGCATTAGGAAGGTTGAGAACCACTGGTCTAGTTGTAACTGACTTATAGGAGGTTGTGCTCATCTCCGTTCCTAAGCCGAAGAGGCAGCATTGTCCAAGGACTACTCCGGTGGTCAAGTGTCCAGCATGACTGCACCGAACGCTGTTACCTTCCCACGGAAGTGGTACATATCTATCTACTTGCATTTGCATCCTTTTGAACTGCTAAGTTGGCAGAAGCTGGGACTAAGTGACAGAATCTCAACTCATCATGTGGCACTTGGGACTGCCAACCTTCCAATCTTCCAATTGTCTTGGCATCTTAACCACTAAGTTACTACCAAGTTACTAAATTAACCACTATCAAAGTAAAAAATAAATAAATCCTGGGGTATATAGAAGTATATTTTTGTATCATGAAAGGTCTGTATCACTTTTTGTACTCAGCAAATGGTTGGTCTTAGAATTCAACCTGAGGATTCGTATTTCTAACACATTGGGCTTGGAAGATTTTGGTTAGTGGGCAGTTTAAAATTGCAATAAATGTTTTTAAGACAACCATAACTATTCTGTTTTGGGTTTGTAGCGCTTCAATTTAACCACCTTGGTCAGCTGTGCCCTCTTGAGCAAGGCCCAAAAATGTCAAGACAGAGAAAGAAACCTCCATGGCAGCTTGCCAGGGGATGCCAGGGGATATGCGCCACGTGAGGGCACTTGAGGATTAGGGCGCTGATACTGGGCAATCGCTCTGAGGATTAACCAAGGAGGCTTTTATCCTAAGTTGACATGAGGGACGTTAGGAGACTGTAGTACAGGAAAACCCGGCGGCTTTGGCTTCAAAGCCGGCAGCGCAAACCTCACGGCCACAGAACCATTCCAATCCTCACAGAGGCATGCGCATTTCAGAATGATCCATCTCATCTTTTTCTGTACCTTCTGGGCACAGGTCAGGAGTCATTTTCGTTTGCGCATGTTGCAACCAAAGCTTGGGGAAGTTACATTTTTGAACTAGCATTCCCAGGGCCAAATGCTTCCTTCACTCACTGCTTGCAAAGCCTTAGCATCATAGAATCATAAAATCGGAAGAGACCCCAAGGGCCATCCAGTCCAACCCCATTCTGCCATGCAGGAACTCTCCATCAAAGCATCCCCATTGACAGATGGCCATCCAGCCTCTGTTTAAAGACCTCCAGGGAAGGAGACTCCATTACACTCCAAGCTGTAGCCTTGCTGGGAAAAGGTATATTGGGCATGCATAAAAGACAACATCTAGGGGACAACCATATTCAACCTTATTTGCAGGGCTGAATTAGAGTTTCCACCTCTTTCTAACAAGCTCCTCATGCCATGCAAGTATAACATAGTCCTCTTCACGCTGGCAATAACTGTAACTAATTTGTCTTGGGCAAATGGGAAAGAAGGGTACAATTTGGAGACATAGAGAGCCATGTTAGTTTGCAATATCAGACCTTGCAGCGCCTTTGAAACTAACTGTGCAAAAGATGTTGAAGCATCAGCGTTCATAGACTTGGTTTACTTTGCACAGTTAGTCTCAAAAGGTGCTGCAAAATCACTTTGCAATTGTGAGAGGGAGTTTAACAAAACTCACAAGTTGCTTCATACAATGAACAGAAAGAACTTTAGACTTTAAAAATCTGAATGTGAAAGTCAATGAAATTCCCATTTTTACTTCTTTCTATTTGTTTTCCCTCTGACTCTCCATCCTGAACACAATACATTCTCACCTCAGAAGCCAGTTTCTTCATATAGGGGTCCAACTCATGTAGGAGGCTGTAGCCTTGCTGGAAAAAGGTATACTGGGCATGCATAAAGGACAGCATCTAGGGGACAAAGAAGGAAAGCCTGAATATGACTGGAGAGGCAGACAAGAAACATTCACTTTTACTCCCACAATACCTAACTTGACCAATATCTTAGTAGTATCTGTGAGTACAGAAACTGTTTGCTCATTTTTATGTTGATTACAAATGAATATGAGCAAAGAAATATAGTTCTGAAAGAAAAAGTACCCCCCTTTTTGGACATATACCTGTTACAGACTGCCAAAATAAAGCTGCTTCGGGTCTCTTTGGAGGTATGCTATTTAAATGATGCATGTGTCCTAAGAGTCTGGAGGTTGCGCCAAAGCCACACTCCGTTCCTAAGCACTGGAGTGCAGCTTTGGTGCAGCTTCCGGATTCTTAGGATGCATGCATCATTTAAACAGCATACCTCCAAAGAGACCCCAAGCAGCTTTATTTTGACAGTCTGTAACAGGCCATAGATCAGTGAATATATATTCCCTTAGAAAAGACATCCCACCTTTGTATGGTAGCAAATGGGGGGAGATTAGATAGATAGATAGATAGATAGATAGATAGATAGATAGATAGATAGATAGATAGATAGGAAATGTGTTTCTTGGTTGTAATATCTGTGCACAAATATTGTTTTCTGTTTTCTTCCCTCACAGCAACTGAGTGTTGGACTGAATCTTGAGAGATCAATGTTCTAGTCTAGTCATTCTCTGAAGATGCCAGCCAAAATGTGAACAGAAGGAAGGAAGGAAGGAAGGAAGGAAGGAAGGAAGGAAGGAAGGAGAACCACCCTAAAGAAGCCATTTACCCTACTAACAGTAATTAAACTGGTTTAAGGTTCTCTCCAATTTGCAACCCAGATTTGCTTTTCTTCTCACCTCTGGAGAAGGGGGAGATGAACCTAACAGAAATCACCTGCAAACTAAACGCAGTTCTTACCGCATCCAGAATTTCAAATTTCTTCTTGGCTTGGAGGACATTGATCTAAAAGGAATGGGGGGAAAAAAGGAGGGGGATGAAAATGGAGATTTGCTTACTAAATATGAAACAAAGCAGTCTGGGCTTCTAACAAGAGTAAAAATATCTGCAGAAATCAGCATAGATGGAGGTGCCTGTGCAAAAATCCTTCATCATATTATCACCATCACTATCATCTTTATTCATAGCCCATCTTTCCCCCAAGATTGGGAACAAGGCAAGCCCCAGGCGCCCATCTCCTACGAAAAAAGGCACCTAAACCTGTGCATTTGGCACCGGACCCCTTAGCAGTTCTTTCTTTAAGAGAACTCAGCGTCCGTGTGCTAGTCCTGGTGGCGCTAAAAGTGCGCCATCAATGCACAGGACAGAGGTATCTTTAGACTTATAGAGGTGGCTATGAACATTTGAAGTGGGATTTTTTAAACAAGGGAACTTGAAAGACTGGTCTCAACAATAAAAGTCACTCGCTAGAGATAGAAGATGTCAGGAATGGGATTCTTGGTTATGTACCCCTTCGTTGCCCAACATTTTATCCTGGTCAAAAAATGTGGCACCACAGAGCCACCTTGTGTCTGGATTGACATATTGCCTCCCGCTTTCACAATCTCACATGCAATGCTTGAGAAAGAAAGAACGAAAGAACGGATGGCTGTAATCCAGTTAGTTCCGAAGCATCTTCCATCCCGTATCCACAGATGTCCGGAGAACAGTTTTATTTAAAAAGCATTCAGAAATTTGAATCTAAATATGTAAGATGAATACATCCTTTTTGTATAATTAATTAATAATGGATAACTAATATTGAAGGTAACTAGATCCACTTTGTAAAATAACACCAAACCCAGGAGCTCCATTAAGCATACCATCCAAGGGTTCCAATATTGCAGGGACAGTCCTAGTTAATCCTCGGCAGTCCCACTTTTTCAGATGCTTTTACAATGTCCCAGCTTTTATCTCCTCCTCCCACTTTCCATCTTGGTCCCCAGTTTATTGCAATTTGAGTTCTGAGTTCAAATTGCAAAAGCAGGAGGGAGAGGAGAGGAGAAAAGGCAGAGGAATCTGGCCCTTCCCTGTAAACCCAGGCAGAAGTAAACTGCTGCAGCCTCTCCTAGCTTGCCTGTTCTTCCTCATTCATATTTCTTTACCATCTTGAACACATGCTGATTTTGCTTGGACAGACCTGTTCTGTGAAATGTCGGAGGGTATGCATTAAGTACAGATATGAGCTCACCGTCGCTCATTAAAGATTAACACAAGGATTTAAAAAATGCTGAATGAAGCGCGATCCCAGGAGAATTCCAGGGTTAACTAGAGGATTAGCAGAAGGTTTTAATGCACAACGCACAATGCATATCCTAAACCCACAGAGAATCCCAGTGCTTCCCAGGAGTGGAGCCCATCTATTGAGTATTCCTCTTCTTCTCGGCTTTGTGAGCTACGCAAATGTTCTCCCTTCTCTGTAATGATTCCTTCCAAGAGCTAAAATAAACACCGCTTCCAATAATGTTCCTCAACTTGTCACAAAGGAAGGCAAAGAAGGTAATGGTGGTGACCCATGGCATTGAGGGCACGCTGTCTCTCCTTCTTTTCCCCACTCCCCTGTTCATTCGTGCTGATCAACAGGACATGACAGCGTAAGCAGTCCCAGGCCGAGACAGAAGGTCTCGGCAGATGGCTCCACTTTAAAGGGATGGAGAGCGAGGGGGCTAATGGAACAGCTTGGATCAATATTAGCTGGGAATCTGTTTTGTGTTGCAGCAAACCCATTACTAGGGATGTGGGAGACTCACAGTGAAGCAGCAAACTCTCGGGGGTTGCAGCAGGGGGAATGAATCAGTCTGGAAATGGCTTTAGGAGCAATGATCTCACACTCCCGAGAGGGGAAAGGGTGGGATAAAACTAATGTTAAGCAGGGTCTCAATCAGGGCGAATTAATTGCTAAGCTGAACCGGTAGCCCATTTTCCTCTTCAAACCAAGCCGAAGCAGTTAGAAGACCAGCTGCTGCGTTGCATGAGATCCAATGCTCTCCTCACCTAGGCTGAGATGGCCCGCTCTGAATGGAAACATCTGTCCAGAGCGTCAGGCAGAGGAGCGTCTTTCCCATTGCCTGCCACTTGATCCACCTAATGAATGTAGATGCTTGCGGATTGAAATGACATTATTCTGACCATGCAGCGACAGTCCTTCCATTAAAAAGAAAAGTACTGTATATACCTATGTATAAGTCTAGAAAGGTTAGTCAAAAAACTGACTCAAAAAACCTAGGTTGACTTATCCACAGGTCAATGAAAGTACTGTACTTTAACTCTTATCAAAAAGGGAATTATTGGCGTGTTACAGACCGCCCAAAAGAGGCACCTCCTCGGCGCCTCTCTTTGCTGCAGAGCTGTGCTGCAGCATGAAAATCGCACGGCACAGCTGCGCACCAAAGAAGGAGCTCAAAAAAGCAGCTCCTTCTTGCGGCGCCGCAAAGCCCCAAAGATGGCGCTATAACGTTGCGGCTGCACAGCTCCATATGGAAGCTGCGCAGCTGCGACGTAATGGATACGTGCGCCGTACATATGGTGCTGTGCAACTGCGGTGCATGCATGACATGCTAGGGTTGCACGCCGTGTGCACGCGCCGCCCTGAGGCAACCCTAGCATGTCGTGGATGCGCTGCAAAAGGCCCGTCTGTAACGCGCCATTGTTATTATATGATGCCCTGGTGAAAGGTGAGAGCTTAATCTCCTCTCAGCACACCCAAAAGAAGCATCAACCTCCTCTACTATCTTGTCCATCCAGCCTTTAGGCTGAGCACAAACAGTAGCATCGTTTTCCTTTGCTTCATCCTTTACATCCTTTGTTCCTAAGTTTACCCTCGGCTTATCCACGCGTCATATCAAAATCCATAATTTTGGCCCCAAAACCTGCCCTCAATGTATACATGACTTATAGTCACGCATATACAGTAATATTCCAATCTACACGGCTCTGATCAGAGAACAGATTTTAAACATAAACACAGGAAATTTGCAAGATCAGTGTTCTTGAAGACCTAGGCTACAGAGATGGCTCAGCCCAGGATGTGGGTTTTAAGGTCTCACCTGTAAGACGTAGTCGAGGGCTAAGTGTCGGAAGCATTTCCTCGTGATCGTCAGGGTGCCAGTGGCTTCTTCGACTTCGTGCGGCTTGTGCCGTGGCGCTTGGGCATTCTTGACCAAAGCAATCTCCATGTCTTCCCGGACCTTGTCAAACTGCTTCTTAGTCTCCTTGAATTTCCGGACATCACTGCAAGGTAACAGGGATGTGTCATTTCTCAGTTCGAACCATTAACTTGAAATCAGAACACACCGGATTATCAATTTATGTGTCTGTCAATGTTTGGAAACCACTTGGGCAACAGCGGCTGGGGGCTCCCATATCAGTGGCGCAGCAAATCTACTCCACTGCTTTGAAACCTTTGGGTCCATGTGCAAGGGCAGTTGGTGGACTCCATATGCATCTGGTCTGGTTTGTATTCCAACCATTAAATGTATTTTGCAGATAAGATGGTGGTTCTTGAATAACATCTTTCGAGTTCAGCCAGAGCAGATTCACATGGAAGCCACCAGCTGCCACTGTGTTCACACATCTAGGGATTTCAAAGGACAGCACAACACTATACAATATGAAGCCATCTATAAAACTATGACACAATATTTAAATTATGAATACAAGAGAGGGCAGTATAATGAGGGTCTGCAAAAATAGTGACATGCTATTCAAATGCTTTGCTATAATCTATAAAGCACATGCTGATTTTTTTCCCTGGAATACTATTATACATTATATGTTTGCAATGTGGTCCCTAATGTCTCTTCCTTCTACTTGCACCTCTGGGATTTCTCTCTCCATGTATGGCTGGAGTCTATGTTGCACAATTTTGAGTTTAGTTTTGCTTGTGTATGGAATTAATGGTATGGTCCAATAACTGCTGCTCCTTTTTTGTCCAGGGGGATGTATACTGATTGTTTCCGGTCTACTAGCACCTGCATTTGGTTTCTCATTCTCATATGAAAGAGAAAGACAACAGAGGATTAACATCTCTCGACCAAAGCTTTCTGCCCCTGGGAAGCCCAATGAGTTTGCAGAAGTCTCAAGGGACCAGAAGCAGCCTTGCACAACACCACCCAGCTCTTGGCAAAGAAAGCAACTGCAGGGTCATGACAAACTAAATAATATTGAAAATGAAGAAAGCTTTTGTACATCTGGTTAGCTAGAAGGGGCCAAATGACACCTCTTGACCCTTAAATTCTGGGTCAGGCAAGCTTGCTGTCCTGAAGAATCAGGAAGCCTGCTCCTTCCCCAACTGCCGGCTTCATCTCCTTTTGCCATCCTTTCGAAGGGAACGCTGGCATATAAATATGTTAAGCAAGCATACAAGCAAAGAAAGCACCTAGGACAGTGATGGCAAACCTATGGCACGCATGCCAGAGGTGGCACTCAGAGCCCTCTCTGTGGGCACGTGTGCTGTCGCCCCAGGACAGAGTTTGCCAGAGTTTGTTACTAGAAAGCCAGAGGGACATGGCACTTTGCAATAAATAAGTGGGTTTTGGGTTGCACTTTGGGCACTCGGCTTCTAAAAGGTTCACCATCACTGACCTAGGAGCTGGGCCTGGCAGTTGCTTAGGTTTAGTGAACCATTTTCGCAGCTGGGCAACCATTCATTTGACCTCTGCCAAGGAACATGTAACTCTACTGAGAATCTGAGCATCCTAACATTACTTTTTCACTGGATCTGTCCTTTTATTATATTTGTACATTGGCATTCATCGAAAGGTCCAGATGCTCTCTAACTTTCTAGGACAAAAACCAATCACATTTATCTAGACTGCACCAAAGACAATATATACTCCCAACTCGTTCCCCAGACAGAAAATTAAGAAAGCAGCTCAGGGAGGATTATATCTGTCTGGAAATCATTTTTGCCCCCGCTTCCACAGCATTATAGTTAGTTACATATTTATTTCTCGTTTCCTCGAAAGAACTCAAGGCAGCATATATAGACCTGTTACAAACTGCCAAAATAAAGCTGCTTCGGGTCTCTTTGGAGGCATGCTGTTTAAATGATGCAGGCATCCTAAGAATCCAGAAGCTGCACCAAAGCCGCACTCCATTGCTTAGGAATGGCTTTGGCGCGACCTCCAGACTCTTAGGACCCATGCGTCATTTAAATAGCATACCTCCAAAGAGACCCGAAGCAGCTTTATTTTGGCAGTCTGTAACAGGCCATAGTCTCCATGCTGCACTTTCAGCTCTCACCGACCCTCAGGAGCAGCATCATATTCTCTGCCCCAGCGAGACTGCAAAGGGTTTCAACAAGGCTCTTTCCATCCTGACTCTGCAAATGCCACTGATGCAGTGGTAAACAGCCATACCTCAAGTCCCATCATCCCTAGCCAGCACAGTCAATGGTGAGGGACGATGGGAGTTTCAATAGAGCAATGCTTGGAGAGACACAATTCTGGGGACTAGTGATCAGAAACCATCTCATTAGCAGGAGTTTTGCTTCCCTTCTCTTCCATTCCAGCTGTTCATTTAATGAACGGCAATGGATCTTTTACCAACTGGTGTCTCGGTTTTCCCCCCTCTCCTTTTCATTTGGTGTCCTGGTTTTTAATTTCCAAGCTTGTGAGCAGGGACTGCTTTGTTTAAATGATTGTATTTGAGCTACTTTGGCCAAATAAAGTGGCTTCTAATAGCTTTGATGCCCGGCTGTTTAGACGATGCGCAAGTCGAAAGCAGGTGAAAAGCTGCTACTGAAGCTGCTGTTGCTAAAAGCGAAACAAAGCTGCACTTCCAGGCTAAAAACAGGAGCAAAAGGAAGCTGGGCTACTCCGACTCGAGGCAGAAAATGCACATCGTGGCACCAGTATGATGGCACCAGTATGGGACTGCAGTGAAGCAAATACACAATGGCCAGTAATGCAATGGATATAATTACAACAAACACAAACCAGATAGTCCAACAGAGGAGGAATGGGGTGAAACCATGCTGTCTGCAAGGCCCACTGCCAAGATGGGTCAAACACCCACAGGCTGCCCACTCCATGCAAGCTCTGCGGTGCTTTTGGTTGTTGTTGTTGTTGCCTCCCCACCACGCATACACACCATCGCACAAACACACTGCTTACAACCTCCAATGACCTCCCTTTTCCCACCCAGATGCTATTCCATTGGATGCCCACCTGCATGACCAGCCACCCAGTCGCATGTGCAATGGCACATCAGTGTGCCCAGTGATACACTGGCAAAGCACATTGGCATACATGCTCCCTTCACCCCATGCCCCCTATGTTGGACTGTCTGGTTTATCTCTATTGTAATTACATCCATTGCAGCTGTGGCACTTTCATTGCTTTGCTTTGCTGCAGCCTGTGTGGGGCTTTGTAACAGAAACGTTAGGTAAGACGATTTTACTAAGATAGATAGATAGATAGATAGATAGATAGATAGAGCAACTCAGCAAAGTAAAGGGAGATGGATTTAACTGAAAAGAGCAATGTATCACCAATGGATCAATGCACAGCTAAATCTGGATATTGGAAACATACAAAACAACTGGATCCCAACAATGCCACACATCTGACATTTGACACTATGCCCTCCAGTGTTCAGCACATTGCTAATTTCACAAGCAGATGTTGTTTTTGGACTCTGTTCAGCAGTTTCACCTTTGCTGGACCTCTTTTTCTCAGAGAAAAAGAATTTTTGGCAAACGTTGATATATCCAAAACTGAGATTCTTTTAATTTCTCTTAATGACATGAAAGCGTACAGAGATGTTTTATGCGGACAAAGCAGAGCAGAGCAAGCGAGGTCAGATCCTGTTGCTTGAAACGGAAAGGCCTGATGGAAAGGGATATCCCATATCCGCAGACCATTTCCTTCCACCGTGAGCAATGGAAGCTCTCTGGAAAGGCTAGGAATGGAGAAGGAAACATAGTTGGGGAAGGGAACAATAAGTTGAGAAAGACACAGGACTCTTACTGCTGCTTGCGAAGAACAGAGTTTGGTGAACATGCCTAGGACTAATAAAAAACCAAATCTCTCTAATCCAAGAATGGAACATAAAGAGCCTGGGAAAGGCCCCATACAGACAGGCCAAAATAAAGCTGCTTCGGGTCACTTTGGAGGTATGCTGTTTAAATGATGCATGCGTCCTAAGAGTCCAGAAGCCACGCCAAAGCTATGCACCAGTCTTAAGGATCTGACTTCCTCAGATGCAGATTTCAACATTTTAAAATGCATCTGAGGAAGCAGACTGAAGTCTAGGAAAGCTCATGCTGCCAATTTCTTTCTTTCAGTTAGTCCCAAAGGTGTCACAATGTAATTTCCCCAGGTTCTGGTCATGTATGGTCCTCTAGACATTGGACCATTGGCCATCAGCCTTCACCTCTGACTAATCTGGCAAAGGATGGTGGGAGTTACGGTCGGTGGGACAGATGTCCCCCACTAGTGCTTTAAACCAAAGTCTATAAGGAGCTTCCTGCTAATGAAATGCAGCTCTAGTAGAGATGGCTGCAAATGTGTGCTTACTTCTTGAAAGTCTAGCTTTGAACGTCTCTATATTCCAACATATCAACATATATGCTCATTTTGTCATGGCCTTTGGCTAGCACAATAAACATTAACCTGGACTATATTGCAACATGTGAACATACCTTCCCTATTTGACAGGGACAGTCCCAATTAGCTCTCTATCATCCCACTTTTTCAGCTGCCTTTAAAATGGCCCTATAATGCACATTTATGCACCAAAGTTTAATCAAACTTGATATTTAGACTAAGGACTTTATCACATGAGGCTATAAAAAGAGAATTTTAACAAGATAAAAGCGTCTTTGGACACTAGTTATCATACATCATCATCATCATTATTATTATTATTATTATTATTATTATTGTGATTGGTGAACATTGGTTGATGGAAGGAAACCAAGCTGGCTTGGGTCCATTTTGCAAGGAATTTGGCGTGAAACAAATCTTAAGGATTGAGGGTGCTATCGCTACTGTTTTTCTTTCAAGCAAAATTTACTGGTCACTACTGAAAACAATGCAGAACTTGGAAAAGTTACTATTTTGGACTGCAGCTCCCAGTAGCCACTGACCAACTTGTCCAAAAGCCATGCTCATTCTGAAAATATGTCTGTCAAACACGGAAGGGGATCTGAGTCCTTCCATCCCAGTTTGTCTACCTGGAGTTCTTGACTTCATACTCCTATGCCCTTTGTGTAATGAATTCCCCAAAGCCTGGCAATGCCGCATGATGCACAGACCCCAAACACTCACTCTTTCACGAAATTGTGCAACTGTTGCCGGACGGACCTCTGAGCTTGGTCAAAAAGGATCTGAAAGAAAGCAAGGAGAATGTAAAGATGAGAACATGCAAACCAAACTCTCCGAACCAATAACTTCATATTTACCAGCCAGCGAACCCTCAGAGGTCCATCAAGCTTGATATTTATTAATTTACTTATTAATTAAATTATCTAGATACCATCCTTTGTCTGAAGATCTCAGGGCGGTATACCATTTAATCCATTTGAACATTTAAAACAATGGAGTCAAGGATGTCTATAGAACTGAATTTTTCATGCTTGCCAGACGAGGGCACCATCATCAATATAATATGCCATATGGACATATTCCCTTATAGCAAGGCCCATTCCATTCATTCAACCTTTATTAGCTATACAACAATATACATTTACAAAAAAGCATCAGGGTCATAATATGCCGATTCTGATCTTCCAATAAGTAATAGTAAGACCCTTGATCGCTCTTGTCCAGTATTCTTTCTGAAAGCATGATGATGATGATGATGATGATGATGATGATGATGTTTCTGCCCATTAGGTTGTCAAATGAGGTCTATAATTTAACATACAATGGCCCAGTTCCTTGCTCCCATTCCATCCTCATCCTCATCCTCTCTGTAACTTACCTCTCTACTACTCTTCTATAAACTCATTCCCAACTTGGTGCCTTGCCAATGTCATAGACTACGACTACAAAGAGCGCTGGTGGAGCAGAGGTTAAATGTTGGCACTTAAGACTGGAGCATGGCTTTGGTGCGGCTTCCGGCCTCTTAGGACGCACACATCATTTAAACAGCATACCTCCAAAGTGACCAGAAGCAGCTTTATTTTGGCTTGTCTGTATGGGGCCTATATTATTTGGGATCTTCTCAATGCTAGCAAACTTGCTTCCTGGGCAACTCAGTGCCTCTGACAATATGAGCCACAGAAAAGAAACCAACATTATAGTTGTCTGTATTGAACTGATCAGCAGCCAATATCATACGAGGAAGATTTCCAGAGGGACTCCTATGTTTCAATGGATTTGGCTAAATCCTTTAAAAGTCTGATTTCTAACTTCTCCGTCATTTTCTTGGCTCCCAAACCCATCCTTGGAACCCACTGTATGAAATAAATGTTTCCAGAAAATCTGTCTCCTCTTCCCGCCCCAAAGAAGTCATCAAAATTCCAGGATGTGACTCACTCCACATTGGTCATTTTGGATGGAGATCCTTCTCTGGGATTAAGGGAATAGGGTTAATCCATACATTTCTTCTTGGTTTTGGAGCCAGCCTAACAGTAGTGGCTGACAGAAGGCACCATGAGAATGCCTCACTTCCAAGTATAGGACCAGCTGGTTTGGCCATTCCTTTGGAGCAAGGAATGGGAAAGGGTCCTCCAGCACATCTGAGTCCAAAGTGCAAAAGAAACAGTTGTGGGGCATGGGACACTCTATTTTCAGATATAGGACCACATGGAGGTTCTGAAAAATGGCTACCACTTGCAGCTCTCAGGATCTGTTGCCTAAGGATGTCACCTCACCCTGGAGATTGTCACACAGGGATGGGATAGGATCACTCCCCCGTCCCCTGTGCAATAAACAGTGATGCTCCTTCACTGCAGATGGGATGTTATTCATTGTCAAAAGCCCCCTCTACTTGGGAGACAGGCGGCATCTGGAGAAGTCCCGAGGGCAGCACCAAGCAGAGTATCCTGCAACAGTGCAGTCCCTTGAGGCATGGCAAGGATCCACACAAACTGCTGAGCTGGCTCTGTGGAAACACATCAGCTTCATGCCCCAGATGCTTTCCTCTGATTTTCAGAAGTGATGAGTGGGAAGTATTCAACACTATCAACCAAACCAGTCTTAATGTAAGCCAGATGAACCTGACCCACAGTCTGCGCTTCTGCATGAACTGTGTATGTTCTGCGCATGCCTGGTGACTAGAACAGAGGGGAGCCCAGAAAAGAGGGGCAACAGACACCCTCCTATGAGGCTGGGTGGCTCTCCTGTACTGGAATTGAGTAAATCATAGAATCATAGAATTGTAGAGTTGGAAGAGACCACAAGGGCATCCAGTCCAACCCCATTCTGCCATGCAGGAACTCTCAATCAAAGAATCCCCATTGACAGATGGCCATCCAGCCTCTGCTTAAAGACTTCCAAGGAGGGAGACTCCACTGCACTCCAAGGAAGGAGTGTGTTCCACTGTCAAACAGCCCTTTCTGTCAGTTCCTCCTAATGTTGAGCTGGAATCTCTTTTCCTGGAGCTTGCATCCATTGCTCCGGGTCCTGTTCTCTGGAGTGGCAGAAAACAAGCTTGTTCCCTGCTCAATATGACATCCCTTCAAATATTTAAACAGGGCTCTCATATCACCTCTTAACCTTCTCTTCTCCAGGCTAAACATCCCCAGCTCCCTAAATCATTCCTCATAGGACATGGTTTCCTTCACCATTTTGGTCGTCCTCCTTTGGACACACTCCAGTTTCTGCATTGGAATTGAGTAAAAGAGGGGCAACAGACACTCTCCTATGGGGCTGGGTGGTTTTGCTGCACTGGGATTGAGTAAATGACCCTTCTTCAACAAGCCAGTGTGACTTCAAAAGCTTGCAACATGCAATTGTGCATTTTGTTTGGCCCAATAAAGGTATAATATTGTTTGGATATTATTGAATTTGCTATATGATTTGTGCACCTTGTAATCACAAAAGCCAGGGAAACTATGAGCCTGTACAGACAGGCCAAAATAAAGCTGCTTCGGGTCACTTTGGAGGTATGCTGTTTAAATGCTGCATGAGTCCTAAGAGGCTGGAAGCCGCGCCAAAGCCACGCTCCAGTCCTAAGGACCAGATTGCAGCTTTGGCGCAGCTTCTGGTCTCTTAAGATGCGTGTGTCATTTAAACAGCATACCTCCAAAGCGACCCGAAGCAGCTTTATTTTGGCCTGTCTGTAAAGGCCTATGTGACAATCCATATATGCATGTCAAAATATTCAAGATTAAATAACAGGCTTTTGAAAAACTAATGAGATAATGGCCAAATAAAAGTCCACAAACATTCTCCCGTCACTAGAAAAAATGCATTAAATGTGTACAAATTTGGTTTAGTCAACTTCCTATGCATAAAACACATGCACACATTTTAAAAACATGAAAAAAAACCTGGCATATTTTGAAGGAAAACAGGCAAAATGCACCCAAATGTCTGTATAAAGATACAGTACTGGAACAGAATGAGAATATCAGCAGGAGACTGAGGAACCACAACAGGAATGAAGTTGCGCATGTGCACATCCCAAATCCACTTCCGGAAAAGGAGCCTCTGCCATTGGAGAAGAAATTGGACAAGAGACAATGCATCTTTGTAATTGCAGCCAAAGGCCAAGCCCTGCCAGGGATCGTCCTCTCTTTTTCAATGTATCCACATCGGACATGCGCCTCGAGTGAATGCTGCTTATAGCCCTGGAGTTCCTTCGATCTTTGAGGGAAGGACGAGCCCAACATGCTCACCCACACAAGAGCAAAAACAACAGTTGAAGCAGAAAAGCCACTAAAAATAACTCTCGCCACCACCAGCCTCACTTGCACTCCCAGCGAAAAGACGTTTGAGCCAATGTGCAGATGTTCCCTGAAGACAGAACTCCATGCTCGAGAGCGCAGGGCCCTCGCAGCATGGACTGCCCTTGGGAATGAGCATCACCAGCCCAAAAGATTCCATTTCTATGGCAAGCAAATGAAGGTGCTTTGATGACAACATGGTGGCAGCACCCCCAACAAACATCATGGAGGCACACAGAGATGCTTGTGGATTCATAACCGTACAGACCAAGCTGGATGTGACACAGGGGAGCCTTCTTCAAATAGATTTGGAGGACAACCTCCACAACACACCTGACCTAGCATCATTTTGGAGCACTGTGAGCAATGGAAGGAGCGGCTGGGCAGAGACACCCAGCAATGTTTGGAGTGCTGCATTATATAAAATATAGTGAAATAAACCAATGACTACAGACAGAAAAATATGATATTATTTATGTTCCTTATTTTTCTGACATTCTGGCTTATTTCTTTGTATTGCTTTTAGCCACCCTGAGAAGTGTATAAGTACTAGAAAGGCAGAATATATATATATTTGTGTCCAAATAAATGAATAAGGAACAGAGCCAGGGGAAACTGAAGCTGGACCTCCTCCTTCCTTCTCCCCTTGATCTGAGAAGGAAATGTTCTAGCCCTTCCTTTTGGACACCGATTTTACAGCACTGAGGCTCTGACCGACTGCCAGGCTTTCTCTGGGGACTGATTTGGAAATGTCAAAACAAGGATGAAAAACATGAGCGACACCATCCCCGACTTCTTGCCACCACAGGGACCAAAATCCTTCCTCCTCCCCACCCATGGCAATGGCAACCGTTCCAAGCCGTCTCCTCCCTCCGTCTGGCGTACAGCTGCAGACAGGATTCCTAGCCTGCTTAAGTGCTAACTCAGCAGCTTCGGAGGAACAAGACTGAGAGCCCACCCTCGACAGATTGATAGGGGAACAGCCTAAATGCATCCAAAGTGCTACGCATACATGGTTTGGTTGAGGGGGGGGGGTTCCCAAGAAACTGTTTCCTCCTCTCTGCCAACTCCCAGAACTTGGGAGGCTACTCTTGAAAAACTAATTAGTTACAGTTAAAGTTCCAAGGTTCAAAATAGTTGTGAGATGTTGCCATAGTTGCAGTTTTTATAAGGTGATATGATAGTGTTGTTTAAATATTTGAAGGGATGTCATATTGAGGAGGGAGCACGCTTGTTTTCTGCTGCTCTAGAGAACAAGACCCGGAGCAATGGATGCAAGCTCCAAGAACAGAGATTCCAGCTCAACATTAGGATGAACTAGCAGGAGCTCCAGAGAACAGGACCCAGAGCAATCATATAATCATACAATCATAGAGTTGGAAGAGACGGCAAGGGCCATCCAGTCCAACCCCATTCTGCCATGCAGGAAATCCAAATCAAAGCATCCCCGACAGATGGCCATCCAGCCTCTGCTTAAAGACCTCCAGGGAAGGAGACTCCACTACACTCCGAGGATGGATGCAAGCTCCAGGAAAAGAGATTCCAGCTCAACATTAGGAGGAGCAAACTGATGGTAAGGGCTGTTCGACAGTGGAAGACATTCCCTCGGAAAGTGGTGGAGTCTCCTTCCTTGGAGGTCTTTAAACAGAGGCTGGATGGATGTGTCAGGGATGCTTTGATTGAGAGTTCCTGCATGGCAAAATGGGGTTGCACTGGATGGTCCTTATGGTCTCTTCCAACTCTATGATTCTAAGACAACCGACACTAAGTCTATTAATACTAATTCTAGAGCTGAGCATCAGCTACATAGTAACTCCCCATGTTTTATCACTGGAAAATAATTAAGCATGAATTAGAAACTGTGGCCTGTTACAGACTGCCAAAATAAAGCTGCTTTGGGTCTCTTTGGAGGTATGCTATTTAAATGATGCACGGGTCCTAAGAGTCTGGAGGTCGCACCAAAGCCACACTCCATTCCTAAGCACTGGAGTGCAGCTTTGGTGCAGCTTCCGGATTCTTAGGATGCATGCATCATTTAAACAGCATACCTCCAAAGAGACCTGAATCAGCTTTATTTTGGCAGTCTGTAACAGGCCTGTGTTGCATCTATTCATTTGTGTTGCTAAAAGAAAGAAGCGGAGTAGCTAGGCTTCCATGCTACCTTAAATAATAAAACCAAACACTCTCCTCTCCCAGCATGGCTCACCTTGAGACTGGTCTCTCCACCTGGAAATCCAGAGAAGCATAGCAGTTCCAGAGATTTGAGCCAGTGCCCAGAGACCTGGCAACCCTACTCTACCCTACTCTACTTGGAGACATCTAGAGTGAATTGGCTGACCACCAAGATCACAACACACTGGGCTAGATTGACTGTGGTCTAAATCGGCAAGGTAGTTCTTGCATTCCTAACAATGGCTAGTGGGATACATTAATAACAGTTGGGAAATGTTAGCGGGCACAACAGCAAAGGGCACACGCCGGAGCAGAGCGTTAACATACCATGTGATAGTTGACCATCTCTTGCAGGCTGTCTCCAAACTTGTCCAGGCATTCCTGCAGTTAGAAGAGAAGCAAGATAGTGAACAAAGAAAGGAAGGAAGGAAGGAAGGAAGGAAGGAAGGAAGGAAGGAAGGAAGCTCAGAGGAAACAGTAATTGAGAACAAAGTGTCATATAGAATTTGTTCTATGGGGGGGGAAAGTCAGTTGCATAGTTGTGATACTATAGCTATGCTGTTCTAAGATTTTGAACATTTTTAGAGACCCTTTGAAAGACTTCTTCCAAAATGTATGCAGTGATTGCTTTTTCATTTACTTGGCTCTACTATTCTTATGATTTCCATTGTGGTGGCCAAACAGATAAGCTTTCTTAACATGTTAAGTGGTATCTGGTGAGGCTGGCTTATCTGTTCTTCCCTTTCCTCTCTGTTTTGCTGTTCTTACACACTCGGTAAGTGACTCTGTAGGCAGCTGCTGTGCAATTTGCTTTCTGCAGACAGGCACAGAAAACTACAGCAGGATCAGATGGAGGAAAATCCCAGTCTATTCCAGCTCAACCTTTGTTTATTGCATTATATACTACAGACACACTGCTGTAACCTGGCACTGAAAGTCTGTTTTCCTCCAGGACCCTTTCACCATCCTCCCAATGCCAATGCTGCTAAAAACCTTCCATCTAAACAGAGGCTGAGAATAGAAGAGAGTGGGGAGGTATAAAAACCCTTTGTAAAAAGAAGCTTTGGCCATCTGTCAGGGATGCTTTGGTTGTGATTTCCTGCATGGCAGGGGTTTGGACTGGATAACCTTGGCGGTCTCTTCCAACTCTACGATTCTATGATTCTATGGCCTGGGACAGACCGCCCCAAAAGGGTGGCCTGTTTCCCTCCAGAGGGACTCTGCAGCAGCCAAACTGACCGGCGTCCCTCCACCCCAAAAAGAAGCCGGAAAAAACGGTTTCTTTTTGGGTCGCCATGCACACGTCATGAGCGCATTAATGGTGCACTTATGACATAAGTGACACACAGCAATGTTTATATGCTGCGCATCACTTACATCAAGATGGTGGCGTCTGTGTGGATGGGACACCTCCATTAGGCCACCACCGTGCCATGTGAAGGTTACAGACTGTGCAGTTGGTGTGCGGTCCCTAACCCTAGTATTGGCGGCACCACACCACTTTGCGACCATCTATCCTGGACCTACGAAAGACATTCTTAAGTGAGATACGCCTGTATTTGGAGTAAACAATAGGCCAATGGGAGGTGGACTAGGTGGCCCCTGGGAGCCTTCCAGTTCTGTGATTCTTAACATGGGAAGCTGCAAATGCACCCGGATGTTGTGAGAGGTGTAGCTCTGAAGTCAAAACATCCCTCGCTCTTTTTTGATCACTGTCCCAAAGGCACCGCCTCCGCTCAAGCTTGGGTTTCCTTTCCCCGTTGCAAGAGCTTATCTTCCTCTTCCCAAATAACGGATGCTCGCTGACCTACTTCAGCTGCATCGTCTCTGCTTTCTGGGTTTTTTTCTTCTTCCAGAAAACCAATGCGATTCCTTGAGGCATCAAACTCCTCAGATATTTTTAGCTTAGCGAGAGATCCGTGTGTGTGAAAGAGAGAGAGAGAGAGGGAGAGAGACAGCGATGTGAGTTCCCCGATCCAAACATTTTTATTTATTCATTCGCTTTTGCAAGATGCAGAGAATAACAAAGCTTTTGTAGAGGTTCCTGATCCCTGCGCAATTTTGCAAGCGGGATAATTTTGCACATCTCTGGTTTGTACATTTCCAGTGTTCATCTCACAGACAGGCTCCCAGCGGTCCATGCTAATTAGCAATCTGCTTGATAATCTTATTAAGAAGAAGACTCTCCTTTGGTCTATAGGTACATGTTAGCATATTCCATAAGAAATCATGTATTCCGTGTATGACCAGGTTCTTTATTTTGCCTCGCCTCCACAGAACCTTTCCACAAATGGAGCATCATGGAATTATAAAGCCATAAGGCAATGATGGTGAACCTTTTAGAGGCGCAGTGCCCAAACTGCAACCCAAAACCCACTTACTTATTGCAAAGTGCCGTGTCCCTCTGCCTTTCTATTAACATACTCTGGCAAACTCTGTGCTGGGGTGATGGCACATGTGCCCACAGAGAGGGCTCTGAGTGCCACCTCTGGCACGCGTGCCATAGGTTCGCCATCACTGCCATAAGGAAACTCAAAGGTCACACACCATGGGTGCCAATGCAGAAAACCTGCTCCTATGGCCTCCTTTTAAGGTAGCACTGAAAACCTGCCTTGGAAATCTTGGGCCCCACACAGACAGGCCAAAATAAAGCTGCTTTGGGTCACTTTGGAGGTATGCGGTTTAAATGATGCATGTGTCCTAAGAGGCCAGAAGCCACGCCAAAGCCACACTCCAGTACTCTTTTGGTCCCTCTAGGGTAGTGGTTCTCAACCATCCTAATGCCGCGACCCTTTAATACAGTTCCCCATGTTGTGGTGACCCCCAACCATAAAATTATTTTCATTGCTACATGCAAATATGTGTTTTCCAATGGTCTTAGGTGACCCCCATGAAAGGGTCATTCGACCCCCAAAGGGGTTCTGACCCACAGGTTGGGAACCACTGCTCTAGAGAGCATCTGCATATTTCTCTGGCCTAGAAAAGGTAAGTCCTGATGATTTAGGCTTTAAATTTGTTTAAAATGGCGGTGGGTTGAGCAAAATCAATAACATAATGGCTATTTCAGTTCCATCGGAACACATCCCCCTGGTCTCCAATGAATTCCCATGGAAGTAGCTGCTCCAAGTTATGTTAACTTCAACGTCTATTGTGAGTTCATGAATGCAACTGCAACATAAATTAAGACCCATGTGTGCATACACAACCAGATTTCAGGGTAAGGGCATCCTATAATGACTTGCTGGTGGTAGGGTTAGCTGCTCTGGCCATGCTCAGGAGCTCCTGTTTCTGTTGGCACTCCACTTACCGAAATCATTTCGTCCTTCTTGCATTGTTGCGATAGGTCCCGGACTCCACCAACAAAGTGCTTGTTGGTGATGATGTAGGCTTTGCCAGCCTCGATCATATTGCTGCATAGCTTCACCAGCTGAGAAAGAGAGAAGGCAAGGGTGTTTTTGTGGAGTAGTATGTTTCGACACGTTAGTCACAAACGTATTGCTTTGAGCCCCACTTTGTAAGAAGAAGGCAGAATATGAATCATGATGATGATGATGATGATGATGTCATCAACAGGATAAGTCTAAAAATGCAAATACCTGACTTGATCTGTATTTATCTAATTGGGGACATATTTGCACCCATATAAAAGAACAGCAGTACATAGTATCATATCCAGTATTTTGGGGTCATCTGATAGTAAGGTTGCTGGGTCAGAACTACTGCAGGCCCTGAGAGTATCTTCAGGTATCATCATCATCATCATCATCATCATCATCATCATTTGGGGTATAAATACCAATAATAATAATAATAATAATAATAATAATAATAATAATAATTGAAGATAAGCTCTTTTACTGTCAGGAAGTTCCTCCTAATGTTGAATCTCATTCCTTCTCTAATGATTTAATCCTCATTCCTTCTCTGCTTGGGGTACTTTGGGTACCTTGCTGTACAAGTCAAACTACAAATCTCAGGTCTCCATAAGGGAGCCATGATAAGTAAAATGGTCTAAAACCAATGTACCTCTGAGACACAGACACACTTTATCACTGACACTTTATGACCAAGTGCATCTGAGGAAGCAGACTTAAGTCTACGAAAGCTGCCATTAGGCTCAAAGGTGCTACAAGAGCTCTCTACGTACACTTTATCACTATAACTCTCCCCTTTAACTTTCCAAACTCTGGAGAGAGGGCCAAGAGAGCTAACATCTTGCATGCATTTCTCTTCACGCTTCTCATGTTCTCTTCATTCCTATCATCTGCCGAAGCAAGGCTGGATGCTGGCAAGCGTCTTTGCACTGTTGCATCCGATTCCAGGGAACACAAAAGCAAGCAGATGCAAACTCCCGGTCACATCTGGCACCCAGATGAACACCAGCGAGGCTCTGAGAAAGCCTCTGGAAAGGAAAGCTCCTTCTGCAACGTGGCAGTTTCTGCCATGAAGATTTTGTCCTTCCAGGAAGCAAAAGGAGCCATACATTCTTTGCTGGAAGCACACTTTGGAGGGAAGAGAAGGGGGGGTGAAGATGGGAACGTCCTCAAACGTTATTCAAAACACTGGAGATGGTACAAAATCCATCCACAAGAGCCCGACACAGCAAAGCCTGAGGCCAACCAAGACTGTAACTTCAGGAAGAAGGATCCATATGTGCTCAGGAATAAGAGAGAGAGGTTTTAGTGTTCGGCACATTAAGAAGGTCAGAAATTCAGCCTAAATCTGTCATCCGACGCACATTTACTTAGAAATAGGGATGTGAAGACTATGCACAAAATGTCACAACAGGAGAAGTCCCCTCAACAAGGAAAATGACCAGTCTCTGTAATGGCTCCTGGTTCCTGCCTCCAAAGCAAGAACATAAAAGAGAGCATGGCTTTTTTGTGAAGGTTTCCGTACCATGACCAAAAAAATATCTCCAAGAAAAACAAGGGACTATGGACAAGAAGCAAAGATAGGACTGGCCAAAGGAGGAAAAGATGCAAACAACTCACCTGACACTTCTAGTTTTTATAAGTCCATGCAACAAGTCCATACCCTCCAACACTGAAATCCAAGCCAAGTGTGACCAAGCAGTATCAGATTGTGGTAAAGGAACAACAGAAAACCTAAGAGAGGCTGCTGCAGTTTGCTTAGACCTGAGCGTACCGAGCCACATATACAACTATTTCTTTGCAAGCATAGATTCCAGCCTAGGTTAAAAACTTTAATTCTGACTAGCCATTGTTTATGTTCCCTCCTATCTCTAGCTGTAGTCCTACATGAGGATAGGATTCAAAGATATAGCCATGTTAGTCTGTAGAATCAGTATGTAGAGAGATCCTGTACCATCTCTGAGACTAACCGAAAGAAAGATGTTGAAAACATGAGCTTGCATAGACTAAAGTCTGCTTCCTCAGATGCATATGCTCCCTAAGTCTTTCCTCATAAGGCATGGTTTCCAGACCCTTCACCATTTTGGTTGCTCTCCTCTGGACACATGGCTCCAATTTCTCAACATCCTTTTTGAATTGTAGTTCCCAGAACTGGACACAGTATTCCGGGTGAGGCCTGACCAAAGCAGAATACAGTGGCACTATTACTTCTCTTGATCTAGACACTAACTGTATGCCATAGACAGGTCTATCCTCCAAGCGAAGGAAACAGTTGAGAGTTCAGGAGAAACAGCTACTACTGTCCGCCAGAAGCTACTACTCAAGGCACTTGCCTCGCCATGCCAAGTGGTAGGGCCAGCCCTGTTCTTGGTTCCCAGTGAATAAACTGAACCTCTGCGCAGGTCTCAAATCTCTTCTACACATTTTCTTTCCTGGCTTACCTTGTCAAGCTTGGCTTCGATTTCCACAACATCTGTTTCCACTTCATCTATGGTCGCCCTGTAAAGAGAAAAAAGAGAGATGGATGTGAGCACCAGCCAGTCCCATCATAAGATATCACAAGAAGGACTTGCCTAGATGAGAGGTGGGCAACTGTGTGAAGCCCAGGAGTAAATTCCCCCTCCACATTCTATCTCAGTGGGCCACACACAATCCCTTGTGGTTTCACGGGCCACAAAACTAGAATGTGGTGCCCTTGTGCATCTAATAGGCCACACTATGTTCACTCCCATCCTTGACCAAGGCTAGGGGACATGTGGCCCTCCAGATGTTCTTGGGCTGCAACTGCAACTCACAGCATTCCCCACCATTGACTGTGCTGTCAAGGGCTCTTGGGGGCTGCACTCCAAGAACATCTGGAGCCCAAAGTTGACCTTCCTGCTCCAAAGGAAATGCATCTTCCACAGGCCCAATAAGTGGCATTCCATCGTCTCGATGGGTGTGAAATAATGATGTGGTTTCGTGGCACTCTGTTTGCTAGTTAAAGGATTCATTTCCTCAACAGCAAACTCTAGCAATCTGGTGTTTGGCCACTTGACTGAGCAAAGCTTGGGAAAACATTACTTTTTTGGAGTTATAATCCTGGTCATGTAATGTTTTCTTCTAAGCAAGGATCCACCCCCACATGGACTCACAGACATGTATTACATAAAAACATGGATATTCTAGCCAGTGCTGAAGGGGGAAAGGCACTTCCAGGCCAAGACTCGGGGCATAAAATCCACTTGGCTCTGGAAGTCCGGGTGAGCCAGAAAACGATCTCTCTCCAGGAGCTCATTCCTGTGGTAGAAGTGGACAATGGTTCTTTTAAATCGGCACCTGGAAGTGCGGTAAGCCATGAGGCCATCTTGTCTGCTCCAAGCAGCCTGGCCAAATCCCAGTGGATAGCAGCTCTTATCCTTGTGGTCTGGGCCACAAAGCAAAGAGGAAGAGGCCTGTGAAACATCTTGGCTCTGGGATTGTAATCACTCCGACACCAAACATGCCTGCCTAACCCTCTGTTTCACATATTGCATCAAGATCCATTCTTTATTCAGCAAACAGCCTTTGCTTATGCATTGCAATAGATTCCCACAGAGCATGTTGGAGTACAAATACAAAGCTACCATCAACCTACCATGCACCAGAGATCTGAACCCTGGTCTCCCAGAGCCCTAGCCCAACATTGAAACCACTACATCACAATGGCTTCCGCTATGCTGTTGTTAGGACAACCTGCATACCTTGCATTGTATTTGGGGATCTCCGTATTTTCATATGTGGAGCCAACATGTTCCTAAGAGGTCCCAAATTGGTGCTGCAGCAGCCGCACACTGCAGCACCAATGCGCTGCCAAAAAGAAGCTGCCTAGCGCGGCTTCTTTTTTGTGGCGCCGCAAACAGGAAAGGGCGCCGCCATGACAGCACTTCCTGCCAGCGACATCTGGGCACTGTGCGGTGTAGGCATCATCATGGCGGCCCCTGTATGGATGTGAGGCTGCCATGATGGCGCCGCCGTTCAGTATTAGGCTTCGGGAGCATGCGGTCGCTATGCGCTTCCAAACCCTAATTTTGGCCTGAGGACAGCGCTTTCCACCCGTTTGTACTGGGCCAAAGTCACCATCTGTCCCTGAAAACCACAGACACAGTGTATTCATCTCATTCGGGCAAATGTAGGGGAACAAATGTAAATACATCAGGAAACATGCAAAGGTGCCAGAAAAGATTTCCCTCTTCAGACTAGAGACAAACTTTAAGATTCCAGCCAGGCAGCATCCAGGGTAGGAATTCACCATACTGAAATTGGTGGTTGAACATCACCAGATCTCTGATCAAGTTGTTCTGGAAGTCATACCAATAAAGGAGGAACACCTGAACTGTGCATTGAAGGGAGAAGACAGAACAATTGCAACCTATAACATATTTTGAATCCTGCTCCATTCCCCTCCCTGCCTTCTGGGTCTACAGTCTCTCCACACCTCTCCAAAAATCCTCCCGAAACAGACATTCAGCACTCCATGGTCACAATATTGTTGTCATTTTCCTTCCACAAATCTTAAGATTTCATCTCAAAGCATGCCAGTGCCTCCTTCTTGTTTCCCCATGGCTACATAGTGATGGGCACTCAGCACCTGAGATCAGTATTAAAGTGAGTGATTCCATCTATCACCCAAACACATGCCCCCATCCTTGAAAATAAGAGCACCCACATCCAAAAACAGAAGTAACTTCCAATGCAAACTATGGTGAAACAAGCAAAGGGTTCATTGTACCTTGTGCAGAGGAACACATTGCCCATCTGGAATGGCTACGATGCTGCTGACATTGGTCCTTATTTTTGGTAACCCAAACAGGCCAAATCCCAAATGAAAAGAGCAGAGTTGGCCTTTGCAAGCTGTGTTCTCTCTCCTAAGATGGGATCCAGAGCTCTGCCCAAGAAGCAGAGGATGCAACAAACTGCCCTGGGACAGGAGAGGGCAACCTGGAATCTCTCGTGAAGATGAATCAGGCATCTCAGTCATGGCATGCCCTTTGGTCAATGCCAGCATCAGCCGTGGAATGGAGCCATGTGACGGAGCACCTCTGCGCTGAGCTCCCTCCCTCCGTTTCTCAACTCTGTCTTCAAAGATTGTCAGGTTACAGCACAGTCTTGCACAACCATAAGAGAATTTAAGACAACCCCAGCCTGTTAAGATGTTAAAATGATAGGAACATCTGTTCCAGACTCCCCTATGTAAAGCAAAATCCACCTATGCTCGAGCCCCATTTAAATGAATGGGGTTCGTGCACATGGTGGCACGCGCCACATTAATCCCTACGGGACACAACGCCCCTTCTCCCGCGCAGCTTTCAGCACATGCTGAAAGCCGCGTATGACACGGGTGCACTGTATTATGTTTGCTAAGTGTAGTACCTTCTAGTTCTCCCTGCTGAAATTACTTGTGTTAGTTTTGGCCCAGCTTTCTAATCTACTCAGGTCATTTCGAATGATGATCCTCTCCTCTGGGGTACTAGCTACTCCTCCCAATTTGGGGTCATCTGCAAATTTGATAAGCATGTCTTCTATTCTTTCGTCCAAGTCATTGATAAAGAAACTGAATAGCACTGGGTCCAGGACAGAACCCTGTGGCACCTTGTTGGAGTCACTTCTCTCCAAGCTGAGCATGCATTGCTGAGCACCCTTTAGGTTCAGCCGGTCAACCAGTTACAAATCCCCCACATTTTACTAGCTAGTTTGCAACTGTCCAACCAATTCTCCCTTTCCAGCACACCCCAGTCCCAGTACATTACAGTATGCAGAACCAAACATCCATGGCCATTCCAAGTTTTTTCTCTCCACCCCATGCGTGCAAATCTACATACAGTCGCTCCTCCAGATCCACGAATTCTTTAGCCATGGACTTAACCATCCAATAGTTTGAAAACATTCAACAAGCATACATTCCAAAAAGTAAACCTTGATTTTGCCATTTTATATTAGGGACACCATTATACTATGCCAACGCATTTAATGGGTTTGGAGCATCCATCAATTTTGGTATCCACTGGGCTCCTGGAACCAAACCTGTGCAGACAGCAAGGGGCCACTGTATTTTTGAACTCTCCCTATCGGCTTTACAGCGACATCATGATGGTGCGCAGTTCACATCCAAATGTGAATAGCTGGATTTTCTGCTACAACTACCATTCTCAGAATTCCATAGCACTAAGCCATGGCAGTTAAAGTAGTGTCAAACCGGATTATTTCTGCAGTGTGGATGCAGTCCAGGTCCCCCTGCTCTCTGCAACGCAAGGCCTCCATGTTCAGCAGCCATGGCCAAACTGATGGAAACCCTCCTTCCCTTCCTTATTGAATTCGACGGTGGCATTCCTGGGTTCCTTGCCAAGAACAGGACCCTCGCACCAAAACAAATTGACTTCCTGACATACAAGCCAAACATTAAACCGTGGAGGAAATGCTCCAAGTTATTAATCACCGCTCTGGATTATATAAGGAAGAGGGAGAGATCTGGTTTCATTCAACGACGGTGGAGTTGAGAAACCAAAACACAGCCAGCAAGCCTTGCGGTCTCTAGGTGAACGCAGCTGGCTTCTTTGCCTCATTCCCACAACATGAGCGAAAGGATTTGTGAACATATGGAATGGGGAGTTTAGGGAATGAGCAATTCCATCTGCTGAGCATTTTAGTACGTCAGACATCATAGTATGTAACCCTTTCTCCAGACCTGGAAATGTGCTGGACTATGCTCCCAGAATCCCCCAGTTGGATGTGGAGTCCAACAAGGTAACTTTTCCAGGCTTTGCACCTCTTCGCTGCCCTTCACAGGTCCAATATCTATTAAGGGTACATCCACACTGTAGAAATAATACAGTTGGATACCTCTTTAAGTGCTTCAGCGCCATCTTATGGAATCCTGGGATGTGTAGTTGTACAAGGTATTTAGCCTTCTCTGCCAAAGAGTGCTGGTGCCTCACAAAACTACAGCTTTATTTCTGCAGTGTAGATGCACCCTATGACAACACTAGATGCTTAATTTCTATGCTGCTGTTACATGCCTTCAAGACAACTCACCCCTTCCGCATAAGATACAACATCCATGATCAGGAAAAAGCACTCTATCCATGCAATTAAAAGGAGCCCTAGTAGTGCAGTGGTTAAGTGCTAGTATTGCAGCCATTCACATCCACAAGGTTTTGAGTTCGATCCCAGGCAGGGCTCCAGGGTCCACTCAGCCTTGCATCCTTCCACAGGTCATAGGAGCGCTTAAGTGCACTGATAAGTGGTACAAAAATGTATTTGCTATTGCTATTGCTTTAGAAACTCTGAACGTTCTTGGCTCTATTGCACCGCTGGTTTAAAAAATCCGAAGTGAGTCAGACCCTTAAGCGTTGCCCAGTGGCAATGGCAAGGCCCAAGGTCTGACCACAACTGAGCCATCCGTTTTGAAGCGTCTTCCAAGAATAAAAGGCAGGCTCCAGATGCCCGGTAGGAATCTTAGCCTCTTTCTTTATGCCGCTGGCAAGCTCTTGTGTGTACAAAATAGAACGATTGAAAAGTTTCTCTTGGGCAGATGCCTCCTGACTATTTTCATCCTCCCGGCTTGGAAATCACGTGGATCTTCGCGGGCATCTCCTCCCCGCTCATCCGGATGTAATCTTTCCACTTGGTTTCATCTTGGCTGCAGAAGCCAGAGACAGAAGTATCCAAAATGAACAAAAATGGAGGGGGAAAGTGTGTGTGTGTGTTTTAATTGGTTTGCCACAGACTGATTGCAGGCCTTAATGTTGTCGGCGGTGTCACAATTCATTCCGACCTGCCAAACCCAGTCCTTTCTCTCAGTTCCTTCTTAATCTTGACTTCCTTGGCTTCTCATTCCCATTACTTAATTTATGCTAAGCAAACCCCTTTTCTTGATGCTTGTGTAATTTGCAAAGAGGGAGGCACTGAATTGGGAACAAACAGGGAGGCAATACCAGGTTCTGTGAGCTATATTTCAGAAGAAAGAACTGGCAAAACCAACTGAGTATTCCTTACCCAAAAAAATCCTATGAAATTCATGGGGTCACCATAAGTAGATAGGGGACCCGAAGGTGTACGCACAAAGAGAGAGACTTAGGCCTGTTACAGACTGCCAAAATAAAGCTGGTTCGGGTCTCTTTGGAGGTATGCTATTTAAATGATGCAAGGGACCTAAGAGTCTGGAGGTTGCACCAAAGCCACACTCCATTCCTAAGCGGTGGAGTGCAGCTTTGGTGCAGCTTCCGGATTCTTAGGATGCATGCATCATTTAAACAGCGTACCTCCAAAGAGACCAGAAGCAGCTTTATTTTGGCAGTCTGTAACAGGCCTTAGAATCGTAGAATTATAGAGTTGGAAGAGACTACTCCCAGCTGGCGCACAAGCTTTAAATGTGCAACAGCGCTCCTGGTCACTGCAGAGACCTGGGCCTCCAGGTTCAAAGCTGAGACCAAGAGTACCCCCAAACTGCAAACCTGTGTCTTCAGGGGGAGTGTGACCCCACCTAACACAGGCTGGATCCCTATTTCCTGATCTGCCTTCCGACTGACCAGGAGCACCTCCTGTCTTGTTGGGATTAAGTTTCAATTTGTCCTCAACCAGTCCATTACGGACGACAGATACTGGTAAAGGACATGGACAGCCTCCTTGGATTGAGTTGGAAAGGAGTAGCAGAGCTGAGTGTCATCTACATATTGATGTCACCACAACCCTAAACTCCAGAAGACCTCTCCCAGCGGTTTCATATATATGTTGAATGGCACAGGGGACAACACAGATGAAGACCCCCAATGGCCAGGGGGTCGAACAGGAGTCCCCTAGTACCACCTTCTAATTTCGTCTCTCCAGGAAGGAACAGAGCCATTGTAAAACAGAACCTCCAAATCCCATCCCAGAGAGGTGGCCCAGAAGGGTACCATGATCGATGGTATTAAAAGCCGCTGAGAGGTCCAGTAGAACCAAAAATCCCCCTGTCTAGTTCTCTGCATAGGTCATCCACCAAGGTGACCAAGCCTTTCTCTGTTCTATAGCCAGAGACTATAACATCACTCCCGACTCCAGAGGTACATTTAATTGCTCCCCCCCCCATGTGATATATGCCATCTATGCCAGCAACACCCCGTACATTTTGCATTGGACAAATGGGACCGTCTTTATGCAAGAGGATTAATGGACACAAATCTGACTTTAGAAATAGCAATGCTAAAAAAAGTTGCAGAACATTACAACCTCCCTGGAAAAAGATGCAAATCCTTACAAGGGATGCACAGGTTGCAGCCCTTACACTAGAAGATTACAAAACTGCATCTCTCTGGATCCGAGTACATTCTGCCCCATTCCCACAACTGTATAAATACAGTGGACCCTTGTTATATGCTGGGGTTTGGTTCCAAGATCCCCCGTGGATAACAAAATCTGTGGATGCTCAAGTCCCATTAAATATAATGACATCGCAAAATGGTGTCCCTTATATAAATTGGAAAATCAAGGTTTGATATTTGAAATTTGTACTTCTTTTCAACATTTTCAAACGGCGGTTGCTTGAATCCGCGTATAAAAAATCAGTGTATAAGAAGGGCCGAGGCTTGAATACCATTTGGTACTGCATATGAAGAAATGGGTTTGTATCCACGAAAGCTCATGCAAAAATAAAGAGAGAAGAAAAAGACTTAAAGGGTCTGCTGCCTGTCTTTTTCTTCCCCCTCCCTTCCCCTCCCTTCCTCCTTTTCATGCGGCAAGAAACAAATGTATGACATTTCTGGAAGCCACTCGTGTGCAGCCCCACCTTGAACCTCTCCTGTCTCTCCCTCTCTTTCAAACATGCATTTCACCAGGTTATGTTTTCCCCTCCAGAGATGCAGTTGCCTTTGCGGCCTGCTGCATCGACAAAGAGAGGAGTCCTCTGGAAGCAAAGGGAGGGCCAAGGATGCTCTGCGTCTCTGCCTGGCCCACTGAGCCTTTCGCTTGCTCCCTTTCCCTCGCCTTCTTCCAACAAGGGATCACACACGACAGGCAGCATTAACTCCAGATAAATTGGTTATGATCCCGGCTCTTTTGGCACGCAGCCGAGCAGCCGGCTAATGAGTCCAAACGGTGTCCCAGGCAATTGTTCTTGACAGCAAGCGGCTCGGAAACCAGGTGGAGGGCAGGCGCTGTTTTCTTCCCTCCCTTCCGAACTGGCAAAGCCTTGCTGGAGACAGAAAGGAAGGTCTTGAAGAGGAGAAAAGGTTACGTCTCAATCAATAATAAATCAGGCCTCGGGGTGTAACCTGCCAGAAGGAAAACTGCTCAAGCAAAGGTGAGGAACATCAGGTCATAGGGCTGAATCTGGACATTGCTATCATAGAATCATAGAATCACAGAGTTGGAAGAGACTACAAGGGACATCCAGTCCAGCCCTATTCTGCCATGCAGGAACTCTCAATCAAAGCATACCCATTGACAAATGGCCATCCAGCCTCTGTTTAAAGACCTCTTAAGGAAGGAGACTCCACTACTCTCCAAGGGAGTTTGTTCCACTGTCGAACAGCCCTTCCTGTCATTCCTCCTAATGTTGAGCTGGAATCTCTTTTCCTGGAGCTTGCATCCATTGCTCCATTGGGTCCTGTTCTCTGTAGCAGCAGAAAACAAGCTTGCTCCCTCCTCAACATGACATCCCTTCAAATATTTAAACAGGGCTCTCATATCACCTCTTAACCTTCTCTTCTCCAGGCTAAACATCCTCAGCTCCCTAAGTCTTTTGTCGTAAGGCAGGGTTTCCGACCCTTCACCATTTTGGTCACCCTCCTTTGAACATGCTCCAGTTTCTCCACATCCTTTTTGAATTGTGGTGCCCAGAACTATTTCCCCTCCATTGTAAAAAGTTGAACAGCCGGACCTAAAGCTTGGTGACTGGCAGTAAGAGCTTTAATGCTGGTATTTTTAGCCTCACCATTTGGTTCCACCCGCCCCTGGAATGCAACCCCTGAAAACCGCTCTATAATTCAATTCAGCCCTTTGGGTGCCTGGTGCCATTCAAAGCTTTGGTCCATAGGCCATTGCTAGTCTGCAAGCTCATGGCTGCCAATCCATGGTGAGTTGCCAGGAAACTATGCCAGTAATATGGCACTTATACGCTACCAGTCCTGGGCACATTGGGAAAAGACTCTGCTAGTATTTTACTAAAGTAGTATGAAAAGCACTGGTCTGATCTTTCCAGAAGGCAAGGATGTTGAGGTCTATTTCTTCCTGAAACAGACCTCAATAGGAAACCTTGAATTGATGTGGTGCCCCGAATGGGACTTGATCTTGCCTCCATCTCAAAGTTACCTCCAGGCCAGGAATGGGGATTGTGTGGCCCTCGAAATGCTATTGGATTACAATTCCCAATGCTCCTCATCACTAAGTATGCTGTCCAGGACTGATGGGACCTGCAGTTCAACATCATCTCAAGGGCCTTGCAAGCTACATCCCTGCCTCTCTTAGCTTCAGTGCCCCCAGCCAGCCTGGCAGCATGGCCAGAAGAATAATGACAAGAGCAACTCTTCAGACTGACTCCACAAGTTACTGTAAAGCATGACAGGATGCTCTTGCCTGAGAAATGTTCTGAACACATGCATGAAAGGACTAGACATATGTTGAATATGCCATGTCGAAGCAATGAGAGTCATGAGACATACTTTAAGGGTGACACATTTATTATGGCATGAGCTTTCATGAACCACGGTGATATACACTTGTCCCTCCACATTCGCTGGGGCTGGGGTACAGGACCCCCGTGAATGTGGAAAAGCCACAAATACCAAAAACACTATGGCCTGTTACAGACTGCCAAAATAAAGCTGCTTCGGGTCTCTTTGGAGGTATGCTATTTAAATGATGCATGCATCCTAAGAATCCGGAAGCTGCACCAAAGCTCTGCTCCAGTGCTTAGGAATGGAGTATGGCTTTGGCGCGACCTCCGGACTCTTAGGACCCATGCATCATTTAAATAGCATACCTCCAAAGAGACCCGAAGCAGCTTTATTTTGGCAGTCTGTAACAGGCCGTTTTTACCTGAGAGAACACCTCTCTGGGAATCTCTAGGTCCTCCAGCGCAACTCTGTGGTCAACATCTGCCAGACATTGACCATAGAATTGCACTGGAGGAGCTACAAATGCCTAGTGGAAAATGACTCCCTCCTTTGCTCCATCGCTTTAGATTGAAATATCATGGAAGGAAGAGATAGTTGTTGAAGGACTCTTAGCTGTGTTCCACTCCGGTGCACAAAACATATCGCCGTGCCACCAGTCCTGTAATTCAAAGCAGACTTTGTACAAGTTACTTAAACCCTGGGAAATTCTGGGAGTTACAGTCCAAAAAAACTAACATTCCAAGCTCTGATTCAAAGGATCGTCTCTTTCCTAGTAGGCTCCAATTGGTAGAGTTTTGTTTTTACTAGGGCAATGTTTGGTCCTGGACACCCACAGCTTCTCCTTACTCCCTTGTCATATCCCTGACTAATTCCTAAGTTATCCTAAAAGCAATGTTGGTGGCCACTTAGAGATGATCAAGTCTCCGGATGCCTTGGATCTGTCTGCTCCGAGAGCATCGAGCCAGAAAGCTGTTGACTCATGCTAAGGACACCCAAACAGACCAAGTTTCTAATCCTCGGAGAGTTCTGGGTGATGCTGTCATCTCTTGGCTGGATGCCCTGCTTGCTCCTATACGATGAGCCGTTGTTCTTCCCCTCTCCGTGCTTTTCCAACCCTCAGGCTACTTTTGTCATGATTCATTGGTGGGGGGGAAGGCTCAGAATCCATTCCACAACCAAAGCATTTCAGCAGACCAAAACATTTCACAGAGATGCATGTGGAAGCGGCTGCGGAAAAGCTGGATCCCAAGGCTTAGAATCATAGAATCATAGAGTTGGAAGAGACCGCAAGGGCCATCCAGTCCAACCCCATTCTGCCATGCAGGAAATCTCAATCAAAGCATCCCAAAAAAATGGCCACCCAGTTTAAAGACCTCCAAGGAAGGAGACTCCACTACACTCCGAAGAAGGAGTGTGTTCCACCGTTGACCAGCCCTTACTATCAGGAGGTTCCTCCTAATGTTGAGGTGGAATCTCTTTTCCTGGAGCTTGCATCCATTGTTCCCTATTCTAGTCTCTAGAGCAGCAGAAAACAAGCTTGCTCCTTCCTCAATGTGACATCCCTTCAAGTATTTAAACAGGGCTATCATATCACCCCTTAACCGTCTCTTCTCCAGGCTAAACATTCCCAGCTCCCTAAGTCTCTCCTCATAGAGCTTCATAGTTTCCAGACCTCTGTCCATCATGCAATCTGCATCCCTATCTGTTAAAGCAGTATCTCCCAACCTGGTACCCTCCACCAGCATGAGGATGGTGGGAGTTGCAATCTAACACTTTTGGAAGATGCCAAGTTACCAAAGGCTCTGCTAGGACTATACCAAACTGTCTACACTATGTATTACATATATAGTATGCAGTGATGCATGTATTACATCACCAACACTATTTTATTATTAGGGTTGTCAGGTTGGGGCTATGCCGGGCGCTAAGATTTCAGAGCCTAAACATGAGACTTAGGAATGACTTCCTGTGATGTCACAGGAACTGGGGCCTGATGATGTCATGAAGCATCCAACCGTAAGCATCCATCAACCATAGCTGCAAAGAGTATTTCATCTGAATAAAAATTTCCAAGTCTAGCAAGTGTGGAAACATTACTAAAAGGTTGTAGCCTTCATTTCCATGCAACCATCACTGAGGGGGGCTTTTCCTCCAACGAGGACTTATTTAAAAGGCTGTATCAACATTTTCTAAAGGATAAAGAGTCCTTATTAAAAATGCATCAGTTCGAAATGCAACTGCTCTTTGTCTCTTAGTGCTCCGCTCCCTCTTGAGAATCTCTGATCCTAAGAAGTGTGCTGTAAATGAAGGCATCAGTGGAGCTGCCAGGAATGAGGCGGCTTGGGATATAGAATCATAGAGTTGGAAAAGACTACAAGGGCCATCCATTCCAACCCCATTCTGCCATGCAGGAAATCACAATCAAAGCATTCCTTACAGATGGCCATCCAGCCTCAGTTTAAAACCCTCCAAAGAAGGAGACTGTACCACTCTCTGGGGAGTGCATTCCACTGTCCAACAGCTCTTACTCTCAGGAGGTTCCTCCGAATGTTGAAGTGGAATCTCTTTTCCGGTAGCTTGCATCCACTGTTCCATGTTCTAGTCTCTGGAGCAGCTTGCTCCATCCTTAATGTGTCACCCCTTCAAATACTTAAACAGGGCTATCGTATCACCTCTTAACCATCTCTTTTCCAGGCTAAGCATACCCAGCTCCCTGAGTCTTTCCTCATAGGGCATGGTTTCCAGACCCTTCACCATTTTGGTGACCCTCCTCTGGCCTTGCACACATACACACACACTCACACACTCCTAGAAAACACTCCAGGTGTTTTGGACTTCAGCTCCCAGCATCCCAAAGCATAGTCCAAGGTGGCTGAGGCTTCTGGGAGCTGAAGTCCTAAACAACTGGAGGGCCAGAGTTTGGGCATCACTGACCTAGACTTTAAAGGAGCTTTCCCATTCCTAAACAGGTCTAGCACTATGAAGAGCTCCCTACACTAGCCAAAACCTGGAATGGATGCGTTGCCTATTCCATGGGAGTTTCCAGTCATACTCTCTAATACTCCCTCTATCCAACCCTAAGCAAACCCTAGATTTAGATTTAACATATGGCAACCCTAAGCTTTAGATTTAAATCTAGATTTAGATTTAACATATGGCAACTCTAAGCAAACCTTAAGGTTGCCATATGTTAGCGCACACCACCACATCACAACTTGCACATATAACCAAAGGGATGTCTTCAGAGAAGGCTTCATACCCAAGGAAACTGATTTTTGGGAAGCAAATTTATTGCTTTCATGCATCAACATTTACTAATTTAAAGCCTGCCTACCAGCCACTTGAAAGACCTGTATCACCTCACACCGTTCTTTGAAGATTTATGGCCACATTCTCACTTTGCATCGTTCTCCCACTCCCACAGCTATGAAATTATGCTTGGAAACCTGTGGGTTTTCTATCAGGGCCCCTGATCTATTTTATCATGAGTTTTCATGTATCCACTTCTTCAACATGGGTCAGCCAGTGTGTCATCTGCAAAAAAGATGAACATGATGCTGCTAACTCATCACTGCCTGCCCTGACCATCAGTAGCAGACCAGGATTTTGAGTCATATATAGGTAGATATCCCAGGGATCAAATATGCACTGTACCACAATTATGGCTTGGGACAGTTGGTTATTTTGTACTACAGCTCCAGAATCCTCCATCCAGCATGGCCACTAGAAGATCTAGGAGTCCAAGTAGACCACAAGTTGAACAAGGCCAATGCAATTCTAGGCTGCATCAATAGAAGTATAGTGTCTAGATCAAAGGAAGTAATAGTGCCACTCTATTCTGCTCTGGTCAGGCCCCACCTGGAATATTGTGTCCAGTTCTGGGCACCACAATTTAAAAAGGATATTGAGAAACTGGAGCCATGTGTCCAAAGGAGGGTGACTAAAATGGTGAAGGGTCTGGAAACCATGTCCTATGAGGAACGTCTCAGGGACCTGGGTATGTTTAGCCTGGAGAAGAGAAGGTTAAGAGGTTATAGGATAGCCCTGTTTAAATATTTGAAAAGAGGTCATATTGAGGAGGGAGCAAGCTTGTTTTCTGCTGCTCCAGAGAACAGGACCTGGAGCAATGGATGCAAGCTCCAGGAAAAGAGATTCCAGCTCAACATTAGGAGGAACGTCGGGCTGTTCGACAGTGGAACACACTCCTTCAGTGGAGTGGAGTGGAGTCTCCTTCTTTAGAGGTCTTTAAACAGAGGCTGGATGGCCATCTGTCAATGAGGATGCTTTGCTAGAGAGTTCCTGCATGGCAGAATGGGGTTGAACTGGATGGCCCTTGAGGTCTCTTCCAATTCTATGATTCTATGATTCTGGGCGCAATTTTCCCAGTCTCTGGCTATGGCCCTTCCCAGAGGCATCCCAATGTTGGGTACCAGAATGCTGATCCACTCTTGGATGATGATGGTTCCTGCATTCTCTCAGAGCTTGCACCTTACAACTTCATACATATGGGCCACAAAATCTAAAACGATATCTCAGCAGCGCCAATTAAAAGTTCTCCCAAGTACGTGTCCTCAACAAACCTCCCCCAGATTCTATACTGTCCTCCCCCACCTCTGAATTATTACTTTACATCTCTCCCCCTCTCTTGCCAGGATGAGAAAACAGCGCCATGGCAACCATCTCCATGATAACAGGATCCCGCTCCGGCAACAGCATCCGCTCCAATAGCTTGAAGAGGGCTCTTGGTTGCGTGTGCCGCCCTGTCACTTGGTCAGCTGCGCAGGGTTTTGCAACAACCCAGAGGAAACGTAATGCGCGCTTGGGGCCAGCTTCCAGATGGAATTGCAAACAGCATGGAAAACAACACTATAACACAACAACTGAATTGCTATTTTTTTGGGGGGGGAACCCCTGGTTTTCAACATTTAGCTCTCTCTCCCCCACAAAACCCCTTTGCCTTCGGTGCGGTTTCAGCATCAAATGAACTGAAGCACGATTCTCCCATAACTGCATTTTAAATATTAAGGTGGGATCCATAAAAGACAGCCTGATTTTAGGCACGTTCGTTTCATGTAAGTAAGCATATCTGTTCAAAGCACTTAGACAGGAGTAAATCCCTCTGGTAAGCAAGATTGAAGTCACATAAGCATACATGGCAGTTAAAGTGGTGCCAAACTGGATTATTTCTGCAATGCGGATATAGCCTTTGACTTGCCGTTTTACTTCAGATGTTGCAAAAGGTGCACAGCTGCAGCAGACAACAGCATCCTTCTTTCTTGCTCAGTGACCTCAGATGCCTAATGTCCCATAGCCTCATATCTCCATTCATTCTGCAAGCGTCTTCCGGTGCATTCTCGCTCTCCTTCCCTCCCTGTTGGGACATGTTTGCCCTTCGCTGACACCAACAGCTTCCGACAGCACCGCTGGGCTGCAGGGGACCAACCTGGCATAAGGTAAAGGATGGGCATCCTCATTCGGCACAGAGGGCAACCGTCACCAAGGATCATACTTTTATCCTAGACTCAGTGCTGCGCCTGAGTGTGAGAGCCCCAAACAACAAGAACCATCATCCATCTGGAGCTCCATTGTCCACAAAAACGGGAACGAGCTTCCATTATATCTTGATTTCAGTAAGGCCTCTGACAGGGCTCCCAATGACATTCTTGCAAACAAGCTTGTAAAATGTGGGCTAGACAAGGCAACTGTTACATGGATTTGTAATTGGTTGACTGGCCGAACCCAAAGGATGCTCAGCAATGGCTCCTTTTCATCCTAGAGAGAAGTGACCAGTGGGGTCCCACAGGGTTCTGTCCTGGGCCCAGGGCTATTCAATATCTTTATCAATGACCTGGATGACAGAATTGGGAGCATACTTATCAAATTTGCAGATGACACCAAATTAGGAGGAATAGCTAATACCCCAGAGGACAGGATCAAAATTCAAAATGACCTTATTAGATTAGAAAGCTAGGTTAAAGCTAACAAAATGAATTTCAATACGGAGGAATGTAAGGTACTGCACTTAGGGTGGAAAAATTAAATGCATAGCTATAGGATGGGGGACACCTGGCTGAATGAAACTACATGTGAAAGGGATCTGGGAGTCCAAGAAGACCACAAGTTGAACATGAGTCAACAGTGCGATGCAGCAGCTAACAAGGCCAATGCGATTTTAGGCTGCATAAATAGAAGTATAGTCTCTAGATCAAGGGAAGTAATAGTCCCACTCTATTCTGCTTTGGTCAGGCCTCACCTGGAATATTGCGTCCAGTTCTGGGCACCACAATTCAAAAAGGATGTGGAGAAACTGGAGCCATGTGTCCAAAGGACAGCCACCAAAATGGTGAAGGGTCTGGAAACCATGCCCTATGAGGAACAGCTTAGGGGGCTGGGGATGTTTAGTCTGGAGAAGAAAAGGTTAAGAAATGATATGATAGTCCTGTTTGCGCTCACCCTAAAGACTGAATGGATGAGAGAGTAGAGCTGGGTTAGTCCTTCTAGGACAGATTACACTCTTGCCTATATATATATAAACCATATATACTCAACTATAAGTTGACCTCATATATAAGTCGAGGGCAGATTTTGGGGCCAAAATTATGGATTTTGATATGTCTCATAGATAAGTCGAGGGTAAAACTTTAGGACATGTAACAAAAGTTGTAAAAGATGAAGCAAAGGAAAATGATGCCAAAGAACTTGCAAAATTCTGGCAGGCATAACTGTTTGCGCTCACCATAAAAGCTGGATGGATGAGAGGGCAGAGGTGGGTTAGTCTTTACAGGACAGATTATACTCTTGCCTTTCACCAGGGGATGGCATATATATATATATATATATATATATATATATATATATATCCAAGCCTCATTAGATATAATGGCTGTGCGCTCCTGTGCATGGACACTGCACATTTCCATTCTAACTGCTGCGGGTTTTTGATGCAGGCCCCACTTAGTAGGAAAGAGTTAATAGCATTAACTGTTTCAAAGATGTAGAACCCCTCCCCAGTTTTCACCCTCAAGGCAGCTTACGAAGAATTTAAAACATTTCTCCAAGAAAATCCCATTAAACCATAACAAAAGCAAACAAAACCGACAGCCACAAAGTACAGGATCGTTCATCAGAAGCTAAGCCAAACAAAGTTACATCCCATAACTTTAAAAAGAGGGGAAAGTCACCAAACCACAGATAGGCAACCCATGGCCTTTGGATGAGATATATGGCCCCTGGGCATATATGGCTTCTGGAAATATATATGTTCCCCACTCCTTGGATGATTGACACCTGTCTTATGTCCAGTTGATTAGTGTCATAAACAGCTGTAGGGGGAATAATCATTGTGAGGGAAAGAAGAATGCTAGCAATAAAAGAAAAGGATCCTAATCCTGAACTAGTACTTAGACACTTTGATAATGAAGATTATCACACTAGAGCCAAGTCCACAACAATCGCGCTGTTGGAAGATAACATTAGCATAGCGCTATAGCGATCAATAGTTACACACAGCCGCACAATCGTGCTATAACAACGGAACAAAAATGCATGACTCCTAAATAAGCATTAAAATAGGCTCAGTGGAGATGGGTGAAAGTCAGTTTTGGAAATCATATCAGAGTCTAGATGTGAGATGTGAGCAGAGGGAATGAGCAGCAGGAAGGACACAAGAGGGAAGGAAGGAAAATTGAGGACACAGTCATCCCTCCATATTTGCAGTTTTTATATTTGCGGATTTGATTATTCACGGATTTGATTAATATGTTCTATCTAGGAATATCTAGATCCTCCAGTGCAACTCTACATTCAAACTTAACCAAAAGTTGCACTGAAAGACCTACAGATTCCTAGAGAGAAGACTCTACTAGGCCTTTGTAGCTCCTCCAGGGCAGTTCTATGGCCAGTGTCTGTTGGACGTTGACCACAGAGTTGCACTGGAGGACCTAGAGATTCCTAGAGAAGACACTCTACTAGGCCTTTGTAGCTCCTCCAGCGCAGTTCTATGCTCAGTGTCTGTCAGACGTCAACCACAGAGTTGCTCTGGAGGACCTAGAGATTCCTAGAAAGGTGTCTTCTCGGGTAAAAACATGGTGTTTTTGTTATTTGCACTTTTTCAGGAATTGTTCCTTTCTGCATAAACCTTTGCAAGCTTAAAGGCACTCTCTTTTATTCCGCCTCTTGCATGGGACTCAGACAAAATCCTTCGCCAACTCCTCCTCTCAAGCACCATCCAAAACTCCAGTTGCGTCTCAAAATCCGTTAATTGCTCCGCTGATCAGGTGGCCTGTTATTAAATAAGGATTATTTTCTATCAGCTGGCTCTAAACGGAACAGGTCTGGAGGGTCTCTCTGGTTCCTTGAGCCTCGCCGACACAAAAGGCAGGGAGAGGTAGACACAACAGACCCACCGAGAACTAATTATGGGTTCCCTTCTCATGCCAAGACACACAGAGCCACAAATGCCCCCTCCGCTTGCCCAGAGGGGTAGACGCTGGCTGGTATGCGCTGGGGGTACATAGGCAGTTTCAGGTTGGGGGCGGCCTCGATTATGAAGCGCATTCCAAGGCTACCTCTGAAAAAAATGTGTTCAGGGTTGGCTGGGTTTGGGATACAATCGCATAAATTTAAATATTTAAAGACAAGCCGAGGAGGCAAATGTTTAAAAGGAATGTCAAAAAGTGACACTTTTGCCCCCGCTGAAATATAGTATTTCGTGGAGCTGGGGGAATGTTTACTTTTTAAAATGAAGGTCCAAACCACCACTCTTGCCAGCGCATAAATATACAATTCATATTTAAAATTCATGATTAAAAACTGCCTGCATAGGCCTGCTGGAAGAGATGGGTCTTCAAATGTGTCTTAGGCGCGGTACAGATTGCGCAAAAGCGCCGTGCTCGTGCCAATATTAGGGTTAAGGACCACATGGTCCCTAACCCTAATACGTGCCAGCAGAGCTATAATGGCAGCATCCCATGTACACAGGCATCGCCATTATGACATAACAGACACATAGCATCCACACATCGCGCCACACCAGTTAGGACTGGAGTGTGGCTTTGGTGAGGCTTCTGCCCTCTTAGGATCATGCATCATTGAAACAGCACACCTCCAAAGAGACTCAAAACAGCTTTATTTTGGCCTGTCTGTACAGGCCCACACAGAAGAATGCAAGGCCGAGTTGACCCTGGAGCACCTGGGATCGAACTCACAACCTTGTGGCTGTAGCACCAGCATTTAACCACTGCATTACCAGGGCTCCATCAAGCAATGTGTCTTTGGAAGGGAATCACAGAACCATACGTCAAGGACTGGGTCTTTGGAAGAGAATCATAGCATCATGGAAGAAACGCCAAGGGCATCCAGTACTCCAACTCCCATCTGCCATGCAAGAATACACAATCAAAGGACCCCTGACAGATGGCCATCCAGCCTCTGTTTAAAGATCTCCAAAGAAGGAGACTCCACCACTCTCCAAGGGAAGATCTTCCACTGTCGAAGACCAAAGCTTGTTCAGAAGGTTCACCTAGTGTTGAACATGATGTTCAGCACATTGACCCTAAGGATAACAGCAACAGAGCCAGATCCTTGTCCTCAGGCATTGATGTGAAGTTGCCCCAACCAGCATGATCTCTCATTCAAAGTGACACTCTGCTATGCCAAAGTAATACCATTCCATTTGGACACCTGGTGTGCATGATGCACATGTATTAGTTAGTTACATGTATATGCCACTTTGCCTGAAATTAGCTCAAGCTAGCACACATGGCTCTCTTCCTTCCTATCTTATCTTCACAAGGAGTACGACTGTATGTTTTTAGACATCCAGGCACTGACCTAGCCATTTTATGGAATTAATAGTGATATTAATACTTTTATTGGAAACTGCCTCACTTGGTCAGGGATATAGATAAACAGCAACTACATTTCTTACTGCTTAGCAATGTACGAAGCGGCTTACAAAGTGTAAGCTAATGGCCCCCAACAAGCTGGGTATTCATTTTAAAGACCTAGGTAAGGATGCCAGGCTGAGTTGACCCAGAGTCCCTGGGTGGCATTGAACTCACATCACTAAATCACCTTTTTTGCATGCATGTGGCTATCAACTTATGGCGACCCCATGGATTTCATCAGACTTTCTTAGGCATCCTCCGAGGTGGTTTTGCCAGTTCCTTCCTCCGCAATAGATCCTACAGCACCTGCTATCCGTAGAATCATAGAATCCTAGAGTTGGAAGAGACCACAAGAGCCAACCAGTCCAACCCCATTCTGCCATGCAGGAACTCTCAATCAAACCATTCATTTTGGATGATCTCCCATCCAAGTACTAACCAGAGCTGACCTTGCTTAAGCTTCCAAGCTTAGACCGGCTATGGTGCCATTAGCGTATCTGGGTCATAAATCACACAATTCCTAAAATAGTCCCTTCCCCACTCGCTTCACATACTGTTTACACAAAGTCGGCAGCCTTCCGGAAGCGGTCCTTCCTCTCCAGCATTGCTAGGCCAGAAATGCTGCAGAAATGTGTAAATGGGGATGTGGGGGGATACATATTTTTAGCTGGGGAAGTATGAAAAGCTTTTGAGGAATGAACTTCCACCACTTTCTAGCTTCTCACACTTCCCTTGTCTGGAAGAAACCGGTCCTTCCCCCTTCTTTCTTTCGGCCGTGAGCATCAAAACTGCTTGCTTAGCGAAAGAATTCAGCATCCTGTGGGACTCGCACATTCCCTCCATAGCTAAGCAACCGGGGCCAAAGATGTCAGCTTCAAAGTGGGAGGATGGCTTCGGTGGCTTCAAGAGCATCCTCTGCAACAACTGTCAAGGCGACAAGAAGCATGCTTACTGGATCCAGGAGCATATTTAGAGTAGGAGGGTGGCAGGGCATGAGTTGGCAAAAGGGCAGCAAATGGGCACTGAAGACAATGTATTATATCACCAGTTGCTGTATATACTCCACTATACATTGACCTCATATATATATAAGTCGAAGGCAGATTTGGTGGCCAAAATGATGGATTTTGATATGACCCATGGATTTGTTGAGGGTAAAACTTAGGGGCATGTAACAAAGGATGTAAAGAACAATGCAAAGGAAAACAATGCCAAAGAACAACATCCCAACAGGCATAAAGGTTTGTGCTCCCGGAAGCATATGCTAGATCAGGGCTTCTACAAGTTGTGGTTTAACACCACCTGAGAATGCAAGGCTGGGAACCACAGCTTGAGACGGGAGCGGTTGTTGTTGTTGTTGTTGTTGTGTGCCTTCAAATCTTTTCTGACATAGAATCATAGAGTTGGAAGAGACCACAAGGGCCATCCAATCCAAGGCCTGCCATGCAGGAACTTACAACCAAAGCATCCCCAACAGATGACCGTCCAGCCTCTGGACAGATGACCATCCAGCCTCAAAGATGGAGAGTCCACCAAACTCCGAAGAAGTGCGTTCCACTGTTAAACAGCTCTTACTGTCAGGAAGGTCATCCTAATCACTAGGTTTTCTTGGCAAGCTTCTTCAGAGGAGGTTTGCCATTGCCATCTTCTGCAGGTGAGAGAGTGTGACTTGCCCAAGGTCACAGAGTGGGTTTGCATGGCTGAGCAGGGATTTGAACTCTGGTTTCCAGAGCTTAAACCACCGCACTACACTGACATGCTCTCTTTCTCTCTCTGTGTGTATGTGTATATATGTATTATTTTGCTGATTTTGGAAAGTGTTAAAGCTGCCCTACTGCATTTGGTGATCCCTTCTGTTCGTTCTTCTGGTGCGCAGGTGGCTTGGACTTCAGCCCCAAAGTCTTGCCCTGATGCCGCTACCAAACCAGTGCGACAAGGAGTTGCACAGCTAAGGCACAAATTCCCAGCCAAGGGAGAAAGTCGATGCATTCATTTGCAAATCGTTTGGTGATGAAAAGCAAGTAATTGCTCCCTTCTGTGGCTCTTATTCATTTCAACAAGGCTTGTGGAAAAGAGTTTCCTGTTGGATTGGTGCGCAGGGTTTTTTTTAAAGCACATCGCACAAACCTGTTCCTGAAATACGGTCACTCAGCCGCTCCAGGAACAGATGGGCTATAAATGCAATGAATAATACAAAGACTAAAAGGAAGGTGAAGACTTAATCAATACTTACTAATGTCTAATTCATGCATAATCTGGTAAGGAGGAAGCGGCAGTTATGGTCCTAGCTGGGATATCACCACAAAATAGGAAAGTTAAAAACCTTCCTGTTTGCCAAGCGTTTGAAATTTTAGTTTAATACTGTTTTATAATATTGTTGTATATCATGATTATATGTGTTTGTCAGCTTGCTTTATACAGTCTGCCCTTGCCATACATTGGGGATCCATTCCGGACCCCCCGCGAAAGGCAAAAAATGCGGGACCTCATTCCCATTTGTATATATGTGGTGTGCTCCTGCGTACTGCGCACCGTGGGTACATGCCCTATTCATTCAATGGGGGCTTGTCGTCTGCATGATCTTGAGTCCACATATGGGAAGCCCGCATATGGCACGGGCGCACTGTATTATATTGCATTGTACGCCTTTGACAGGACCCACCATTTTTGGTTGTTTTTGGTTGTTGTAAGTCGACATAAATAAACAACAACAACAGTAGGAACGACCTCCCCACATTCATTTAACATCTGGACACCACTGTTTTTCCCTCCCCAAATTGAAACTAGCAACTTACTCTCTCTAGAAATAATCTGCCCTTTTCCTCTCCCCTACGAGGCTATTTGTTCGGTTGTTCGGAGGCTATCCGCTCCACTACCAAGCTTCGTGCCAGCTCTTTCTGGCACAGATCCTGGGTCCTTTTTTATTTTTACAGAGGCTGAGGTTGGAGGGGGAGAGCTGGGAAGGAGGAGTGCCACCATTGATTTCAACAGCTGGAGTGACAGTCTTTCATTGCGACTTCCTTCGCTTTTGCAACTTTCCTCCAAGGAGGCCTGGCCTCATTCATAAACTAAGCTGGCAGCTGGCACTGTCTGCAGGCTCCTCGGAAGCCTGAAACCCAGGGAAGGGATGGCGGAAGCACTTAACCCTTCCTGAGCCACTGGTTCATGCCATGCACTGCAGGTGTCCCTTCTTGGCAGCGAGAAGCACCATCCATCCACATCATCAGACTCTCACACTTCATCGCTTGTTTCCTTGCTTGCACCAAGCATGCAACAATTGACTGCACACAAACTCTCTCAGTCTGCGCATACAGGGCAGGCATTTTGCAACTGATAGCTACTCATCTCTATTCCCTCCTGATTTTATTTAGTGTGTCTGTGTGTTTCCAAAAGCTCATTGGATGCTAAAGGCTTTGCTTTTGTTTCTGATGAACACTGGAGCATTTTTGAAGGATGGCAGACAATATCCTCTCTCTCTCTCCCTTTTTGGCTTCTGCTACAGGAACTCAATTGTCACATTTAACACTGACGGCTGTGTTCGCCACAACTGGACTCCAACAAATCCCTCCACTGTGCTGTATTTCCACACATTGGACCATCTTCCCAAAAGCTTAGCAGCTCCGGACTCAGGAGCAAAGCAGACGGCTCAATTCCTCTGACTGGTAAATCATCATCATCATCATCATCATCATCATCATCATCATCACCACCACCACCACCATCACCATCATAGAGTTGGAAGGGATCACAAAGGCCATCCAGTCCAACCCCTGCCATGGAAGAACGCACAATCAAAGCATAATTATAATGTTATACAATTTAAACGCGTACAATAAAAAGCAAATGTGCTGGCTGTGTGCCGTAATAAAAAGAATGAAATAAAAAGCAAATGACAAAAGGCCACACTACATAATGTTAAAATACTAAAATCATATACTAATATAAAATAACGGTAGAATTCAAAGATATAGCTATGTTAGTCTGTAGAATCAGTATGTAGTCGGACCTTGTAGCACCTTTGAGACGCACTGAAAGAAAGAAGTTGGCAGCATGAGCTTTCGTAGACTTCAGCCTACTTCCTCAGATGCATTTAGAAGGTATACTTCTGTCCGCACGGGGGGCCGCGCAGCGTCCAGACATCGCTGGCAGGAAGTGGCATCACGGTGGCACCCTTTCTTGTTTGCGGCGCCGCCAAAAAGAAGCTGCTCTAGGCAGCTTCTTTTTGGCATCGCATCGGTGTCGCAGCGTGCGGCTGCTGCAGCACCAACTCGGGGCAAAGACGGGTGGCGCAGAGCTGCCCATCTGTCCAGCTCCAATGTCTCTCATGGATTTTCCAACATAGCCTTGGCAGCTACCCAGGCTTCTGTTCTCCTTCCTGTTGGCATCCCGTTGTCAAAGCCAGCGCGATAATATATCACTTTGATTGGCTAATCCCCTAACAATCCAAATAATCCAGTTTCTCCAGGTTTATGCCACCAGACTTGTTTTAATAAAAACAACCCACTCTTAACATAAAACAAGGAGGCAGATGATAGGTACCCATCTTGAGCTCCTATCTGTGAGTTCCTGAAAGACCCGGGTCATTTGTTGCCAGACACTGTAATGATTTTACTATCAGGTACTTATTTCAACTACTTTAAACCTGCCCATTATCCCTACAGATGTTGGTATATAGAAGATATTAGGACACATTGGCCTGTTACAGACTGCCAAAATAAAGCTGCTTCGGGTCTATTTGGAGGTATGCTATTTAAATGATGCATGGGTCCTAAGAGTCCGGAGGTCGCGCCAAAGCCACACTCCATTCCTAAACACAGGAGTGCAGCTTTGGTGCAGCTTCCGGATTCTTCGGATGCATGAATCATTTAAACAGCATACCTCCAAAGAGACCCGAAGCAGCTTTATTTTGGCAGTCTGTAACAGGCCATAAGGATCCATTTACATAGCACCATTTTGTTTTGGTGGTGATGGTTGTTTATAAAGCATATATATATATATATATATATATATATATATATATGCGCTTTGATCCAGGGGGTTTCAGCTCACGCTCTCAGCCTCCCAGTTCTACCAATCGCCTCCCAATAATACTTGTGGGCTTGAGGTCAAAGCGACACCATGTTTGTTTACGTAGGCCAACCATCTTGGAATAGCCAACGCGTCTCTCATCTCGCCCGCCACGGTGCCCACGCCATTTAACACATGATAACAAACACTCTGCTAAACCACCCAGGGATCTTGATCGTTCTGCTTGTGTCTGTTTAAAGAAGAGAGCGGGGGAAATATCCTGATGAAAAGACCCCCACGGAACCACATGTCCTGCCAGTTTCCTTTGTGCAATGCTGAATATCAATGGGACGCCGTCTGCTAAAGGCCGCTGCCTTCAGCCAGGAAAAACAAGCCTCTTTCGCTCAAAGCTCTTGGAGAGGGGATATAGTTAGCCTGTAGTCTGACTCTTCTCTCTCTTCTCGTCTTTTTCCTCCACCCGCCTCTGATTCATAAGCAAAAAACCACAAATGCAAACATGAGGCTGCATTTGATTAAGCACGAGTGCGAGAAATGCTTTCCGCTCAAGATCTGAACTCTTGCCCTCCCGGCGCAGGAAATTCGGGGTGGCTTTCTGCATTATGGAGCCGTAAGGTGAGACAAAGCCAGACAGAGCGGTGGGTACATCTGTGCGAACAGTTCCATTAATGGCCAATATTAATAATGGAACTGTGACATTCGGTATTTCATTCCACTCTGACCTCAAAATCCCACCCACAACTATGTGCCCTATCTATCTTTCCGTCTATCTATCTGTCTGAACCTTTAAAATTATACTCCATGCAACTGGGGGAGTGGATTATAACATTCCACAAAAGCTCTAAAAGCAGTCTAGTAGCATCTTTAAGACTCATTTGTTTGAGCATAGAGCAAGCTTCTTTTCTGCTGCTCCAGAGAACAGGACTGGAACAATGGATGCAAGCTCCAGGAAAAGAGATTCCAGCTCAACATTAGGAGGAACTTCCTGAGAGTAAGGGCTGTTCGACAGTGGAAGATGCTTCCTCCGAATGTAATGGAGTCTCCTTCCTTGGAGGTCTTGAAACAGAGGCTGGATGGCCATCTGTCAGGAGTGTTTTAATTGTGAGTTCCTGCATGGCAGAATGGGGTTGGACTGGATGGCCCTTGAGGTCTCTTCCAACTCTAGGATTCTATTATTTTATTCATTTCAGCATAAGGTTTAATGAATTACAGGCCACTTTTTCTCATGAGGGCTCACATGAGTGGCGCAGGGGTTCAATGCCTGTATTGCAGCCACTCACTCAAAACCACAAGGTTGCGAGTTCAATACTAGCGAAAGGGCTCAAACTTGACTCAGGCTTGCATCCTTCCGAGGAAGTCGCTAAAGTGAGTACCCAGATTGTTGGGCGCAATTAGCCTACAGTTGTAAACCACTTAGACACCGTTAGTTCAGTATGAAGTGGTATATAAATGAAGCTGTTTGTTTTGTTAGGGCCATTCAGTCCAACCCCATTCTGCCATGCAGGAACTCACAATCAAAGCTCCCCCACAGAAGGCCATCCAGCCTCAGTTTAAAGACCTCCAACATAGGTCTCTCCACATAGGGCTTTATGGTTTCCAAACCCTTCACCATTTTGCTTGCACTCCGCTGGACATGCTCCAGTTTCTCCACATCCTTTTTGAATTGTGTTGCCCAGAACTGCACACAATATTCCAGGTGAGGCCTGACCAAAGCAGAACAGAGTGGCACTATGACTTCCCTTGATCTAGACACTGTTCCTCTGTTGCACCCTTTCGGCTTCCCCTACCCGGCACACCCCCAACAACTCACACTACAAACCCCAGCATCCCCAGCCATCTGATAGGATGATGGGCTTTGTGGTCTGACTTAACCAGGCTGGAGAAGGCCTATCCATTTCATATTGAAGCAAACTAGGGCTGACAGATTGAAAAGAGAATCTCACTATATATCACCTGTTGCCAAGTTGCATCATAAGCAACAGCAGCTGAATTTGAGCAACATTCACTTTATTTGCACAGAAGCCGGCATTTTCTTGGCACAAAACCGCACTTTCTGCATATGTTTTCTGAACAGGAGTATTATTTTCTGCACAAAAAGTGCACAGAAAATGCTGGTTTCTGCACACACACACAAAGCCTACAGCAAAATCTTGCACAAAATAACTACTGAAACAGTATTTGAAAACAACACAATTTTCAAAGACGTTCTCACAGTGGGAAGAAAACTGCTAAAATTACTCATCGCTTCCTTTGAGAACTAATTTAGCAAAGGATTACTTCCCTATCACACCCACAATTCTTTTTCTTCTTCTTCTTTTTAAGAAAAGGTTGTTTTCTCCTGGTTGTCTCCAAAACTGGAAATAACCCCGTCAAGAGAGAAACAGCTAAAAATGGCTCCGGGTGGAAATGTGTGGTTTGAGGGGGAGAACGGCGGTGTTTTGGATGGTCCTTGGTCGAGAGAAGAATAGCCTCCTGACTACTTTGCAGAGGATAGTCCTCTTTTAGTTGGATCTGCTATTTGAAGAATGTCCAAAGAGAGTAGCCATATTAATGTGTTGCACCAGATAAAGTGGATCACAAATTAGCCTTGCACAACAAATGGGTTAGTCTAGGTCAGTGATGGCGAACCTGTGGCACGCGTGCCAGAGGTGGCACTCAGAGCCCTCTCTGTGGGCACAAGTGCCATTGCTCCAGCACAGAGTTTGCCAGAGTTTGTTACTAGAAAGCCAGAGGGACATGGCACTTTGCAATAAATAAGTGGGTTTTGGGTTGCAGTTTGGGCACTTGGCTTCTAAAAGGTTCACCATCACTGGTCTAGGTGCCACAGGACTCATTCCTCTGTTTGGAGGGTTACCAGAGGATAGTTCTCTTTTTGAAGAGCTGTCAAGTCTGGTTTTAACACAAATCATCCAAAGAAGGAAGAGCAGCAGAGGTCATAGAATCAAAGATTTGGAAGAGACTGCAAGGGTCATCCAGTCCAACCCCATTCTGCCATGCAGGAACTCCCAATCAAAGAATCCCTGACAAATGGCCATCCAATGTTAGTTTAAAAACCTCCAAAGAAGGAGGCTCAACAACTCTCTAAGGAAGTGTGTTCCACTGTCAAACTGCTCTTACTGTCAGGAAGTTCCTCCTAATGTTGAGTTGGAATCTCTGTTCCTGGAGGTCTGCCTGTTGTTAACAATGTCCGGTCAATAGACCTGAGCAGGCAGGGAAACAATTCATCTTATCACCATTTACGCCACTACAGTGAGCTGCATTCCATTTTATAGAAGCCTAGAGTTGGAAGAAACCTCAAGGGCCATCCAGTCCACCCCATTCTGCCATGCAGGAGCTCTCAACCAAAGCATCCCCAACAGATGGCCATCCAGCCTCTGATTAAAGACCTCCAAAGAAGGAGACTTGTCCCTGGTGGTCCAGTTGGAGAGCTTGAGAAACACTGGCCTCTGGTCATGCTGGCTGGGGGATTTGGACCAAAAAAAAGGCCAGGAGAACAGATAACAATGTCAAGGACATGGAGGAAAAGTGGGAAGTATTGTGGAGAGTGGGTCAGGAACAAGGTCCCTATGGGGATGGACCTCAGCAGATACTCAGTGATGCCAATCTCTGACACTGGTCAGCAGCTGGGGACAGAAAGGAACAGATTCAGTCCTCTAGCCTACTTGCCCAGCTAGTTTTAAATCTCTCCATTCCCACATCCATTTGACCCTACTTTATAGAGTAACATCCAAGGAAGTAGATTTTAGCCTATGAAAGCTCATGCTGCCGATTTCTTACTTTCAGTGAGTCCCAATGGTGCTACAAGATCTCTCCATGTACCGATTCTACAGACTATCACCGCTATGTCTTTGAATTCTACCATCAGATGAAAGGCTAGGAGGAAAGGGCTGTGGATGTTTGGTTGTGAGGAAGGTTAAATTCAAAGAACTTACAAACCAATCGTTTGTGCAACCACTGGAGAGTCCCATACATGGTCTCCAAACCTGCTGCAGTTGCAGAAAGTGAAGACCCCTCTCAAAGATTCACCAGCCACTATTAGGTTAAAACAAGCAGAGTTCTTTGGAAGGAAAAACAACTGCTTAGGAAACCCTCCAGAGAGGAAGGCAACCCTTCTGCTGACAGATGGGCTCAGGAACCAAGGAACCGCCCCACTCCTCCTGAGAGAACCTTTCTGCCGCCTGTAATCTGATCAAATGTATATCCTGGGAAATGCAAGAAATTGTCATTTCAAAGAGCAGTCCGGGTGGGGAGGGTTTGTCTGGGGGTTGCAGAAAAGACGGGGCAATTTAGACCCGCCAGGAGAGCCCAATCCAATTTGTAGGTCAAACCCACCTAGTCTGCGTCTCAATTTAGCAGGAATAAAGGAGCTTTGCGACCTTTGCCATTTGTGTCTCAACGCGGTGGGTGCCATGCTTTGGAATTAACCCAGACCACCAAACTGTCCAACTGCAGGGACAATCTCAATTAATTCCATTGTCCTGAGTAATCCTTTCCATCTTCGTTTAAAATGTCCCTCTCGTCCTCCCATTTCCCCCCTTTGTCCTCAGCGTCAGTTGCTGCAATGCACTGAATTAACTCAGGAGTGATGAAAACAGAGGATGGAGTCTTAGTTTCTTGTGGGTTTTCCGGGCGATGTGGCCATGTTCTAGAAGAGTTTATTCCTGATGCCAGCATCTGTGGTTGGCATCTTCAGAGAAGATGTGAAGGGTATGAATGAAGAAGAACATGTAAAGTGGGAAAGGCTGAAACAGTTTGCTTTTGCCTGAGCCTACTGGGCAAGCAAGACTCCATCATGAAGTCGAAGCCTTTCATGGCCGGCATCCATAGTTTTTTGTGGGTCTTCCAGGCTTCAGAGAAGATGCCAGCCACAGATGTTAGCGAAACGTCAGGAATAAACTCTTCTAGAACATGGCCACATAGCCCAAAAAACCCCCAAAAAACTATGGATGCCAGCCATGAAAGCCTTCGACTTCATGATGGAGTCTTACTTTTCCCAGTAGATTTAGGCAAAAAGATAGGGAAGGAAGGGAAGGACAGATGAAATGATTTTTTTTCCCCATTTACAGTCTAGATTTGTTCTATGTTGGGAGCTTTCAGCCTAAACAATGGCGGGTTATAAACCGCCATGAAAGTACGGAGTCAGTCCGTACTAAGGTTAGGAAGGTGCGGTGCTTCCGCACCCCCCTAACCCTAGTACGGACTGAGTCCGTACAAAATGGCAGCTCTCCTTCCACATGGGGGCCGCCATGACGACGTCACGACTGCGCCTCCTCTATACGGGGCGGCGCGGACGTGATGTTGTCGGTTCGCGCCAGGGCGCTTAGTGTGCCCTTTGTGCAGACCAGGAAGGAGCTCTGTTTCGGAGCTCCTTCCTGGTTTGCAGTGCCGCTTTGCGTCGCTGGGCGCAGCCTTCAGACGGCTGCGCCCAGCGAAGCAAGGGAGAAAGGGGCCAAGCGGCCCCTTTCTCCTCCTCCCTGCCGCCGCGGTGTGTCCTTGGGGCAGCTGAGGCCCCGATACACCGGGGAAAGGGGCAGGTACAGCCCGTCCCAAATGGGCGGTCTGTAACCCGCCAGTGTTAAGTTCCTTTGGTGCAATCGGTCAACCCTAGTTGGGAATAAAAATACAATTTAAGCCTATCTTTCCAACAGGAAGAGGAAAAATTTAATGGAGGGATTAGAATTAGCCTTCCCCCCTTCGCCATAGCTGCACCTCTGGTTTCCAAGCTCAGTTTGCACCTGGCAAGGCAAGAAGTCATTTCTACCTCTGTCTTTTTTTGCACAGCGAACAGCAAAAGGCATCCTCCATTCATTCTCTTGCCGTTTTCATTGCGGGGAATCAAACAAGATGGGAGCAAGGCTGGATATGAACTCCCTCTCTTGCCTGCCTCTTTCTCTTTGAGCATTTCTGAGTTAGCCATCCCAGTGTATCATTACAAACTCTGCAGCCAGCGCCCTGGCTCTGAATACAAAGGGCTGGATTATTACCATCGTTTCTGAGCCAGGTCTTGAAGGACAGATTCCTTTCAACCATGGCCAAGATCTGTCAAAGCTGGGGGGGAACCCGCGCTTTGCTTGAACCCCATTGCCAAACTGTGTGGACGACGCTTCTGGAAAGTGGAAGCCAAATGACACAGTACACTAGACACCTAGAATTGGAATCGCTTAGGCGATTGCAACCGTTTACACAGGGCAGGATTTGGAAAGTGTTTGGAAGCTTCGTCTGGTCCAAAACCAGACTGCTCATTGGGGCCAGTAATAGGGAGCATGTGATGCCCTTGTTATGTTAGTTTCCCAGGCTCACAGTCAGCTGCTGAGGACAAATAGATAGGTTTCTATCAGGGATGAGCCAAGAGTGGCCTGAGGTTGCATGTGGCCCACCAAATATTGAGTCATGTGCATGCCACGCTTTCCAAGTGTCCTGATTTGGCAAGGACAGTCTCAATTAATCCTCTGTCATTCCGTTTTGCCAGCTAACTTTCAAATGTCCCAGTTTCTCCCTCCTCCTTCCACTCTTCCTCTCTGTCCTCAGTTTATTTCAGGTGCTGCAAAATTAATTCAAATTGCTTAAGTAGTTTGCACTTAGTTATTGAGTGGAGAGGAGAACAGAGGAGTCTAACCAAAAATACAATGGCCTGTTACAGACTGCCAAAATAAAGCTACTTCAGGTCTCTTTGGAGGTATGCTGTTTAAATGATGCATGGGTCCTACGAGTTTGGAGGTCGTGCCAATGCCACACTCCATTCCTAAGCACTGGAGTGCAGCTTTGGTGCAGCTTCTGGATTCTTAGGACGCATGCATCATTTAAACAGCATACCTCCAAAGAGACCTGAAGCAGCTTTATTTTGGCAGTCTGTAACAGGCCTTAGTCTGCCAGCAGGAGAGCAGCATTTTATGTACTGGGAGCAGCCACTGAGAAGGCCCTCTCCTTCCGAGTTCAGACTAAACCAAGCGTAGATCCATCAGTGACTCAGAAGCCCCAGCCTCCACTAGAGTTGGTAGCACACCAAACTGGTTTCTAGTGTGCTCTAAACCCACAGTTCCCCAGTAGCTCTGAGAGGAGCACATCCATTCCTCTCTCTACAGGGAGAGTCAGATCTACCGTATATACTCAAAGTCCAAACCCTGCCCTCGACCTATACATGAAGTCATCTTATAATCGAGTATATATGATAGTTCATCCAGCAATTCTCTCTTTGCCTTAAGAGGAGGAGACCAAGAAGACCAAGGGATGCTCCAGATCAGTGCAAATATTTGGCGTCCATGCAGCGTAGGAGTTCCCTGGACAGGATCAACAGGATACACTTCAGGTCTGAGACGAGGTGTAGGTGATCTAGCTGTGAAGGGCTGGCCCTATCATTAGACTGCAGAAGGCGGTTGCCTCAGGCAGCAGGTGCTGAAAGGTGGCAACAAGACAGTGGAAGAGAAGGTGATGGGATCTTTCATCTAGTTTGCTGACCTCAGGCCCCATCAAAGATGCTGCTGCCCCATTCTTGGTGCTGAAGAAAGAGGCATTTGTCCATGGAATGGAAATCGTAGCATCTTCTTGGCATCGGAGCATGAAATGGCTTGGGCTAGCCCTCTAACTTTGCCTGGCTAGAAATTTGCAGAGAACTGATGATGTTTCTCTTCCTGCTTCTGCAGGAAAAGAGCCCAAGCTCAAGACTATTCACACATTAGTGATTTAGGTCCAAGCTGCCTTGACCATACTCTGATATGGCTTGGCCATACATGTCCTAATTCTCTTCTGTGAGATGTTAGAATCATAGAATCATCAGACTGCAACTGCACATAATATACCCTGGTTTGGCAAGGGCAGCCATGCTTCCTCTTCTGGGTTCCCGCTTTTTCAGATGCTTTGCAAATGTCCTTATTTTCACCTCCCGCATTCTCTGGCCTGGATTTCAAGCTTTTCCTGCTGTTTATTGCTGCAGGGTTACTGTTGGGTTGCCAAGGCAGTGTACTCTGCCAGCTTCCCTGCCCATCCTTGCTCTCAGTTTTTGCCCCCTGAGTTCCTGCATGGCAAGGGGTTGGACTGGATGGCCCTTGTGGTCTCTTCCAACTCCATGATTCTGATTCTATGAGTAATCCAAGACTGTCTTACTTTGGCCTTCCTGGTCCCATACAAGCCTTCCACCAACTCCCAGCCCAAGCACCACTTGACTGCCTGGGAATCAGGAGAGGAGGCCAAGGAGAGAAGGGAAAGATACCTGGAGATGGAGAGCCCTGACTACATCGCTGCAGGCATTGGCTTGAGAATCACCAGAGAATGAGTGCCAGTTGCACCCTCAGTTTGCACACACCGCAAGACCCAGTCTTCAAACTGTTCATCCAGGCTGCATTACAGCCCCTTTCACTCTCCCAGCACCAGCAAAGAAATGTGTTCTTCCTCTTCCTCCTCCTCCTCTGCATCCCTCCACACCTCTCTACTCATGACAAATGGAGCCATATCCATCCTTTCTTTTTATCCTTCTTTCCTCCTGTGTGATCATCTCTGCGCAATAAGGACAAGAGCAAGGAGGAGGAGGAGGTGGTAGTGGTGATGATGATGATGATGATGATGACTATGATCGCAGCAGCTCTAGTGGAAGGGACAATAAGCGCTGTTCCACTCCTCCTCCTTTCAGACTGAAAAAAGGGTTAGTAGAATAAATCGTTCACATCGCAGCCACACTGGGACATCAAACCTGCTAGATTATAGCCACATCCCTCATTTTAATTATTAAATGTAGAGTGCGACGACAGGTTACTAATGCTTGACAATTATCACAGCCTCTTATTAACCTACAGAGCAGTTTCCATCATCAGAGCGGATAATAAATATAGGTTAAACAAAATAAAATTATGGCCAAGATTCAGTGGTGTGCTTTGATATCCTCTGCCAGCAAAACTGGGGGGTTTCTTCGCCTCCACTCTCCAACTGGAACCCTCTGTGGCATCCAAAAAGTGCTCCAAAGGGTCTCCTAGCCTACTAGGCTTTTAAAGGGTGCCCAAGTGGCTGTGAAATGAAGAGTAGCATCGGTTCTGGGGGAAGCAGCAAAATCTTATGGGATTGTACCACTGGATCCAGAGCAGAGTACGGTATTTTCACAAAACAATAGATCCATATTCATTTTCTTAAGTATTAAAAACTCTTTGTAGTTTCCAGAAACCATAATATCACCACCCAACCATCCTGAACTCCCTTCTCTTTTAATATTTCTGACCACGGGATCACCCCAAGTATTTCCCCAAGTTTACTGAAATCAGCTTTCCTAAAGTATAGAATATGTGTCTGACTATGCCTGGCTTCTCCTTTCCACTGTATAACAAACTCCAGGAGAACGTGGTCACTTCCACCTAAGGATGCCACCACTTGCACTTCACTGACCAAGTCATCCTTGTTGGTTAGGATCAGATGCAAAATAGCTGACCCCCTTGTTGCCTCTTCCACCTTTTGGACAATGAAATTATCTCCAAGGCAAGTGAGGAATTTGCTAGACCTTGAGGATTTGGCTGGGTTTGAATTCCAGCAAATATAAACGCCTTCCCTTGGATACAGTACTGAGGAAAGGAGAAACCCCACTTTGGAGACAGTGGGTGGTCATTCTCCCTCAGCCTCCAAGTAACAGGTACACTTAGCCCAGCTTTATGCAACTCAAAGCTTGGAAAGGTGGTTTTTTGGTCCACCACCCTCAAATCTCTCAGTCAAGTGTGCAAGACGGCAATGGTCTAGAACTACAAGTGGTCTACAACTCCCCTATTCTCTCAAGCTAAGCATGCAAGATGGCAATGCTGACTCCCCCCTTCCCCCATATTTCATACTTTCACTGGTCATGAGAGTCACAGAGTTGGAAGAGACCCCAAGGGCCATCCAGTCCAACCCCCGGCCATGCAGGAAATCACAATCAAAGCAACCCGACAGATAGCCACCCAGCTTCTGCTTAAAGATCTCCAAAGAAGGAGACTCCACAGCTCTCCGAGAGAGTGCCTTCCACTGTCAAACAGCCCTTACTGTCAGAGGTTCCTCCTAATGCTGAGATGGAATCTCTGTCCCTGTAGTTTGCATCCATTGATCCGGGTTCCAGTCTCTGGAGCAGCAGAAAACAAGCTTGCTCCAACCACAACATAACACCTCTTAAACGTCTCTTTTCCAGGCTAGACATACCCAGCTCCCTAAGTCTTTCCACATAAATCATGCTTTCCAGGCCCTTCACCATTTTGGTGGTCCTCCTTTGGACACGCTCCAATTTGTCAGCATCCTTTCTGAATTGTGGTGCCCAGAACTGGACACAAGTATCCCAGGTGAGGCCTAACCAAGGCAACTCTCTGAACCCAGCTCCACACCTCATCCTGAGACACATACAGCTACCGGCTACATCATTCAGTAGCTCATGGTCCCCTGTGGCCTGGAATGTTGTCCCTCCATCCTCTTCAGACTCAAAACATGCGCTTCCAACTGTATCATCCTCCCATCTAAACCTGCTCAAACAAGCATCTACTTGTGAGGACCATGTAGATTCTACATGGTCCTCACAAGGCAGGAGATGGAGCCATCGGTTGAATACTGAGACAAGGAATAACTGAATTTTAAAAAAATTGTGCATATTGCAGCATGGAGAGACAAATATTCTTTACATGCGCAGCATAGGTGCATTTCATGGATCTCTCGTGAATCATAACGCAACAGAAAGTCACACAAATGGTTCTGCCTCGGCATCTCTCTCTCTCCGGTACCTTTGCAATTCAGCTTTCTCCGTTGCCACAAGCAACAGTAACTTTTTCAGCTGGGAAGCCAGTCACCCATCTATAGACCGTTTATAACCATTGGAGCTGTAGTCAAGGCACTCTCCGGATGCCTCTTTCAATCTTCTGCCTCGTTCAATCTTGTTCTCATCCCACCTTCAATTAATGGGGAAACTGTCCTTCTGCTAAAAGACCAAACCAAGCCCCTTACAGTGATGGATCTTCAACCCTGATGGTGAGATGAACACATTGGGGCTGGTGAATTGTTGCCTCTCCTACAGATCCTTAACAAGGAGAGTCTGGCAAGGAGGCTCCTGCAGTCAAAAAATAAGACCGGACTTAAGGGATGGAGGCAAGAAGACTCATGTTTTCAACTGTTTGAGCCAAAGGTATGAATACCTTTGTGGTTGTGTCCTAGAAGAGTTTTTTCCTGTAGCTGGCATCTTCAGAGATGCTGGAGAAACATCAGGAAAAAACTCTTCTAGGACACGGCCACATAAGACCCACAAAAAACTATGGATGCCGGCCGTGAAAAGCCTTCAAGTTGTGAATCTTAGGCCCTGGAAACTAAACCTGGGACCCCACGGTTGAGGGACTATCAAGCATTGAAACTGGTTCCTCTTGTCTCAAGTCCAACATGTTGGAATGAAATACAGTGGATCCTCCACATTTGCTGAGGTTATGAGTGAAAGACCCTCATGAATGTGGAAAACCCACAAATAAAAAAAAAAAAATAGACCCTCCAGGGGAACTCTATGGTCAACATCTGCCATCATAGGATCATGCTGCAGGACCCACAAATACCTAGAGGAGTGTTTTCTCTAGGAACCACTAAGTTTTCCAGCACAACTTTTGGGCAACGTCCAGCAGAATTGCACTGGAGGACTAAGAGCAGTGATGGCGAACCTATGGCACAGGTGCCAGAGGTGGCACTCTGAGCCCTCTCTGTGGGCACATGTGCTGTCGCCCCGGCACAGAGTTTGCCAAAGTTTGTTACTAGAAAGCCAGAGGGACATGGCACTTTGCAATAAATAAGTGGGTTTTGGGTTGCAGTTTGGGCACTCGGCCGCTAAAAGGTTCACCATCACTGACTTAGAGCTTCCTAGAAAGAACACATTAATCAAATCCACAAATAATCAAATCTGCAAAGTCTGCAAATGTGGAGGGCCAACTGTAAATGTCAATTATTGGCAGTAAGAGCTTGCAACTAAACATGCATGCTCCAGCCCCCCCCCCCAAACGTAAGGGAAATTCTGCAAATGCTCAAGCCCCATTGAAAACAATGGGGCTCATGCATGTGGCGCAGTATGGCACGATGCGGCACATGCACCATGGGCATGTGCACCATTGCCTTTTCAGTATAAGCTGAAAACTGTGTATAGCACATCTGCAGATGACATGGGCGCACTGTACTTTATGTCTTTATATGCTAGGAAACGGTCTGTCCCACCCTGTCCAGATACGCCTGATTTCACGAGTTCCTACTAAGCCTGACCAGATGATTTCAAGTGATCATGTGGCTAAAAGGGGAAAATGCAGAGGGAGTGCTGGAAGAATTCAAAGGCCACCAACAAGACACATCAACGGCTTGAAATGGAAATGAATGGGGGATACTCTGCCAAGCACTCCTTCCCAGGCAATAGGAAACAAGGAAAGCTTTATGGATAGGTTTTTTGCCTTGGTATGTGGAGAGAATCTTTAGGGGTCATCACAACAAGGCATAACCCTAAGGGCATTGCTGGGATGCCTTCCGAAACAGATTCTGTCTCCTGTTTGGGTGCGTCTCCCCTATTGAGCCTCTTGCCCATTGGGTAACACAGCAGCACTTCCACTCCTTCCTCCCATTTTCATGCTTTGCGGAAGACAACTTGGAGAAGATGTTGGTTCCATAGCTCACCAAAATCTCCCAGTGGCCCTTCTTGTGGAGGGATTGGTGGGGTGACAGCCCCTAAAAGTAACCTTCCCAAGCACACATGTCCAGAGGAAGGTGACCAAAAGGATGTAGGGTCTGGAAACCATGCCCTATGAGAAGAGGCTTAGGGAGTTGGGTGTGTTTAGCCTGAAGAAGAGACAGTTAAGGGGTGATATGACAGCCCTGTTTAAATATTGGAAGAGGTGGCACATTGAAGATGGATCAAGCTTGTTTTCTGCTGCTCCAGAGAATAGAACCGGGAGCAATGGATGCAAGCGACAGGAAAAGAGATTCCACCTCAACATTAGGAGGAATTTCCTGACTGCAAGAGCTGTTCTACAGTGGAAGATGGTACCTTGGAGTATGACAGAGTCTCATTCTTTGCAGGTTTTTAAGCAGAGGTTGGATGGTCATCTGTTGGGGATGCTTTGACGTTCAGAGAAGATGCCTGCCACAGATGCTGGCGAAGCGTCAGGAAGAGACTCTTCCAGAACATGGCCACATCGTCCGAACATCCCACAAAAAACTATGGATGCCGGCCATGAAAGCCTTCGAATGAACAGACTCTGTCTGCTTGGAAAAGAGGGGGGAGGTTGCAGGGGGAGAGAGTGCATTCTCTTGCACGCCAAAATTACATAAATCTGTTTAGACTGGACTAACGCTTTGCTTATTTAGGAGTTGAGTGATCATTTCCGCCCGAGCCAAGCCACCCCGGGATGCTGACATCACGCCTTAATCCTCTGTAATAAATATATGCTGTTATCCCTGCTTAGCCTCTGAGCATCTTGACTCCTATGCGTTCTGCTATTAAAAATGTGCCAAATGGGGGAGCCAATGAAATGGGGTGCAGTTAGGAGGGATGGAGAAGCGGGCGAAGCAGAAGACGATCGACATAAGCATACTGTTTGAATAATAATAATAATGATGCCAACATTAAATTATACTTTAAATTAGATTAGAATTAAACTACTGAAAAGGCGTTTGAATTTGAAATGACATTCTCACATACCAATGGCATATATATGTCTGTCGCTGGTCACCACTCCACTAAAGGCATCTGAAGAATAGACTGCAGTCTACGAAGGCTCACGCTGCCAACTTCTTTCTTTCAGTTAGGCCTGTTACAGACTGCCAAAATAAAGCTGCTTCAGGTCTCTTTGGAGGTATGCTGTTTAAATGATGCATGGGTCCTATGAGTTTGGAGGTCGTGCCAATGCCACACTCCATTCCTAAGCACTGGAGTGTAGCTTTGGTGCAGCTTCTGGATTCTTAGGATGCATGCATCATTTAAACAGCATACCTCCAAAGAGACCTGAAGCAGCTTTATTTTGGCAGTCTGTAATAGGCCTTTGTCTCAAAGATGCTACAAGATCTCTCTACATACTGCTTCTACAGACTAACATGGCTATATCTTTAAATTCTTCCATTCTAAAAGTATGTTGGGATAAAGTCTTTGCTTGCTGACAGAAGGGCTCCAAAGTGGGAGCCCGTCTGGTCTTGCTGGGGAAGGTTGAGCTTCAGAAGCCGGCATCATGTATTTTGTGCACTTTGGTTGGTGGATTAAAGGTATCACTGTTTTGTGGGTTTTGGATGGAGATGATGGGAGGGAGATGTCAGAAGAAGGAAGGAAGGAAGGAAGGAAGGAAGGAAGGAAGGAAGGAGTCAGAAAGAGGGAGGGAGGGAGGGAGGGAGGGATCAGAAAAAGGAAGGAAGGAAGGAAGGAAGGAAGGAAGGAAGGAAGGAAGGAATCAGAGGGGGTATCAGAAACAGATTGAGGAATCAGAAAGAGTGTCAGAAAGAGAAGCTGTGTCAAAGAGACGGGGGGGAAAAGATGATGAAAGGAGTAGACAAGGAGTGTCAGAAACTGAACTGATAGAGAGATGGGGTGGCATAAAGGGGAGAAAGAGAAAATCCAAGGGTCTCAGAAAGAAAAGGACAGAGAAGGACAGAAAAAGAGAGGGAGAAAAGGAGGGGGTTCTGGCCCCATCCATTGCCTGCACATAGCCCCCAACAGTTTAACTCTCCCCCCCACCAATTTGGGAATGTGGTCCTCTACAGAAGGAAGGGATGTCCCTCTTTCTGGTTCCTACCTTTCTGGACCACTTGCTCCCATACAGACCCATGAACCTTCAAAGGCCCTTTATAAAGGACCTTTATTATGAGCCTGCCAGATCCCTTCCTTCTCATTCATCAACTAACCTCCCTCTCGCCTCCCATCTACTTTGTTCTTCCAAGAGAAAACAAAAGAAAGTGAACCCCTCCACACAAACACACGCACATGTTCACTGTGGCTCATAGCACAGCTGCTCCAGACCACATGGCGGGGCATATGGAGGCTCTCCAGGTGATCGGTGGGGAGCCGAATGCGGGTGACAGGCCCACAGAGCGGTCAAGCGGGGCTCCAGTAGAGGAGACAGCTCCTGAGGTGTGGCTGTCACAATGATGCACCCAGCATGATGGCAAAAGCATCCATGTGTGAGCAACCACGCATATGGCGAATGGGATCCAACCTCTCTTCTCGCGCCAAGGTGGTGAGATCAGCCGCCCAGGCTGCTGGCAATGCCCTGCGTGCAAAGTAAGGATGGGTGGAAATTTTGTTTTGGTTCACATCATGCAAGAATCTCCCAGGGCTCTTTCCACACCGTAGCACTATAGCACTTTGATACTGCATCACCTGTTATGGCTGCACCCTACAGAATCCTAAACATTGCTTTATTCCTGATGTTTTGCCAGCACCTGTGGCTGCCATCTTCCCAGTTAAAACTTGGTGATAACCATGTGGCCCAACAAATTTTTTGAACTGTGGTTACCATCAGTCCTAGCCTAACGGGGAGGGTCCCATATAGAGAAAAAAGCAGGATATAAATAAGTTTGGATATAAATAAAATCAACCACTCCGGCTGTGAAAAATGAATGGAAAACCTGTGGCCCTCCCGATGTTCTTAGACTCCAACTCCAACTCTCCTTGTAGCGTTATCAGGCACCAAAATGGACAATGCTAAATACCTCTCAAAACGACCAATGCCAGGATTCTCTAGCCAGTTAATGTGGTATCAAAGGCCCTGTACAGACAGGCCAAAATAAAACTGCTTCGGGTTACTTTGGAATTATGCTGTTTAAATGATGGATGCGTCCTAAGATTCCAGAAGGTGTGCCAAAGCCATGCTCCAGTCCTAAGGACTAGAGCACTGCTTTGGCGCAGCTTCTGGCCTCTTAAATTGCATGTGTCATTTAAACAGGATACCTCCAAAGCAACCCAAAGCAGCTTTATTTTGGCCTGTCTGTACAGGCCCAATGTGTGATAACTGTATAGCATCAAAAGGGTCCAGCAGAATGCAAACAAGCAGAAAGAACTTGGGATTCTTAAAAAGTGGAATATCTTTTGGAGGTGGTGAATGCAAGCATGAGAGGAGGTCAAACTGGTAGACTCACCCATCCAGGCCCAGGGCTTTGAATGCTTATCTCTTCACCCCTTCAAATATCTTAACAGAGCTATCTTATCACCTCTTAACCATCTCTTCTCCAGGCTAAGCATACCCATCTCCCAGGGCAACCTCACAAAGAGTGCATCACATTAGTCTGGTCTGTACATAGGCAGGTGTGGGACTGTATCATCCCTAGCTCAGTGGCAGAGTCCCTGCCTTTGCAGGGTTCAATCTCAAGCATCAATCCCCAATTAGAATTTCAATCCCCAATTGAAGACTTTTGCCTAGAATGGGCATGAAAATAATGTGGTCCTCCAGATGCCATTGGACTAACTGGACGGTAAGATGGGGATAACGGTTGCCCTCCTCCAGGGCACTTCTACTACTGGAACTTCTCCTGTTGTCCAGGAGTTTTCAATGGCTCCGATATTACATTTTCCAGTTCTTTTAATACTCTTGGAAGTAGTCCATCTGGTCCTGGAGACTTGTATTCATTTAGATTAACTATCTCTTTATTTATTCTGTGCTGAAATTCACCTATTCTGTCCTCTGCTCCATTATCCTTAGCTCCATTAGCCAAGCAAATAATTAGGGGGCAGAAGATGGAATGGAGTATCATGAAGCAATGGACAGAAACAGTCCACACTGCAGTTCTTGGATCTAAAACAGTTGTGGGTAGGTTTTCCAAGAAAGGAGCATGCCAAGCCCTGATATTTCAGGCCAAAACCTGAGATCTGAGACCTACCAGTATTTCATTTCATTTTATTTTATTGTACGTAGGTATTTTTGGTTGCCTCTCAACTCACCGGGTCCCCCAAGGCGAAACATAAAAGGATAAAAACACTTAAAACATTAAAGGAATACTTAATTCATCTCAAACCCAGCAAAGCTCCTATTTAAAAGCAGACAATTACAAACAGCTTTTAAAAACAGCCAAAGCAGAGAGCCCTAATTTTAAGCCAAGTGAAAGAGCGCAAACTGTCCATTGGAAACTCTGAAGGGATGGAGCCAGCCTGACCCTCCTTGGGAGTGAGTTCCACAGCTGGAGAGCCATGGAAAAGGACAGCCCTGTTGATGTCGGGGCTGAGCCATGATGACGACGTTAGGCATGATGCATGAAACACCAAGCCCTGGAGAGCCTCCAGCAGCCAGCTCTAAGCATCCTGCAGCACTGGAAGCCAGCAATATACAGCAACAATTACAGTATTTGCAAGTAAAATCATAGAATCACAGAGCTGGAAGAGAATACAAGGGCCATCCAATCCAACTCCCTTCGGCCATGGAAGAAGACGCAAGCAAAGCATCACTGACAGATGGCCATCCAGCCTCTGTTTAAGGAGACTCCACCACCTTCCACTGTCAAACAGCTCTTATTGTCTGGATGTTCATTCTAATGTTGAAGTGGAATGTCTTTTCCTGTAGTTTGCACCCATTGCTCTGGGCCATAGGCTCTGGCATTCTCTGAAGATGCCAGCCACAGATGCTGGCGAAACATCAGGAAGAAATTCTTCTAGAACATGGCCACATAGCCTGAAAAACCCACAAAAAACTATGGATGCTGGCCATGAAAGCCTTCGACTTCACAATCTTCTTTTAAATTATTCTTTTACATTTTATCAAATGGCTCATGCATACCAGTGATGCTCACACTCAGTCCTCCAGATGCTTGGGAGCATCAACCCCAGCACACTGGCCGTACCAAATGCAATGCCCAGGCGCTGAAGTCCAAAACGTTGCCAGGACCTGCATCTGAGAGTTGTTAGTACAAACAATGGTAAGCTCAATATATCAATGGAGGGATTTGGTCTAAGGCCCCTTCCTAACACAGGGCTGTTTGTTCTTGCTTTGGGGTTTCTCAGCCATGCGTGATGAGGAGTCAGCAATGCCGCTCAGCGACTGACATCACCACTATGACCGGATTCGCCCGGTGACAAGGGATGTCTGCATGCCAGTTGGATGAGGATACCCAGCGGAACCCAAGCGCATGACAGAAAGCAGCACTCCAAACAGGTCTTTCAAGGTAATTACATTTGTTTACCTGAGTGCCAAAATTATACATGCCTCTACAAGGTGCACAGCAGGAATGAGGCCACGGACGCCAACCCATAGATCACAGATTTCCAAGTTTCTGCGGAGCTGCACTTCTTTCCTTTTGCTTTTTCCCCCCCTCACGGTTGGGAAAGCTGGACATATGTTTACCCAGCTTAATTCGCAGATTGCTTACAAGAGCCTGAAGGGTGTCCTATAATGTGCAAAGGGATCTTTTATGCATAGTTTTAAAAGCCGGACAGTAAAGAAAACTGACAGGGGGGAAAATCGACTCATTTGAAATGCGGTTTTGGAGGAAGATTGTACAGATACCATGGACTGGGGAAAGACTAATGAGTGGATTTCAGAGCGCATCAATCCTGAGCTGTGGTAGTCAAAATAACTAGACTATGGCCCTATACAGACAGGCCAAAATAAAGCTGCTTCAGGTCACTTTGAAGGTATGCTGTTTCAATGATGCATGCGTCCTAAGAGTCTGGAAGCCATGCCAAAGCCATGCTCCAGTCCTTAGGACTGGTGTGCAGTTTTAGTGCAGCTTCTGGCCTCTTAGGATGCATGCATCATTGAAACAGCCTACCTCCAAAGTGACCCGAAGCAGCTTTATTTTGGCCTTTCTGTACCAGCCCATTCATAGGGTGGTCACAAGTCAAAGCTGACAGCAACTAACAACAACAAATGCTTTGAAAAACCCGCACTGGGAAATCTGTGGTCATCTAGACCAGTGCTTCTTAAGCTTTCTGATACAGGAGACCGGCAAGGTCCTCCGTCCCGTGTGCCAGGGATTCATGTCATGTTTGTGCCCATTAACTACATTTCCTTCGTGCCCGTGAAAATTGCCCATGAACTATCACTCGTCCACATCACTTTGAGTAGCGTGGATGTAGAGCAGGGCTTCTCATGCCATCTGATGTTGCCAAGCATCCCTTATTATAAGGGATATCCCTTATTTGAGGGCTGAAAAGTTTGCTCCTTAAAGGGCTGGCAGGTCTCCCTTAGAAAGAATGTCCCCATTTGAGGAATTTTTCCTTTCATATAGAATTGAACAAGATGCCAAGAAATTCCATATCTGGAGGGGTGGGCCCTTCTACGGCATACATTTGTACATCATGTAATTGATCCATGTGGACAATACATGGCAAAGTTAACTTGCATGAATACTTTCATTTCATTGAAGTAGACACACAGAATCTTAGACATGGAAGAGGCTACCAGGACTATCTATTCTAGTCGAACCCTTTGCCATGCAGGAATACACACCTTTACAACACTCTTGAAAGATGCCCATCCAACGTCTGTTTAAAGAACTCCAAAGATGTTCCCTAAGGCAGCTTATTCCACTGCTGAACAGATCTTACAGTAAAAGAAACTCTTCCTAATGTTTAGGTGGCATATCTTTCCTTGTACTTGGAACCCACTGGTTCATGTTCTAGGCTCTATCTATCCATGGTAGTCTAAAACAGTCAACCTTCCTAATGTCGCAACCCTTTAATACAGTTCCTCATGTTGTGGTGACCCCAACCATAAAATTATCTTTGTTGCTTCCATTGGAAATGTGTGTTTTCCGATGGTCTTAGGCAACATCTGTGAAAAGGTTGTTCGACCGACCCCCAAAGAGGTTGCGACCCACAGGTTGAGAACCACTGGTCCAGAATAACAGTATGCCAAGGAATTTTGTAGCACCTTTGAGACTAACTTAGGCCTGATACAGACAGGCCAAAATAAAGCTGCTTCGAGTCATTTTGGAGGTATGCTGTTTAAATGATACATGTGTCCTAAGAGTCCAGAAGCCACACCAAAGCCATGCTCCACCCTAATTCAGCAGAGCAAATGTGCTTGAACACACAAGCTTTTGAAGCCAGACTTCAAAGAGTTTAAGCCATCAGGAACGGAGGAATCTATCAGTTTGGGATCCTCTCGCATTTAATTTCTTAAAATCTTAAGTTCTTTCTCACTAATATAGGAAGAGGTTTGTGAATTTGGGAAAGCGCTACGCTAAAAATGATGCCACTGAAATTCTCACTCATCCCTAAGGTGAACTTTTGGTATCTGATGACCTGCCTGAAAATGACTGACCGCAGAGCTCTGGTGCCACAGCATTGAGCCATGGCAGCTAAAGTGGTGCCAAAACGGATTATTTCTGCAGTGCAGATGCAGCCTTTCCCATGATGTGTCGAACAACAACTTCCATTACTGACCTGGGCATGATAGACATTGTGTGCCCAGAGGTTCCCACACTATGTTGGAAAGACTGCTCTAACTGTTATGTCCTGCTGGAAGAAGATTAAATGTAAGGAGTTGTCACCTGCAGGTGGGACGATACAGACCTCCCAGACCAGTGGTGGCGAACCTATGGCACTAGTGCCAGAGGTGGCACTCAGAGCCCTCTCTGTGGGCACATGTGCCATCGTCCCAGCACAGAGTTTGTTACTAAAAAGCTAGAGGGATGTGGCACTTTGCGATAAATAAGTAGGTTTTGGGTTGCGGTTTGGGCACTGTCTTTTAAACATTCGCCATCGCTGTCCCAGACACAGTTGGGTCACTCAGCTCTAAATCTGGACTTGAACCCAAGACCAACCCCAAACATTTTGCTACCCGAGGCAAAGAAAGTGCCATGTCTATATGCAGAATCCAACCAGACCAACACTGGTGACAGGACAGTAACCTCCAACACACTTCAGGGCTACAGAAAACACCCCTGCGGTATGATGGGAGTTGTGATCCAACACATCTGGAAGGTATCCTCATAGGAAGGCTAGACTAAAAAGATTTGTGTGTGTGTGTGTGTGAAAGAGAAACAGAGAGACAGAGACGGGTAGATGGACAGACAACACACAATACACACACCCATGTAAATAGGAAGAGAGGAACTGACAGTTTCCTTCTCTCCTTCTGGCAGCTCAGTGGCTGTCTCTTGTATGGAAGAACCATTGGGGATTTGCCAAAAAAGAAGACAGAAGAGGATACAGATTTGCATTTTAAAGAAAAGACATATGCTTACTTATGTGAGTAGATGATAATTTAGAAATAATGACTGTAATTGCAACAGGGATGCAATGCATCTCACCCTTGCGGAGAGGAAAAACACCATTTTGATCGCCCTCCTTTAAACATGCTCCACTTTCTCAGCATCCTCTTTGAACTGGACACAGATGAGGCCTGACCAAAGCGGAACAGAGTGGCACTATTATTTTCCCTGATCTAGACACTACACTTCTATTGATTCAGGCTAGAATCGCATTGGCCTTTTTAGCCGCTGCATCACACCGTTTGGCACAATGGGATCCTGACAAACAGCTTGACCCAAAATTATTTTGCTTTGTAGAATCATTTCTTCCTAATATTGAGGTGGAATTTCTTCTCCTGTAGTTTGAATCCATTGCACCTGGTCCTATTCTCTGGAGCAGCAGAAAACAAGCTAAAACAGAATCATAGAGTTGGAAGAGAGCCCAAGGACCACCCAGTCCAACTTCCTGCCATGCAGGAACTCTCAATCAAAGCACCCCAAACAAATGGCCATCCAGCCTCTTTGTAAAGACCTCCAAAGGAGGAGACTCCATCACACTTTGAGGGCACGTCTTCCACTGTCAAACAACTCTTACTATCAGGAGGTTCTTACTAATGTTTAGGAGCATAGACATCTTTAACAAAAGGATACAGGACATATCCTGGCAAGCGAAACAACTTGGCCGAGCCTATGCATGCTGAAGCACTGAGTAAATAAATACACAAACCTATACAATTCATCTTGACGTCACACTACAAAGGGTCACAGCTGCAGGAAAGTGAGACATCTGGCTGGTTGAAGTCACTATTCCGGCTCTATGCCAGAGATACAATAATTAACACATACACACACACCGGTGGCACGAGAGGACGGCTGTCACCAATCTGCTGAAGCAGTCGGTACATGCTGTGGGTAAAAGGTCCCCATAGAATCATAGAGTTGGAAGAGACCACTAGGGCCATCCAGTCCAACCCTCTGCCATGCAGGAACTCACAATGGCTGAGTGAGGATGCCAGAGCAGAACTACTCTGGCCTGTAAGATTTCATCACCAAAGGCAAAGATTTAGGGATGTTACAAGGTTAATGTGACAAAGAGCTGTCCCTGGGCATGTTATTAAGCACCAGCCATAGCCACTCAGAGTATATCAGTGAAAACAAAAACACCATGGGAAATGCACAGACACTCTTTTCAAGACAGTCCTCTCACCCTGGGATTCCTTCTTCTCGCCTGCAGACCAGAAGGAAGAGCCAGCCCCTGAGATTTGACCATCTGAGTGGCCGCTATTTTTTGTGTGTGTGCATCTGCACTGCAGAAATAATCCAGTTTGACGCCATTTTAATTGTAAAGGCGCAACGCTATAGAATTCTGGGCTCTGCAGTTTGTGGTTGCACCAGAGGTCTCTGGCAGAGAAGGCTATAGATCTCACAAGGACTCTAGGATTCACCATGCTGTCTCTCATTACTCCCTAGAGCCATGCCCACTTCCCACAACAGCCACATGCCTGTCTTGCAAACCCTAAACCTGTTTGCTATCCTTAGGTTTCGCAAAGGACCCCCCAAACATCCCACACACACAAACACACTACCAGTGCAGAACTAAGAATCCATGCCTTCTGCCCATAGACTGGATCTTCTGCCCATCCCACAACAATCCTGCAAGGTAGACCTGTTTTCTTTCCCAAAGCAGCCCATGACATTGGGCTCCCCAAGGCAAAGAGCTTTCTATACACAGAGAGATTATTTTTGCCTCGGGGAGCAAAAACTAGGTCCACCTTGCAGGATTGTTGTACACATCACTCAGAGAGTATACACTGCAAAGCACTGGTCTGAATGCTTTGTCATAAAATGCTGCCTTTTTGCTATATGCGCCGATCCTCCTTTCTTCGGTGCTCCCTGTCTCTGCCGCTGGGAGCAGCAACAAGAGAGAGCTGTTGCCTTCCCATCCTCCTTTTGCGGCCTTCCTGGCAGATATTGTGGGAAACAGGATGCTGGATTCGATATCCAGCAGGGCCCTTCTCCTTCCTTTCTCCTAGGAGTGGAAGTCATGCAGCTTCCCAGATGTTGCTGAACAGCAACTCCCAGCAGCCTTAGTCAGTGCAGTTGCAGGCAAGGGATGCTGGGGCCTGCAGTTCCATAACATCTGGAGGCCTCATGCTATTCCCAAGCCCACTGCAGCAAGTGTGGATACATAGAATGAAGCAGAGAGCAAGAAAGAGCCATGTACAGAAAGCCATGCTGGACTGGGATTTAGGAGACCATGGGCCCGTACAGACAGGCCAAAATAAAGCTGCTTCGGGTCACTTTGGAGGTATGCTGTTTAAATGACGCATGCATCTTAAGAGGCCAGAAGCTGCGCCAAAGGTGCGCTCCAGTCCTTAAGATTGGAGCATGGTTTTGGAATGGTGTCCGGTCTCTTAGGATGCATGCATCATTTAAACAGCATACCTCCAAAGTGACCGTTCAGGCTCAAAGGTTCTAGTCCTCATGGAGCCATGAAACTTCTTGTGTGACCTTGGTCTGGCTATTCTTTCTCTCCACCTGACCTCCCTTGCAGGGTTGTTGTGAGCATCCAAAGAAGAGGCGGAAACCCCCCACCCCTCTATATGCCACTCTGAACTCACTAAACATAAGGAGATGGGCAGAAACATCTTGGAAGGGTCAAGGTACATGCGGCAACGGACGTTTAGGAAGAAGTAAAAGGGGCCACGTGGGGAAGGTGTATATGTTATCATCGGTCCAAAACACACTGCAGAAATAACCCAGTTTGAAACCACTTTAAGTGCCCTGGCACAATGCTAGGGACTTCTGTTGTTTTGGGAGACATTTAGCCTTCTCTGTCAGAGAGCTCTGGTGCCACAATAAACTACAGTCCCCAGGATTCCCTAGCACTGAACCAGGTCTCAAACTGGATGGTTTCTGCAGTGTGTCTTGGACCACTGGTCCTCCGATGCATTTGCATCTCGCTGTTCCTCCAAACAATGCTAACGTATAGACCTTCCACACCTGCATCTTGCATTGTCCTGAGTGCTCTGCCCCTTGCCATGTAACCTGGCCCTTCCAAGCCATGTCCATCCAGCCCCTCATCCCTTTCTCCTTTCGGACCCATCCCTGCTCCATCTCCAGGCGGCAGACAGGTGGGCATGGTCCAGGTAGTGGGTCCTTTGCACATGGAGCTCTATCTCCGCAGCGGGCAGAAATCCTGGGCCCTGGCAGACGCACATGCAGAAGGCCACCAACGACCTTGAGGTGACCAGAGGGAAAGACAGAGAGAGCGGGCCAGGCCCCTGCCTTGCCCTGGATGCGAAACCTGCCAGAGTCTGTGGCTTCAGAAGAAGGGGCAGAAAGGAGGGTGCCACCCACCCACCCTCTCCTGCAGCCCCCCTCTGCATGTGGGGGCATATGGGAATAAAGATTGGGATGCGGGGGAGATATGGGATGTGGGTGATGTCTGAGATGTGGGTGATGTATGGGGAATAGATGGGAATACAGGCTGGGATGTGGGATATATAGGATGTGGGGGGGATATGGGTGATGTGGGGGATAAATGAGAATATAGACTGGGATGCAGACAAATTGGATATGGGAATTATGACTGGGATGTGCAGGATATATGGGATGTGGGGGATCTCTGAGATGTGGGTGATACATGGGATATGGGGAATATATGGGAATATAGACTGGGATGTGGGGATATATGGGAATATAGACTGGGATGTGGGGGATATATGGGAATATAGACTGGGATGTGGGGGGTATATGAGATGTGGATGATGCATGGGATGTCGGGGATATATAGGATAGGGCTATATGGGAATTATGACTGGGATGTGCAGGATATATGGGATGTGGAGGATCCATGGGATATGGGGAATATATGGGAATGTAGACTGGGATGTAGGTGATAAATGGGATGTGGGGGTATATGGGAATTTGGGAATTATGATTGGGATGCAAAGTATATATGGGATGCGGAGGATATATGGGAATACATACTAGAATGTGGGAGGTATATGGGATGTGGATGATGCGTGGGATGTCGGGGATATATAGGATGGAGATATATGGGAATTATGACTGGGATGTGGATGATGTGTGAGATGTGAGCGATATATGGGGGTTCTGGTTGTTGAAATTCCTTTTTCCCTCCTCCATTCCATCTTCTCTTCTTTCTTGCCATGCTGAATGCCCCCCCCAACGCACACACAAAGGGGGTCCTCCTCCTCCTCCTCCTTCCTTTCCCTGGACACCACCCACTCCTTTCTTCCCTGGCTTCTTCATCCATCCCCCTGAGCATCCAGGTCTGCCTCCTCCATCTGTGCCAAGCACTCTGCCACCCCACACACAGTCGTGCCAAGCGGGCACCTCAGGCACCCAGACAACGCCGGTGGAGCTGTGGGGTCATAGATGCCCCATGCACGGCATGGCTAAGGACTCATGTGTCTGGAGGATCCTAGGATGCATCCAAGCTTGCACACAAATGCAAACACAACCATACAGAGAGAGAGAGAGAGAGAGAGAGAGAGAGATGTATAGAAAGGAATGGGGGGGGGGGGCTATATGGGAATTATGACTGGGGTGTGGGAGATATATGGGATGGGGTATACAGAAAATATGACTGGGGTGTGGGGGGTATATGGGATGTGGAGGATCTATGGGAAGTATGGGATGGGGATTATGGGAACATATGGGAATTCTGACCCCTCCCTTTCTATATGGCCTCTCTCTCTCTCTCTCTCAATGGAGTCTGGAGTGACATTGAGGCCCTTCTTTCCTTCCTTCCTTCCTTCCTTCTGCTGCAGAGGAGCCATGCCTCCTTCCAGGCTGAAGGCCAGCTGAGCTGCTCCCATTCCCCCCAAAAAGCCTCCAGATCCGAGGAGCCTTGATGTCTTCTCCTCCTCCTCTTCCTCCTTCCCTCCATCTTCCCTTGCTTTCCTTCCCCACCTCCTTTAATGCGATTAGAAAGAGGGGCAGAAGAGGAGATGCTCCATTTGCAGGAAGGGGCCAAAAAATGGGGGGGAAAGGGATGGATCCGGCAAGAAGAGGGTCCTTCCAAGGGAGGAGAGGGACTAGGATCCGCACTGCAGAATTAACCCGCTTCGATACCGCAATGGAAAACTGGGGGTTGGTGCTTTATCATAGACGTCCCCCAGCGTCGTCGAGCCAATGATGAATGAAGAGCGGTCTGGAAGCGGGTTAACCCTGCAGTGCGGATGCGGAGGAGAGGTTCGGGTTCGGTTCGAGTCTTACCGGAACCGGGGCGAGTCCTTGATGCACTCCTCGAATTCCACCGTCATCTTGGCTCCTTCTTCGTCGCGGAAAAGAGAAGAGGAAGGGAAGGGCTCAGCAGCAGCGACGCCGCCGGAGAAGCGCCATCCTCCCCGGCAGCGGGTCCCTGCTGCAGCCGCACAGACCTGGCTGCAACCTTCCTCGCCCGCTTCTGCCGGGACTCTGCTGCTGCTGCTGCTGCTGCAGCCACAGACACGGGGGCGGGGCTACCCTAGGCCACGCCCACTCGCGGCCACGCCCCCAGGACTACAACGCCCAGGTTCCCTGCGAGGTTCCCATGGCAACCAGCCTAGGCCCAGGACCAGGCCTCACCTTAAGTCTAAAAAGTGGGGAAGGAAGGAAGGGCCTGGAAAGCATGAAGCCCTCTCTGAGGAGAGGCTGAGGGAGCTGGGGGTCTTTAGCCTGAGGAGAGAAGGCTAAGGGGGGATATGAGAGCCCTGTTTAAATACTGGAAGGGAGGCCATATGGAGGAGGGAGCAAGCTTGTTTTGTGCTGCTCCAGAGACTAAAACACAGAGCAATGGATGCAAGCTACAGGAAAAGAGATTCCAGCTCAACATTAGGAAGAATTAGTAGGAGCTCCAGAGAATAGGACATGGCATAATGGATTCATAGAATGTCCTAGAACCCTAGTTTGAAGAGACCCCAAGGGCCACCCGCTCCTAACTCACCTTCTGCCATGCAGGAACTCACCATCAAAGCACCCCCTGCTGGATGGCCATCTGTCAATGGGGATGCTTTGACTGAGAGTTCCTGCATGGCAGAATGGGGTTGGACTGGACGGCCTTTCTTGGGGTCTCTTCCAACTCTAGGGCCTGTTACAGACTGCCAAAATAAAGCTGCTTCAGGTCTCTTTGGAGTATGCTGTTTAAATGATGCATGCGTCCTAAGAATCCGGAAGCTGCACCAAAGCTGCACTCCCGTGCTTAGGAATGGAGTGCGGCTTTGGCGCGACCTCCGGACTCTTAGGACCCATGCATCATTTAAAGAGCATACCTCCAAAGAGACCCGAAGCAGCTTTGTTTTGGCAGTCTGTAACAGGCCTAGGATTCTATGACAGATATCCACCCAGCCTCTGCTCAAAGACCTCCAACTACAGGAAAAGAGATCCCAGCTCAACTTTAGGAGGAACGTCCTGACAGTGAGGGCTGTGGGTGGAACACACTGCCAGTTGGAGCATGTCCAGAGGAGGATGACCAAAAGAGTGAAGGGTCTGGAAACCATGAAGCCCTATGAGGAACGGCTTAGGGAGCTGTGGATGTTTAGTACGGAAAATGAATGGTTGAGAGGTGATACGAGAGCCCTGTTTAAGTACTTGAAGGGAAGTCACATTGAGGAGGGAGCAAGATTGTTTACAGCCATACCATATAAGATCTGGGGCCTCCTTCCTTGGAGGTCTTTAAACAGAGGCCATCTGTCAATGATTGGGAGTTTGATCGGGAGTTCCTGCATGGCAGAATGGGGTTGGACTGGATCAGGGCCCTTGGGGTCTCTTCCAACTCTAGGAATCTATGATGCTAGGGTGCAGCCAGGTGCCACGTTTCCACATCAGATGCTGTGACACTGGTCTTAGTAACATCCATGGCAGAGGATAGTTTTCTTCTTCTTCTAGGTAGTGGAGGATCTTTAGTTTGCCAGGTGCTTCAGCCCTTAGATCCCAGAAGCCTCAGGTGGCATGGCCAGTTTGTAAAGACTGTTACCCCAAAATCAATCCTCCTTTCACTCCCTTCTTTTCTTATATTAAGTTGATGCAAAGGGAACGTCTAAGGCACATAGCCACAAAGGCGCTCCAGTGCAAGGAAACAGCCATACCATAGAAGATCTGGGACCATATTTGGGGATCTGGAAGGCTCAGCATGGGGAAGGACAAGAGCACATAGCCATGGATAGATAGACCAAGGCTCCAGTCTGAATAGTGGGGTGCGACTGAGGTGTCTTCAAGTAAACAAAGCCAAGAGTACCTCCCTCCAGGTGTGATTTACCTTTGACTAGAGACATTCGCATTGATGTCTCTGGTCAAAGGTATGGGAAGAGAAGGTGACCATTCTTCCCTCCTGGAAAATCCACTAGACTCCTGAATTTTGCCCAATGATATGTTTTTGCACTATAAACATGCCCACTTGGGCACCACCAATTTAGTCTTTATTTGGATCCAGACTTAACTCCTGCTTAAAATCCACGGGACTTAAGCTAGTCCCAGAATAGACTGGTTTCAAAATGCTGTAAGGTTGACTATGTCTGGATCCGACTCATTCTTGTAGGCTTGTTGTTTTGCCAGTCATACAGAAACACAGATGGAGGGATCGCTGGAAGGTGGACAGAGCATTTAACAGAGAGCCAAGTTTTGAGTCCTTAGGGCTGCAATTGGGACTGAAAAGCTTAATGGGGCAATGACTGGTCACATCTCCAAAATGAGTCCGAGGCACCTCTTTTCAGGCTCTTAACCTTCAATTTTGGAGTTGGAAGGATGAAATGTGTTTCAGCCACAAAGCTGACCCAACATATTTTTGCTACCTGGGGAACAAGAAGATAGTGCCAGAGACCTGAATCTTATGGGAAAGCTGGCTATGAGACTGGGCCCTCCATTACACTTGAGGACAGCAAGATGAGATAGGAATCGGGAGCGGAGGCGCCTGGATGTTGCTGAAGCAGCTTAGGGAGCTAGGCATGTTTAGGATGGAGAATAGAAGGGTCACAGGTGATACGATAGCCCTGTTTAAGTATTTGAAGTGGTGTCATATTGAGGAGGGAGCAAGCTTGTTTTCTGCAGCTCCAGAGAATAGGACATGGAACAGTGGATGCAAGCTACAAGAAAAGAGATCTAGGACTTTCCTAACAGTAATAGCTGTATGACAGTGGGATACATGTCCTCAGAGTATGGTGAAGTCTCCTTCTTTGGAGGTCTCCAAACAGAGGCTGCATGGCCATCAGTCAGGGATGCTTTGGCCTGTTACAGACTACCAAAATAAAGCTGCTTCGGGTCTCTTTGGAGGTATGCTGTTTAAATGATGCATGCGTCCTAAGAATCCGGAAGCTGCACCAAAGCTGCCCTCCAGTGCTTAGGAATAGAGTGTGGCTTTGGCGCAACCTCCGGACTCTTAGGACCCATGCATCATTTAAATAGCATACCTCCAAAGAGACCCGAAGCAGCTTTATTTTGGCAGTCTGTAACAGACCTTTGATTGTGAGTTCCTGCATGGCAGAATGGGGTTGGACTGGATGGCGCCGGAGGTCTGTTCCAGCTCTATGATCTCACGATTCAATGCAGCATGCACCACTATTGGCTCTGCTGGCTAAGGCTTCTGGGGAGCTGCAGTCCAACCATCTCTGGAAGGTGCTAGAATTCCCATTCCTAATTTAGGAGGTGTGGGATAGGCTGCATTCTCAGTCCCAGGGAAACCAGGAGGATGGTGCACCTCCATGGCTAAAGTCTTGTGAATGGAGTGGCAGCCTGTGCGTCCCAATCGGATTAAATTAATCCGGTGTGGCTGAAGAGCAATGGAGCAGCGCATGATGTGCCTGCTTAATCCTGATCCCACCCTCATCACATCTGCAGAAGCTGTGGGGACATTTTCTACACACACCACAGAGATGCTCAGAGAGAGACCGGTTGCATAAGTGCTCAGCCGGCTTGCATCAGGCGTATCTGCTTAAATGATAACATACTGGGACATTTGGGGACGAATATGACATTTGGGGTCATATTTCTAGATAAAGAGATCATAGCCAGATCTTGAGAAAGTAAAGGCTGAAAAATGATAGATGATTCATGAATGTGAACCTGGCCTGCATGCACACTACAGAAATAATCCAGTTTGACACTACTTTAATTGCCACGGGTCAATGCTATAGGATTCTGGAAACTATAGTTTTGGGGGATAGGGAGCCTTCTGGGTCAGAAAGCTCTGGTGCCACAACAAACTACAGTTCCCAGCATGGCTGAGGCTTCTGGGAGATGGTTTCCAAAACCTCTTAAAAGGGCACAGTTTGGGGGGGAATCACTACCCCAAACTTGGACCATCCAGATTTCTTGGACTTCAACTCCCAGAAGCCCTAGCTAGCTTGGCCAACAATCAGGAATTCTGGGAGTTGAAGTCCAAAACATCTGGATGATCCATGTTAGGGATCCAGACTACACTGTTGAGGTTTCTGCCTCCTCCTTTGGAGTCTAATGCTGCTTTGCTTAGGAACTGCTCAGCAAACAAGTGAAGCAGTGATCAAAGGCAGCCTTGCATCCTCAGAAGCGGTTTTGCCAGAGCCTCCCTGGCAGAAAGGCGGTTAGACGTTTCTTGTTAAGCGAGGAATTTTTCCCCAGTCCCTAACCAGGAATCCCAGCTCGCTCTCAGCCCCTCCCGCGGCTGCCCGGCTTTCCATTTATGGTCATGAAAGGCAATCAGAACGCGACGCAGCACTCTGAGGACCCCGACGCAAAGGTCCTTTCTCTCCGGCGGTGCCAATTTGGGTGGCTACAATAATTGCCTGAATAATGAACATTTGCCAAAAAAGTAAACATTTTAAGGGGGGCGAAAAAATCCTTCTAGAGCCTTCTCTCAGGCTGCAACCGCAATGTAGCAATAATCCGGTTTCGACCCCGCTTTAACTGCCACGCCTCCGTGCTATGGAATTGTGGGAATTGTCGTTTATCGTGGCTAATAAGTGGTGTGCCGGTGTCGAACTGGATTATTTCTACAGCATTGAATGCAGGGCAAGACAGTGTAGGAATAATGCATTGGGAAGGTGCCTTGCCCTGCCTTTATTATATTCATAAATTATACACACACACACACATTTTAAATATTGTGAGCCGCCTTGGGTCCCTTTTTGGGAGAAAGGCGACCTAGAAATAAAATTAAACTAATAAAATTAATAAATGAAGCGAAGGAAAGGGACTCTGCAAAACTAGAAATGCATAGGAATTGTGTTTTTAACTATATATATATATATATATATATATATATATATATATAAACTATATATTATAGGTTTGCCATAATTGTCCACTAAAACCAGGGACAAAATGTAGGACAAATTCTTGACCAAACTGTAGGACAACTGCAGGACAAAACTCAGCCCAAAATGTAGGACATTTAAGGTCCTCCATTTTTCTCAAATGTCCTACATTTTGGGCTGAGTTTTGTCCTGCAGTTGTCCTACAGTTTAGTCTAGAATTTGTTCCACATTTTATCCCTGGTTTAGTGGACAATTATGTGTGTGTGTGTGTGTATATATATAAATTTATTTGGGAGGAAAGACAATGGGAAAAACACCTCCTAAAGAGTCCATTCTTAATAGAAGTCAAGCATTTCAAACAATGAGAACTAGGTTTGTGGAAGAGGAGGAGGGAAAATGTGGTTTGTTTTGCTTAATTAGCCGTTTTAAAAAGGTCAGTGGGATCCTTCTTTTTAAAATTTTGCCCTCCATGTTTGTCACTTTTAGGGTCTCCCAGATGTAAACTTACAAGCTTTATAAAAAGCAATTACAATTGCAGTAGCCATAACAGCATGCCTTGCCTGAATCTTGCAGGTTGTCATGGGCTGTAATGAAGGACGAGCCAAAAGCTGAGTATTTTGGCCTGGAATTGGAGAAGAAACCCTGAAAAGCCAAGATGTTGCCTCAGAAGACTCGGTATTTAATCTTCTTTCAGTACCATGGAACAAAGTATAGGTAAGACAGATGCCTTTGAAAGCGTCTCCAATAATCCTGACACTTCTGTGGTCAGAGATTCCTATATGGCCATGACAAATAATAATAATAAAATAATAATAATAATAATAATAATAAAGTTTACTTATATCTATATTTCCCGCCTCTCCCAAGGATATGGTTCCCATATGGCCTCAAATAAGTCCTCTTTTATTTCGCCTCTCTCTAACCTCACTCTATATGTTAATTTTCCAGATAAAGCTATGGCTGCATCCACACTGTTCTGGTGCCACAAGGTACAGTTCCCAGAATTCCATAGCATGGAGCCATGCCAGTTAAAGTGGTGTCAGACCAGATTGTTTCCGCAGTGTGGATGCAGCCTTGGTCATTCACAGTCACTGGCTGTTCACAGAGCATACTAGTTGAATAGATCTGTGGTGACAAACTAGAGATGGGATCATTGCTCTTCCTAGAAGACCAGAAAGTACAATATGGCCTTTGTTATTGTGTAGTTAGAGGCCACCAAAAGTCACAGTGCAGGACTAATAGTAGGCTGGGGTGGGTTTAAGAACCCCTGAGTTTCTCACAGTGTAGAATATGTTACAAAAAGCCATTGGAGATGGAGCATACTGAAGAAATACCACTTTGTAACAAACCCCGAATTTTAAAAAACATGCAGCTGAGCTGGGAATTTGCAGAACGTGCAAATGATCTGGGAACAGGAATCAATTGATGGACAGTAGCTATCTATCTAGTGGACTCAGAGCTTTAAAACATTGCATTTTAGGACTACAGTTCCCAGAAACTTCCATTATCCATTGCAGCTGGGAGTTGTGGTCCAAAGAGTAATATTTTCAATGCTAACTGGACTTGTCTGGCTCAAGACCTCTGAGAAAAATGCTTTCGGTTCATAGCTGAGGTAGACCAGTAAAATGCTGGTGTGACAGATGAGAGAGAAAAGCCCCATACAGACAGGCCAAAATAAAGCTGCTTAGGGTCACTTTGGAGGTATGCTGTTTAAATGATGCATGCGTCCTAAGATTCGGAAGCTGCGCCAAAGCTGTGCTCCAATCCTTAGGACTGGGTTGTGGCTTTGGTGCAGCTTCTGGAGTCTTAGTATGCATGCGTCATTTAAACAGCATACCTCCAAAGTGACCCGAAGCAGCTTTATTTTGGCCTGTCTGTATGGGGCCATAGAGAAATTAAGATTGAGAAAGAGAGATAAAGATTATAATAACTATTGTCTTTCTCCAATGTTTTTTCTCTCTCTTCAGTGGTGTGATGGCGTCACCTCCTAACCAGGCAACACTTGGAGTGCAGAATTATTTAGAGGTAGGTGCTACATTTGAAATTTCTAAAATTGAATTGGGGTTGCTGCAGAATAGTAGCAATGAGAAATGGACAGAAGTCCTTCCAAAGGTAGGAGGAAAGGTGGTGTCTTAATACCAGAGAGCTGGAAGAGTAATGTCAGCCTTCAAGCCAATTTTCTGCTTGGTGCGGAAAATCCAGCATTTCCAGCAAAAATCTATTTTCTCCCTCTTTCTCTCTTTCTTTCTGAAACCAAGATTTCAGGCAAAGCCAACCTGTGTTTGAGCTGTGCCATCTCAAAATGGAGATGGTGATACAACAACAACAACAAAAATCCATTACATACAAAGCTGGTATATCGGGATAAATGTTAAGCTCTTAAATTCGTGTCTCGGTCATGTTGATTTTCTGTGTGCAAAAATCTTTTGTTTCAGTTGTGAACTATCATCACCACAATTACAGTCTCCTATACTGAAAAAGCCAGTATGTCAGGGAAGAAGGATAGTAACGTAGCCTTCTCCCTTCAGCACTAACTTTCTATTTGCAGGGTTAGATGCATTGCAACTCAAGTACAGCTTGACTACCACCAGCAGTTCAAGAGGCTGATGAAGGCTACTCACTGCCTTATTTCCTAGTCTGTGCCTTGAGTAGTCACTTACTTTTTGGGACTACAACTGGGGGGTTGTGGGAGCTGTGGTCCAAATTAGAAACTTTCCAAACTCTGTTTAAGGCAGGTCTCTTCTGTGATGTTTCAGAGCAGCAGTGAGAGCAATTAAATAGCTAGATTTGTAAGTGTGGAAGTGAGCATACAAAGAAATTTCACCCTGGAGGTGAAGCACGCAATCAAAATGAAGCAACTTCCAGCCACTTTGGAAGCATGGCGTTTAGGCAACGCACATCTCCAAAGTAGCCTGAAGCCACACTGAAGCCTCAGTCTGGTCCTTAGGACCAGAGCAAAAAGAAGCCGGGATAATCTGGCTCCTGGCGGCACAGGTCAGCCGCTGCATGCACAATCCACTTTAGGCGCAAGCCATGTGGTCAGTGGGGTTCTAACCCACCTCTGGCCGGAGTGGACTTGAGCTGCTCTTTCATGCCTGTTTGCTCCAACCCTGAGGCATTTGATTCGTCATGAAAGAACATAGTCAGGATTTGGTCTTGAAAAAGAAGCATGAGCCTGGTCTTAGGGCTCTTTGTCTAGAGTTCCCAATCTGAACTTGTGAGGACAGCACGCCTGCTGGGATGGTGTTTTAATGCTGGAAGCGTTTGAAAGGTAGAGGAGTGACTCAGAACTGTTAATCATCCCCTCCTCTGTGCTCCGTGTTCGGAGCATATGGACGAAGGTGGGCAAGCACATCCCTCGCCAGCTGCCTCCCTCTGGATAGACTCATAGACTTGGAAGGGACTACAAGAGCCACCTAGCCCAACCCTCTGCCATGCAGGAATATATACACTAAGGTGTTTCCTCCTTTGATAAGTGTTAATACTGTACCATAACTCTTACCTTTACATCATGTTTAACAAATTATGTTTATGATATTAATAAAAGGCAATAATAAAAGGCAAATAAAAATTTAGTGGTCCTATCTATCCCTTTGCTCAGCCTTTTCTTTCTTTCTTTTTCTTTTTTATTGCCACCTTGGTTGAGTCAGGGATCCAGAATCGTATCTATTATTTTCATAGGCCTGTTGCAGACTGCCAAAATAAAGCTGCTTCGGGTCTCTTTGGAGGTATGCTGTTTAAATGATGCATGGGTCCTAAGAGTCCAGAGGTCGCGCCAAAGCCACACTCCATTCCTAAGCACTGGAGGGCAGCTTTGGTGCAGCTTCCGGATTCTTAGGACCCATGCATCATTTAAACAGCATACCTCCAAAGAGACCCGAAGCAGCTTTATTTTGGCAGTCTGTAACAGGTCATTCTTAGCTATTTGTCTTTCTTTAAAGAGCTCAATGTAGTGGATGTGATTCTCCCCAACCTGCATTTCATCCTCACAACAGCTCTATGATGTTTAAACGGAGAATCAGTGGCTAACTCAAAGTCACCTAGTGTGCTTCATAACTGTGTCTGGATTTGAACCTGGGTCTCTTTAGGCCTTAACCAGTATTCTCAACACTACACCCTGCTAACTACCTTTGGTTTCAAGTGTTTGAACCTTGGAAATTTGGTCTCGCACAGGGGATTATGCATTATATTTTTCTTATTTGTTAGTTCTGTTTATATCTTTGCTTGCCTCTAGTGAACGAAAGGATGTGTCCATGGCTCTCCTGTCTCCTTTATTCTTCTTTCAACCCTGTGAGGTAGGCCAGGCTGAGAAAAAATGACTGACCAATTCCACATTCAGTTTTTGGAGGCCCTGCAGCCTGTTCTCTTACAAAACCTGTCCAGTCCTGGGAACTTCCAAATGATTCCTTTTGCCAAATGTCTTGAATGAGAAGTAGCAGTCCAAACCCCACAAAGACTTTGTACACCTGCCCAGACCACTTTTGCCTTTGTCTTCTGAAAGACTTTTGACAGCATCAGTACTAGGAGGATGGTAAAGGAGGGCTGGAGAAACACAAGATTTCATTGTTGGGTTGTAGCAGCCATCTACAGTAGTGGAGGGGAGGGGAGTCTTCTTCCTTGGAGGTCTTTAAGCAGAGGCTGGATAGCCATTTGTCAATGGGGATGCTTTGATGGAAATTTCCTCCATGGCAGAATGGGGTTGGACTGGATGGCCCTTGGGGTCTCTTCCAACTCTATGATTCTATAATTCTATGACTTATATCACCTGGTTGTTCCATTTCACATGTGCATATTGTTAGTTTTGGATAATAAGTGTGCTGCAACATGTCGAACTGTTCTTCTATTTTGCAATGTACAAAACTATCCTTATTCTTTCTATATTATATCTGACTGTTAGCAAATTTTCTGTTAAAGAAGTAATGCCTAGGAACACATCTACTTCATTAAATTAGGTATACCTCTTCTGAGCTAGATGTCCCAAAGTTGCATGAGGAAACAATTATTTATTCAGAACCATGAGGACTGACGCCTTGCTTTATTTTAAAGGCAGTCTCATTGGTAGAAAGCATAATCTGCATGCAAAATGTCTGAGATTGAAGCCATGGTAACCCCAAGTTAGTCTGAAAGGGTCTGCTGCCTGAACCCTGGAGAGCTACTGCCAGTCAGAGTAGTCAGCACTGGGCTAGATGAGCAAAGACTCCAACCTGGCTTAAGGAGAATTCATAGAATCATAGAGTTGGAAGAGACTGCAAGGGCCATCTAGTCCAACCCCCTGCCATGCAGGAAATCCAAATCAAATCATCCCCGACAGATGGCCATCTAGCCTCTGTTTAAAGACCTCCAAGGAAGGAGACTTCACTACACTCTGTTCCAGTTCAGATTGTGGCCTAATTTTTCATGGTGGGCATCCTCTGTGGTTTTCAGATTGACAATTCCACATCTAATGTGTCTGGTGTGGTTCAACATCTTTCAGATGTGGTTTTTGACTTGATTGTCATGATAAAAAGTCATAGGGGGTGGGTGGGCGAGAGAACAGAGATAGCCCTTCCATATCATTGTGTTGAATGAGAGAGAAAAGAAATTGATCCTTGGGTGTGCAGGATCTGCTCCCCTCCTCATTCTGAAGGATTAGAGCCATTTCCCTTTTCCCACTAATGTTGGTTGAACACATAACATGCTCTCCTTCCTTCTTCCCTTCACTGAATGGCTGGATTTCACTATTTGATCATATCTATTTGATCATATCTAACTGGGATCATATCCCAGTTCAGCTGAAGCATGGAAGCTAATGAATTAGCAAAGAATTTGAAGATCTTGGCTGTTGCTTTTTAACACAAAGAAGGAAGGCTCTGTCCCTCATGATTAAGGAGTGTGTATGTGTCTTCAAATCGCCATTGACACATGGCGACCCCATGAATTTAGCTGGCAAAGAATGGCCAGAGGTGGTTTGGCCAGTTCCTTCCTCTGAAATATACCCTACTGCAGCTAGTATTTGTTGGCCATCCACCATCCAAGTACCTAAACAAGGCTGACCCTGCTTAGCTTCCAAGATCAGATGGGTTCCTTTTGGATATGTAGGTCCCACCGTGGTTGAGGAGATAAAATGAAGGAAATGAGGGCTGCTGAAAACTTAGGCCTGTTACAGACTGCCAAAATAAAGCTCCTTTGGGTCTCTTTGGAGGTATGCTGTTTAAATGATGCATGCATGGGTCCTAAGAGTCCGGAGGTTGCACCAAAGCCACACTCCATTCCTAAGCACTGGAGTGCAGCTTTGGTGCAGCTTCCGGATTCTTAGGACCCATGCATCATTTAAATAGCATACCTCCAAAGAGACCCGAAGCAGCTTTATTTTGGCAGTCTGTAACAGGCCATAGAACCATAGAAGTGGAAGGGGCCTCATGAGCCATGAAGTCCAGCTATCTGCTCAGTGCCAGATCTCCAATCTTGCTGATACAGGGGAATCTTACACTGTACTGTATTAGCCTGTGTACTATATTGTGCCTACATTGTGCCTCTAGGGCAGTGCTTCTCAATTATTTTCTGTCATGCCCCCCCTAGGAAGAAGAAAACATTTCGCGCCCCCCGCGCGACTGTAAATAGTATCATTTGTCTATAAAATTGGTCAAACGAGCCCCCCTTTACGGAGCCTCGCGCCCCCGCTGGGGGTCGCACCCCACTATTTGAGAAGTACTGCTCTAGGGATTGAAGGGTGGGTGTTCATGCGCCACAGGTTGCTCTCTTGCAGATTTGAGGGGACTAGGAGGATCCAACTCAGAAAAGTGAATGTGGCAGCCACAATTAACAAAGATCTTAAAATCTCCCCATTGGCAACATAGGGTCACGGTGATGTCTTCTGGAGAAATGTCACACATTCATGGCTGTCCCTGATAAACAGGGATTGTAGCGGTTGGTGCTTTTACCTCCTCTTCCCTGGATTTCATTTGCATGCTCTGTGGTTTCTGCTAGAAGAACCCCTCCCTCCTCTACTTTCCTCCCCAGCCTTGTGTTTCTTATTTCTTGCAACAAAGGCTGCCCAGAACAAATCTTTTTCTATGCAAATCTCTTTTTCTTGGCCTATGAACAGTTGTTCAAGGTCCAAGAATTTCTTCCCATGCAAGAGAAAACACCAAAGGGAGTGGAACGGGACAAGAGCCCAGGACAGACTGAGTCTTTGGAGAGACAAAGGGAGTTTGGGGTTGAGGGGCGTGTGTGGCTGGGTTCAGAAAAAGACATCTGGGAATCTTGCATGACTTGGAAAAGCTTGCCTGAGACGTGCAGGATTCTATATTGTTAGTACTGGATGGAAGGAGTGGATTGGTGGACCAATTCAGAGTCTCTTTTACTATGAAAATCCTATGATGAAACACTGTCTCCCATTCCTAGAGGCACCATAAGTCAAAACTAACTTGACGACAATTAAAATTGACAAATCCTAGCACATTGGCGATGGGGGGGGGGGATTTTCAACCTCTCATATCAGATATCCCAGGAAACAATGGCTTGTTACAGACTGCCAAAATAAAGCTGCTTGGGGTTTCTTTGGAGGTATGCTGTTTAAATGATGCATGCACCCTAAGAATCCGGAAGCTGCACCAAAGCTGCCCTCCAGTGCTTAGGAATGGAGTGTGGCTTTGGCGCGACCGCCGGACTCTTAGGACCCATGCATCATTTAAATAGCATACCTCCAAAGAGACCCAAAGCAGCTTTATTTTGGCAGTCTGTAACAGGCCAGTGTTTTAAGAAATCAGATACACTTACAGAGGTTACATTTTTCAACAGTTGTTAGCCACGACATATAAGAACTGCCATATTCTGGGGTAGTCATAGAATCATCGATTTGGATGAGATTAGAAGGGACATCCAGTCGCACCTCTTGCCATGCAGGAATATACAGTCAAAGTACTCCCGACAATATGGCCATGCTCCCCGTTTAAAAATCTCCAAGGAAGGAGACTCCACCGTATTCCAAGCATATTCCACTGCCGAACAGCTCTTTTTGCCAGGAGGTTCTTCCTAAAGTGGAGATGAAATCTTTTCCTGTAGCTTGACTATTGCTTCCTGTCCTGTTCTCTGGAGCAGCAGAAAACAAGCTTGCTCCATCCTCAATATGACGCCCCTTCAAATATTAAAACATGACAATCATTCATGTCACCCCTTAACCTTCTCTTCTCCGGGTGAAATATACCAGCTCCCTAAGCCACTCCACATAGGGCAGTGATGGCGAACCTATGGCACGCGTGCCAGAGGTGGCACTCAGAGCCCTCTCTGTGGGCACATGTGCCATCGTCCCAGCACAGAGTTTGCCAGAGTTTGTTACTAGAAAGCCAGAGGGACATAGCACTTTGCAATAAATAAGTGGGTTTTGGGTTGCAGTTTGGGCACTTGGCCTCGAAAAGGTTCACCATCACTGACATAGGGCATGGTTTCTAGACCTTTTGCTATGGACATAACCAAAAAGCCCTTTTTATTGTTCTTAAGTTCACTAGTAAGCTTGAGCTTGTTTTGTGCCTCAGCTTTTCTGACTTTCTCCCTTCGCAAGCTGGCTATTTGTTTCGATTCTTCTTTGGTGATTTCCCCCTTCTTCCATTTCTTGCGCATGGCCCTTTTGAGTCTTAGCTCAGTGAAAGGTTCTTTAGACATCCATCCTGGTTTTGTTTAGACACCTCTCATCTTTATTTCTCACCGGAACTGTTTGGTTAGGATCAAATCTAATATAGATCTGATCTCCTTGTTCGTTCTCCCACCTTCTGAACAATGAAATTGTCTGCAAGGCAAATGAGGAATTTCCAGATGCTGGTAACAAAAATGGAAAGGCCTTTGCCTGCAACACAACCTACATGTGAGCTCCTGAGAAATGTTCGACTAGCTGCTGTTGGTACTGAGACTTAATCCAAATGTACTTTGAAGGAAGAGGTTGTTCATTGTATCCGGATCTCTCTGTCCCTCTTCATCCCATTCCACCTTGGGCATCATTAATTGGGATTACTGGTCATTGTTTCCCCCACTTCCAACACACAGAATATGACTGCCCAGTAAATAATGCATCGCCATATAATTTGGCGTGGATGATATTAGTGGATTAGTTGGTGGAGGGCGGTAGAAAGAAGGCAATGAATACATAAAAGTGGCAGATGTGCATGGGGGAGCATGGGGGGCACTGGGATGGCACAGGGAGGACACAGAGAGGTCATTTGTGAATGGGGTCGGGAGTTCATGCGCTCCACTATATGAATTACAAGGTCCTTTCAACTGGATTGCAGATGGAAAGATCCCTTTTGCAGACTGCATTAGGATTAGAGGCATGTTGTACTGGAGAAAACAATCAAAAGGAAGAGACAAGAATTCAGACAGCTATGATTTGTACCTTCAGTTAGGATCACGAAAGCATACCATAACCATGCCACATGCACATGTCAAGAGATCACCTGGCAAAGGTAAAGAGAGCACTTTCTCTCTGTCCAGCCGACTTCTCAGTCTTGTTTGGTGGAAACAAGAGAGAGGGCCTGCTTTGTAGCTGCTCCCAGATTGTGGAACTCCATCCCTAGGAAGGCTAAAATGGTTTTCGTTGATCCTGTGGTCTTGAGGCAAAAGTCCTCTTCACTGAAACATGGACAACAGACTGAGGTGTATCCACACCACAAGTTATAGCACTTAGATATCACTTTAAACTGCTGTGGTTTGGTTTATGGACTCCTAAGATTTGTAGTTTCATGAACATTCTGCAAGATACCTCTTAGGCTATAGCTCAGGGAGTGCACTAAAGTACCTCACCATGCTACAAATCCCAATATTCCATGGGAGCTAATAATAATAATAATAATATGTTTTATTTATATACCGCTATTCCAAAGATCATAGCGGTGAACAGCAAGTAAGCTAATTAGCAAGTAAGCTAATTTGCCCCCAACAGTCTGGGTCCTCATTTTAGCTCCCTCCTCGGAATGATGCAAGCCTGAGTTGAGCTTGGGCCCTTTGCTGGTCTTGAACTCGCAACCTTGTGGTTTCGAGTGAATGGCTGCAGTACAGGCATTTAACCACTGCGCCACCAGGGCTATGGGTAAATAACAAAGTAATTTGAAGTACAGTGGAATATGAGGATATTCTGCAATGACATTTTCATTATATTATTATTATTATTATCATCATCATTATATTTGTATCCCGCTCAAATTTTGGAGGATTTTCTTAGGCAAGGAATACACAGAGGGGGCTTTGCCAGTTCCTTCCTGGTAGCCTACAGCAGCTGGTGCTTGTTGGTGATCTCCCATCCAAGTACTAACCAGAGCTGACCCTGCTTAGCTTCCAAGATCAGATGGGTTCCGGTGCCTTCGGGGTATTCAGCCCTCCCCATGTCTCTCCATCCTCAAAAGTGTCACTTTTGCTTTCTATGGTGCGGTATAATATCTGTCAGAATGTACTAAAAGAAGTGCTACTCTGCATAAAGGTAGTAAATAATGGGGTTTTATTTGGTTAATGAGAATCCTATAACTATTCAGGAGAAGGATTCTCATTCTGTTGTTTCTGCAGGCCTTCCCCACATTGCAAACCGAGCAAACCAAGGGACTGAATGGCTTCTCTTTCAAGTGTGAACCCAGGCTTATGCTTAAGGGCGCTCAAACAAGCTGGGCTTCATAAATCCACTTAAAACCAAGGTTTGTTGTTGTTGGATTACGTATTCCATTTTGTTTGGGCTTTCTTCCCCATAGTCCCTGCTTTGCCTGTCACACAAAACTTTCCCCTTTGTGGTCCGTTGATCCATATTCACAAAGAGGAGGGCAAACAAGCTCAGTGCTTGCATTAATCCCAGATCCCCCGGCTTAAGGCAATATGAAAACACAGCAGGAATCGGCGACCTTTGTATGTAAAGTTGATATGTGTACAAGAGGAATACACTAAATTAGTCACAGTGGCAGTAATTCAAGACAGTGCAATCTCTCTAGCTTTACTATGCCAACGTAATGGTTATAATGGGGGGATGGAAAAGTAGACTGCATCCACACTGCGGAAACAATCTGGTCTGGCACTGCTTTAACTTCCATTTAAATACCATTCCCAGGATTGCATAGGATTGCGCCATAGTGGTTAAAGCGGTGTCTGGAATGGTGTGTGGCATCATGACGTCCTGGGAGTGGTGTCAGGACATTGCGCCCTGACAAAGTGCCGGTCTGTATACAGGGCCTTAGTCTCAAAGGTACTATAAGACCTCTCTACATGCCTAACCAGTGTGTTTCGGACTACAACTCCCATAATCCCATGCTAGGCAGAACTTCTGAGAGCTGATTTTACAAAGCATCTTGGGGGGCCAAAGATCCCTTTCTCCCCTGCTCTGTCTGTCTTTACCTCCCCTCTTGTGCCCATTGTCTCAGCCCCACCTTGCCACCTGCGGATGCTAAAACGCTTGCCTTGATTAGCTGCTTTAGCCCTTGGATCATTTTCTTATCAAATGAATCCCATGCCCAGAACTCTTTTTGCAATGCAAATTGAACACATGTGCTGAATTCGTGGAGGGCCTTTCCTGTGCAATATTTACGTATCTTGTCAGTGTGTCCGTAGATTAGAGTTCTGTTGTTGCTGCATCATCATCGTTGTTGCCACTACTACTACTTTTGCTGTTGCTGCTGTGTATCTTCAAGGCATTTCTGACTTATGGAGACCCTAAGGCAGTGATGGCGAACCTATGGCATGCGTGCCAAAGGTGGCACTCAGAGCCCTCTCTGTGGGCACATGTGCCGTCGCCCCAGCACAGAGTTTGCCAGAGTTTGTTACTAGAAAGCCAGAGGGACATGGCACTTTGCAATAAATAAGTGGGGTCTGGGTTGCAGTTTGGGCACTTGGTCTGTAAAAGGTTCACCATCACTGCCCTAAGGTGACCCTAAAAAACCTATCACAGGGTTGTTTTTGGGGCAAGATTTATTCCGAGGGGGTTTGAGGCTGAGAGAGCATGACTTGCCCAAGGCCTCCCAGTGGGTTTCATGGCTGAGTGGGGAATCGAACCCTGGTTTTCAGAGTCATAGTCCAATACTCAAACCACAACACCACACTCACTCTGTTACCACTATTATTAATACCATGTCCATCATTATAATCATTTCTCTGCTTAGTGTTTTATCTTTAAATTCAGTTTTATTTCTGTTTTGAGGACTGTGCAGTAACAGGGTTGCCACCCCTTGAACCACTGGGAATGGGACTCATTTTGTCTCTGTCTCCATCCCACTCCCAACCCAGTCTTGCTTTCTGAGGTTTAACAAGAAGGACTAGGAAAGTTTGTCTTCTAAAAAACACACATACACAAATCCTCTACTATTTATATAGTTCCTCCAACCTTTTCAAATGATTTGTCTCCTTCCTCGGAGGTCTTTAAATGGAGGCTGGATGGCCATCTGTCGTGGATGCTTTGATTTAGATTTCCTGCATGGCAAGGGGTTGGACTGGATGGCCCTTGGGGTCTCTTCCAAGTCTATGATTCTATGAGGACCCCCAATAAGGGCTGCATCCTATATACCAGCTTTGTCCTCTAGACATTTTAGTCTTCATATCCCAACAACCCTAGTCAGTATGGTCATTGACCATTGATGCTAGGAGTTGTGGTTTAAAACATATGGAGAGCACCAATTGGGGAAGGCTGCTATATAGATTTACATGGAATTTGAAGCTGTACCACTGAACAACTGAAAGCCTCTCTCAATTGCCAATGGCAGCTGGAAAGCACTGCACTAGAGTAGCTAACCATTGCAGTTTGTATTTCATGCTCAGCTTATGGGGAAAGGTTAACAGCATCGGAAGACATCACTGCACAGTCCTCCCAGAAGCTTCTCTCATTTTAGTAAAGGTTTGGGATTAGGTGTCCTTCTCTTTTCTACAACGCTTTTTCCCATCAGAGATGACAAAGGCCATAAGACATGGCAGGTGGGTGGATTGGCTCCCTGTGCCAAATACTTGACTTCCCAGCCTTGAGTCTACCATCGCCTGGAGTAGAGCGCATGAACTGTTAGTGCTCTTGACCTCCAAGTGGCTTTGTTCTGTCACCTTTCACTCACAACATCCAAAAATATAAGCTGATGATATTCATACTATAATCTGTTTTACATAATGTTCCATGTTCCTGCAAGCCTGTCTGTCATGCCATTCTTCTAAGCGGCTTTGCTAACTTAGGAGCGTTACTTGAAACCTGGGCTGGAGAATGTGTGATCTGTGGGCCAGATGTGGGCCTCAGTCCCACAGAAAACACCCAGAGCCCCCAGTTTGCTTATTAAAAAGTTTAACAGCTGAGCTATCTATATCTCAGGACTGTCTACTCCATCTTTCTCCAGTCTAGTGCCATCCACATGTGTTACACTTCAGCTTCAATTGTCAGTGGCAGTGCTACCTGGCACCTTTTGGTTACTTCCAGTTCAAATAAACCCATTGAAACAACTGTTCAGTGGTGGATCAACAGATAGGTAAACCCCACTGACTCAAGGGGTTGACTCTAATTGGAAGTCATAATAGGAATCTGACCAGTGAGTATTGCTGTCCAAACCATCTGGAGAATGCTTAGTTGGAATGGTTGTGCTGCACAGGTTGGCCATGGATCCTTGTGGTTTCAGACAGGATTTATTATTTCCAGGTGAACCTGGATTCTTTGCAGCCAAGCGTCTACTGTGCTCCTAATTCATAAGCATGGTTCAAAGAAGTGTTTTAGTTCTTTACAAGGGAGTCCTTAATGCCGTTGTTATAAGTGCTCTGCATGAAAGTTGCCCTGTATTGGTCAGGGATTGATGCTTTAATAGCTTGTGTTTGCAACTGAGCCTTAACTTGGCATGTATAACTTGCATTGGCAAAAACACAGGTAATATGATGGCTCTCTTTCCTCACCCAGTTCATCAGCTTCCTTTTAAAACTTTCCATTCTCCCAGTGTTCCTTTAAACCACAATATTCCTTATAACAGGGTTAACTAAAGTACAGCCTCACTCTGTTTGCTGGTGAAAGAAATCGGTGTGTAATGCACTTTGGTGTTGTTCAGTTGATGCTAATGCATTTTGACAATAAGCCGACTGCTCTTTACTGTGTCAGTTGACCTAAAGAGAAACGTATTTTGAGAGTGCAAAGTTAGTAGATTTTTATGTTCTTAACTAGAAATGTTTTTGTGTTCCACCTGTTCTTAACTCTGAGGGTTATCACTAGAGACTTCATGCCACTGGGGATAGGAGGAAGAGCTCTGGCAGTGCAAAAGCTGTGAGCGCCATGTCAAAAAGTCAGATCCTATGATCTATATCAACTATGCAAATAGTTTTTATTACTCTGCATAACTTATTCTGGTTGTGCTAAAGCCGGAGTGGGAGCCATGTGGCCTCCAAATGTGTCTGGACTGCAGCGTTCAGAATCCCTCATCATTGATGGTGCTTGCTAAAGCTGGTAGATGTTATAGTGCAACAAGGTCAGGAGGGATACATGGTTCTTGTAAAAGCTGGTGGAAGGACGGGAGGAATATCCCTTTCTTGGGCAAGTTTCTGGAGTGCATGTTAGCCTCCATGCATTTTTTGGGGGGGTGTTCATGTTGTCTGTTGACTTATGCCAACCCCATCAATTTCATAGAGAGGGAGGAATGGATGGATGGATGGACAAACAGATGCTGGCATAAGTCTCTATCTGCCACACAGGAAAACTGCTTCCCTTCTAGTTGAGCTTCTGATTTCATGTTGTCCCCGTGCTTGCAAACTTGTCTTAGCACTTGTAAAGGACTAGAAACGTATTCCCCAAATACACATATTCTGAACAGAACATTCTTTTCTCTTTTATAGGATTTTTTGGTAGTATGTATGTAGAAATCAATTAATCTTAACAATGTAATTTCCGCTTCCCCAGTTTCTTTACATGATAGCTCATCTACTTAAGGGTGAAATGGGATAAAGCATGGGTTTTTCATGATGGAGAAAGTCCCATGTCCAGTCTTTGGCATCTCCAGTTTTCTTTTACAAGAACATAGAAAGCTACCTTATATTGAGATTCAGCACCTGGGTCCATCCCATCTATGTCTTCTATTTGTCTGTGTTCTTTCAGAAGGCAGCGGAGAGGCTCCGGCCTTTGGTGCCAATCAAATTCGTCATCTCCAGCCGGACTGATGCCGGGGTGCATGCCCTCTGCAATGCCGCCCATATTGACATAGAGAGGTCAGGAGGCAAGCCACCTTTCTCCGAAAGCATTCTTGTTGAGGCTCTCAACCGCAATCTTAAATCTGAGCCCATCCGGTGAGTTTCTTAGAACTATAAAGTACTTGATTGTTACTAAGTTTGGAGCATGTGTATAAAGGGCTTGGCCTGAGTTTCAAGACCATGGGGAAGATTGTTCTTTTCTCCCTATCGTGGTTGGAGGTACATCTGTTGGGGACTCAATAAAGATTCAGAATGGGGAGGGTAGCTATGAAAGAACTAGAAAAGATCCTAAAATGCAAAGATACACAACTGAGCACAAAAGTTAGAATCATACAAGCCATCGTATTCCCTATTACCATGTATGGATATGAGAGCGGGATCATTAAGAAAGAAGATAGGAGGAAAATCAATTTATTTGGGATGTGGTGCTGGAGAAGAGTGCTGAGCATCCTATGGACAGCCAAAAAGACAAATGGGTCCATGAATAGAGCAAGCCTGAAATCTCCCTGGAAGCCAAGATGATAAAGTTGAGGCTTTGGTACTTTGCTCATGTCATGAGAAGCAATGACTCATTGGAAAAGACAGTAATGCTAAGAAAGGTGGAAGGATGTAGAAAGAGAGGAAGGCTGCATGCTAGATGGATGAACTCTGTTAAGGACTCATAGGGCTCACATACATCCTAAGAGGCCAGAAGTTGTGCTAAAGCTGTGCTCCAGTCCTTAGGACTAGAGCATGGCTTTGGCGTGGCTTCCGGCCTCTTAGGACGCATGCATAATTTGAGCAGTATACCTCCAAAGTGACCCGAAACAGCTTTATTTTGGCTTGTGTGTTGAGGCCCTAAGCAGAGCAGTGGAGGACAGGGAGTCTTGGAGATGTCTCATCCACAGGGTCGCCATGGGTTGAGATCAACTCGAGGTTGGTTAACAACAACAACAACAACAACAAACCACCAAGGAGCCTCCTCTCTAGCAACCACTCATGACAAGTCAACCAACAGGGTCTCCAAAGATGATCTTTAATCACAGGCAGGTTTAAGCTCATGACTGGCTTTCTAACCCTGAAGATGTCTCGATAGATGTGTGGATCATCCTCAAAGGTCTCACCCACCCACCCTGGGGATCTATTTTGACAGCCCTGAACTAGACAGATGAGTAGATCTGTGTGACATTTATTTTCCACTACGGGCTCCAGCCGTTGTCATGGAATCCAAGTAACGTGGACACCATCCGAATTTAAGCACACCTACTCTCCAAAGGCACTCTTCCTTGGTGGAGAGGGCAGAGACAGGAGGAGATGGTGATGTTAGAGAGATGAATCTCATCACTTTCTCTTAAGATGTTACATAAACAGATTTATCCAAACCTAGGCTTTGTGGTACTGCCATACCAAAAGCTACAGCAAGGTGAAAACATGCTGCTCCCAGACTTTGCTTCTCATTCTTCTTAGGCCTTGGGTGCTTGTGCTCCTGTGATGGCAGCATAAGTTGTCTATCTGGTGCCAGCTGTCACCACAATTCAAATGCAGTTGTTCTTGCCATATCTACTGTATATACTCAGACATGAGTCTACTGTATATACTTATGTCTAAGTCTAGCATTTTTAGTTTAAAAAATTGACCCAAAAAACCTGATTTGACTTATCTAATGGTCAGTGTAAGTACCCAAAAAAGGAACCATCCCCTGGTGAAAGGCAAGAATATAATCTGTCCTGGAAGCACTGTCTACTCTCTAATCCATCCAACCTTTAGTGTGACCACAAACTTATAACTGCTGAAATTTTGTAGGCTCTTTGGCATCGTTCCCTTTGCTTCATTATTTAGATCCTTTGTTGCATGGCCCTACATTTTACCCTTGACTTATCCACAGGTCATATCAACATTTATAATTTTGGCCCCAAAACCTGCCCTCAACCTATACACGAGGTCGACCTATAGTCAAGTGTATGGTATGTAAAATTGGCTCCGTAAAGCTCTCAAAGAGATACTCTTTTTATCTACCCCACAGGGTTGGTGGTTAGATTAAAACCTGGAGAAGCAAAATGTACACTTCAGATGCAAACCTGTTAAAGTGGTTATTTGCTCCAGGGAGAGGCACTAGTGCAAGAGACACTAGTGCAGTGATGGAGAACCTTTTACAGACTGAGTGCCCAAACTGCAACCCAGACCCCACTTATTTATTGCAAAGTGCCACGTCTCACTGGCTTTCTAGTAAGAAACTCTGGCAAACTGTCCAAGGGCAATAGCATGTGTGCCCACAGAGAGGGCTCTGAGTGCCACCTCTGGCATGTGTGCCATAGGTTTGCCATCACTGCCTAGTGCATTCCCTTCTGTTTGGTAGGAGAAGAGAAGGGACTTGGACAGAAATCAACAAGAGCAGACTCCTTTCTTAAGGGAGCATGCCCTGTCATAGCTTTCAATGAACCTTGGTTTGTAACTCTGTAGCAGTGGTATCCTTGCCGCAGTTTAGCCCTACTTCCATTTCCTTTCTTCTTTCTGCTTGTCATACATTAGATTGTAAGGTCCTTGGGGCAGGGATCCTCCATTCAGGGGAAGTGCACTGCACACTGATCACAGAATCATTTATTGTTGCTGTGTGCTTTTAAATTGTTTCTGACTTATGGCAACCCCAAGACAACCTTTTCATGGGGTTTTCTTGGCAAGTTTCTTCAGAGGGGTTTGGCATTGCCATCCTCTGAGCCTGAGAGAGTGTGACTTACCCAAGGTGACCGAGTGGGTTTCCATGGCTGAACTGGGATTTGAACCCTGGTCTCCAGAGTTCTAATCCAGTGCTCAAAGCACTACACCATGCTGGCTCATGGAATCGTTCCTCCAACTTGCCATGGAGGAACGATGTGGCTGTGTACTTTAACAACAATAGCAGGAGGCGTTTGTCACCAGTTTGCCAGTGAACCGGAGTTGTTGCTTCCACAATGGCATTGTCTGCTGTCTGGCGGCATCAAAATTGTCTCAACAAAAGACAGATTAGGGGGATTCCATAAACCCCTGCTTCAGCATGGGACAAAAAAGTCCAGCTTCCCTCCCACTTTAAGCCTGTCACCTACTTTGTAAAGAACGTAGCAAGCATTTGTGACTATTGACTCTCCCCATTCTTTTCCACTCACAACCCAGCTGCTCACATCTGCTTTATTTTCTAATCTGCATTCTGTTTAATACTGCATGGCTGGCATGCAGACGCAGCAAGTTCTCCTCTTGGCAGGGCTGACCCTAGCCCTTCGATCCTCTTCCGCTCCTGGTTCTGTCCTCTTCCCACCCCCATTGAAAAGCACCTTCTGATAATACTTTATGTCAACTTTTATTAGTGTGTGTGCTCAATGCATTTCTCCTTGCCTAGTGGTTAGGCTTCACATGAGGTCCAATGTGGGGCAGAGAACAAGGATTTTATCCTGTTCTCCCAGCTGCCATGTCTGGAAGTACAATGTACAATTGTATTTTAGCTCTTATTTTTTTAAAAAAGGAACCATCCCCTGGTGAAAGGCAAACTATAATCTGCCCTGGAAGCATTGACATATCTCTCTTCTCTCATCCATCCAACCTTTAGTGGGAGCATAGTGATGCTTGCTGGAATTTTGTAAGTCCTTTGGTGTTGTTTTCCTTTGTTACATGGCCCTAAGTTTTACCCTCGACTTAGCCATGGGTCATATCAAAATCCATAATTTGGGCCCTAAAACTTACCCTCGACTTACACATGAGATCAACTTATAGTCAAGTATGGCTTTGATGCAACTTCCAGACTCTTCAATGCATCACCATATCACCAAAGTGACCTGAAGCAGCTTTATTTTGGCCTGTCTGTATAGGGCCTATATATGGTATTTTTACACCTCTCTAGGAATCTCCAACTCCTCCACTGTAACTCTGTAGTCAATATCTGCCAGAAGTTGATCATAGATTCATGCTGGAGGACCTACAGATGCCTCTGTTAAGGAAAAAGCAACATGGGATATACAGTGAATGAAATAAAACTTGTATGTGAGAGTCAGGATGACTCAGCAAAAGCAATTAAGAGCCACACAGGTGTATAAGGTAATGCAATTAACAAGTCCTAAATGCCAAGGACAGAAATGTAAAGTGGATAATTGAACACACCTGAGAATTGTTAAATGGTCAAGGCTGAGATGATGAAATCATTAATTCTGGGTAGAAACAAGAGAGCCAATGAGAATGGATGTACACGCCCACTGGGTGGATACTGACAAGAGTGGGTGGTATGATCCAAGGACTATAATAATGGCTATGATTCCCAATGTATTGTGTGGGTAGTAGCAGTGGATAGTAGTGAGGAGTATTGTTGTATTGGATAGTTTTGGAGCTGTATATAGTAGAATAAAGTAGATCTTTTATATAAGACTACTGAGTTGTCTGGTGTCTTGGGTGAAGATACAAGAGCCAGCTGGATCCTGAAGAAGTGTGAAGACTTCTGTGGAAGCAAGAGTGAGAAGGCTTGGAGAGTTTGTCAGGGTCTTCAGCCTATTCTCTGTAACTCTGCTGCTTTAGAGCAAAGCTTTATCCACTGGCCAAAACTGGTCAGTGCCAGTGCATAACAAGGTGGTGAGTTCGAGCCAGAGGTGAAGAGCAACAACTCCCATCATCCCTGACAGCCTCGACAAGTGTTTTCTCTAGGAACTTCTAGGTCAGGGGTAGGCAACCTGCGGCCCGCAGGCTGGATGCGGCCCGGCAAGGCCTTGGGACCCAGCCCGGTCCTGCCACCAATTGCCGCCAGGGCCTTTGGCGTCTCACGCGAGGGGCATGGTGGGGCAATTGTCTATGGAAGCCTCAGAAACATGCATTTATCTTAACATTTTTTTTAAAATCAGCAATTTTTTTCACGTGTCCTCCATTTTTTTTAAAAAGTGCCCTCCATTTGAAAATTTTGTCCTACATTTGTCCCAGCTTATTTATTTAATTTTTTAAAAAATATTTAATTATTTATTTTTTGGCTTCGGCCCCCCAGTTGTCCGAGGGACAGCAACCCGGCCCCCGGCTCAAAAGGGTTGCCTATCCCTGTTCTAGGTCTTCCAGCAAAACTCTATGGTCAACTTCTGGCAGAACTGTGCTGGAGGACCTAGAGATTCCTAGAGAGAACATACGAATCAAAACCGCAAGTGATCAAATTCGCAAAAGTCAAAGCCGCAAATGTGGAGGGCCGGCTGTATTTTGAGTTTGGACAGCAGAAGGTGGCCCAGCTGCTTTGTGTTTTGAGGGAATGGGTTTGACCAAGCCTAGGCCACGGAGCCTGAGAACGGCTGCTCCCTCTTTGTAAATATTGCCACTCCAAGGAAATGGCCTTGTACAATCACCCCTCCATTTTCGTGGGGGATCCATTCCGGATCCACCCCACGAAAATGGAAAATCACCGATATTGGAATCCCTATTGACTCCAATGGTAACCCGCTCCTGCACATGTTGCTGCGCATGTGCCTTGGGCTAATGCCCCATTGTGTCGCTCTCCGTTTGCCCTCACGTATTTCCAAGGGACATGGACTCTACATCCACAAAAACAGAGGGGCAACTGTAATAGTAAAGCCGGCTGTAAGTGGGGATATGACAAAAACCCAGGCCTTTTGAGCAGCTTGGCAGAGCATCTTGTTTTTGACAGACCTTGGAATGGAAAGCCAGGCTCTTTGGGAGATTTAGGGCTCTCTGCTCACTTCCTGACACCCCCCTCTTGCCATTTCTTCACTGGAGATTTCCTGCTTCAGCCTTGAGTCCCATACCAAGCCAATGGAGCCGCAACAGAGCTCTTAATCCACAAAAGTTGTGCTCTACTAACCATCTGAATGTCTGATGTATCTGTGGTTTGCTTCCCATCTTATTTTTGTCTCAAAGTGAAGGAATTCGAGCTGCCCCTCCATCCTCTCTGCCAAATCTTGGAAGGAACATGTTACACCGTTGTATAGAATGAGTTACTTCGAAATAGGGAAAGTAAACGAGTAATATGAAGTTACATGTCAAAAATATAGGAACATATGGGGGACACTATTTCAGTTACCCATAGATAAGTACCGTCGCTTCCTTATCTTTGGTGTTACGGAACCATTTTCTTACCCTTCAATGTATCATGGATGGCAACCAGGATATGTGTGGCCAAGCAGTCGCATAGTATGGTCAAGATGGCAGAAGGTAGAAATGAAGACGAATGCACAAGCGAAGAGAGGCTGCAGCAGTTGGCTTTTGCCTGAGCAACTGGGAAATGCAAGGCTCTGCCCCCATTTCTTCTTTCCTCCCACTGAGTTAATGAAATACAAAGTACTTGGGTACTGCAAACTTGAAGGCTTTCATGGCCAGCATCCATAGATCTTGTGGGTTTTTCGGGCTGTGTGGCCATGTTCTAGAAGAGTTTGTTTCCAACGTTTCGCCAGCATTCTCTGAAAACACCAGCCACAGATGTTGGCAAAACGTCAGAAACAAACTTCTAGAACATGGCCACATAGAACTACTTCAAACTCAGGCCCCATACAGACAGGCCAAAATAAAGCTGCTTCAGGACACTTTGGAGATATGCTGTTTAAATGATGCGTGCGTCCTAAGATTCGGAAGCTGCGCCAAAGTGTGCTCCAGTCCTTAGTACTGGATCTTGGCTTTGGCACAGCTTCTGGACTCTTAGTACGCATGCGTCATTTAAACAGCATCCCTCCAAAGTGACCTGAAGCAGCTTTATTTTGGCAGTCTGTATGGGGCCTCAGTTTGCAACAACTGAAATAAGCTGAAGACAAAGTGGGAAAGTCTGAAGAGGAGAGAGAAACAGGGACATTTGAAAAGTAGTGGAAAAAGGTGGGTACAAGAGAGGATTACTTGGGACACTTGGATAGTATGCATTTTATCTATATTGTTGGAAAAAAGGTCTGCTTATATAACTCTCAACCACAATGGAAAAAAATGACAAGAGACTTTGTTTCTGTTTATCTTCCCTCTTCCCTTGGTCTTTTGGGAGTAGGTGTGCTGAGACTTGGATTGTGCCCACATTAAAAGAGATTCCATGACAACGGCTGGAAGCTGTAATGGAAAAATAGCTGTCAGGCAAATCTAAGCATCTCCTGAGTTCAGGGCTGTCAAAATAACGCCTTCTACAAGCCCCCAAGATGACCTGAAAACACACACATTTTGGAACTATCATTATTGCTAGGGAGGAGGGAATCTTACCTAAGGGCACCCAGAACCCATCCAGAACCGCTAGTGTATTTATATATATTAGCCCATCTCCCATGCCAATCGAAAGCAGTAGCTTAGATTTCTAGAACTGCAGAATTTGCATTTCTGCAAATGCAGTAGGGCGTTTTAGGTGCAGAGGAGAAATGGATGGACATAAGAAGCAGCCTAGCTTCTGCGTGTGAGTTGCCGATTTCTAGGGTTTTCCTTGTCATTGGCTTGTTGCTATTCATAGAATCATAGAGTTGGAAGAGACCGCAAGGGCCATCCAGTCCAACCCCCTGCCATGCAGGAAATCCAGATCAAAGCATCCCCGACAGAAGGCCATCCAGCCTCCGTTTGAAGACCTCCAAGGAAGGAGACTCCAGCTTGGATGGCTACCTCTCAGGGGTGCTTTGATTGTGGGTACCTGCATGGCAGGGAGTTGGACTGGATGACCCTTGTAGTCTCTGCTAACCTTATGATGCTATGATGCTATGTCTTGTACAAACAAGTAGTGTGGAAACATAATTGTGATGGTGACGAAATGATCCACTACTAGTTGTCTGGAGCTGACCTTTCAATTAATACATGATGTTAACTATGTTCAAACCTACCGTCTTATATGCTAAATCCTAAATGGTTCCCACTTGGGTCCCTCATGGGTTTTCGACTTCCAGTCCCCAACCATCAGGGATTCTGGAAGGTGAACACAACTAGAAGGCCAGAGATGGTGAACCACTGCTGTAGTCAGTGTATGTGTTCTTGCTGCACACCTTATGACCGACAAAGTGGCAGTGCTGAGACCATGATCTAGGTGTCTTTAGTGGTTCCTTTCCTCTCTGCCTGACCCCCCCCTTGCTCTTATCTGCTCTAAAAGGATTTTACACGGCCAGTGATCCTATTACGCCCCAGAAGCTAATCTGCCTGGAGGCGCTTAGCGGCCACCTCCCCTCGCCAATGGCCCGTCATGCTCCATTTTTTTCCGGTGGCCTCGCTGCAAGCTTAAAGGTCTGGGCCTATGCAGAGCCATTTTGTTGTCATGGTGATTGGCATTAAGGGGGACCCATACGCTTACCCACCTGTTCCTTCTTAACAGTGGCAGCGTTTGCTGCCAATTGGGCAGACAAAAGGCCAGAACATCTGTTTGAATTGTTCTGTTTTTCTCGGTGTTGTCCACAGGAGATATCTGCAATGGGAGTGGAGTGTGTTTCTAGGAGGCAGACCCTTTCCCTGAATTTTGGCTTCTGCGACACACTTGAAAGCAAAGCAGGATCAGCCTTGTTTAGTACTTGAAAGGGAGACTGCCAACCAGGTGCTATAGGGCACTGATATATTATAGGAACTGGCGAAACCATCTCTGAATATTCCGTGCCTAAGAAGATCCTATGAAATTCACGGTGTTGATGTAGGTTGACAGGGAACTTGAAGGCACACACACACACACACACACAATGTTGCTTGTGGTGCTCAGGGTCGGCAGAGTGAAAACTAGAGAAGACTCCTGTACTTTTAACCATCAGCAGGTGTTGCTTTCATTTTTACAGACTGCCAACCCTAGTGGTGCTAAACCTCAAAATGGCCATGCCGTATATTCTGTTCTCTTCATAAGAGTAAAAAGCCGCTGGGACCATTTTATTGTCATTGTTATTCACACTGATTTAGCCTTCAGGGACAATAGACTAGGGCTCCCAGATCAGGACAAGGGGTGGCATCACAAGGGGTATGCCTTGGGTCCCGTTCACACTTACAGCACTATTATTCCACTTTCAAACTCCCTAGTTCCATTCTATTAAATCCTGGGATTTGGAGTTTGGTGAGACACTCGAGCTCTCTGGCTAAGAATGCTAAATGCCTGTCTTAAAGTATAAATCCCATGATTCTATAGAATAGAAACATGGCAGTTAACCTGGAATAATAATGCTATAATTTTCATAGAATCATAGAGTTGGAAGAGACACCAAGGGCCATCCAGTCCACCCCATTCTGCCATGCAGGAAATCTAAATCAAAGCATCCCTGACAGATGGCCACCCAGCCTCTGTTTAAAGACCTCCAAGGAGGGAGAGTCCACTACACTCCGAGGAAGGAGTGTGTTTCTCTGTCGAACAGCCCTTACTGTCAGGAAGTTCTTCCTAATGTTCAGGTGAAATCTCCTTTCCTGTAACTTGCATCCACTGTTCTGTGTCCTGTTCTCTGGAGCAGCAAAAAAACAGACTTGCTCCCTCCTCAATATGACACCTCTTCAGATACTTAAACAGTGCTATCATTTCACCTCTTAACCATCTCTTCTCCAGGCTAAACATACCCAGGCCCATACGTCTTTCCACATAAAGCATGCTTTCCAGGCCCTTCACCATTTTGGTGGCCCTCCTTTGGACACATGGCTCCAGTTTCTCAACATCCTTTTTGAATTGTGGTTCCCAGAACTGATCACAATATTCCAGGTGGGGCCTGACCAAAGCAGAATAGAGTGGCACTATTACTTCCCTTGATCTAGACGCTATATTTCTATTGATGCAGGCTAGAATTACATTGGCCTTTTTAGTTGCCACATCACACTGTTGACTCATATTCATCGAACCAGTTGGAAGAGACCGCAAGGACCATCCAGTCCAACGCCATTCTGCCATGCAGGAAATCTCAATCAAAGCATCCCTGACAGATGGCCATCCAGCCTCCGCTTAAAGACCTCCAAGGAGGGAGACTCCACTACACTCTGAGGAAGGAGTGTGTTCCACTATCAAACAGCCTTTACTGTCAGGAAGTTCCTCCTAATGTTGAGCTGGAATCTCTTTTCCTGGAGTTTGCATCCATTGTTCTGGGTCCTAGTCTCTGGAGCAGCAGAAAACAAGTTAGCTCCCTCCTCAATATGACATCCCTTCAAGTATTCAAATTGTGGTCTATTAGGACTCGTAGTTTCCTTTCACATGTACTGTCCCTCATCCTATATTTGTGCATTTCATATTTTTCTGCCTAGATGCAGTACCTTACATTTCTCTGTGTTGAAATTCATTTTGTTAGTTTTGGCCCAGCTTTCTAATCTATGAATGTCATTTTGAATGTTGATCCTTTCCTCTGGTATTAGCTACTCCTCCCAGTTTGGGGTCATCTGCAAATCTGATAAGCATGCCTTCTATTCTTTCATCCAAGTTGTTGATAAATATGTTGAATAGATATCGAAAGATGTTGAACTTGATGAAGTTTCCAAACAATTTCCAAAGACAGCCCCATGTATGTTACAGTCCAAGTAAGATGCAATGAAAGCATGTGATTGTGAGAATGAGGCTGCGTAGCCAGAGAGCAACATATTTTGGAGTACAGGTCTTGGCTTGGATAGATAGAAATATCTAGAAAATCATGTATTTTGAAGTAGCATGCTTACAAAAAGTATTCAATGAAGTGTTGAAAAATCCCCTTTTATGAAAGTATTATAAACGTTACAGTATTCAAAGTTAATGATGCACAAAGGAAAGAAGACAGGCTAATTGAATGCAAACATAATATAGTTTTTAAAAATCTAAAATATTGCAGGTTGCTTTATAAATAGGATGGAGCAAACTTATGAATGAACACATGTGAAATGGACTGGAATTAGAGTGATCCGTCAATCCATAATTATTGCTGGATTTTCTAAATGCGATTTAGCATGATGCTATTTCTTCACATTGGTTCAAAAGCACAGCCAGCTGTGTTTGCAACCATGAGCCGGCAGTAAACTCCTATACACCAGAATACTTTCATGCTGGTGTTTTTGGTTACTTCCCTAACAGAACTGATGTTGAGTGTCTTCTTTTCCATTGTAAGCTTCATATTTGACCAACGAGACGCCACCGTTCTCACCAACTACAGTTGCTCTGAAAGGAGATTAGGCAAATCCATAGCTAAATGTAACACCTATGTTCAGTGGCAGTATATCTTTGCCTACCAGATGTGAGCAGGAAATTATGCCATGTGTACAAAAGTTACTTTTGTATATAGGAAGCCTGAAAATCTCCCAGCCAGCATGCTATTGGATGGATGGATAGATAGATAGATAGATAGATAGATAGATAGATAGATAGATAGATAGATAGATAGATTCAAAGCTCAGCCTGTTCCCTTCCTGGAAGTCCAGAGGTAGAGGCATGATGACAGTAGTCCACTCCTGCCATTGTACCTGGAAACTGTTCTTCAGAACTACACTGAACAACCCATTCTTTACTATGATGGCCAATGAGAATTTCCTTTGTACATTGGATTAAAAGTCTGTCTGACCTATGGGGGGAACAAAGGCATAGGCTTTGTACCCCTTTCCAGTGCCCCTTTTCTACAGCCCTATGAGCCCTCCAGGGTTCACCACCAAGAAAGAAAAAAGACAGTTGCCAAAATGGAGGTTTCCCACAGCTGGAAGCCTCTATGAGTCGTGGTTTGAGATTCACAAGCTTTGGGAAAGAAGTCTCCGAATTCATTTCAGCCTTTCCTCCCATTTGGGGGCCCTCTTGGCTATGCAGGATGCTGGGAGCTATCATCCTCAAAAGGAATGTTCTGAGCTTTCTTCTAAGTATCCTCAGCTGAGACTGCAGGAGTGAAACTTTTCCCACTGATCTGCAAATCACCTTCTGGAGTCGGAAGAGACAGACAGCTGTCCAGTAGGGATCTGGAGAGCCACAGCTGGGATGCATCTTTGGCCGCCTCTTGCCCCAAGCTGCCCAGGAACAGCTCCTTTACCCTGGTTGTTTTCAGAGGATTGGTAATCACTTTGCTGCAGCAGCTGTGGGGAGAGATGGCGAGAGAAAGAAACTAGGTCATTCTTTCCACCCCTCCCAGCCAGTCGTCTTTATGACACGTCTGCATTGCAGCCGTGTCGGAGCGCACAGCGCTTGCAAGACTGAATCCGTCTGGGGCCAGACAAGGAAGGCCGGCTTCCCTGAAGCACTGTGGGGAAGCCAGGGGCCTAATGCTCGGTGAAGCTGTCAACCTGGATCTGGCTCATGCTGCTTCCGACTTGAGGGCCAGGGCTTTTCGGAGGTTCCTCCAGACTAGGGATGCCAGAATGAAAATTGGAGAGGACACCTGTACCTTTAATGGCTGGTTAAAGAGGAATCTCAACAAGTGTTGGTTGTTACCTGGTTGCCTGACAAGCAACACTTGCTGAAATCCCCTCTTCTGCACTTGAAGGCACGTGAGCACTCGCCTTTTCACTCTGGCAACCATACCCCAGACAAATAAGAAAAGTACCCATACATAGAAAGCTAGTGTTTCAGGGAACAGGGCAGACTAGATTCTTTCAGTGTATAAGGATTTCCTTTTGCAGGAGTGTGGCTGACTATTATCCGAAAGAGACAAAGTTATACCACCATACCCTTTATCTCATCTGATTTTGGAAGCTACATGTTTGAAATGGTCCAAAGCATATTGATCACAAAGTATTTGTATGAGCCCTGGTGACGCAGTGGTTAAATTCCAGTACTGCAGCCACAAGGTTGTGAGTTCAATCCCAAGGCTCCAAGGTTGACTCAGGAACGTTACAGACCGCCTAAAAGCAGCAGTCTGCCGGTGGCGCCAGTTGCTGCATCTGGGGACTGCAGCGGCCAAACCGTGCGATTCCCGGGCGCAGCCGAAAAGAAGCTCCGAAATGGCGCTTCTTTTTGCGCCCCGGAAGTGGCGCCACGAGGCGCTAGTCATGCACTCGCAGCGTTACTTCTGCCGCGCGACGTCCGGAAGCATTGCGTCCGCAACGTCAAAATTGCGGTCTCTTGTGGTCTCTTCCAGCTCTACGATTCTATGATTCTATGATTAATGAAGAATGAACACAATGGAACTAATGTCCTTCTGGATGCTGCCTTAGATTCCATTGATTGATTGATTGATGGATGGATGGATGGATTGCACTTCTCTCCTGCCTTTCTCCCAAAATGGGATCCTTTGAAAAGGGATTAAAGTATGGCTGGATAGAAGACAGATCTAGACATGCTTATATTTTGACTAATTGGTTGACTGACTGACTGATTCGATTTATTCTTCTAGCATGGGTCCTAAAGCAGCTTACAATAATTTAAAATAAAATATTAGCTAAAACCTTATTTTACAGAAGTTAAAAAAAAGAATTAAACAGCAATTCTGTTAAAATGTGCATGCTTAAAACTACCAAGTGTCTGCTAGAGGCCGTTTGCTTCTGTCCGTTCAAATCTAACCCAAACAGGAAACATTACCTGCACCAACACCTGCATCTTGGCAAATCATCCTTATCATTTTTCTGTCTTCCTCAGAGTCCTTGGTGCTCGCCACGTCGGGGACACTTTCCACGCACGTTTCTCAGCCTTATCGAGGACCTATGTTTACCGGGTAGTAACTGGTTGCTGTTGCCCTTCTGAACTGCCCATCTTTGAACAGAACCTCTGTTGGGCGACACATAGAGGGTGAGTTTCTGAAGTCTGACAGAGATATTCTGCAACTGCCTTCCTTCACCACACAGTCACACTAGGCATGTGGATGTCAATTCAGTTTCAGGTTGAGAAGCTGAATCTGAAAGTGATGGGTGTCTGCATCAAGAACATGCCCTCCTAATCCTAATAGTATCCTGCATGGTACACATAGCTACAATACTGTAACCATGCTGCGACATCTCCTAAAACCAACCTTAAAAGCCAGGGAGCCCTACCAAACAAAGGAGTTCTGCAGCACTGGCAAGCGAAGTGTAGTGGGATAACACACATGGGTGACTGGAAGTGACATTACATCACATTGGATGTGCTGAAACACACTTATGTGTCCTGTTTGGCAGGCACAGGAGGGAATGTCCCCCACGCCTTCCACAGTTTCTCAAGCCTTGGAAGAGCAAGATATCCAGTGCTCTCCAAACATTTTTGGTGACAATTCCCATAATTCCCCAGCGTAGAGGGTGAGGTCCTCCTTAGATTGGTGACTGATGGTCCTTGTTATCCAAAACATCTCTAGAAGACATCAGGTTGTTTCCCTGGTGCAAAACAATGGTCACGATCCAATGCCCAAGTGGAATTTTGACCCATCTCTTCCTTGCCCACCCGCTCCCACCCCTCTAATCCTCCTTTTAAGCTACTGCAATCCTCCCCAAACACAGTGGAGAGCATTACACAAGAGTGATAGGGAATTCCAGCCTCTGAAATGACCAAAAAGAAACATTGACTTACAATGTAAGTTGCACTTATGCCTGCATAAGTTGCTAACTGGATGGATGGCAGGTGATAGTTCACTTAGTGGCACAACATTTAGGCCAGCTGCCTGTGATCCTTACCTCTACCCCACTGATTCCTTCTGCCTCCTTGTTTCAGCCATCTGAACCTGCCAGCCATGCAAGAAGCAGCAGGACTCCTTCTGGGCACCCATGACTTCAGCACCTTCCGCTCTGCTTCCTCTGAATTACCCATGAAGAACCCAGTCAAGACCCTTAACTGGCTGGAGGTCAGACCTGCTTCTGGTTTCTTGATGCACCATATCAAGAATAGGTGAGAAGGGGAGTCAATTGGGACAGGTTGCACTGCTCATTCTGCACCATTTTTGGAGGCTTTCCCATAATTTCCTTCTGCTGTTTGTAACTCAAGGCAAAGGAGCTATGCAGGATACAGGAACAGAGGGAGCTGCATTGTTTCAATGTAGGCTTAGTTCAAGTATACTTCTCTCTTCATGCATCTGAAGAACTAGGCTACAAACGTTTTTGCTACAACTTCTTTCACACAGTTAGTCTTAAAGATGCTATCATGTAGGTTCCTGGGCCTATGCTGGCTGGGGATCTTGGGCCTATAGTCATGCAAATGGGTGGGTGGACATCTAAATGAAGGCATTGCAGTCCCAAATAAGAATTTGGGGTCCCTTCAGTGCCCAAATTTCTAGCATTGCAATAACTGAAAACATCAGTTACTTAGAAATACTGTTTAGGCATCCAAAAAAAGGTGCAGACACAGTGACCAAGGGCATGCAAACCACAGCAAATGTAAGAGCTCCAGGTGTGAACAGTTTTAAATATCTCACACTCTCTGCAATGCTAGAAATTTGGAAACTGGAAGGAAATTTCATGCAAGGACACAATTTTTCAGTGCCTTCATTTTGGCCCTTCCATAGCACCACCACTGGCTGTAGTTGAGCAGCCCCTGCTCTGGGTGCTTTGGCACCATTTCTCAGCCAGCTAGATTTTCGCTACTCTGGACGACCCCCAAATCAAAAATATGGTGAGGAAGAATGGACTGCCACACGTGGCCATTCTGACTGTAAGGAGCCCATTTCTCCCCAACATGACCTGGGCCCTCCAGTGTGTGGCATTATTCGAATCCGCTTCTCATGTTGCTTGGCAACTCACTGCTTGCAAGATATGGCCTGTTCTAACAGAGACTCTTAAAATGCCATCTAAGCCCCCAAATGTAGAAGTGATGTTCAGTGTCTCGGAGTCAAAGTGGAGAAATCCCAAGGGGAAAATGCTGGAGGATAATTTAAATGCAGAGACTGCAATATAATTATTCCTGGATGCCCAAGATTTTTTTTTCCTTTTTAAAAACCAAACATTAATGTAGATTAATAAAACACAGGACCTTTTTCTGTGAAGCACAAAAGGATAAAGAGCTTCCCAGCTGATTCTTCCTGGAATCTAGGGCTGCATCCACACTGCAGAAATAATCCAGTTTGACACCACTTTACCATGGCTCAATGCCGTGGAATTTGGGAATGGTAGTTTGCTGTGGCCCCAGAGCTCTGCTACAACAAACTATACTTCCCAGAATTTGTAGGATTAAACCATGGCAGTTAAAGTGGTGTCAGACCGGATTATTTCTGCAGTGTACATGCAGCCTAAAGCCTGTTACAGACTGCCAAAATAAAGCTGCTTCGGGTCTCTTTGGAGGTATGCTGTTTAAATGATGCATGGATCCTAAGAGTCCGGAGGTCGTGCCAAAGCCACACTCCATTCCTAAGCACTGGAGTGCAGCTTTGGTGCAGCTTCTGGATTCTTAGGATGCATGCATCATTTAAACAGCATACCTCCAAAGAGACCCGAAGCAGCTTTATTTTGGCAGTCTGCAACAGGCCTAAGTTTTCAAGGGATAGGGATTTATTCTTTAACAAATGTTTTGGCAAGGAAAGGAGAGGATGGCTGAGGACAGCTGCCCAGGCAAAAGCTTGGGAAGAGGAGCGATTGTGAAAGGGCCATGAGCTGTCCCTAGTACTGAAAGTGCATCCCCTGGCCTTCCATGCATCCATAGCTCAGACAGTGTTCACATTTATTTGTGCATGAGGTTTGAAGTCTGTCTTCCTTCCCAAGACTGGGATTTGAGACAGTTCAGTGTGCAACAGAATACAGCGCTCCTGCGTTGTACGCTGGAGGCCATGCCGGAAAAAATCCTCACATGCCCTGGAAGAAGTAATGAGGTACATGCTTGTGGCGTGCGCGCTGCGCCATGGGCACAAGCCCCATTACTTCTAATGGGGCTCGTGCATACACATTTTTTCCCTTACATGGGAGGGTCCAGAACAGATCCCCCACATCAGGGAAGGGCCCACTGTACAATTATACCACCAAAATGCATGTATTATAATACAAATGTGATAAAACAATAACAAGCATTAGAAAATTTAATGATCCGTCAGGAAAATAAAGTATAGTTGAAAAGCCCCCTTTTCAGCCAGCTATGCTTTCCAAAGGCTGACTTGGATGAAAATGTCTTTGCTTGCTGGGGCCAGCCTAGCATTCAGTGGAAGGGAGTTCCATAAGCTGGGAACAGCCACTGAGAAGGCCATCCCTTGAATCACCATCAGACAGTGACACGTGCCTCGATTACATCCCATTTGGATTACTGTAACACATTCTGTGTGGGTCTGCTTTTGAAAATGGTTCAGGAATGTTAGCAGGTCTCAAGTGCTGCGGACGGGTTGCTGACTGAGGCAGCTTATGGGGAGCATATAACCCTTTTGGTGAAACAACCTGACTGGCTGCTGATCTGGAATAAGCCATTAGAATCCCAGATCTGTAGCAACCCCTGCACTTTCCTCTTCAGATTCTTCTCAATATGTGGCTTCTTGTACAGTCAGCCCTTACCATCCACAGATGCAAGCATCTGAGGATGGCAACCCCGTGTTGTCCCCAATGCATGTGCCGCCATTGGAGACAACAGAACTTAAGCACCAGTGGATTTTGTTATCTGTGGGAGGGTCCAGAATGGATCCCCTGCAGATACCAAGGGCCGACTGTAATGTGGTGGGAAATTTACTCCACCTGCTAAACTAGTTCCATGACCTGAACTGCTAACTGACACATCTGGCCTTCGCTCCGTTCCATTTTCCATCTGGCTTCAGTTGGTAGGCCTTCTCCTAGTAAAAAAAGTTACTTTTGCATGACTATAGGCCCAAGATCCTCAGCCAGCATAGGCCCAGGGACCTACATGGCTTGGGTCCAGGGTATTTGGAAAACCCCTTCTCCCTATGTGAACCTGTCCATCCTCTAGATTTGCAGGGGAGGCACTTTGTCTCAGTCTCACCACCCTCCTTGCTGAGGACATGGAAGAGAAGCTTCTCGGTGACTGCTCCCAAGTTGTATTTCAGAGGAAGGAACTGGCCAAACCACCTCTGAGTATTCCTTAGTTATGAAAACCCTGAAGTCGACAGGCAATTTGAAGGCATGTAACACACCCAGGCAAAACATTCCCAGATGTGGGAAGGATTAAGCTCAATGTGTTAGTCTCATTGCTGTCACCAGGTAGATGTGAGAGATTGCAGGTGGGCTGGAGAAGGAAAAAACAGTAAACTAGAACAATTGGAGTCTGGTGTGGGTGTTTTTTGTTACCTAAAAAGCTATTTTAGTCAGGAAGAAACTACATCCAGTCCTTGCTATTAGCTGGGGTTTGGTTGCAGGACCTCCATGGATACCAAAATCCATGGATGTGCCGCAAGCCCCATTATATGCAATGGTAAAATGGTGTCCCTTATATAAAAAGGATTGCTTTTTGGGATCAAGCTATGGATGGTTGAATCCAAGAGTTCAGAATCCATGAATACGAAGGGCAACTATACAGTTCAGTTTTATCATGTGATTTAACTGTTGGGGTGATAGAAGGTTAGATCTGGATTTAATGATCGATCTCTGAGCAGGATGTTCAGGGACAGTTGTCTGTTTGCTATTGCTTAACAATAGCAAAAATGGTCATTTAAAGGAAAATCTGGAACCAGCCATTAGAATCCCAGATCTGTAACATGCTCCAGCTTCTTATCTTTTTTTAATTGTGGTGCCCAGAACTGGATACAGTATTCCAGGTGAGATCTGACCAAAGCAGAATGGAGTGGCGCTATAACTTCCCTTGGTCTAGACACTATACTTCTATTGATACAGCCTAGACTTGCATTGGCCTTTTTAGCTGCTGCGTCACACTGTTGACCCATGTTCAACTAGTGGTCTACTAGGACTCCTAGATCCCTTTCACTCCTCCCATAAGAGATTAATTTTTCAAGTCGCCTCCCCTAACCTGGTCAACTCAGTTTGGGTTGTACTAAAATCCATAGGGATAGGAGAGTCTAAGGATAGTAGGAATTGTAAGCCATGGGAAATGCAGTTCTTCAGAGGTCTACCAGCAGTGTTTCATATGTCCTCACCATTTTGAAACGTCCTCTTAACCCTCTTGGCCTGTGGAAGGGATGGCGAATGTGTTTGGAGCATTAATTTCATCCCTAGGCATTCCTCACCACACACCAGAATTGGTACAACATAAGTTTACTACCAGGTTCTACCAAAGCTACAAACACCCCCTCATCACACACACTCAGCAAAGGATTCTCCCAAGCGTGTCGCTTTGTTTGTCAGAACTGCTGACGCTTCTCTCGGCCCTGCTTTCAATTGCTGAATGGCCAAATGCGTTCCGCAAAGCCCAGTGGAAAGGCCTCCCTCCATGAAATCACATCTGAGGTATTAGTGGCCTATTATTCCACCTTGGTTTTTGTCAGCATTGTTTAGCATTGAATTGCTTTGCGCTGGGTGGAGTAGGGACAGAGTAATGTGATGGAGAGAAAAGCCAAAGTGTGATGATGAATCTTGTTTCTCATCAGTTTGTTTTGTACGCATGAGCATATCTTCCTTGAATTTCCTGAATACCTTTTACTGCTTTGTGCTGGCTGTGTGCCGTAATAAATGTTGTTGTTGGTGGTGGTGGTTACAACAACAACAACAACAACAACAACAATACCAGAAGTCTTAACATTCTTGCAGTAAGATGGCAAGGAGGGTGCCATTCTAAACCCCTCTAGGAAGGACCAATAAAGTCCATGTCCGCCTTCCTCTGAGAATCTGGCTTTTATCTGGTTCATTGGGCTTCCTCAGGTAGCCTCATCCCCTTCCTGATAACACCATCTGCCATTGTTTGGTGTTTTCACAGCTTTGGAATGAGTGTCTTCCCACTGTAATCCCCACCTAAGACTTAGTCATTGGCCATAAGATCTAAATCATGCAGTCATTTTGGCCCCATCAATTTTGTCTTTGCCCAACCACTGGGAAAAGGTTCCCTATTCTGGATCAAGTGCAGAGATGGACACTTTTCCCCACGTCTCCTTGTTGGCCACATCTCCTACTGCAACCCAAACATACCAAAACATTTGAGTGGGGTGGGGAGTTGTCGTCCAAAACATCTGGCAGGCGAAAGCTTCCTCCATCTCTTTCTTATTGTATCATGTAAGCACCACCATTCTCTTGCTTTATCAGTACAGGTTGAGTTTCCTTTATCCAAAACGGTTGGGACCAGAAGGGTTTGGGATTTGGGCATTCAGAAGCAAATTCCATGACTGTGTGCAAAGATGTGTGGCTCTGTTTTAATACTTCACTTTCTCTTTTCCAGGGAGCTGAAGTTTTGGGAGCTAGAATTCACCAGCAAGTCATTTCTCTACAAGCAGGTATGGTGAGATCTATGGTGCGTTACACACGCGCCGAAAGTACATCTTAGGGTTAGGAAGGGGCGTATTAGGGTTAGAAAGGGGCATCTATTCTAGACGCCCCTCAACCCTAGTACGGACTGGGTCTGTACAAAATGGCGGCACCCGTCCACACAGGCGCTGCCATCTTCACATCGCGGACGTGTAGCGTCCAGAAATCGTGTGGCGGAAGTGATGCCGCGAGTGCGCGACTAGCACCTCGCAGTGCCACTTCCGGGGTGCAGAAAGAAGCGCCATTTTCGGGCTTCTTTTTTGCTGTGTCCGGGAACTGCGCGGTTTGGCCGCTGCAGTTCCCGGATGCAGCAACTGGCAGCGCTAGCAAACCGCTGCTTTCAGGCAGTCTGTAACTGAAACCAGTTTTATTTTTCCTCTGCCCCACTTACCGTACTTTAGAGTATTTTTAACTGACCAGTGCATAAACTGACCCTTACCTTTTGATAGCATATCCAGGAGTAGCTCTCTTGGTCCTGCTGCAAAGTACAGTAACATCCAAAACCCACAAAACAGTGATACCTTGATTGAGCCAAGCGAAATGCACAAAACATGTTTTACAAGCTTTCGAAGGTCCATTGGCTTCAAAGGTCCATTGGCTTTTTCATCAGACAAAGGTGTTAAAAATCACACAGGACAGAAAAAATATGATGTTAGTCACAAGCCTGCATTTTGTCAAGATATAGCTGTTTTCAGTTCAGGTGTTATGGATAGACAGCTCCTCCTTCTCCTGGTCATGTAGGTACTCCAGGAGATAAAATTTGAGTTCCATTAGCAAGACAAAAAGAGATGCTCCTCTTGAGATCCATGTTGCCTCCATTCTTTATGAAGCTTCAAGCTCCTTTGTTACCTTTTACTTCTACTTACCTTTTGATAATGTCTTGAAAGGCAGGCTGGAAGAGTGTCAGAGTCAGTGTGCCATAGCAGACTGAGTAATGGACTAGGACTAAGACCAACCAAGGTTCAAATCCCTACTCAGCCTTGGAAATCCACTGGGTGATGTTGGGCAAGTCATGCTTCCTCAGCCCCAGATGCAGGCATGGGCAAATATCCTCTGAAGAAACCTTGCCAAGAAAACCCTAAGAGAAGGTCACTGTACATTAGAATTGACTCGAAGACACAGAACACACATACATGTGGAACATGTGTCAACAGTGCAATGTGGCAGCTAAAAAGGCCAATGCAATTTTAGGCTGCATCAATAGAAGTATAGTGTCTAGATCAAGGGAAGTAATAGTGCCCCTCTATTCTGCTCTGGTCAGGCTCCACCTGGAAGACTGTGTCCACTTCTGTCTCATGTAAACTCAACCACCCTCTTGTTTTATCAGTACAGGTTGAGTGTCCCTTATCCAAAATGCTTGGGACCATTTTGGGGTTTTTCAGATTTGCAAATACTCCAAAGGAGATTGGACCCAGGTCTAAACATAAAACCCTTTTATGTTGCATATCCACTTGATACACATAGCCTGGATATAATTTTATACACAATATTCTTAATAACTTTGTGCACAAAACAAAGCTTGTGTACGTCGAACCATCAGAAAGCAAAGGTGTCGCTATCTAAGCTATCCATATGAATCATTTTGGATTTTGAAACAGTTTCAATTTCAGAATTCTGGATAAGAGAGACTCAACCTGTACATAGAATATGTGAAAACTGGGCTGGGGGGTATTAAAACCAATATGCCTTTAAAACCCTGAAAGAACATGGTCTTTGCTGGGCTCCGGAAGAAGGTGCCTGTTGACCTTTTCTTAATGTCTCGGCTGATGTTAACACATTAGGCGCTAACTGAATGTTTCCATGTTCAATGCATTGAAGCGGAAATGTAACCACAGATATTGTTGCATCTTGCATATGCTGCAGTTCTGTCACAATGCAAAAAAGGAACATATTAGGTAACAAATTGATCATCCTGGGAAACTTGTCCATTTATTGGGGAGGGCATCAAGTTAGTAATGCTTAAGGCTGTGAAGAGGATTTTATTAAACCATGAGCCCACATCTGAAAAGTCAGAATCCAGAGACAGTGGGCTGACTTTTCCATTGGTGAGAGGGCCTTGATGCAATTTAAAAAGAGAAGGAAAAGAAGGGTAGATTTAGCAGAATGAGAGGGATTTTAATTTGCATAATATATACTGGTTGCACAATCTGCTTTTTCTTAGCAAAAGATTTGCATTGCCAGGTTCAGAATTTCTTTTAGGTTCAGGCACAGCGGAATAACTTTTCTCCCTTGGGATGAGAAGAATTTTTGATGCAAAGCCACACCAGATCAGAAAGTGATTTTTAAAAAAGGCCAAGTTTGCCTTGTTGTGTAGGCAAATGCTGTACAGTCTGACGGATCAGGGACAGAAAGGTAGACAAGTAAAGAGATTTAAACAGAACAAAAATGTTCTTTGCAAAGCCAGTGTGTAAGTGGGTGGCAGGCACCCTCTGGCGGTGATTTCCAGAGCAGTTGCTTGTGCTTATCCATCGTTGCTCAAACAAAAACGTAGTGCACTCCTAAAGCTGGTGAAGAATATGTTGCAGGACATAGTCCCCTAACTTGTCCCCTTTAGAGGTAGTTCAACTACAACTCCCACCACCCCATCAGCTCCACTTGGCTGGGGATGATGGAGACCACAATCTAAACATGAGTCAACAGCACCTAAGAAACTTAGTGCAATTCTAAGATGCATCTTAGAATCATAGAGTTGGATGGGACCCCAAGGGCCATCCAGTCCAACCCCATTCTGCCATGCAGGAACTCTCAATCAAAGCATCCCTGACAGATGGCCATCCAGCCTCTGTTTAAAGACCTCCAAGGAAGGAGACTCCATTACACTCTAAGGGAGCATTTTCCACTGTCAGACAACTCTTACTGTCAGGACGCTCCTCCTAATGTTAAAGTGGAATCTCTTTTCCTGTAGCTTGCATCCATTGTTCCAGGTCCTGTTCTCGGGCGCAGCAGAAAACAAGCTTGCTCCCTCCTCAATATGACATCCCTTCAAGTATTTAAACAGGGCTATCATATCACCTCTTAACCTTCTGTCCTCCAGACTAATAGTGGTTACGTCGAAAGACATGATAGTCCCACTCGATTCTGCTTTCAGCAGAGCTCACTTGGAATATTGTGTCCAGTTCTGAGCATCACAATACAAGAAGGGTGTGGACAAGCTGGAGAAAGTGTGGTGGTGGTGGTGGTGGTGTTTTTGTGCCTTCAAGGCGTTTACAAGTCGTGGCGACCCTAAAGCGAACCTATCATGGTTTTTTCCTGGCATGTTTCTTCAGCGTTTAAACATCTATAAATAATTCCTATGCACTGTGGGTGTTGGAAATCTTCTCTGAGAAGTGTGACATTGAAGGTGGGCAAGCAGAGAGCAGACAGAGCTATGATCCTCCCCTGTTTATTTCTGTCTCTATATTTCGCCTAGTTAGAGGGGATGCAGTTGTGGTTGGTTGCTTTCCCTTTTCACTTTCCTTTCCCACACTTTTGGTGTGTCTGTATTTGTGTCTTTTAAAATGACTCTCTGCCCTTTATTTACACCTCTGCAGACAGCAAAACCTGATGGAAATAAGTAAGTCATAACATGTTTCCTGCTGCTGTTGCAGTTTGATAAGTACATAGGAACTGAATCTGAGCATCAGATTAAAGTGCAATCTTGAGCATGTGTGGGGTGGTGGTGGTCATGCACCATTCCGCAAAAGGAAAAAGTATGTGTTGCAATTATTTCCTTTCTGAAATCAAGAGGGCATGCTTCTGGCCGAGTGAAACATAATTTTAAAATTAATTAATGGGTTAAATATGAAGGTCCTGCTAGATTGTAGCAAAAGTATCTCTCTTTATCCATTTTTCCCTTTGTGCCACAGAATTAGGGGCTACACTGCTTAAAAAGTGGGTTCTGTGGCATCAAGAGAAGTAGCTGTGTGGGTCATGCTTGTCTACCAATGACAGATCTTTTCTGTTGCCCCCATTTCAGAGCTTCTCCTTCTTGTCGTTCCAGGTGCGCCGCATGGCTGGTGTGTTGGTGGCCGTGGGCCAAAATCGCCTGGAACCTGACCATGTGAAGAAGCTCCTGGAAATCCAGGACTTGATGGCTTATCCTCCGAACACCATTGCACCAGCGTGCGGTCTCTTTCTGAAAGATGTGGAGTACTGTGAAGATGGTAAGGACCAAGGTCCCAACCCAAGCAGGGGTGGGCTACTTTGATGGAAGAAGGACGGTGGAGGGATGGCACAATATTCATTCCCATTATGGGATTGCATTTGGAGCATTAAGCATGACTTGGAAGGGAAATTATGCCACTTGGGCTTTTTGCTGCCAGTTTTCGTTTCTGGCAATTTTAGGGACATTTGAGTAGGCTTAAGGGGGGTAGTTGCTGTCATTATTTGCTTTTATGTTGATTTCAACTTCTGGTGATGCCATCATGGCCTGATTTTTTGGGGGGGGGGGGTTGCTATGGCCTTCCTCTGAGGTTGAGAAAGTGTGACACTGGAGATCACCCTGTCAGATTCCATGGCTGAGTGGGGATCCAACAGCTGGCATCCTAGTCAAACACTGGCTCTAAAATATAGGGTTTTCTTGGCATGATTTGTCCAGAGGGGGATTGTTATTGCTTTGATCCATGGCTGAGAGATTATGACTTACCCAAAGTCTCTCTCATCATTGGGTTTTCAGTGTAGACGTCTTGAGCAATGGTTTGCCATGACGTTCTGGCTGCAGTACTGGTATTTAATACTGCGTCACCAGTTAGCTATGGTGTGTCTCTCAGATCATCTCTACCAGTGTCGCTCCTCACCATTGCTCCTGCCCTACTTCAAATGCTGGTGGTGGATGAAGAAAACTGCAAAGCTCCATTCTATGAACTTATAACAAAATGTGAATTGGAGAAGGAAGGGGGCTTCGTGTTTCAGCTTCTCCCAGCCTGACCTTCCCTTTCCTTGTCTTTGCAGATCTGGAGACTGGGAGATCTGAAGTTAAAACATAGTGTTTATTGAAAGGGACATGGCTTTCTGTTAATGCTCTTCGGATGAAGCAGGAGGAGCGCAGCCCCTTCTGGTATACTGTGCTCTGTGAGCATTTGTCAGTAAACCCACTTGGTCTCCCCTACTAAATCACCGCTGCGATTGATCATTTTGCTCTTTCTTTGAATCTGTCAGATCTTTGGGATGTTTCTGTTTTAGACCACAGTTCTCAGAATCCTTCAGCCAGCATGGCCAGAAACCGAAAACCTTTCCTAAGCTGCACATGCATGCATAAGTTTCTATACACATGCATGGCAAATTATTTGCCATAAGGCAACAGGCATATTCTTCTGATAGCAGTGTAAGCAGAGTTGTATAGACAGCAATATTGTGCATCATGGTTGCATGTTGTACAATGACACGCAGCCATAGACATACATTGCTCAATGTTGCTTTTCTGCATAGGGGTTCCATAATCACCACAAGTGGAGATTTACTCTACACTGAAGGAATGTTGAATTGCTTCCTCCATTTGGCAATGAGGTGTCCCTGCAAAATGTACCTGTCCTTGGACAGTGAAAATCAGCTCAGAACCTGCCTCTTTCAATTTGGGATATGAACCCAAAACTTCAGGCAACACATGAGCCTGAACAGCCACAGAATTTGGTCGCAGGGATAAAGTGTGTGGCACCATGAGATACTCAGCCACATTCCTACTATATTCTTGCCACTGTTATCATATATTTAAGTCGTCCAAATTTACAATCCAGTTCTTTACCCGTAATACCCAGCAAAAACATTTGTGGTGTCATTGCAAACTGTACCTTTACAGTTTTTGCATTAGTGTATATATGGTTCCTTGGACCAGTAACTGCTTTCTTATATGTGAAAAAGTTGCCGCCTTATCTTGACTGATTTGAAGCATTCATAGAAATGTTTAAGAGCTTAATTGGAGTTAAAAACCATATATTCTTTTAAATTATTACACACTAAATTCTATATCTGTGGTCCACATTTCTCCCTGTGTCTCCATTTGAACATTGTACCCCCAAATTTTTATCATACGTTTTACCAGTTCATATTCTGTCCCTAATTTCAAAAGACATTTACATGTGTTTTTCTGATTACTTGATGGTCATCTTCACACAATTCTGAACAAAACTCATTCTTTCCAACCTTATCTTTGTTAAATCTTCATGAGTTGACTGTAAGGAAGCCAACTAAGATCTTTGCTTTCTTTGAGGAGCATCTTCTTGACCTACAGTAAGCTCCCAACTATCTTGTCCCAAATGCAAAATATCATCATGTAATAATCATCTTTGACTTTTAGCCCATTCTTTCCTGAAAGAAGCCTCTTGTAGCGAAGTAGCTAATATTATTTTGGGGGAAAGTCTCTCCTTTTACTTAAGTCAGCCTTATAGAATAGCATTTCTAACACGGTAACTTTATCATAGCAAAGATAAGCATCCCACCCAAATCTTAAATCATGACCCGCAAGTTCCAAAAGTCTCTCATCTCTTAGCAATATCCATCCCTTCAACCACATAAAACAGCAGACCTTAGGAAGCCCTATTTCATCCCTCTCTTCAGCGTCACACAATATTTTAAATTTTATTCTGGGTTTCCTTGCCTGCCAGATAAATCTGGAGATTTCCTTCTGCCATTGTGCAAAGGATTTTCTGTTTCTTAAAATGGGGAGTGTTCAAAAATAAAATAACATAAAATAAAAGCCTTGGTAAAGCATTTACCTTTATTGTTACAATTCTCTTCGTCAAGGATAAATTTAATTTCCCCCATTTTTAGAGGGCTAAACATGAACTCAGTTCTCACAGCTATCCTTCTCATTGGTCCCTAATCTTGAGTGGGCAAGGCATGAGCCACCCATCCAAAGGCAACCCATTGGGAACTTGGTAAACGCCATGGCTGGCATCCTGGTCAGTAGTTACGCGATCGTAAGGTGGACTTACAATCTGATAACTGTTGGGGATTTTCACTTACACTCATTAACAACTGACTGTGATGCCCCAAACTACCTTGTCACCTTGGCAGCACCCTACCAAACTGTTTCTAAGATGCTTGGAATTGGGGCACTGGGAAATGATGTCTCCCTGTCATGGGGCACATTAAAAGAATACTTATGGGAACGCCTTCTTCCGTACTGTCCGTCCCGCACTTTAAAGTCCTCGGGGAAGAATCTACTTCAGCCAAAAAATCTACCTCAGTTACCCAGAGGGCCTTCTCCGTTGCTGCTCCGAAGCTATGGAATGACCTGCCAAAGGAGATCCACCACATTTCCACTCTTACAGCCTTTAAGAAGGCTCTTAAGACGGATCTCTCCCAGCAGGCCTTCCCTACCTAGTTCCTCTCCCCATTTACTGTGACTTACGTCGCTCTGTCTACCAATTCTTCTCTTAAATTTAATGATGATTAAATTAAAATTAATTAAAATTAAATTCTTGCCTCACGAAGAAGAGCCCTCCCTCCATCCCAACTGTCACCATCAGACCTGGAAGGGAGTGAAAAAGACAGGCCCAGTTCTATCAGGTCTAGCTGTGAATTCTGTGACCTACGTCGCTCTCTTTTATCTTATTGTATTTTATTGTAATGTATTCTCTATATTTTTATTGCTGTAACCCACCCGGATTCCTTGTGATTGGGTGGGCTATAAATAAATCATTATTATTATTGTTGTTATTATTATTATTAAAACAAGGAGTTGCAACAGAACCCCAAGGGGTCTCCCTAGGTGCCTGTTATCAATCCCATGACAAGGAGAGCACAAAGGTGTCATTTCCCAGCGCCCCAAGTGCCAGAACCACCGAAACTCTTCAGTTGGGTGCCACCTGGCTGAAAAAGTATGTTGGTGGGTATAGTCAGACATAACACTGATGATGGAACTCCTTCACTGGAGTTATGTCAGTGATGCTAGATCTTGGCCCACACATTCCTCCTTGGAGTTGTAACCCAAAAGAAGGGGGAAGGTGGTGTTGGAAATAGAACCCAATCCAGAGCTGGCAATCTGTATTTGGCTTGGTTGGCCTAGCAAAAGTCACTTCCAGTCTTCCTAAAACTGGGATATTCCTAATTTTACCCAGCAGGTCCCAGCTTCTCCAGGGGTACCATTATTTAAGTGGGAGGTGGTGGGGAGTCGGGGGCGAATATCTCTCTCAGGTCATCAGGCTGGTTGCTCTTTCAATTTAACTGGCAACCTCAGCTCCTGGCACTCTGCTTTTCACTTCCTGTGGCTTCTTGATATGAAACAAGGGTAGGAGGCCCTTTCCTTTGCAAAAAGGCACGCAAGAACTACATCTCCAAGCACTAAAAATTCAAGAGGAGGCGTGAAGCCGCAGCCACAGCAGCCACCATGCTTCAAGGAGAGAACCGGTGTCAGTAGGAGAACATTAGAAGACCAGCTGCTGCAACACAAGACTGGTAAGTCGCTATTATTCTTATTACTATTGGCCTGAGTCAGGTTTGCCAGACTGAAAACTGGAGAGAGCTTTCATCTTTAATGGCACGTAGAAAAGGGACTTTATATATATTGTAAGTTTCCAAATCCAATCCTCTTTTGTAGGTGTCAATTCAAATTCTAGCTATCTTATCCGGAGACATATACCAGCTATAAAATAATTTGTACCAATTTTCTTTTAGGCTCTATGATACACTGTGCTTCAAACCTCTGTTCCAAATTGTCTCCCATCGTTCTAGCTTTATAGGATGTCCAATATCAATAGCCCATTTTATCATAACCTCTTTCACTACTTCCTCTTCCGTCTGAAATTCCAGCAATTTGTTATATATTGTCCCTTTCCAGATAAAGTAAACCCACTGGAGCAGTTGCAGAAGGGCCAGTCAACATGTAGGTAAATCCCATTGACTTGGGATCTACTTGCAACTAATAACAGGATTTGGCCAAGGATACTGATCATATTTGTACTATACTTCCAAATGCACAAGAGTAGTTTTTTATTTTAAAATACACAGGTGGAAAATGCAATCTAAGAAGAGAACAGACCCCCAAATCCTGATGGCAGTAGTGTCCTCATGGGGCAGTGTTTGGGATGTTCCCTTTGCGCCTAAGCTGTTGTGGTTGTTGTGTACTTCTGCAAATCTTGGGGTTTTCCCAAATCCCATGACTAACCTCCCTTTTTTGTCGGTTAGACTGTGTAGTTAGGGGCATTCACAACCCACACATAAAGAGTAGAGAGACTGAGTTCCTTTTTGAAGCAGACGATAAGATACCTCCAGCCTTCTGCTTTCGACAGAAGCGAGAAGCCCCTGGGATGCTCATGAAGGGGGCATCCAAGAAGCAACATCTGATCCTTCTATATTATCTTTGTCCTTAGTCTGAGGCATTCCTAGCCAAGGTTCCTCCCCACATTATCCAGTCCAACCCCGTTCTGCCATGCAGGAACTCTCAGTCAAAGCACCCCCAACAGATGGCCATCCAGCCTCTGTTTAAAGACCTCCAAGGAAGGAGACTCCGCCGCTCTCCAAGGGAGTGTCTTCTACTGTCAAACAGCCCTTACTGTCAGCTCCTCCTAATGTCAAGGTGGAATCTCTTTTCCCGTAGCTTAAACCCACTGGAGCAGTTGCAGAAGGGCCAGTCAACATGTAGGTAAATCCCATAGCTTCCTGTTTGATTATGTTAGTTTGTTGCTCGTTCACAGGATCCATTTTCCTTACAGATGAAAGTGCACATCTTTGCCAGCCAAGAAAGGGAGGATCAAATGAAGTACAGTCTCTCTGGATGCCAAGTCTTTGACACCAAACTTGACTTCCTATCACAAGACTAAGTGGCCTCTGATCTCTTGGAAGGGGGGAGAGAAGTGTCTCTAGCTGTAAAACAAAATGGATAACACAACGCTCAATACCACATGGTCTACCAAGGCTGTTGCTAACACCAGCTTGGAGTGCAGGCTTCAAGCGGATTTCCAGTATTCCCTCTTCACCATCATTTACAGCACCGTCTTTGTTCTGGGCCTCCTTGAAAATGGAGCAGCCTTGTACCTTCTGATCTCCAGGGTTTTAAAGATCCCTCGGTCCTACATCTACCTGATTAATTTAGCTGTAGTGGACACTCTCTTTGCTTGCGTCTTACCATTCAAAGTTCATTACCACTTCAACTACAACAACTGGATCTTTGGAGATGTGGCCTGTCGGATTACCGGATGTATGTACTTCCTGAGCATCTACCTCAGCATTGCCTTCTTCACTTGCATCTGCGTCGACCGCTATGTGGCTGTCTTGCACCCCTTTGCATACAGCAGAATCAAAAGTGGCCACTATGGGATGGTGGCTGTGGTAATCTGGGTGACTGCGTTGAGCATCACTGGCCCACTGGTCCTCGGGGGACCCCTCCACTCCAAAGACAGCAACACAACAATGTGCTTTGAGAACTTTGGGGCTACCAATTCGACTGGCCGCATGGTACCATACAACATCTGTGCACTGATCTTTGGTTTTGTGATTCCTTTTGTGGTCATTCTGATCACCTACCCTTTCATTGCACGTCGGATCTCACACATACCTTGTGGTTCCCGCAAGAGGAAGGCCTTGGCCACCATCTACCTCATCCTCTTCATCTGCACCACCTGCTTCCTACCCTACCATCTCACCCACTTGCTGCACTTCCTGATGCGGGTGAAGATCATCCAGAACTGTTCCTTTGCTGCTTTCATTTACAAAATGCGCCGGGTCACTTTGGCACTGGTCAGTTTCAACTGCTGCCTGAACCCCATTTTGTACTATTTCACCTCAGCTACCAGAAAATGGCACTGGCCCATTTGCTTCTGGAAGAGGACCACCAGGTCTATACCATCTGCAGTGTCCAAGCGGAGAAGGATTCAGTTGAACCAAGGCAGGGGGAGTGGTACAACCAGGTTGCAGAGGCGGCAAAGTTAGTGAGACCCATCCAGACCTTTGCTGTACTTTAGCAGCAATGAAAACTGAATGGGGTTTTCAGTTTCATGTATCGTTTATTGGATTTTACACTCTTCATTTCAGAAGCCTGAGCTTTTTTGAGAGAAGAACAGATAGTATGGAGGAGGAAGAGGAAATGCTGCAGCAGCATAGATTCAAAACAGACGTTTCACTTTAGTTTTTAAAAGAGAAAATTTTCTAGTCCTTTGGCCTGTGAAGATGTGGTTGAAAAGTGTTTGGGCACCGTCAACTGAAATCTAAAAAGCTAGGTAGGATTCCTCCAAAGATCAATTTTTGTTTTAATCATCTTCTGCCCATGAATAGAAACAAAAGGTGACACTCCTTTTTTCATCCAGAATTTGGATGGGCTAAACTCAGAATTTGTCAGAATGAACTAGGAGATAAGCAACCTGGTGTTCTCCTGGAATTTTTTGGGTAACTCCCATCATCCTTCTTGCCAGGCCAGCCATGCTTGCTGGGTGTTCTAATGCAGAGAAGTGTGCTAATGCTAATGAACAGTGCTGCGGAGGTGCACTGTGTTGCAACACATGGAGTATGACTACAATGGCTTCCTATGTGTTCATGGAGGGCTGAATAGCCTGGTGTTAGCTTTATTTTCTTCCCCATCAAATGCTTAACTAAGCACTGTGATGGAAGATGTCTGCGACTGAACATGGGACCTGCCCTGTGGTCCCTCCCTGCTCAGAAGGAGAACCTACAGAGACTATTACAGTGCAAAGAACTATATTCATAAAACAGAATCTTTTTCTATCAGTGGGACAATTAACAATGAAGTGCAAGTAGGAGATAGTAAGGCACCCACCGTGAGAGCAGTACTGTTGGAGCAGTTTGTCAACTAAGTTGTAGTTGCAGCAAATGTTCTGCCAACGGGGAGGTTGCAGACATCAAGTCTTTCCCAACTTGGTGCTCTGCAGCTGAATTTTAACTTGTTGTTATTAACCTTTCAGTTGACTTTTATTCATGATGTGGATGAGACATCTCCAAGACCTTCCACGGCTCTGTTTAAGTGACCTCCCTGGATGAGTCTAGCCATCTGGCATGGGGTCTTCTTCTGTTTGTATTGCCCTCAACCTTTCCCAGTATTATTGTCTTTCTTAATAAGTCATGCCTTCTCATGGTTTGGCCAAAGTACAACAGCCTCACTTCGATAATTTTGGCTGCCCATGGTATCCCCAGCACTCTTCTCCAGCACCACATCTCAAATGAGTTGCTTTTCTTTCTATCTTCTTCCTTCACTGTCCAGCTCTCACATCCATAAACAGTGATGTGCAATACCACGGTTTGGACGATTCTAACTTTAGTGCTTTAGTTGTATATCTTTATTCTTTAGAATCTTTTTATAGCTCTTTCATAGCTGTGCTTCCCATTCCTAGTCTTCTGATTCCTTGGCTGCAGTCTCCACTCTGTTCAATGTTTGATACGAGAAACCTTAATTTTGATTTTCTCGTTGTCTAGGTTGAATTTATGTACGTCCTCCATGGTCTTCTTTATTTCCATCATCTCCAGCCAGTAAAAGCCAATGGAAGAAATGAGAGTGGGTGTCCTAGCTGTGTTGAGTAACATCTCCCACTATCTTTGTCAGCTTTGCCCCATGGCACTTTGGGTTGGGGACGATGGGGGATGTGGTCCAACACAGCTAGAGGCCAGGGAAGGTTGGTATCAATGCCAAGAATTCAGAAACTAAAATATCTTTAATTTTAGTATTATTATTTTATAAAATGTATACACACACAGACCCTTTAGCTATGCAAGTATTTACAGTGTTCTTTTTATGCTGCCTGAAGTCGTAACTGCTGAGATCTTCCAAAGATGCCCAGGGCTTATGCTGTGATTTGGGGCAGTGCCTTCTTCAGAAGGGAGGTCACATAGCTACCCATTTCTTCATCCTATACAGAGAATCAGTATTTTTAAAGTATTAACAGAGTGCTTCTTCTTAATGGACCTTTTTTTTGTCTCAGTTATTATTGAGTTGTACATCAGCTTTGGAAGCTTATCTGTTCTGCTTTAAGATGTAAAAGCTTTAAAAACAATTTTATACAGTTGTTAGTCTTAAACTGTTGTATATTGAAAGTCTTCTTGTGTGTTGTTTATACCAGAGTGGTGGCTTTGGGAGTGTTTTAATTTTAATTCTGTGTTACTAGACTTACATCCTTTTTACGTAAGCTGCTTCTTTATCCTAAAGAGGTAGGCTAGAAATCTTTACAATAAACAGTTAGTTTCATTTCCTTACCTAACTTACAGAACTAACTTAACTGCTGAATGATGTGGGGCGGGGGGGGGGGGGGATCCATTTATTATTGGATGTATTTTTCAAAGAGGATGGCAAAAATGGCATATACATATTGGGATATACTTCTAAATACCAGTTGCTAGAAGGGAGGGTGCAGACAAAGGACAGGATGCTCTTAAACTCATCTCTGGTTGTGTGCAACTGGTCGTTCACAGTGGAAGCAGAATGCTTGACTACATATCAACCTTTGGTCTGATCCTTTGGATGCTATTATAAATAGATGGCAGAGTTATGTGGCCATCTATTACCTTGTGTTCCTGAGGACTTCTGTCCATTTACCCCTTTCTCAATGGCTGATTGACTTATACATGTGAATGAGGGACTCAAGATCAAGCTTCAGTCAAGCCTCAAATAAACACATTTTGCCCCTTCTCTAGACAAGCTATGGCTGCAATATGTCTTGCTCTCCAGAGGTTTTTGATGGAGGATGGGTAGGCAAATTGGTAGCACAGACATGGCATATTTGCTGTCTGCCACCTTGAGTTGCTATATTGGGATAAAGGTGGTTTGATAATAATAATAATAATAATAATAATAATAATAATAGGTCTTCAAGTCTGGGAGGGAGAAGACTGAGTATAAATATATCTATACATAGCTATGTGTGACAGTATGAATGCATACCTTTCTACATACACAAACATATTTATATACATACAAGTGGATGCGAGCATCTGCCATATTGGGAGGGGGAGAAGGTGCATGGGAAGATCAATTCCCCCACCTTCCAACTCCCCTGAAGGTTGTGTCCATCCTCACAACAGCAAGCTCAAATACCTCCAGGTTTTTCTTCAGTTCATCTCAAAATGGCAACAGAAAGTGATGTGATGTCATTGCCTATCACCATTTTGAGAAGGAGTGCAGAGGAAAATGGGCATGGAGGGTAGCATAGGGTCCTGTAGTACTTGTAGAGGTGTTTGCTTGTGCTTTCACATATTTGGGGTGATTTTCTGCAGAGTGTGGAGTGGGGGAAAAACCCAACGGGATAGAACTGTCCCTCAACATTTCTACCAAGCAAGCTTCTAAAGAGGGCTAGGGCAGTGAAGGGAGTATGACAAGATACTGTGGTATGTAGTCTGCTACTGCAAAATCTGGATTTAAAAACTAACCTGGTATGTCCATGACACCAGCAGAAGTTTGGTAGCAGGATCTTCCGACTGCACCGTAACTTGGATCAGAATAGACTCCACCATGATGGAGGTGTCAGAGAGGTGCTGGACAGAAAAATCCTTCAGGACACTAGGAAAATAAATGTACATTCAATATTCCCACCAGTTCAAACGAAATCTCTTCTTTCTACCAATGTACAGTTTACGCTTTTACGGTTTTTTAAACATCTACTACAAACAGAAATAGACTGAAACCTGTTTTGACCACACACAAAAAACCAAAACTGAAGCAAGCAAAATTAATTTTATGCAGACTTTTGTTAATGTGGCACCTAAACAAAAACAATATTAGTTTGACCGCAAGAAGTCCAGCAGCAATGGAGCCAATCTAACCTCCTTATGAATTCCTTACAAAGGAATTGTTGCCACAAAGAAGGCTCAGTCTCATGGATTCACTAACCAAGGAACACACCATGGAGCCTGTGTTGAAGTTCTCGCATTCTGGACAGGCAACCTAGCCCCAAGGGCTTTTACAGGTCAAAACCAGCAGTCTCAACTGAGCAAACTGAAAGGCAATGCTGTTGGTTCAAGACACCTAGGCCTGTTACAGACTGCCAAAATAAAGCTGCTTCGGGTCTCTTTGGAGGCATGCTGTTTAAATGATGCATGCATCCTAAGAATCCAGAAGCTGCACCAAAGCTGCACTCCAGTGCTTAGGAATGGAGTGTGGCTTTGGCGTGACCTCCGGACTCTTTGAACCCATGCATCATTTAAATAGCATACCTCCAAAGAGACCCAAAGCAGCTTTATTTTGGCAGTCTGTAACAGGCCATAGTATCTAAGCACACAGCAGACAAGAGTCTCACTGCCACATTTGCACACTAGCTGTAGATTTTGGATACCTTTCAAGAACAGACCACATAGAACACATCACATTATTGTCACTGTCATCTCCTCCTCCACATTTTCCCCAAACCAAGATTCATTATAACAGTCTAATGATCAATGGCACTTAAGTTCACATAATAATGGAGCTATTTGAAATCCCACAAGTATCAAGGTGCCTACTTTAAGTATATGTCAGACTAGATCCCATGCAGGCTCACTCTCCAGTAAGAGGTTTCAGGAACAAAACCAGCAAAATGCCTCTGTCTTTTCCCACCCCTCCAAGTCCAGAGTACCCACCTCCTGAGGTGGTTGTAAACGCGAAGTCCCGTCTCGTGCTCTTTGCGAGGGTCTTGGAAGTGGATACGGCAGGTGAACCTCAGCTGGTGCTCTCCCAGTCCCAGTTCCTTGAGTGCTTGCTCTGGAGAGACCAAGCGGAAGCTCTGATGAAAGAGAAAGAAAGAAGGTGAAAGTCTGGGCTAAACATCCCACTGCATACTCTAAAATAGTATGGGACTGAAACTTTCTGTACCAAGAAACCGTGATTTCAGAGGTACCATCAGCAGTTTTAAAACTAGGTGCAGTGAAGAGTGGGAGAAGCAACTTGGCCTAAGATGGGAGGAGGCAACACACCAGCTTCCTCCAGCTTGGAAAAAAGATGGAGCATACAAACAATAGAGGCTTGAAGTACAGTTTCATAGAATCATGGAATCGTAGAGTTGGAAGAGACCGCAAAGGCCATCCAGTCCAACCCCCTGCTATGCAGGAAATCACAATCAAAGCATCCCTGACAAATGGCCATCTAGCCTCTGTTTGAAGACCTCTAAGTTTACCTCCATATGAGATCAAGCGTGGATTCCAACCACTTCCAGTTTCATTCACTGCAGGGTAAATTGGCCCCGAGATTCTCCAATGTTGCCCACATGTGATTTAAGCAGTCATTGTCATTCTGGTTAAATGCCTCTACTGCAGCCACTCACTCACAAACCACAAGGATGTGAGTTCAATACCAGCCAGGGGCTCTGGGTTGACTCAGCCTGGCATCCTTCCATCGGTCACTAAAATGAGTACCCAGCTTATTGCGGGCAACTAGTTTACACTTTGTAAACCCCTTAGTACATTGGTAAGTGGTGACCACAGATAACCAGGAAGTCCATGCAGGACAACGGACATGTTGTTGTCTTCCATATTAATTACGGTCAGCCACAAAACTACCTGCTTCCCATTCCACTCACATTATCCTTGATGATCAGAGTTCCATGCATGAGCTTTGGTTTCTTCGAATCTGGCATGGGGCCTGTCATGGGGAAAGAACAACCGAGCAGTCAATCAAAATCCTCCATTTTCCACTCTCCCTTTATATAATGCAAATGGCCAGTTTCACAAGGCAGCACCACAGGGATCAAATAGGTATACTCATTTAATGTGCAGTGGCATCATGACTCTAAAACTGTGTCTGTTTTTCCTGAGAAGCGGAAACCTGATCTCCAATTATGCTCAATGGGTAAGTTATGGTTATGTAGTATAGAATCGTAGAGTTAGAAGAGACCTCAAGAGCCATCCAATCCAACCCCATTCTGCCATGCAGGAAATCTCAATCAAAGCATCCTCGACAGATGGCCATCCAGCCTCTGTTTAAAGATCTCCAAGGAAGGAGACTAGACTATCCTCCATTAAGGGAGTGTGTTCCACTGTCGAACAGCCCTTACTGTCAGGAAGTTCCTCCTAATGTTGAGCTGGAATCTCTTTTCCCGGAGCTTGCATCCATTGCTCCATTGGGTCCTAGTCTCTGGAGCAGCAGAAAACAAGCTTGCTCCCACCTCAATATGACATCCCTTCAAATATTTAAACAGAGCTATCATATCCCCTCTTAACCTTCTTTTCTCCAGGCTAAACATCCCCAGCTCCGTAAGCCATTCCTCATAGGACATGGTTTCCAGACCCTTCACCATTTTAGTCGCCCTCCTTTGGACACGCTCCAGTTTCTCAATGTCCTTTTTGAATTGTGGTGCCCAGAACTGGACACAGTATTCCAATTGGGGCCATGGTTTAAGAGAGTTTCCAGTCTTTCCTGGGTGACTGGAATGAGCTTCAAAGATGTATTGTCTGCCCAACTGAAGGATTAATATATTTTCACAAGGAGCACATTGTAGAAAAGAAGGTGTTAACTCCAGAGATCAATGGTATAAACATGTACTGAGAATGCAGTAAACATGTATTATTGGCACCTATGCAGATCCCTCCTAGACTTCCAAGTGCCCTGCTTGGCATTACCAATACTGAGTTCTCTCTTCAGCAGCCCAAGTGAAACATCCACGGGGATGTTGGGGTTGGTGAAAACCGACACTGTCTCTCCATTTGCAGGCATGTGGCAGTTGATGTCTGCAAGAGAAAAGGGGAAAAAAACCATGGCAGGATCACAAAACGTGTGGATCAGATTAACAGTTCATCAGTTCAGTGCCTTGTTTCCAACTGCAGCCAACTTGATGCTTGCAGGAAATCTCCAAGAGCTCAAAGGTAGACTGCCTGTGCATCTGGAGGCTCAACAGGATTACAAACCATTGACAGCCTGATCCTTTTAGTTTGGGAATCAAAGCCCACCTGTGTCAAAACAGAATAAAATTGCTCCCTACAGAGCACAGGCAGAGTTGCCAGAGTGAAGACTCAAGATCTAATGGTTTGAAGTTACGAGAGAGTAGATTTCAATTGAACATCAGAAGGCACATCTTGACAATAAGAGCAGTTCAGCAATGAAACCAATTGCTTGAGAGGTGGTGGGGTCTCCTTCTCTGGATGTCTTCAACAAGAGGCTGGACAGCTATCTGCTGGGGATGTGTTAGTTCAGAGACCCTGCACTGATCAAGGTGTTGGACTTGGTGGACCAGGGGCCCCTTCCAACTCTATGACTTTAACATCATAAATAAATATGGAACAGTGAAATGGCTCTTTAGCTTCCTGACCTCTCTGGATGAAAACCTCACTGTCAAAATGCTCCCCATGTAGGGAAAGCTAAACTCAAAAGTGCCCAGGGATCACTTCTGACTTGTGCCAAACAGTGTAGGATCTTCCAATCTACTCATAATGTCTCTGCTCTTGGAGACTTCCGAGGGAGGCAATCCACCCCATTTTTGCCAAGAAATGGGTGACTTAGGTGGGAGCCAGACAAACATAAGAATTGTCTATGGCCAAAGGTTGGCACGTTGCCCGCCCCTGTTCCCCAGAAAGGCACATCTTGCCAGGCATACATACGGAATTCCTGCTCGATCTTTTGCTTCAGGAACTCCATCTTTTTTGCCTCACCGTGGACCAGGAGGACGTTCCGTGGCTCCGCTTGGCGGATGAGCTGCATGATCCCCTTGGCATCAGCGTGGGCACTGAAGGACATGTATTCCACTTGCATCTTCACCTCTAACTAGGACAGTATGGAGACAGGCAGACATACATTGGAATAAAACAATCTTAATTTTTGAATGAAAGGCAGGGAATATTTTGTCATTCTATTTGGTGTGTGGAGATGGAGGTGACAGGTATCTATCAGCACCAGCCTGGCTGAAAGATACCACCCATCCCCATTACCTTTTCTTTCTGTATTGTGCCTTTTGAGATCAAATGTCTGAACAACTTGTCTTATTTTGATGGATTATACAAAGCTAAAATGTGGCTAAAATGCCTTAGATCAAGGACAGAATCATAGGGTCCTTCCAGTGTTGTTGGACTGCATCTCCCAACAGTGCTTGCTAACATAGTCAATGGTGAAGCATGACAGGAATTGCAGTCTAATATTTGGAACGGGTTGCACAACTCACAACATTGTTTTAAGTAAGTAAACATTTTACAGTATAATTCTGTGCGCACTTTTTCGGGACTAAGCCCCATGGTCTTCACTTATGCCTCTTGCTTCGTGAGCCATTTGGGACTATTGCCAAGATCATTTTTTCTTGCATGTCACCTCAGAACTTTAAATTAAATACATAAAAGTATATCAACAACATAAGAGGACATTCATCTTCAAAACTTTCAACTCACAATTTGTCTTCCTTCCATTTCCAACTTCCGCTGCCCACCCAAGATTTTATGACCCACAGTTCCTTGTACACAGTATCCTGGCATGATCACCTGGGAACAGAATCCAGAAGGGCTCAAAACTTGTTCAAAATAAAAACAACAAGAATATATCCTAAATACATAATATTAGGGCATCTCTGGCAGTGCAACTCGGACACTGTCTACTCAGAAGTAAACCCTACTGTGTTCAACTGGTAAGAGGACACAGCAGGAGTGGGAAACGTGTGGACCTAGCCAGATGATTTTCTCTATTCCACTGTCGAACAACTCTTTCAGACAAGATATTCTCTCTAATGTTCAGGTGAAATCTCTTTTCTTATCATTTAAATCTGTTGGTTCACACCCTAATCTCTGGAGCAGCAAAAAACAAGCTGGCTCCTTTCAAATGACATCCTTTCAGGTATTTTAAGATAGCAATTACAATAGGAGGAACAAAGCATTTCCGCCACAGCTTCCCATACCATGTTCTTCTCATTACCAGCCCATTTCTTGAAGATCTGGAGGGATTGCCCTGCATGAAGCATCCCTGGTGTAGCAAACACAACCTGGGGGAAGAGACAGAAAGAAAAGCATTTACTTCTCTATTCTGATATAAGATTGGTTTTGGAATAGAAATGAAACTGACCTGGCCCTGAACCACCAGAGCTTGGCCTTCCCTTCCTTCCCCTTCCACACATACAGATCAGCACTCTGCTGCACTGTCACTACCACCATAAGTACCATTGGTCCTGGGTTGTCTGCGAATGCTCTGTCAAAGGCCTTGATGTGCTTGAACTCAAACATGTTCCTCTGGACAAAAGTCTTCCGGATCTTCTGATTGGTCCAAGTGATGAAGAGCTTGTAATAGTGGTTGGCCTTCTCTGTCAGGCCCGTGGAGAAGTAGATGGGCGCCTTTAAGTTCATGCGCTCCCTTCAGAAGAAAAGGAAATGGTTTCAAAATGCCCATCTAAAACTTATATCCTTAGAATTTCCTCTTCAGCAAGGTGTGGATACTCCATACTTGGTTTCTTTGAAGTTTGCATCCAGAGTATGATATTCTGCATCAAAAGCCAAATTTTGCAATGGATAATTTAGACTACTCTGTGCATTGCAGAATCTTGGCCTATGTCTTTTCATGCCCTGTTACAAGATCAGCACATACGCAGAAGCCCAAAAACCAGAATAAAAGGAATGATGGCAAACGTAGCCCAAAGGATGATAGAATCTTAAGAGTTGGAAGGGATCACAAGGGACATAATAATAAAATATCCCAACTCTCTGTGTAATACAACTAGGGTGGTTTACAGATTAAAACATACAATCCCGCATCCCAATATCCCATCCCCACCCCCAAAATACAATTAAACAATTCACAATTAAAATATACTTAAAATAACAACAAATCAAAGAGTGGCTAGGGCAGAAGTCAGGGGTATAACAGGTTCAACTTTTTGGGTGGCCGGTTGTCTATTCAGGAAAGACCTGCCGGAAGAGATCCGTCTTGATAGCTTTTTAAAAGCTGTTTAAGGTGGTAATGTGATGGATCTCATCTGGCAGGCCATTCCATAATCTGGGAGCAGTTGCCGAAAAGGTTCTCTGGGCAGTCGCAGACAATCTAGCTTTTATAGGTTGCAACAAATTCCTCCCAGAGGACCTGAGTGTACAATGTGGATTATACGGAAGGAGGCAGTCCCAAATACAGGTTGGACCCAAGCCATTTCGGGCTTTAAAGGTGATGACCAACATCTTGTACTGCACCCAGAAACTAATAGGCAACCAGTGAAGCGATCTTAAGATCGGTGTTATATGGTCTCTTCTAGTTTTACCTGAGACCAGCTAATTGATGTTCTGTGCTAACTGAAGTTTCCGAACTAAGCACAAGAGTAGCCCCATGTAGAGTGCATTACAGAAATCGAGATGAGAGGTTACTAATGTGTGCACCACAGTTTCAAGGCCCCCAACTTCCAGCAAATCTGCCATGCAACTAAAGCACTCCTTAAAGATACCCATTCAACCTCTGTTTAAAGACCTCCAAAGGTGAGTCCACTAACCTCTCAGGCAGTCTATTTCACTAACAGCTCCCACTTTCCTAATGTTTATGTGAAATCTCTTTTTTTGTAATTCTGCATCCACTGCTTCTTGTCCTGGAGCAGCAGAAAACAACTTGGAAGAGTTTGTTCTTTAGCAGGCAGGTGGTTGATGGGACACTGATGCAGCAGAACAGAGATTCCAAATAGAAATAGAAATGATTTCAAATAGAAATAGAAGCTGGACTCCTTACCAGAAAGTCTCCAGCAAAATGCAGAGCTCCTGTGCGCGTCCCAGAGCAAAAACGGGGATAAGGACCTATAGTAGGGAAAGAAAGTGAAGAGCGTTGATGGAAAATTTCAACATAAGAATTTCCCAGCAAGTTGTCTTCTCAAATGAAGAAGTGGAGAAAGACTATTTCCTTGTTCTCAGCGAAGGCAGACATCTGAATTCTGGAACCCATTTTGCTTTTTTTTAAACTGGAATGCAATCAGAACTAGACACAAAATCCATCTTAGAAGCCCCATCTTAGAAAAGATTATGTCCAGCGCATGTTGGCTGCTCTCCTCTCCTTCCAAGGCGCAGCAGTGGCAGCTGGGATGGAAAGGGGCCTTTCTTCACCTGCTGTGTCCGCCCGCTCTTCTCTCCCTTTGATGCCACAACATGGCAGCCGGAATGGAATGAGACATGATGGAATGATTTCATGGGCGTTATGGGGATGTTTTAAATAAGAACCAATATGTACCTTCCCTCCACGTTCGATGGCTTCGTGCACTTTCTTTAAGAAGTCCCTCTCTCTGCAGCGCTTGGAGTCTCTAATGGTCGTGGCGTAGGTGGACTCTGTAATAAGCAGGTTGGGGCGGCATTTGTCAATCCAGGCAGCTCTGCAAAATGAACATACAGAATGAGGATCCACGTTCCGCAGGGGAGTCCCCACTCCACCAACAGGACCACACCATGCAGATAGGGCTCAGAGTGATTTCCTCCCTGCTCTCCTCCTCCTCCCTCAGGCAGTAGTGGCTGCTCCAAACATCCTCCTTGAATTTTCTTCCCCTCCAGGACAAAAGAAAAGCATGGGAAGAGGATGGAGGAGAATCAGGGCTTCTAAATCTCAAGCTTCCTTTGAGCAACTCTCGCCTCTCCCAGAAGTCCCACCCCAAGGCTTCTTGTTGTTGTTTTAGTGTGTCTTCAAGTTGTTTCTGATTTAGGGCAACCCTAAGGTGAGTCTATCATGAGGTTTCCTTGGCCAAAATTTGGTCACAAGGAGATTTCCTTTGGCTTCCTCTCTGTATGAGAGTGTGTGACCTGCTTAAGGTCATCCGATGGCTTTCTGTGGCTGAGTGGGTATCTGAACCCTGGTCTCCCAGCATCTCAGTCCAACATACAAACCACAACACCATGCTGGCTCTCCAGAGTGACTTATGAAGGTGACATATTTCTGATATTAAAACCAAAAAGCTTACCCCAAGTGCCTGTCTGGAGTCATGTTATAGTCACCCTAATGATAGAAAGAAGAAAGAAAAACATCTCTCAGCATTTCATGTTGTTTGTTTAGAAAAGTTGTGGATCAGCCTGCTGTTCTCAATGTGATGCATGAATTAAAGCAATGGGAAGAACCGCCAAAAATCCAGTGATGACCAATAAATATAGAGGGATATGAAAATCTCAGCAAAACAACTTTGTCTTCAGTCACCATCCACCTAAAGAACAATCAAGAGACTAAACTAAGCTCCCCATGGAGGAGTTCAACAACTGGGGTATCCTCCAACTTAATCTCTCTAGGAGGGAGAACACACATCAGAGCCTCAGAGGACACACACAAATAAACAGAGCATGACCACTTTAAAAGATGACATGTACAAAGTCATGCACAAAAATTTTTTCTTGTGACTTACTGTATAAACCACAGACTCACAGCCAACTTTTATCTGGAACATGGCTGCACCAAGGACATGCCCTCCATAATACGCCTTTATCTCCAACTCATCATCCACCTGCAACAAAATGTATATATATTTTTTTGTTTGCCATAAAAGAACACCAGATTTACCCCCAAAAAACACCATCCCCAATTTTCTAGGGTGGCTATGTGCAAAACTGCACACTGCACAAGTTCAAGCACTCAGTGCAAGGTTCTGCAGACACTTGATCGCAAACATCAATGTGGTTAAGTCAAAAGAGTACTACTCAATGGAGATAATGAAACTGGGCAGCCTAGCCACAAGTTTAGAACCCAGAGACAGACAAATCACTTTGTGGGACATTATTTGCATGCAAAAGATCCCAAGATCAACCCAAGGCAAGCATAAACATTATAGATACTGAGGTGAGTGTGAACTGGGGCAGATTCAGAGGTCGGCATTTAGTCTGCAAATTGGAGGTTCCCACTACAATGTTACCTGGACTGTTTGATGAAGATGGACAGCCACCACTTTCTTCATACAATCCTTAATCATTTGGGAGGTGAAGAAGTTGGTCTCGCCTTTTTTGTCCACGGTGATTTTCCTGAAGTCTTCCAGGAGGATTGGGCAGATGGCCTTGGTCGGGTGGGTCATGTAAATGGGTCCGTCATAGCCAACCATCTCACTGAAATACGGAAGGGCTCCACAGTGGTCCAAATGGAAATGACTGGGAAGAAGAAAGAATAAAACCAAGGATAACTTTGCTGATACAATCAGGGTTCTTGCTGGACTATCATATCCACCCTACATAGCTAATAGCCAAGAATGATAAGAATTGTAACCGGAGACGCAAGCTTGGGAACAGGTGGCTCATCTCTGAAGAGGAGACTTATCAATGAATGATTGCTGAAACTGAATGGAGCTGCAGTGTTTGGACTATATAGCTATGAGTGCCACATGATGAAGAAGCCCCATCTACCAGCATCCCTAGGACAACCATGTAGCCATATTTTAAAAGGGGATGCTGGAATGGGTGAACCTTTCATCTGATCCAGCAGATCCAACAGGCCAATCTGCACACAACATGGGCCACTTTTTTCTTTTTTAAAACACACTAAGATTAGAAAAGACAGTTTCTAAGCCCCTTGGAAACTTGGGAGAACAGAAATACCAACTGTGCGCAGGATGGACAGCTACCTCCTAGGGATGCTCAAGCTGGAGCTCCTGTACTGAGCAATGGTTGGACTCAATGCTTGTGGAGCCCCTTCCAGATATATGCTTCTATAACATAGAAGGTTGGGTAGATAGCCCATTCAGGAAATGATACTCACTTCTACATGCCGAAGGTTAAGACAGATATTACACACCTGATGATCACACAGTCCAGGAAGTCAGTCAGCCGTCCGTTCTGAGTGATGTATGAGAAATCAGGAAACCGCCTCTATAAAACAAAAGAGCACACTTTTATTATTAACCTTTATTTGTAAAGGAATGCCTAGGGCTTGGACTAGTAACCAGTTTTGAGAGTTGTTATGCCAGAAGCCATGATCTGCAAAGGCCACCCCCTTAAGCTTTCCAATACTCCAAGCTCAAGCGCACATTAAAACAAAACCAAGCCAAATCTGTATCATTAACAAACAAACGCAATCTAAGCTAGGGCCTGCCTGCTGCACTGTGGCTGCCACTTACGTCGTCATTGTACCCCATGTGCATCCCGCAATCCAACATGACGTTCTTCCCCGCAATGGACACAAGGATGCAGCTCCGACCGACATCTTGGCCGGCACCTGAAAATACACACAAAAGAGATGTTAAGATAGACTGCCTTAAGTCTTGGCGCATAAGCATGGCAGAATGGGGTTGGACTGGGTGGCCCTTGCGGTCTCTTCCAACTCCATGATGTAAATGTTTGCCTAAACCGTGTAGTTAGTCTTGGCCACTGAATCATTGGATTTACCTATGTGACGACTCACTATTCAACAACTCATTTGATAGCTTTACCCTAGCTGGGACTAACCAACAGCGTCTCAGACTATAAGCTTATTACCATTTAAGTCTCCCTAGTCCAACCCTCAAATCAATACCCCACATCAGTTCCCACCTCTTTGTTTAATGCAAGAACTGTTTGAAACGTTCACATTCCTCACCTAAAGGAGTGACTTTTATTTCAGGCATGTCTAAACAGCGAGGGAGCCTCCGACGTCTGACCGCAAAGGAGCCCGCTTCAGAGATCCCATAGGGCCATCCCAAACGCAGCCCAGCTGTAGAGTCTCATGTGGAAGAGTATTCAAAGTGTCCTGAGGGGAGACAAAAGGAAGACTGACACACAGACATGCTTTGCCAAGGAGAAAGAAAACTAAGCAAACGCGAGGAAGGAGGCCACTACAGCCTCCCAACTTAACTCCAACTATATAGAGTCAGAAGACAACCCAAAACGGGCCATCCAGTCCAACCCCATTCTGCCATGCAGGAACTCCCCATCAAAGCATCCCCATTGACAGGTGGCCTTTAACCACGTGAAACCATGTACAGGTAAATACATTTAGGTTGTATGTATGATTTTGCAGTGCAGAGGTATCATTTTAATTTTGCTAGTGGTTTATGCCACAACTATTTCCGTGACGTTCAGTGATATATATATGGGCATCAAGACTTATGAGGAACGTTAGGTCAAACACATGACTAAGGCTTCTGCATGGTGTGATATGGGAGGAAGTCTCTTCCTACTCTACGATTCTGTCTCTAACACAGAAGGCACCGCATGGGTTGCCGCACCAGGTGATGCCAACCCTAGTGATGCCACTGAACCCCAGTCACTAGGACTTCTGCTTAAGGAGGCATTGCATAGAATTATAGAGTAGGAAGAGACCCCAAGGGCCCAGGAACTCTCCCCATCAAAGCATCCCCATTGGCAGATGGCCGTCCAGCCTCTGTTTGAAGACCTCTAAAAAAGGAGACTCCGCTATTTTCCAAAGGAGTGTGTTCCACTGTCTAATAGCTTTTGCTGCCAGGAAGATCCTCCTAATGTTGAGCTGGAATCTCTTTTCCTGCAGCTTGCACCCATTGTTCCTGGTCCTATTCTCTGGAGCAGCAGAAATCAAGCTTGCTGTATCCTCAATATGAATCCCTTCAAGTATTTAAACAGGGCTACCATATCACCTCTTAACCTTCTCTCTTCTCATAGGGCTTCATGGGTTCTAGACCCTTTTAAAAGCCACAGGAAGGGTTTTGAAAATAAGCAAGGGGTATATAATAATAATATTGTATGCTTTTTGGTCCACTTCGCTTACCGTCCTCCCTCCGCCGCCATCTTCCCCCTCCCCTCGGAAGCCAGGCCGAGAGGCGCATGCGCAGATCAGGCGCCCGGCGGCGCTTCGAAGAACGTTGCGTAAAAGATGCATAGAGAGAAGAAAAATAGAGTGACACAGTTCCGGGTCGGTGGGTCTTTTTTTTCGCGAAGTAATAATGCTCTTCCCTCCTCCGGACTCTGCATGGCAGCTGGGGAAGAGAGGAATAGCACTTCAGGGTCATCTCAGAATGATAGCGATAGTAATAATAACTATAGACTTCTAATAGAAAGTGACCTCTTTACAAACTTATCTCTATGGAACAGCGAAGCGAGGCCGCTGGGTGCGCATTGGCTAAGATCGTGCGCATGCGTACTCCTCTGCCACGCTCTGTTCGCCCAAGCAGGAAAAAAAACGCAGAACCCGGAAGTACCTTCGGAGCTCCTATTGGCTGAGGCGGCTGTTGCGTAGCTAGAAGGGAAGACGGTGATTGAACGAGAGGGCGAGCCGGTGGGCGGGACAGGTTCTTATTGGTCCTCCCCGGCTGCGAGAGGAGGAAGTGGGAAGCGAGTGCTGAGGTGAGTGAGATGCATTCCCAACCCCTCTTTTAATGGCTTTATTGTTAAGGAATATAAAGCAATGGCACTTCTATCCCTCTACCGCCAAGCACTCAAACGGTGCCCTTTAAGGGAATGTTGGACTACATCTCCCAGAAGCCTCAGCCATCTGGGTCCAATAGCGTGGGATTCTGGGAGTTGAAGTCCAAAATCCCCTTAAAGGGCACAGTTTAGGGACCACTGGGTTAGATAGAAAAAGACGTCCAAATCCAACCTCTTTACCAATGACTTGGAGGACAGAATTGGGAGCATACTTATCAGATTTGCAGATGGCACCAAAAAGGATCTGGGAGTCCAAGTAGACCACAAACTGAACATGAGTCAAGAGTGTGATGCGGCAGCTAACAAGGCCAATGCGATTCTAGGCTGCATCAATAGAAGTCTAGTGTCTAGATCAAGGGAAGTCATAGTGCCACTCTATTCTGCTTTGGTCAGAATGCTGTGTCCAGTTCTGGGCGCCACAATTCAAAAAGGACATTGAGAAACTGGAGCCATATTTCCAAAGGAGGGCGACTAAAATGGTGATGGATGCTTTGAGTGAGAGTTCCTGCATGGCAGAATGGGTTTGGAGCGGATGGCCCTTGCGGTCTCTTCCAACTCTATGATTCTAGTACACTTAAAATGACAAAAAGCAGTTAGTAAAAGCACAGCATATACCTCCAAAGTCACCCGAAGCAGCTTCATTTTGGCCTCTCTGTGTAGGGCCTTAGTCTGGAGTAAGACAAGGAGTAACCCCAAAATCGCCATTACTCCAGCCCTGTGCAAAAGGGAGTGGAGTTCAAAGCGGAGGACTTGGTTTATTTGTCAACTACATTGTTAAAATGGCTGCAACCGTCCAGAAAATTAGGGCCATAAAAAGCATGCCCAGTGCCATGGCTGTTGAGTTAGATTTGCCCAAGACGTATAATTATGTACATCGTGCGTTTCATTCAACTTGTTGAAGCCTGCAGGTATGTCAAGTGTGTGGCATCCAGTTCCTCCTCTTTAACCCATGATGACCGACAGCATTTAGAGGTCAAGCAATTCTGGGCTCCCAAGGGTACTTTAGTACTTCAGTACTTTATGCAGCGGAACCATTTTCCTGTAGGACATACTGACTGCTCCTAGGTTGGTTAAGGAAGCCTTATCTTGGCTGATGTCTTTCTATTACAGTAATCAATAATCATGCCTGACTTTCACACTTGGTTGTTTTCTGTTTCTGCTGTCTGTGCTTTCCTTTCGGAGGGGAGTTTAGGGGGGAGAAGCGCAAATGAAGCGGTGGCCTCAGATCTGGCAGTGGACTTGCTACTGCACTAACGTAACCTTCAGTAAAACTCCCCTGAAGTCTCTCTTGTGAGTTACTGTAAAGAAAGGCAGGGCTTCAGGTTTAATCAGGACTGTTCCTGCCAAAATGGGGGAGTTGGAGGGTATGGAATATACAGACAGATCGTCTTATGTTGCATAAAGCCACTTCCACTGTTTCTTTGCTCATTCATAATTTACAGACTATCTGTCTCCTTCTACCATCTGCTTTCAGAGCTGCACCATGGCTAATGAGGAAAATGGACATGGCTTGAAGGAAGCGCTGGTGACCTTTCAGAGATGCCTCACGGACAACCAGGAGGTCCTTCTAGATCCATACTTGGAAGGCTGGAAAGGCCTTGTGAGGTAAGGCTGGGAGCCCAGGTTTCAGCCATGGAAACCCAGGCTTAGGCCTGTTACAGACTGCCCAAATAAAGCTGCTTTGGGTCTCTTTGGAGGTATGCTGTTTAAATGATGGATGCATCCTAAGAATCCAGACGTTGCACCAAAGCTGCACTCCGGTGCTTAGGAATGGAGTGTGGCTTTGGCATGACCTCCGGACTCTTTGGACCCATGCATCATTTAAAGAGCATACCTCCAAAGAGACCCCAAGCAGCTTTATTTGGGCGGTCTGTAACAGGCCTTAGATTGCCTTCTAACCTCTATAGCATTACAGTACTGTTGCATTAAGTAACAGAACAGGGAAGTCTTGAGAAATTCAATGTTCTCTGCCTTACGTAGTTAGTTTTGAGCAACCGGTATCTCAAGGGAAGTTACCTTTATGTTGCTAATGAAGTTTAATTTTTTAATCATCTTTTGTCCCTGTCCCCGCTTGGCCAAAAAGGGGAATGCCCTTTGTTTGCATTGAAACCTCTCCAAAATAACAACTAGAACAGAAGCAACGTCCAATACAAAATGTAGGCTTGTAACATCACCATCGTCACCTTTCTTCTCCTATACGATTTTTGAACATCTTTTGCCTGATGAAGAAGCCTGTGGAGCTTCAAAAGCTTGCATGAAGGTGTCACTCTTTTGTGGAGTTTGGATTGTTGTATGTTACCCAATTCTGGTCATTTTATTCATGTTCCAAGTATGATAGATAGATAGATAGATAGATAGATAGATAGATAGATAGATCAAACATTACAGGGCAAGTATATGTATATGGCACTGTCTCATCGCTCTGGCACAGTACTGGGGTTTGGAAGGTGAAGGAGGGCAAGTACCATCATCCTACTTAACACAGACTTACAGGAGACTATTCCAGATCCATTGTTGTAACCATACTCTGGATAGTATGGGCACCTTTGGTTTGGAAGAGGTGTGCTTTTAGCGACTATGGGGCTCGACAGACTGGCCTTAAAGGCCAGCCTGGGGGCGGAGTCGGGGCATCACATCCAGATGATGCACACCCTGACTCCGCCCCACTGGCGCCATGACTCCATGCACCGCTCCACATGTTATGTGGCATCATGGCTCTCCTCTGGCGCTGGGTCTATACAATGGCACCCCAGAGGAGTACCATATAGCCACGCTGCCGTGGCTATGGCACCATTTCAGGGGTGCCAAAAGGAGCTGCTTTTTGAAGCTCTTCTTTGCGCCCTCGAGAGGCTGCATCGGGGCTTCTGTTAAGGGGCAGCTGCATGCCATCCCTTCAGGGCTGTAGGTAGAGCCCCTACATCTTCCAGAATAGCAATAGCAGCTTCATCTAAGTCAGTGATTCGCAAACTTTGGTCCTCCACATGTTTTGGACTTCAGGTCCCAGAAGGCATGACTGTTGGCTAAGCTGGCTGAGGCTTCTGGGAGTTGAAGTCCAAAATATCTGGAGGACTGAAGTTTGGGAATCACTGATCTAAGTGGTTTAGAACTGTAAGCTCATGTCTGAGCCTTCATGGATGCTAACGTTTCCATGTTTTAGGGTAGAGGAAAATATTTGTCACCTACTCTGTTTTCTGAACTCCCTTTGTCAATGCATTCATATATGTTTCCATTTTAGGTTTCTGAACACCATGGGCGCAATCTTTTCCTTCATCTCTAAAGATGTCGTAGCCAAAATCCAAATCATGGAGGATTTCCGCAACGGCGAGCAGAAGGACGACTACGTCAGCCTCCAATCCATGGTGAATTACGAGCTTTCCAACAACCTGGTGGACCTGAAGGAGCGCGGAGACCATCCGGCCTCTGGCTGCCGAACAATCCTGCGCTTGCACCGAGCCCTTCATTGGCTGCAGTTGTTCTTGGAGGGCATGCGGACGAGCGACTCAAACTCCCGGACATCTGTGCTGTGCACAGACGCCTACAACGCCTCCTTGGCCAACTACCACCCTTGGATCATCCGCAAGGCCACTACCATGGCCTTCTATACCTTGCCTTCTCGGGATGCTTTCCTTGAGAACATGAATGTTGGGCCGCATGAGGAGGCGGTGGAGATGCTTGGGGAAGCTTTGCCCTACATCTGCAAGGTCTACGATGTGACACAAGCGCTCTACGCTCAGCACAACATTCTTGACCTCCCATAATGGAGCACAGCTCCAATCGAAATCTGCCTGTATTTGCTTGCCTAAATGGCAAGCATAACCACACATATCAATGCCTATGCATGTCTATGGCAGCTTGTCAGTACTGAAATCAGAGATCCTATTGCTGTAAAACGAACCTTTCTAAAAGATGTTTTGGACTTCAGCTCCCATCAGCCCTTGCCAGTGATCAGGAACGATGGGAGTTATAGTCCCAAACATCCCGAAGGCACCTGGTTGGAGATGTCTACTCTGGGCAGAGGCTCTTATAAAATGAAACTTTGCACTTAAGTTGGCTTTAGAACAGTTTTCTCTCAACCTGGTTGTTGTCAGATGTTTAAAAGTCCTCCTTTGATCAACCCCCAAGCAAGTATTTCCAGTGAAGCCTGGGAATTGTAGTTCAAAGCACTTGGTGGGATAGCCGCTGAAAGCTATACATATATATATGTATATCTCACACACTGAAAGTAAGCAGTCTCTACATAGGATTATATATCCTATTTAATCATATCCTATATATGTTTAAATATCCAAATTGTCTGAATAAACCACACTAAAGCTCCCAACAAAACCATTGGCCAGGCTGGCTGCAGCTTCTGGGAGCTGAATATCTAAAGGACCAATGGTTCCCCATCTAAACATAATGTATTTATCTATATATATATATATATGTATGTATATGTATATTGCAGAAATCATTAGTGGAGTTCTTCTCAGGACCCTTAGAGCCATTCCAGCAGCCTTGGCTCAGTTGTGCTCTCTGTAAAATGGACCAGGTTTGCTGAACTAAGGCTGCTTGCCACTCTCTTCTTCAAATGAGATGAAGGTTTAAAGGGAAAAGTGGAGGAGTTATATTGTGGTTGTTGCATATCTTAATGGCTCTGTCAAAATTGTTGGTTAGGATTTAGTTGGGGGAAGAGAGATACCTTATTGGCAGCATAATCCATGTCTAAGGGATGGGGAACAAAGCTCTCCTAGGGGCTCCATTGACCACTCCTGACCCCACACTTCCATTCCCATGCTGGGATGTGTTGTCTGTAGGTTTGGGGTCTCCTGATGTATCTGTGCCCCACAGCTGAGAGCCAACATGGGGCAGTAAAGTGGGGATGCCCATTGCACATCGCCCTCTTATTGTATACAGGAAGGTGGCAACTTGTGTGCTGGATGCTTGAACAATCTCTCCATAATGTGAATTAAGGCAGTCAGTCTGTGTCACAGAAGAACGTTTGGCCTCGAAGTCTCTGCGCACTTATGTGGGATTGAGAAGGAGCAGAGAGATGGATAAACCTATGATTGTAGTTGTTGCACTTTTTTCTGCCCCTTCCTAAATGGGAAGACAATCCAGGGCATTGTATACTTGTGTTGCCCAAGTGGTGTGTTTCGTTTTGGTGGCTTGCGCTTTTTGTCATGATCTGTCGCAACGACAGACCATTTCCTGGGCGCAAATCAATCAAATCTTATGTCTGTCGGTTATGTTTTTGTGTGTTCTCTTTCTTAATTTAGTTTAAATTGCCGTTGACTTTTGTCTGTATGGAGGTGGTAGAATGGAAATGGGTTGCCAAAAATTATTAGCACATTGATATTACAGGTTAGATGCATGCGCTGTGATTCGTATAGATTTTATATCTCACCTTGTTTGGATTGAAATAAATGTTATCTGTAGTGCACTTTACATTGTAGCGTCTTGTATTTCTGTCGTTCTGATAACTGAAATTGTTGTCAGCTCTGCGATAGAGAGAATAAAATCCTCACACATGAGTCAAGAATGTGATGCAGCAGCTGAAAAGGCCAATGCGATTCCAGGCTGCATTAATCATGTCATCTCCCCAAGCTAAGCATCCCTAGCTCCCTAAGCCACTCCTCATAGGGCTTGGCTTGCAGACTTTAACCATCTTGATCCCTCTCCTAGGGACAGTAGCATCATTGCGCAGGTGCGGAGTGCACCGGGTGACACCAACCCTATGGACACCATTGCTATAGACACATTCCACCTTGTCCTGTTCCTTCTTGAATTGTGGCCAGACCTGGACACAGTAGTCCAAGTGAGCTCTGACCAAAGCAGCATAGAGTAGCACTACTATCTCCCTTGGACAATAGACTCTTGTTATATACGCACGCATATATGTATACACACATACCTACACACACCTATATCTGTATACATACACCTGTATATCTATATACACTTATATATCTACGCATGCATAGACAAATACACACAATTTATATCTATGCACACAAATACATATCTACACACATATATATCTATCTATATATACACACAGACACATAAATCTATACACACACACAGGTCTATATATACACCCCCAAACCAACCGACGTGGCCGTTGCCCTGGAGAATGATGGGAAACCCCTAACCCTGACATTCAAGCTACCAACCCTGGGAAAGGGGATGATGGGCCCTGCAGTTCAAGAGGTCTGAGGCACTGTGTCCCAGTTCAGGGACTTAGTTTTGGACTACAATTCCCATCACCCCCCCAACCAACTGACATGGCCCTGGCCCTGGAGGGCTCAAGGATTCTGGGAATTTCCCAAGGAGCTGGAGGAGGAAAGGGACCAAGGGCGCAGGCAGGCTGCATGGTCATCCCCATGGGAAGTGTCCTCCAAGACCAAGACCCTTAACATTGACTTTCAAGTCACGACACTTCTGATATATATAGGCATCCCTGGCTTGGCAAAGCCAAGGGCCTTTTCTTTCCTCCTCCTCCTCCATCCAGCTGTAAGGCTTTCTAGCAGCATTGGCCTCAATGGAGGATGGAGGGACGCTGGGAAAGAGCCTCAATTTGGAAAGCCCACTGGCCACTGCTGCTTCTTCTTCTTTCTCCTGGGAACCCAGAGGCAGACAATAATAATAATAATAATAATAATAATAATAATAATACTGTAATAATAAAAATACCATTCACCTTTTAAATGATGAGGATGCTCCACCTGCAGAGGGAGGCCACGCCCCTCGGGAATAGGCAGCCAATGGGAGCGGAGGAAGGGCCAGGTAAAGGGAAGGAGGCCACGCCCCCTCAAGAATGGGGAGCCAATGGGAAAATCACATGAGACCCCATAGGCTTCGGTTTTATCGAGATGCGGCTAAGAACATTTCTAATACAATGGCGCCCTCTTGTGGATACTCAGGGCCATGCAGCCCCTAGATCGATGCAGAGAGAGAGAGAGAGAGAGAGAGAGAGAGAGAGAGAGAGAGAGAGATCGAGCCAGAGGGATGGATCCTTCCCTCCCAGGGCTCCCCTGAAAAACCCATTCTGCAGCAAAACCTGCTTCGCCTGGGGATGATGGGGACCCTAGTCTTCTTGAAGGGCTCCAGGACAGAGAACGGAGGGCTTCAAGATTATACATACATATATATATATATATATATAATTTATAACATCAAATGATTTAATATTATAAAATTATATACAATTAAAACAAATTTATTTTATATAATTATATAAAATTATATATATATAAATTATATATATATATATATATATATATATATATGCATATATAAATGTGTATCTAGTGTGTGTGTGTATACATATATATAACACATATATATATTGTCTGTATATTATATATGTGTGCTAATGATACATGCTTGTGGCCATGTGGGTTGGTTGGGGGTGATGGGAATTGTAGTCCTCAAAAACGAAGAAGAAGTCAACCTTATCACAGCAAATTCATTGGGTATCTGTTGTCGTTGTTGTCGTGTGCCATGAAGCTGTTTCCGACTTATTGCGACTGTCCCTCATATATATATCTATATATATAATATGGGGTTGGCATGGCCCTCCCCTGAGGCTGAGAGAGTGTGACTTGTGAGTGTATATAATCATATATAACTGTGTATATAGAATTATGTATATGTGTGTGTGTAATAATTATAATATAATATTTATTTATTTATATGTTCGTCTTGTGCCTTCATACATGGTTTTATATATATATACACACATATACATACACATACACATGTATAATATTATACAGTTATATATATATATATATACACACACACACACATATATACATGTATTGTTTATATATATATATATACACATACATATATACACACACATATACATACACATGCATCCGCCCCTGACCTTTCTCCAAGGCTTGAACAGCAAGTTTCATCATGTCTCACAGCTGTCTCGCAGTGGATGCGCCATCGGCGTTTGAAGCTCAACATGTCCAAGACGGAGCTTCTTGTCTTTCCTCCTAAGCCCAACCTTCAACTCTCCTTTTCTGTCTCTGTGGACAACATTTCTATTCAACCAGTCCAGCAAGCCCGCAGTCTTGGTTTTATCTTTGACTCTTCTCTGTCGTGTATCCCTCAGATCCAGACCACAGCCAAGGCTTGTAGATTCTTCTTGTACAATATTGCCAAAATCCGACCATATCTCTCCGCCTCTACTGCCAAGATCCTGGTCCATGCCCTAGTGGTCTCACGACTGGATTACTGTAATGTCCTCCTGGCTGGGCTTCCTCTTTCTCACCTCCGTCCTTTACTCTCTGTTCAGCATTCAGCTGCACGCATTATCACTTCCACCCACCTCTCTGACCACATCTCTCCTGTGTTGGCATCCCTTCACTGGCTCCCCCTCCCTTTCCGCATTCAGTATAAGCTCCTGCTGTCCACGTTTAAAGCCCTCCATGGACTGGCCCCTCCCTACTTATCAGACCTTCTTTCTCCTCACCTTTCCACTCGGGCCCTCCGTTCTAGCAGTCAAGGTCTGCTGTCTCAGCCCAGGATTTCCTCTGCCCCATCCCAGATTCGCCCCTTTTCACTCGCTGCCCCTCACTCCGGGAACCTTCTTCCCCCACAAGCAAGAGCCATCACTTCTTTAACCAGCTTCAAAACGGAGTTGAAAACCATCCTGTTCAGAGAAGCCTTCCCAGGCATTGCATAATTGTCGCTCACTATTTGATGTTCTTGTGGTGCCTGTTTATTGAACCCTTTCCTGTATTGCTATGTACTGTATATGCATTATCCTACTTGAGAGTATGTATTTCCCCTGGAAGAAGATTAACCATCCATTATGAAGCCTCGCCCTCCCTCCAGTCCATCTGCCTTGGTCCAGGCCTTGGAGGTAGAGAGGAACTGCTGGACCTCTTACCCTTTCCCTCCACCACTCCCTTCTCCTTCTGTGTCATGTCTTTTTAGATTGTAAGCCCGAGGGCAAGGAATCGTCTAACTAAAAGATTGTATGTACAGCGCTGTGTAAATTTACAGCGCTTCATAAATAAAGGTTAATAATAATAATATATATATATATTATACACAGTCTTATATATAGAGAAACATTATATATATATATACACCGACATATATACCAGTTATATATATATATATATATATACACACACACATATATTATGAACACAGTTATATATGTATAATATATATAATTTTATTGGTGACTTGAATGTCAGTGTTGGGGGCCTTGGAGGACAGTTCCCATCATCCCCAGACAATGCAGACGGCATCAGCCTTTCTGTGCCCTGGGGCCCTCAAAACGCTTTGAAATGAAATTCCCATCATCCTCTGTCCCTCAGGGGCGGTGGCAGACATGTTTTCCCGGGGGATGATGGGAATTGTAGTGCGAAAGGGAGGCATTGCTGCTGCGCCACCTGCTGCCTTGCTCTCGGCCGCCCTCCGGTGGCGCCCTTTGCGCACTGCAGGATTCAGAGCTAAGGGCTGCGAGGCTTCTCTCGGGCGCCCTCTTGTGGAAGCCACCGGCTAGTGAGGAGCGCATCGTCGCAAAGGTCTTATCGCAATTCTGCTTTTGCGCTCTCTGTGTCTCGCAATTTCGCTCTCTCTCGGGCGCCCTCCTGTGGCTCAAACGGCGCGCTTCGGCCCCTTGACGCTTATAACTATAATTCTGATTCTTCCCTGTCCTGGGGCGCCCTCTGGTGGCGGAAAGGGAGCGTTGCTGGCTCATTCTTCTCCAAGTGGCTCTTTATTCCTGGATCCTGGGTTTGGGAGGCTCAGGACTTCCATCTTTGGGTCCATATTTACAACAACAACAACAACAATAATAATGAGGCAGGGGAGCCAAAGGCTTTGGGCCTTGGCATCCACCCTTCAGGATGGGAGGTGGGTTCCAGTCCTTGTGGCCCCAAGCCTTGCTTTTCTTTCCATGAGGCCAAGTCACATAAGGACCCCCTGGATCCCCAAATCCATGGATGCAATGGGATAGTATTAATATTAGTATTAGTATTGGTATGGGACCGTGGTATTCACTGGGGTTTGGTTCCGGGACTTTCCACAGATCCCGAAATCCATGGATGCTATGGGATATTATTAGTATTAGTATTAATATGGGGCCTTGGTATACACCAGGGGTAAGCAACCTTTTTGAGCCGGGGGCCGGGTTGGTGTCCCTCAGACAACCGGGGGGCCGAAGCCGGGGGGTGGAGCTTCCACCCCTGGGGGCGGGGCCGCATGCTGGGGGCGGAGCTTCCACCCCCAGGGGCGGAGCTTCCACCCCCAAGGGCCATGCCACCTCCTCTTTGCCGGCCCCTGACGGGGCCCCAGGCCCTGTCAGAGGCCAGGAAAGAGCCGGCGGGGACCGCCAGCGCAGGAGGCCTCCCCGTCTTTGCTGGCCCCTGACGCCAGGGCCCCGCTGCTGCCGTCGGAGCCCTCCTGGAGGACCCCTGCGATGGCAGCGGGCCTCCCAGAGGCCCATTGCCTTTGCTGGGGTCCTCCAGGAGGGCCCAAGGGACAGCAACTGGCCTCCCAGGGGCCCGCTGCTGCCGCTGGAACCCTCCTGGAGGGACCCTGCGACGACAACGGGCCTCCCAGGGGCCCGCTGCCGCCATTGGAGCCCTCCTGGAGGACCCCACTGAAGGCAACTGGCCTCCCAGGGGCCCGCTGCCACCGCCGGAGCCCTCCTGGAGGGCCCCAGCGACGGCAACTGGCCTCCCAGGGGCCCGCGGCCGCCGTTGTAGCCCTCCTGCAGGGAACTTGCGACGGCTACGGGCCTCCCAGGGGCCCGCTGCCGCCACTGGAGCCCTCCTGGAAGACCCCGGTGCAGGCAACGGGCCTCTGGGAGGCCCTCTGCCATCGCAGGAGCCCTCCTGGAGGGCCCCAGCGGCGGCAACTGGCCGCCCAGGGGCCCGCTGCCGTCGCAGGAGCCCTCCTGGAGGGCCCCAGCGGCGGCAACTGGCCTCCCAGGGGCCCGCTGTCGTCGCAGGAGCCCTCATGGAGGGCCCCAGCGGCGGCAACTCGCCGCCCAGGGGCCCGCTGCCGTCGCAGGAGCCCTCCTGGAGGGCCCCAGTGGCGGCAACGGGCCTCCCAGGGGCCCGCTGCCGTCGCAGGAGCCCTCCTGGAGGGCCCCAGCGGCGGCAACGGGCCTCCCAGAGGCCCGTTGCGGCTACTGGAGCCCCGTTTCGAGGCTCCGGAGGACGCAGCGGGCCTCCCAGAGGCCCGTTGCGGCTGCTGGAGCCCCGTTTCGGGGCTCCGGAGGACGCAGCGGACCTCCCAGAGGCCCGTTGCGGCTGCTGGAGCCCCGTTTCGAGGCTCCGGAGGTTGCAGCGGGCCTCCCAGAGGCCCGTTGCGGCTGCTGGAGCCCCGTTTCGGTGCTCCGGAGGCCGCAGCGGGCCTCGGAATGGGTGCCGCCATTTTGAAGGGCAAAATGGCGGCTGAAGCCGACGAAATCGGCGGCGATTGCGGCGGCGGGAGGGAGCGGGGGCCAGCGGAAAGGCGCCCGCGGGCCGGATCCAGCCCGCGGGCCAGAGGTTGCCGACCCCTGGTATACACACAGAAACATATATAATTAAATATACCTCGTTTTATATATATATATATATATATATATATATTTCTATTTATTATACACACACATATATAATATACACACACATATATAACAGTTATACACATAAAATTATATATATATATAAAATATATATATAATCTACTGATCTGTCTCATTGGATCGATCTCTCCCAAAGGGCCTGCAGTGCCCTGAGTTGATGATGGCCAAACTCTAAAATATTATTACTTTGTCTGTATTAAAAGGGTTTTTTAACAGCAGATAATTGCAGCTGCAAAGAACTTGGCAACTGTTGTACATGATGCTCCTGCACATGTTCCATGCTCGGGAACCACCTCTGGCACCTTGAATAAACTCTCTCCTCCACGAAGAAAACGGAGATCCGGGCCAGTGGTTTGCAAAGGAGCCCAACTCAGTGACGCACCGGGGAACATTTGATTAGGAGCAGGTGGTTAACTCAGTTCCCTTCTACTTCCATGTGAGCATGTGCAGGACATGCATGCATGCCATGCGCGCTTTGCTAAGCAAATCCCCTTGGACCATTTTCCGCCTGTTCCATCGATCACATTCGGCATTCTAAGTGGCTTTCCATCATCATCATCATCATCATCACTTCATCTCCTGTGTTTGTTTTTCAACTGTCCACAGAAAGACTGGTCTTAAGCTGAGAGGGAGACATGTCTGTGCTCTTTTTGCTTGGCATCAGTTTGGACTGGGCTTTGGCCCACGACCTTCGCTGCGTCTCTTCCCAGTTTAGAAAGCCTGGCGATTACATACTGGGCGGCTTGTTCCCTTTTACGGTTCTCACCCTCAATGTAACAGATCGGATCCTGCCTGATTTTTACAGCTGTGACAGGTAAGGTGGAATAAAATGCAAGCTAGCGATGTGAGGCTGCGGCAAAAATGCCTAACACCATCTATTTTCTTCCAATAAGAGTTCTCTTGCCTAACAGCCTAGTGGGTCTTTTTTTTGTTTGCTTGTTTTCATCTTCTATAGTTTATAAATATTTGTCAACCATGTTTAAATATATATATATATTATTGCTGTTATTATTTTTATTAAAATATTATTTTAATATTTATTAAATATTTATTATAAATAAAATATTCATTATTTTATTATATTTTATTAAAATATTATTTTAATATTTATTAAATATTTATTATAAATAAAATATTTATTATTTTATTATATTTTATTGAAATATTATTTTAATATTTATTAAATATTTATTATAAATAAAATATTTATTATTTTATTATATTTTATTGAAATATTATTTTAATATCTATAAAATATTTATTATAAATAAAATATTTATTATTGTATTATATTTTATTGAAATATTATTTTAATATTTATTAAATATTTATTACAAGTAAAATATTTATTATTTTATTTTATTTTCATTGACATATTTTAATATCTATTAAATATTCATTATAAATAAAATATTTATTATTTTATTATATTTTATTGAAATATTATTTTACTATTTATTAAATATTTATTACAAGTAAAATATTTATTATTCTATTTTTATTGAAATATTATTTTAATATCTATAAAATATTTATTACAAGTAAAATATGTATTATTTTATTTTATTTTTATTGAAATAATATTATTTTAGTATTCATAAAATATATATTATAAATAAAATATTTATTTATGATGACGATAATACTTTATTTATAGCCCACCCAATCACAAGGAATCCGGTTTATCATGCTTTATTTGGGCATGTCTGTTCGGGCCATAAAATACTGATAAATAGTCCTAAAGCCATATATAAGAGAAACACTGCCTCTGAGGATCTGAGAAAAGATCTTAGACCACCCACCCGCCTTAACCTTTGTCTTTGGTGCTCTCTCATGCGCAGGCTTTATGCGGCTGGGCTCATCTGGGCACTGGGCATGAAGTTTGCCGTGGAAGAGATCAACAACTCGACCACACTGCTTCCAGGCATCAAACTGGGCTATGAGCTCTTTGACAGCTGCATGGAGCCCATGGTGGTCCTCCAGCCCAGCCTGCTCTTCCTCTCCAAAATGCACACCAGCCGCATCCGGGTCTCTTGCAACTACACCGACTACCAGACCCAAGTGGTGGCCGTCATTGGTCCCCACAACTCTGAGCTCTGCATGGTGACGGCAAAGCTGTTTAGCTTCTTCCTGATCCCACAGGTAAAGTATTCTCTTTGGAATGAGTGGGTCAGGCCCCACCTGGAATATTGTGTCCAGTTCTGGGCACCACAATTCAAAAAGGACGTTGAGAAACTGGAGCCATGTGTCCAAAGGAGGGCGACTAAAACAGTGAAGGATGCTTTGATTGAGAGTTCCTGCATGGCAGAATGGGGTTGGACTGGATGACCCTTGAGGTCTATTCCAACTCTATGATCCCATGATTCTATGATTCTAGTACATTTAAAATGACAAAGAGCAGTTAGTAAAAGTACAGCATCCTCTTAAAAGCCCTTTCTCTTGCAGTCTGCCTGCAGCATTTAGGGCCAGCTTATCCTTTGCTTCAGGCAGCACAGTATCTTGGACCAGACCTGATCATGATGTTTGAAAGCAGGCCTTTCTTCTGAGTAGATATACATACAGCTGAACATTTGATGCAATAAATAATATTATTCCTCCCAAGGTGAGCTATGGAGCCACATCAGAAAAGCTCAACAACGCAGAACTCTACCCTTCCTTCTTCCGCACAGTGCCCAGAGACAAGATCCAGATCGAAGCCATCTCTGAACTCTTGCTTGCTTTCCAATGGAACTGGGTTGCGATCGTGGCCAGTGACGACGAATACGGCCGCGAAGGCCTGAGCCTCTTGTCCTCCATAGTCATCAACCAAAGCATTTGCATCGCCTACGAGGGACTCATCCCTGCAGACATGTCGCACGCCAACCTCCAAGAGAAGATGACCCAAACCATCCACTCCATCAATGAGACCAATGTCAACGTCATCATCCTGTTCTCCAAAGACCGACCGGTCCGAGAGTTCTTCAAAATGTGGTTCAAATTAGGATTGAATAAGAAGGTATGGCTAGCCACTGAAGCTTGGGTGATGTCCGATGTGGTCATCTCCTTAGACCGCGTCAGGGACATCGGGACGGTCATTGGCTTTGTCATCAAGGCAGGGAAGGTCCCTGCTTTTGAGGACTATGTCTCCAATCTCTTGGAACTGACCCGACAGGACACCTTCTGCCAGGCGTCCAGGGAGCAAGCGAAACAGTTGGGTCCCGACGTTCTGGGGCCACAGTGCCAGCAATGCGGCAACATTTCCCTCAGCAAAGTCACCGAAGTCCTGCAACATCGGCAGACCTTTGCCGTGTACACTGCAGTGTACGGAGTGGCTCATGCGCTCCACAAGGCGTTGCGCTGCCAACGTGGGCAGTGTCAGAAACTCGGCGTCAAGCCTTGGCAGGTATGTGGGAGGCATCTTCAGGGCGATCCGGCTGGTGTTAGAGGGATCTGACAGGTGCCCCCCAAGGAGACCATGCAAGTTCTGGACTGTGTTGCTAGACTGCAGCTCCCAGAATCCCCAATTATTGGCCATGCAAGTTGGGAGCATCCAGAAATTGGAATCCCAACAACAACTCAGGACCCAGAGCTGACTATCTGGGGGAGACGGGGGGGCAATAGCTCTCAAGCTAAGTGTTGGACCAGGTCTGGGAAGACTCAGATTGGAATGGCCATAGGCATTTCCTGGGCAGCAGGATGCTCCTCCTTGAGATTTCAGACCCAAATCCATCTGAGAAAATGGGGGTAATGCCCTTGTCGTGTCAAAAAGACGAAGGTCACTTGGAACTGCCACATGGGCCCAAAACAGACAGGCAAAACAGGCACCTTCCATGAAGTTTGGGGGAGCGGAGATTAGATGATGCACACCCCCAAATCATGGTGACGCTGTCCCAGGGCTGCCTTAGGCAGCCTCCAAAGGAGCAGATGCTATCTGCTTCTTTCCGCGGTCCATTTGGGACCCTGACAGTGGTCTCCTTGGGGCAATGAGGCTGGGAGTGGCTTCCAAAGGGTGCTCAGCATTGTCTCTTCTTCATCCTGGAGAGAAGTGACCAGTGGGGTGTCCAGTGGGGCTCTGTCCTGGGCCCAGTGCTATTCAACATCTTTATCAATGACTTGGAGGACAAAATTGGGGGCATACTTATCAAATTTGCATTAGCTAATACCTCAGAGGACAGGATCACAATTCAAAATGACCTGAATAGATTAGAAAGCTGGGCCAAAACTAACAAAATGCACTTCAACAAGATGCTGGATACCATTTCCAACACTTAATTCAGTTTTTGGGGCTACTTGCATGGACTCTCTGATCTATGCATTAGTTTCCCCTTTGCTTCCCAGCCCTTGTGGCCCCAGGACTCACCCTCCACTCTGCCCTGCATCCACCTTCTACCTACAAGAAAGGAGGCTCAGTTCAAACTTCTTCATCTCGTCTTCCTAAGGAAGCAAGAAGGAGCGATCCCCTCATATCAGCTTGATCTGGGAATAATCCCGTTGAACAACTTTGCTTGGTACTTAATGCATAATGACACAACCAGAGATCATCCCTAAGTCTCAAGTTTTGGTCAAGAAACCTGAGGACCTGGGATGATCCTGAACTGGCATCAATGGTCAAATGCTTTTAGAACGGTGTGTTCTGTCTGTGCAGCTGCTGGAGAAGCTGAACGGCATCCATTTCAGTATCCACAACCAGTCTTTCCATTTTGATGAGCATCACAGCATCAACATGGGCTACGAAGTCATGTGGTGGAGCTGGCCCAATAAGCGCATTAAGCATGTCAGCATCGGAGACTTCCATGGCAAGCTGAGCATCGACAAATCCAAGGTCCATTTTCATACTGGAGATCAAAAGGTGAGAACAACCAAGTGCTGCTAAGAACTTAGAAAGCTATATTGTGCAACCAAGGTAGCTGGGGCATTCTGGGAGTTGTAGCATTACAAAACAAACAAACAAACTAGGGTCTTGGGAGAGCACTCACAAATTGAATTCAATGGGGAAATCAGTGTAGGATAATTGATACCAGGTTTTCCCCCAAGATTTGCGTTATTGGCAGTGCGAAGAACCAAAGCGAACAGACCGAGGGTTAAACTCTATATGCCTTGAGCATGCTTTGAATACATGCACATCGCCGGCGGCATGTTTGTTTGAGTGCTAGCAGGTGTGTGAGCAACCCAACTCCCGGAGATGCACACAGATGCCGTTCCATAGTGTGAATAACAAACCTGGAATGCCCAATAACATCCAAACAATGATATCTTTATCCTGCCAACCAAAATGCACAATTACATGTTGCAAACTTTCAAAGTCACGCTGGCTTCTTCATCATCAGGCGAACGGGAGAAAGAAATGGAAGATGTTAGTCCTCGGCCTGCATTGGAATGGGCAAATGAGGTTATTCTCATTGCTCTGCTAAACATAATGACATCTGAATGACTTCTAGGAAGAGAGCCCCGAACTCACTGGAGAAAAAGGTGGGATAGAAATGCAAGTTGTTGGCCTGTTACAGACTGCCCAAATAAAGTTGCTTCGGGTCTCTTTGGAGGTATGCTATTTAAATGACGCATGGGTCCTAAGAGTCCGGAGGTCGCGCCAAAGCCACACTCCATTCCTAAGCACTGCAGAGCAGCTTTTGGTGCAGCTTCCGGATTCTTAGGATGCATGCATCATTTAAACAGCATGCCTCCAAAGAGACCCAAAGCAGATTTATTTTGGCAGTCTGGAACAGGCCGTTGTAAACAAACATGAACCAGTTTCAGTCCCCTGTTCTATTTAGGCACCGCTGTCGGAGTGTCGGACTACATGTTCACCGGGGCAGATCCGTCGAATGAAGGGGTTCCACCTCTGCTGTTACGACTGCATTGACTGTGAGAGCGGCACTTTCTACAGTTCCTCAGGTGAGAAGAGCATCCTTGCACCACTGTCTCTGCATTCAGGGACAACAGCTTTTGGGGACAGGAGAAAAGGCTGGATTCCCATAGAATCATAGAGTTGGAGGAGACCCCAAGGGCCATCCAGTCCAACCCCATTCTGCCATGCAGGAACTCTTCATCAAAGCATCCCCGACAGATGGCCATCCAGCCTCTGTTTAAAGACCTCCAAGGAAGGAGACTCCACTACACTCCGAGGGAGTTTGTTCCACTGTCGAACAGCCCTTACTCTCAGGAAGTTCCTACTAATACTGAGCTGAAGTCTCTTTTCCTACAGCTTGCATCCATTGCTCCATTGGGTCCTGTTCTCTGGAGCAGCAGAAAACAAGCTTGCTCCCTCCTCATTAGGACATCCCTTCAAATATTTAAACAGGGCTATCATATCACCTGTTCTAAGAGTGATACCTTCTTGAACTACATCTGTCTATCTAAGGCCTTTGTTTCTCAATGCTTGACCTACCAGGGTTTCCAAGGTGTGGTTTGAGCCTTGGAGCATGACTCTGGAGACCAGGATTGGGATCCTTGTTCAGCCATGGAAACCCAGTGGGTAGATGTTGGGTAGCTCTCTCTGTTTCATCCTTAGAGGATGAAGGCCCTTCCAGAAACCTTGTGATAACTTTGACTTAGGGTCGCCATAGGCCAGAAATGACTTGAACCCACAACAGCAACACAAAGGAGCTTTCCCCCCCGCTAAAACTAAAATTTGCCGTTGTTTTTTAAATTGCCAGCCAGAACAATACCAGAGTGTTTGCCTATTTCTGGTCCTTTCTTCCAGGCGACTCAACTTGCACCCCATGCCCTGAGCACCAGTGGTCTCCGCAACGCAGCACTCGGTGTTATGACCGAAGTGAGAAATACATCTTCTGGTCCGACCTGATGGCCATCTGCTTACTGGGCCTGTTGCTTGTTATCTTGGCGCTCATCTGCCTTTCAGGGGCGCTGTTCCTAAAGAACATCCAGACGCCGGTAGTGCAAGCGGCTGGAGGCGGCCAGGGCCCCTTGGGACTCTTCGGCTTGGCCATGATGTGCATCAGTACCATCCTCTACATTGGCAAGCCCACCCCCATCATCTGCCAAATGCAGCAACCGTCGTTCGCCCTGTGCCTCAACCTTTGTTTCTCCACCATCTCGGCCAAAGCCCTTCAGATCATGTTGGCGCATGACTTCGCCGACGGCCGACCAAACTGCCTCCACACCTTCATCAGGAGACGTTCCTGGGCCTTTGTGGCTGGGTCCTTCCTGGTGGAGCTCTCGCTCTGCTTAGTGTACTTCTATGGCACCCCATCTGTCCTGATCAAGAACTATAAGCTCTTGCCCACCGAAGTCCTCCTCCAATGCCAGGTCCAGCATTGGGGCAACTTTGCCATAATCCATGGGCAAAACAGCATCTTGGCATTCATCTCTTTCCTTTCCACTTTCATGGTGCAGTCGTCTCCCAAGAAGTACAATATTGCCCGGAGCATCACCTTTGCCATGATCACTTACTTCCTCTCCTTGATCATCTTTATACCCGTCTATGCCACTGTTAAGCAAGTGATCCAACCAGCCATACAGATCAGTGCCATGTTACAGTGTACCCTTGGGATACTTGCGTCTTATTACCTCCCGAAATGCTACATCCTTCATTTTAAGCCGGAATGGAACACGCAGGACTATTTTCAAGATTATACCCAGGAGAAAGATACCCAAAATTAGCTCCTTTGAGACAGGAAGGGCCATTTGGCCACTGCTCCGGAGAGGGAAGAAATAGCACCATTTGTCTTAAGAGCCTGCTTTAAATGTGTTTGCATTAAGAAAATCTTTGTTTTTAAATTCAAATTCAGAGAAGGAATCACTGGTGTAGATGATACAAAACTAAATGGACGGATGGCTGAGCTGATATTGGGCTCATATCCCATCATCCTCACAAGTCACAGCATGTGGGGGGGTATTAGAGGACAGTTCCCATCATCCTCATAAGGTTTAGAATGTAGGAGGGGTCTTGGAGGACAGTTTCCATCATCCTCACAAGGCTCAGCATGTGGGGGGGTCTTGGAGGGCAGTTCCCATAATCTTCACAAGGTTTAGCATGTGGGGGGGTCTTGGAGGACAGTTCCCATCATCCTCACAAGGCTCAGTATGTGGGGGGTCTTGGAGGACAGTTCCCATCATCCTCACAAGGCACAGCATGTGGGGGGGGTCTTGGAGGACAGTTCCCATCATCCCCAGACCATGCAGAGGTTGGGGAGGCCTCCCTGCAGCCTGTCTGTGCCCTTGGCCCCCTGAGGCCCCTTTCTGGAGACCCCCAGATGCTTGAGCCCTCCTCCTCCAGGACCAAGGGCATCTGGGTCTCTTGGGGCTTCTTTTTCACTGAGATTTGAATGCACCCATTTAGTCCTCAGCCTTTGCAAAGGAGATGAAAATGAGGACAGGAAGAGATCGAAGCTCCAGGTCCTCATGCAAATACAGTTCCCATTCCAAGTCAAAATCAACATTGGGTTTGAGGCCTCTGTGGCTAATGCTATGCAAAAGGGAGGATACAGATGGCTGCCAATGGCTCATCCAGCCACATCTGGAAAGGAAAACCAAGAGCTTTGAAAGACCAAAGAAAACATTGCGCAGCAGCAAGCAAAGCGGGTTTTTAAACTTGAAAGTTTTGTTTGCGATATTATTATTTGTTGCGGCAAAGAGACGCAGAGACAGGAATGGGGGTGCAAAACTTAGCTGGCCAGGTCTTGGCCAGCCCTTTTATTGACATCAGGGTTGTATCAGGCTTACATTATCCCATTGTTCATCAGAAGGCAATTTGCGAAATCAGTGACCAACGTGTATTTAGGAAAATTCCAATTAGCAAAGGAAACAGGATATGTAAACAGGCTCAGCCGAATCAACATGGGCTTATCTAATATGGATAAAGCATTGTCACCCTGAAGGAGGGTCACAATCCTGTGGTCTGCCAGCAGGATTATCACATCTCAATCTTGGTAAACATTGCTATCCTGGGAGGGGTCGCATCCCCGGGGCTTGCCAGGGAATGCTACAATAATAATAATAATAATAATAATAATAATAATAATAATAATTATTATTATTATTATTATTATTATTATTTCTAAGTACTTAGGGCCTGTCTGTTTCATGATCTCTAGAATCATTCCTGGTACTGAAGTCAGGTTGACTGGGCAACAATTGCTTGAATCCCCTTTTTGAAGATGGGGACAACATTTGTCCTCCTCCAACCCTTTGAACAGCCCTTACTATCAGGAGGTTCCTGCTAATGTTGAGCTGGAATCTCTTTTCCTGGAGCTTGCATCCATTGCTCTGGGTCCAATTCTCTGGAGCAGCAGAAAACAAGCTTGCTCCATCCTCAACATGACATCCCTTCTTAAGGGCAGGAAACTGTCTAAGTAACCATTTGCTCTGAGAGCCTTTGTGGCTGAAGAGCAAGGTAGAAATACTCCAAATAAATAAGTAAGAACCGTGGAACACATTCCTTCCTCGGAGTGTAGTGGAATCTCTTACTTTGGAGGCCTTTAAGCAGAGGCTGGATGGCCATCTGTCAATGGGGATGCTTTGACTGGGAGTTCCTGCATGGCAGAATGGGGTTGGACTGGATGGCCTTTGGGGTCTCTTCCAGCTCTACGAATCTATGATTCCTCTCTTGGTTGGAGCAAGGCTAGTGCTGGGGAGGAAGGGGAAGGTCATGAGGACAAGAGTTGGAGCAGGCTTGGTCAACTTGTGGCCTTCCATTCAGACTGCAACTCCCATCACCCTTTTACCATTAGCGTTCCTGGGCAGGGCTGATGGGAGCTGCAGTCCAACAAAATCTAGAAGTTCACAAGATATCGTATGCGCATACTTGGGGTAGGACACACACATAGACACTGAGGTCTCAAAAGAAGGCATAACCACAAAATCTGGAAGTGCATTTGTCACATAAAATTAAAAGTTTTTTTATTGTTTAAAATAGCATTTACACATAAGCAGTTATATATTAACTATACAGACAACTTGGGTTTTTTAAATACATTATCTACACCAATAAAAGAATGCAAATTGTACAATACACATCTATTAAAAGGAGGAACAGTATGGTTCAGGCCACTAGGAACTCAAGTCTTGGAGCAGAACCAGTTCCAGGGATCCCAAAGGAGGGAACAGTTCAGACCTCTGCTACCATCAGTACTTAAAACCGTTTCCTCTACTGTACATAAAATCCTTTACACATTCCTCTAATCGCAGATTAGAATTAATCATTCTTTTTCGGTGACTCCTTACGATCCAGTTAACGGTTTTTTAAAATGAACCCCGCACCCCAAAACCCTACCGGACCCCCTTCAGCATTTTGTCAGGCGCAAGATGGGACTCAGTTGAGAAGAAAATGGAGGAGAGAGAAAAAGAAGGTAAAGTCTTAAGCAATGGGGTCCACATTTGGATGAAACGTTCAGGATGAGATTGCTTTGAAAGAGATGGAGTGAACGCAGGGACTTAAAGAGGCAATGCATATTCAGAGTGAAGATAGAAGCAATCCTTGGAGTGTTAACACATGTGCTCACCTATGTCATCTTTCGTTTGCCATCTATCTAGTTCTGCAATCTTCATCATGGCATAAACTCCACTGATTTAATTTGGAGGACCTAGGTCTCCCTATACCTCCTTAGGAGCCACGTACACACCCAATTAAAGCCTAACAACCAGTCGCCTGGTCATGCTCCAGCTTCTTATCCTTATTGAATTGTGGTGCCCAGAACTGGACACAATATTCCAGGTGAGGTCTGACCAAAGCAAAATAGAGTGGGGCTATTACTTCCCTTGATCTAGACACTATACTTCTATTGATGCAGCCTAGAATCGCATTGGCCTTGTTAGCTGCCACATCGCACTGTTGACTCATGTTCAACTTGTGGTCAACTAGGACTCACAGACATGTAGTCTTGTTAAGCCAGGGGTCCCCCATCCTATATCTATGCATTTCATTTTTCTGCCCAGGTGAAGTATCTTACATTTCTCCAGGAATTATTGTCAGTAGCTTAGTCTGAGCTTACTTTTGCCAGTTCTTTTAGTACCCTTGGATGTAGTTCATCTGGCCCTGGAGTTGTGCCAGTTTACAAGTCCCATAGTCCCATAGGACTATGCTAGGGAAGGATAGAGCGCAGCCATGTCACATCGAGAGCCTGTGTGATGTAGTGGTTTGGGTGTTTTACTAGGACTCTGGAGCCCTGGGTTCAAATCCCTTCTCAGCCATTGAAACCTACTGGGTGAGCTTGGGAAAGTCATACTCTGTCAGAAGGCGGCAAAGGCAAACTCCCTCTGAACAAATCTTGCCATATATATGGTTATATGGTCACCGTAAGTCAGAAATGACTTGAATGCACACCTATGTAAGGACATCCTAAGCTGGGAGAAGCAGAAATCAGGGACCAGTCACCAAAAGCTTTGTGAGGACTCCACTTGTTCACATTTCTTTACAATGCTGCAAGTAGGATTCCCAATTTCACTCAGCAGATACCAGTCTAGACACTGCCTTGAGATTTAACAGACACAGGTATGCAAAAATGCCGGGGCAGAAAATACGGTGCCCATCAGATGGGATGGATTTCAATTCCCAGAAGGATTCGCCAACACAGCCAAAACTCTGAGAGATATGGTCATTTTAAACCAAAGCTTCTGTAAGGCCCTGGGTTGCCTACTCCATCTAGGCAGATATGCGGCACAGCGCCCTACTCTTTTCAGCAGCTGCATGGAAACCAAACCCAAAAAGGTTGCACCGGATCTGGATTTAGTCACATTTAAAATACTCCCCCTGCACAATTTTACATTGCACAATTATAGTACGTTGATACTACTTTAACTATTGTATGTACTCGTATACAAGTCAACCTCGGGTATAAGTAGATTTTGATATCACCCATGGATATGTTGAGGGTAAAACTCAGGGTCATGTAACACAGGATCTAAAGGGGGAAACACACTTCCCTCCCTCCTTCTCCGTCTCCAGACCTCTCCCGGCCACCTAGCACTATTTCTCTGCTGCCGGAGGAGGAGGCTTGAGCATCAGATTGAAAAGGGAAGGAACTGGGGTTTGGTGGTCAGGAGGTTGGGGAGAGGTGGTTTTAACATTGGATTGAGAAGGGAGGGAAATGGAGTGTCCAGTGGCCAGAGAGATCCAGAGGAGGAGGAAGATGGGGAGAGGTTTTAACATCAGATTGAGAAGGGAATGCTCAGGACCCCATGGGATGTTGCCAGGGGCGTCAAAGAGGTATAATTTTGCAGTGTGAAAGCAATGATAAATCTCAATCCAACTGCAGTTTGACCCTAAAACTCTTTGGACAGGGATAATCTTTTCTGCATTGGGAGTATCAGGTTGGTCCATGGACCGTTGGGACTAGCTGCATCTGGAGGAGACTCATGAGAAGGAAGATACCAAGTATAGGGTCTCACACAGAGATATGTAACAGGTACCCTCCTCTTCTGTGGGTCCACTGGACTCTTTTGGGAGCTGTTTCCAATTCTCCATGCTTGCTCACATTTCCTATAGACACCACATGCTGCATGAACATCTTTTAGTATTTCAAATGTATTTATTTCTCACCAAACACAGGTAGTCATTCTCTCAAAGCATGCCAGCGTGCTCCAAACTAGAGTTCAGAAGTTACCTTGCTTGCTTTTTTTATCCAGCTGCAATTTCCCCCTAATAATAATAATAATAATAATAATATAAATAAAATAGAACCTGCAACTCTTTTTTTTCCAGATTAAAAGCACAGGAGTGTATATTCACGTATTCATGCTTGTGCCACACAGGGTTAGCATGTTTTACCAAGCACAGATTTCTGTATTCTCTCAGCTGTCGGTCGAAAAGGTAGGTTTCTAGTTCTCACGTTTATGGAGATAAGCATGAAAGCATGTGTTGGTGAACTGGTGAGCATGAAAACCTCTAAGTGCGTCTAGAAGGAAGAGCGAGGGAGGCCTCCATGTTTTCAGTTCCTTGCCCTTTTGGAGCTGGTGCCTAAAAATAACAATTCATTTTAAATTATAAGACTGCCAGATGCTTTGTGGAAATGATATCCCTTTGAAACAAAAGGCTTTTCCTGTATCTGGTACTTTAAACCTGTTTTCACTGATAGTAGAGAATATATTCCCGACGTCATGGACACTAGGCAGGAGATGCCCAATTTCACCACCTCAATATGATGGAGATTTGGCAGGAATCAGGGAAAGGCAGATTCCTCTCCCCATAAATGTTTGGACCCAATGCAGATGGACAATTTGGCCAATTTTTCTTTTCCTCTCCCGCATTCAAAGTTTTTTAATTTAACCTTCCTTCTTTCCTGTTTATGGAGAGAAAAGCTGCAAATTCTAACTGAAGAATCTGTAAGAAAGAAATTAGCCAGCAACACAATTTTCAGCAGTGCCACAAATGTTGAATACAGAGGGATTCAAACCCAGATGCCTAAGTCCAAAAAGCCCTTTGCCCAGACCAACAACTGTTTCATGTTCTCTCACATGAGATTTCTGTTCTGAACGTCAAATGGTTTGTCTTGTTGTGAAGAAATGTGCAAATGTTGGTTCTCATCTTAAACTCCAAACCATCCAAGTTCTCACCCATCCCTAGCTTCAACATGTAGGAGTACATGTCTGGCTTGAGTGCAACTCAGTCATTTCCAGCACATACCCAACAGCGATAAGCTTTTCTGCATCAGCTCTTAAAGGAGGTGATTCCAGGGTTCATGGTAGCAATTTCTCTTACCTCTAGGAAAGAGAACGCAAAAGAAAAGCAAACTACGGCCTGTTACAGACTGCCAAAATAAAGCTGCTTCGGGTCTCTTTGGAGGGATGCTGTTTAAATGATGCATGCATCCGAAGAATCTGGAAGCTGCACCAAAGTTGCATTCCAGTGCTTAGGAATCGAGTGTGTCTTTGGCGCAACCTCCGAACTCTTAGGACCCATGCATCGTTTAAATCACATACCTCCAAAGAGACCCAAAGCAGCTTTATTTTGGCAGTCTGTAATAGGCCTACAATGGACAGAAAAAGCGGTAGGAAAAGAGGAAGACCATGTTACTAGTAAGCTGATTCAATCAAAGAAACCATGGCTGCCCTGAGTTTGCGGAACCTGAGCAGAGCAATTGATGCAGGGCTCTTGGAAGTCTTTCATTCATAAGGTCACCATCCATCCAAGGCAATGAAAGCAAATAAGAAGAAGAGATGGAGCAGGGACGTAGCTAGGATTTTGGGAAGGGGGGGGGGGGTCTAGACTAAGTGCCACCATTATAATGGGGCTTGAGTGCGGCAGCACAGCAGCACACACCATTCATTTTTCTAATGGAAGGGGGGGTCCAGACCCCAAGAACCCCCCCCCCCTTGGCTACGTCCCTGGATGGAGAATACACAGTCCTCTAGATGCTGTTGGATTGCAACGCCTATAACTTTTCACCCTTGGCTATCTGGCTAGGGCTTAAACCCTGTTTCAGAGTATCACTTCAGAAACACATTGCACAACCTTGAAAATAATAATAATAATAATAATAAACAATATCAACAACAATAATGGTTTTCAACCACTAACCTGAGGCTCTGCCTCTTTTCATTCTTCCTAGCCTTTTCTTCCTCTTTCCCCTCTTTCTCTTCATGGCTAGCCAGAGACAAACAAACCATGAAAATATAGACATTTCCAATAACCTTTATCCAATATATGCAGAACGCTGGCATTTTGCCTTGGCAAGGAATTGGGAATCATACCCCAGGGACACACATCTATAAGCAAACCTGCATGGCAGGAAAAAACCTCTCCCTTTGAAAGGATGCCAAACTGGGAGGGGAAATCCACTTGTTTAGATGTTCATAGTGAATCACTTATAGCTACGCTTTAATATTTCTGCCCATGGGGGTAGCAATTACATGGTTTAAGAGATGTGTGGTGCAACTGTGCACCTTTAGATGCTGGAGTACAATTCCCATCATCCCTGACCACTGGCTATACAAGCTTCTGCAGTTGCACATTTTAGTGTAATAGCGTCAACCTCTAGTTTCAATAATGCAGTGATTTTCTCCTAGATTCAATAATTAAGTGACTCCTTTGTCTGAAGTGCTAAAAAACAAACTCCTATCTCTCTCCTCCTATCAATCTCATGTCTTTGTTTTAAAGTCCACCATCTGGAAACTTTACAAAAACGGCCAAGTCCCAGAAAAACTAACACCTAAAATTGCACAATGATTAATGTGCAAAACAATCATACTCCAGATTGTGTAGCTCAGCTATACATTATGTACAGAGAGCTAAAGCACAGCTGATAGGCAAATAAGCCAATAATTGTGAGCACCAGCTTAATGTACAAGGATATGCTGAACAGAAATGAAAGATTGACTGCCAAAATAAAGCTGCTTCGGGACACTTTGGAGGTATGCTGTTTAAATGTTGCATGCGTCCTAAAGTCTGGTAGCTGCACCAAAGCTGTGCCCCAGTCCTTAGGACTGGATCGTGGCTTTGGTGTGGCTTCTGGATTCTTAGGATGCATGCATCATTTAAACAACATACCTCCAAAGTGTCCTGAAGCAGCTTTATTTTGGCCTGTCTGTATGGGGCCAGAGTCATGGAAGAGAGGGAACCATGGAAAATATGCAGCACAACACATATGAGACACTCTTGGCTTATGCAACCAGGAGCTTGATAGTAAAAGCAAGAAAAGGGAGCAATCTAGATGGTGAGGGGGGCTCCCAAAATGCACCTGCAAAGATATGCCATTAGATTTTTACAGCTGCTAGACAGCATTGTCCTTATCATAGATGAGGAGGAAAAGGAGGAGGAGGAGAAACAACTCAAAGCAAAAACATGTTTTCCCCTGGCCAGAAAGATACAAACCAGAATATTTTTAAAGGTGCAAATATGCAGGACTGGAGAATTGTGTATTGTTGCTTTTTTCTTTTCTTTTCTGTTTTTCTTCTCTCTTACACACACACTCTTTTTAAAGTACTACATAGAAAACCATCCCTTGAATAAACCAAGGAGGACACAGTATCATTGCACTGGGAAAAGGTGCCACATATAACGAAGCACATTAAAGTATGTGAAGAGAACACCAACCGATCACATTCAGAAAATAAAGGGAATTTGGGAAGGGGGGAGGCAGGCAAAAAGGAAGGAAAGGGTAGAGGAGTGATTCTGTGATTTGCAGATATCGAACATCCCAGATTTTCTTTTCACTGTTTGCTTGCAAAACATAATTCGAGAGTCAGGAAGGTGTGACATGCAAAGGGCTGTCGATGCAGTTATTCTCTCACAATTTTTGTTTAAAAAAGCACACACTCTTTTGCCCCTAATTTTCTTTTGAAATTGTCCAAATGTTGATTCACAATTGAAAAAGGAACCCCGACAAAACGGCACAGACGACTATCTGAAGGCACTTCTGTTCACATAATGTCGACGAAGAACTCGCAAGGGTTGCCCATGGCCTTCTGGAACGACTGGCGGCTCCCCGTCAGCTCAGGAGGGATGGAGCCGAGTTCTCGCACGGGGGGTCCCCCGGGGGGGCCGCTGGTCCCGTAGACTTTGGAGCCCAGTTTCGGGAAGTTATAGAGCGGGGGCACGCCTGGAGGCCCGTAGGAGTGGTGGCTGTGAGGGCTCCTCTCGCTGGTGGTGGTGGCGGCAGAGACGTGGCTGCGATGGCTGAGCTGGCTGGCAGGCCGCTCCCGCCGCGCAAGGCTGCCCCCTCCCGTGCTCCGGGTGGCATGATCCGATTCACTGCCACTCCCGGCTGACTTGCGATCCTTCTCCCGGTTCAGAGCCCTCCGGCTGTTCTCGCTGTTGCTTCGGTTAGAACCACTGCTTTTGCTTCCTGGATGGGGGAGTGGGGTTGGGAAGAGAGGGAAGGGAATATAGTCGTCTGTTAAAAAGAAGTGGGTTCGTTCACTCGTGTTTCCTTCGTACAGAACGGCAATGGCATGGTCCTACTCAATGCTGACATTTGCATGCTATGAATGGCTACGGGATCTGTGTGTGCATAAATACTGGGACAAACGTGGATGAGGTTCTATCATGCATGGATGCTTGGAACCAACTCAGAAGGCTTGGAGAAGCAATATAGCAGCAATGTAGCAGCTCAAACGAACACACAAACAAAACAAACAGCTCCCCCCATGCCTGAAATTTGGCAAGATTGATAAAGCATGAAAGCAAAGGTCAAAAGCAACACTCAAAATCCAAATACAGAAAAAGTGCTTCACATTTTACCCTAAAGACCCCGGAGACATTGTGCTAATTTAATTTTAACAAAATGTGGCAATATAAGTTCCTGTGTTAGAGGAAATGCTCTGTTAATTGTTCAGTTTGTCGCACCTCCCAGTTAGCTAGCAATGCTCCAGAAACTGCTGCCTGCAGTAGACTTTACCGGGCTAGAACTCAGAAGCTTGGTATACGGCAGCCTTCTATTTCTATCATGGGAGGATGAGTTTGGATTCCTCAACAGAAGAATTGGCTATCTACAGATCTCCCATAAAGAGAAGACAAAAACTACTTCCAGAAGGTGCCCAGTGAGAACAAAGCATGAGTGTTTCCTTCTGAAACTGGCCCTATGAGAGCTGAAGGTTGGTGACTATTACCTGCCAGCTGGTGGTAGGCAAGACCAGCGCCAGCTGAGACGTAACCAAGCCTTCCTTAGCAGCTTGTCTAGACTCTACGGCAGGGGTAGGCAACCTTTTTGAGCCGGGGGCCGGGTTGCTGTCCCTCAGACAACTGGGGGGCCGAAGCCAAAAAATAAATAATTATTTTTTAAAAAAAAAAATTTAAATATATAAATAAACCAGGACAAATGTAGGACAAAATGTTTAAATGGAAGACACTTTTTTAAAAAAATGGAGGACACGTGAAAAAAATTGCTGATTTTTTTAAAAATGTTAATATAAATGCATGTTTCTGAGGCTTCTATAGACAATTGCCCCCCAAAGGCCCCGGCGGCAATCAGTGGCAGGACCAGGCCGGGGGCCGGTCCCAAGGCCTTGCTGGGCCGCATCCGGCCCGCGGGCCGCAGGTTGCCTACCCCTGCTCTACGGTACTCAAAATAATTCAAATCAAAATAAATGGGTATAAACATGGAGAGAAACAAGCTAGACATATGGGTGTTGAGAGGAAAGGAAGTCTTGAATCTAGATGATCATGCTATGGACCAGTAATGCTAAATTTGAATGGAGATGTGAAACGCTTACCAATCCCAGCCATTCCTTTATGACTCCTTCAGTCTAGGGCTTGCTCAGGACAAAACAAGGGAATAACAACAGTTACATAAAGCTCCCCCTAAAGAGAAACGACAACGCAGCAGCAGTAGCAGCAACCACAGCAGCAACACTTGAGCCAGTAAGAGGTGAAGGGCAAAACAATGCATCATATTGTTAGCCTCATCATTCCCAGACATGCCCCTACCTGGTGCTTACAGTTCGTATGTGTTGGGGATTCATTACACTGTATTCCTGGCACTGCTCTATTTAAATCTATCTTCCATAAGATGGGTGAAGCAGAATTGGGGTGCTACTCCAGAAAAGGCCCTGTTCCACGTTCCCTCTAATGTAACTTATTCCGGGCCTCTGATAAATATTGTAAATGATGGGCAGATGGAACACAACAGATTTTTCAAATGGAATAAAGCCCTTTAGTCATCTCAAAGAAAGAACTATCCTCCTGAACTGAAATCAGCTATAAAACTGGTGCTGTAATTTGTAAAGAACACCCCAGAAAGCAACCTAAGGCCTGTTACAGACTGCCAAAATAAAGCTGCTTCGTGTCTGTTTGGAGGTATGCTATTGAAAGGATGCATGGGTCCTTTGAGTCTGGAGGTCACGCCAAAGCCACACTCCATTCCTAAGCACTGGAGTGCAGCTTTGGTGCAGCTTCCGGATTCTTAGGACCCATGCATCATCTAAACAGCATACCTCCAAAGAGACCCGAAGCAGCTTTATTTTGGCAGACTGTAACAGGCCGATGTGAACATTTTGCAACAGCTACACTTTCTGAACACTTTCCATGAGAAGTCACACACTAAAGTCTGTTGTGGTAATGTATATGGTAAAATTGCCAGGCATATGTCCAAGTCTGTTTTTTCCAGGAAAGGTACAGCTGAAGCTGGGCAAAGGTGACCCTGGCTATAGCCACAGCCTGAGCACAAAGGAGCAAAAGCAGAAGATGTGGGCCTGATAGTTCAATATGAGTGTAGCCTTGTCTAAAACAGGATGTACTCCTAAACTTGGACGTGATCATTGATTAACTGTCTTATTAGGGCTGAGTCTCATCTTGTTAGTTCATATCCTACATAGTCTTTATGCAGACAAAGCTTTAGGATGCCCAAACCCTCCTCTGAAAAGGAGAGGCAGAGCTGGGTGTCATCAGCACACCTTGTGGTTTCAGGTAGTAAAGTGCACTAATGTTGCTTATGGATCAGCACACGCAGGATCAAGGAAACTGAATTTAAGTCCCATTAAAACCAGAGGGGTCGTTGATTTCCACTGATTTTAGTGGGAATAAGACTGAGCCAATTTTGGCTGAAACCAACCAAAATACCAATAGAAGATTGGATGGGGGGACTCTGGTGATTTTCTAAAAACCTGCATTGATTTTAACTTTTGTAAAATACTTGGGTTGCAGACTGGGAAAAAGATAGGATATTAATATTAGTAGTAACAGTAGTAGTGGTGGTGGTACAGCAAACTTGTACTGTAGATTGAGGAGTGTGATGATGGGTGTGGGGTTACTTTTTTTGTCCTATTGCACACAATGCATACCTGATTCACCCAGCCAACAAACTTGATAATTATTTTAATCGCTGCACTGGGTCAAAAATTGATCATGCTGCAGTAGAGGCATGTTTGGTAAAACAACAACAACCAGGATCTCACAGTGCAGATGAACAGGCAGCAGATTGCAGAACTTCTTGACACCATCCATACATTAGATTTAATTTTTTAAAAACACAGAAAAATGTACAGTAAACGGCTATTTGGATAAGTTACTTTTTGGACTATAACACAGAGAATTCCCCAGGCATAGTCCAAACAGTAACTTTGCAAAACTCTGGATTAAAGGCATGGCCCTACACCTTCTTCCAGGAGAGCTGAGACACTACAGTCAACCCATGCAGGCAACTCTGTTAAAATAATCAATAACTAGCCTTCATTTTGCAGAAGAAACAAATCAGTTCCATGCATGAGGCACACAAGGACCCACAAGAAGAGAAAAGACAAACAAAAAATGGTGGATGGAACAGAACTAAGCCAATGGTCATTGCAAATGGAAAGAACGGGAAGACATAGGCTCATGCCCAAGACCTACCTTCACTCTGCTGGCTCCCTGCACTGCCGCTCCCATAGCTGAAGCCTGGGTCCTGGTAAGCCGGTGGAAAACACGAAGGGGCAAGAGGATACTGGTATGGGTAGCCTTGCCCCAGGGGCCACGGTGCAGCTGTGTGTGGGAGTGGACCCAGGGTGTCTTGGTCCGAAGCCCCACTGGAACCGTTGTTAAGGTTTAGTGCAGCCAGATCTGGAGAAAAGAGGGAAAGAACTTTGAGAATGGCACAGGCAAAACTACCACCACGAAGATGCTTGCAAAAGGTTCCCAGGGTTTCCGTTTCAGGGCTAGGAAGCATGAACAGCATAAAATAAGTGGGGCTTACTGCCACAAAGATCGCCAAAGACATAGTAGCACTGCTCTGAGAAAGTGATTTTGTTCACTGTGTGCCTGAGGTATCCGTGTTTTAACATGCTGCTGGCATACTTCCGAGCCTCCCTTCGGTCTTTAAAGCCCTCCACGTGTGTATAAAGCCAGTCAACCACGTCTGCTCCTGCAAATGAGAAGAAGGTAACATCTGAATGAATAATTTATTTACTTATTCATTGGGGGTAGAATCTAGAATGGATCCTTAATGGATCAGCTGCTGGCAAAACACCAGGAATAAACTCTTCTAGAACATAACCCCACAAAAAACTAGGAAAGCCTTCGACTTCACAATGTCTTTATTCATCCAGTCTGCATCTAAAATGGTCAAGGGACGCCGAGGTCAAAGATGCAGATAAAATAACCCAGAATATGAAAAAGGAATGCTGTACCAATTCTTGAGTCTGGGGATTCTGGGAGTTGTCTAGAATCATAGACCTCAATCATAGGCCTTCCAGCCTAACCCCCTGCCATGCAGGAATACACAATCAAAGTACCCCCGACAGATATCCATCCAGCCTCTTATTTAAAAGTCTGCAGAGAGGGAGACTCCACCACTCTCCAAGGAACCATATTCCACTATAGAACAGCTCTTAGTGTCAGGAAGCTCTTAGAATAATAGAATCATAGAATTATAGAGCTGGAAGAGACCGCAAGGACCATCCAGTCCAACCCCATTCTGCCACGCAGGAACTCTCAATCAAAGCATCCCCGACAGATGGCCATCCAGCCTCTGCTTAAATACATGGGTTGGTTAACTGAAATTAATACGTTCATTGGATATGTCAGAAGAACACTTCCTGATTGTAACCCTCCTAATGTTGAGTTCGTCCTAATGTCTAGAAAGGAGACTTTTTCCAGATCCTCAATTATTGCTGATGGCATTCTACTGTTGTAGCAAGGATGCTTCTATTCATAGCAAACAAATGCAAGAAAAACAACAACAACAACAACAACAACAACAAATCATGTCTATGGGGCAACTCTTTGCAGAGGTGTGAAATACTCACCTATTACTGCACTGGAGATAGTAATTTTTAACCACATCCTGTCTCGAATTTCAAGCCCTGAATCTGCTAACTGCATAACCTTGACAATGGTAGCCATGTCACTTTTAACCGTCAAGGGGGATTCATCTAGCTCTGAAAAAGTACAAAAGGTTGGAGATATCGCTTTCAATGACACAGTGAATGAAAACAGATGGAAAGAGAGAAAGAGAGATTGAGCAAGAATGAGAGAGAGACAGGCAGATAAGTGCTTCACACAGAGGTAGCAATATTGGGAGGAAAGCTAGGCAAACACTTCAGATTGTAGGTATCTTCAAGGGTAGCAGTGTGGTAGACAGGTTTAGCTGGCCTGTGACGTAAAATCCTGCCAGTAGGTTCCCCTGTAAAACCCAAGTTAAAATGAAAGTGACCTGCACAAGAGGACTGTAAGAATACCTACTCCTCATGGAGGTGGCAAAAACTAAGGCAGCTACAGTTTGCTTATATGTTGTTGGCAGCAACTGTGCCAGCATTGCAACTCTTGAGGCTACTGGCATCTTTCCTCCACACAATCATCACCATGATATAGTGTTGCTCTCAGGATGTAATATTTGTCTGAAGGAATTTTGGGGGGGAAACAATAGCTTTCAAAACCCATTGTCTTCTCCGAGAAACCCCGTCAAAATGACACAACCCTATCCCTACAGCCTCCCAAAAATCCAGCTGAAGGTTTCAATGGGAGGATTTCATCCCAGCCTGACAGTGAGCCATGTAGATTAGCAGCTGTCCCATTTTGATTTTCCATCTCAAACAGCAAAATGCCTTAGGCTAACTTGGGGGGAAAAAGGTGGTGGAAACTTCATGCTGCTTCTGTTCATTTCAAGATGGCCTATGAGAGAGAAATCATAACCTGAGCATCCGAGTTAAGTCTCAGAAATTTTCTCCCCTGCCATAAGGATGGAATTTTAATCTTTTAGTTTTGTTTTGGCACAAAGAAACTGGGACAGGAGAAGCAGGCAAGCCACGGAGAAATGTCTCAAAGACAGCAGCTAAGGTAGCAAGGCCAGGGAGAACCCAGGAGCTGCCTGGGTGGATCTAGAAACCAGGACAGCATCACATCCCAGCCTTGGCAAGTCTGCAAACTGAAACTCTTTGGTTCTTTATGGTAGAACAGGACACATTGCTCCTGGTTCTAAGGGATGAGCTGTGCAGAGAGGTATGCCCAAACCTCAATTGCTGGGCCTCTAAGTCTGCCAAACCCCCCTCTCCCAATTTCATCAGCAGGGAGCAAGTGTCTTGTTTTTCTACCACGTTTAGGAGCTTTCCAGGGAGCTTCTGGGAAAGCAATTTGGTTTAAAAACAAGGCAAATGTCCTCCACACACCTTGATTTAAAGGAATCTATTGAGGTTTTACCATTATGTGGCAACTTGCTATGTCACCCGTCGAAAAGGAATATGCGTGAGGCAAAAACAGATTCAATAGCATTCATATTCAGGCCATGCAACTCCACACACACCAGAACCATCCTCATCCACCACACGCCATTTACCCACAAAGGCTCCTGGGTTCCATATGCAACCAATTTATCGCCATCAGCGCTCTGCAACAAATGTATGGCACTGGCTGGAAGTTAGTTTTGTTAGTAGTAAGAAAAGCAACATGTGGTTTTGGTTCAAACAATGTTCTAATTTGAAGATGTGGGGAGCAATAAACTGGAAAGCTTGTTGTCGTTTCCCACAGGGTAAGATATGAGCACTACCAGAGATGAATCAAGGGATCAGAGTTGTTTTGACTTGCTTTGCTTGGAACAGGGGTGGGTAAAGTGCAGCCCATGGGCTACACCCACATGTATGTGCAAGACTATTTTGCCCACTTGCTTCAGAGCAAACTGGGGGGAAAGGCCCACAAGAGTATGGTGCCCTTTCGATTTTAATGTATTAAAAAGGGACCACAGACCTCTGTGTCTCAAATATAAAGTCTAAGCAACATTGGCTTGATATAAAACATCTCCCTTTGCTCAGACATTTTACTAGTTTCCCTTTATGAAATCTGATCAGCTGTCATTTCTGCTACACATATTTCTTTATTTGTATTTTCCCAGGCAGTTTTAATTTCAGCAGCATGATTAAGAAGGGGCCTCTGTGTTGCATTCCCAGTTCATGCATCAAGGTAGGTAACAGGCTGGGCATCTTCAAAGGAATTCAAACAATGTCACAGTTACTGCCAACAGCAAAATTGCCAGACAGCATTAGATTATAGTAATCTCCAAGTCTGCACAAAACTATATTGTGGTTCTAGGATGGATTGTTTAGATAAAATGAAGTCAGCAACAAAGGTTTTCTTGCTAAAATCAATACTAGAGGCTGTGTCACTCATATTAAAGATAATGATGAACCTGATCAAGTCTGCAAAAGAAAATGGACGAAATAATGAGATGCAATTGCTCCTTCTTTTCAGATTTCCAAGGCAGGGCTATGAGAAGACTAATGACCACCAACAGAGGATCGAGATCATAATGGCAGAATTTAGTAAGGGAAAAAACTTCTCTCCTTGCACAGAACTGATACAGAAGTATATCAATGCTGGATTCTAAGGATTCAAGAAGTGCCAATTCCAGGTTTTCCTGTTAAGGGGATGGAAGAGAGCCTCAGTATCCTCTTCTTCCTAAGTACACTCAGCTCCTCACCGATGCCCATTTGCTTGGCAATGTGGGCCTAATCCACTAAGAGATTAGCATCCTCAAATTACTGCTCCTGTGCCTCCTTTCTTCCTCTGCTGGTAACAGGTTGCAGCAACACTCAGGTGTTAGAATAGGATCCCTAGCAGCATGTAGGGCTTAGCGGATGTTTTGAAAATGCTGTCCATTACTCAAAATCATGTCTTAACTTTCTGGGCAAAGCTGGAACGTATGAACCCATGCGCTGAAGGGAACAGAGATCTTTACGATTGTTAGGAACTATGAACTTTTTGGATTGTGTGGTAGTCCTTGGCACACATAGGCCTGTTACAGACTGCCAAAATAAAGCTGCTTCGGGTCTCTTTGGAGGTATGCTGTTTAAATGATGCATGCATCCTAAGAATCCGGAAGCTGCATCAAAGCTGCACTCCAGTGCTTAGGAATGGAGTGTGGCTTTGGCACGACCTCTGGACTCTTAGGACCCATGCATCATTTAAACAACATACCTCCAAAGAGACCCGAAGCAGCTTTATTTTGGCAGTCTGTAACAGGCCATAGACTAAGAGTCTGGTCTGGACAACACAGCAGCCTCTTTTGCCCGCTGTTCTTCAAGGTCCAGCCAAAGCCCTTGCCCAGTGATGGTGAACCTTTTAGAGGCCGAGTACCCAAACTGCAACCCAAAACCTACTTATTAATTTCATAGTGCCATGTCCCTCTGGCTTTCTAGTAATAAACTCTGGCAAACTCTGTGCTGGGGCGACGGCACATGTGCCCACAGAGAAGGCTCCGAGTGCCACCTCTGGCACGCATGCCATAGGTTCGCCATCACTGCCCTAGCCTGTGTTCCAGGTTCAAACCTTCAGCTTTGACACCTGACTTCAGGGGCTCTTATCTGGGAATACACACAAACTCGAGTCGGGTGAGTATGGTTGTAATCCTGCCCACTGTATGGTGAGACCCTAATTTTGGCTAGATCTTGTTGGTATACCACATGAGCATAACAGTTTGTTATGTTAACTGCATTTTTTCTAGGAGTGTACAATGACAGTGAAGGAAAGCAGGCAAACCCATCACCACTGAAAGGGGAAGGTTGGTGACAGACAGCTCCAAACAGTTTCTTCAGTGCCTGCCTTCTGGGAGAAATGAATCCCCCTGAAGCTTAGTGCTCTGAAAAGGCTGGCTTGACAATCATATGTTCCAATGGGAGAGACAGTTGTCCAATACATCTTTGCCCAAACACCTAATGTTCAAAATTCCCTTCCATCTAAGACAGGCATTGGAGAAATTTTCCCTGCTGACAACAGTGATTTTGGCTGCTTTCCCTCCAATCTTTCCTCTCCTGCTGCTGCTGCCTATGTTGACATACTTTCACCACTGCAATTAAACAATAGGATCTTGGCCTCATATTTAAGACCCTTGGACAGAGGGGCCATTGCTCAATGGCAGAGTACATGATGAGCAAACAAAATGTCCTGGGTTTGAAAGATACTCAAGAGTATGAAAAATGATTATTGGCTCCTTATTAACGGGCGACATGGCTGTTCAATAAGACTGAGTGGTGGCTCAGCTTAAAGGGATAGGAGGTATGTGGGGTTCTTTTAGAATTTTTGCATCATCTTTGGTAGAAAGGGAGACGGAGGAGAGGCAGCAGAGGAACGAACAAGTTTTATGCTCCCCACAAAGTAAGAAAACAACCATTTTGTTGCAGTTATTTTTTAAAAATTGAATTGTTTTTGGTTTTGGTTGTGTATTTTTGTTTGATTGTTTAGCTCTACACTGCCAGCCCTGTGCAGGAGGAAAACCTGCCTGGTCCTGGTGGCAGTGTGACTTACTTTCCAAATCAGGAATTGAGCTTGTTAGTGAGGAGCTGGTAGAGGTGATGGTGCTCATGGAGGGGCTCATACCGTAACGGGGGTACGCTCCCGTCAGGGCTGTGGTATGAGAGATCCAAGCTGCGGGGTCGATCGGTCGCACAGGTTCAGCTGAATCATGAGAGGAGAGGGAGAAAGAGACAGAGGGAGAGAAAAGAGGGAGAAAAAACAGAACAGTGTTAGCCAAACATTGGGAGTTTATTTCAGCCTTACAAAAGCAAAGAGCCACACACCTTACTAGCCTGCAATAATGTTTACTAGCCTGGAATGCAGGAGTGGGGAACTTTCTTTCAGCCCACTTTCAGAGAAGATCTTGAGGGTGACATGTCAAAGGCAAAGGGGCTGGGACCAAAATATATTGACATGTTTTAGCTTCAGGCTCTTACATTTGGTAACGAACGCTCCATACAGACAGGCCAAAATAAAGCTGCTTCAGGTCACTTTGGAGGAATGCTGTTTAAATGATGCATGTGTCCTAAGCGTCTGGAAACCTCACCAAATCCACAGTCCTGTCCTAAGAACTGGAGCGCAGATTTAGCGCAGCTTCTGGACTCTTAGGACGCATGCATTATTTAAACAGCATACCTCCAAAGTGACCCGAAGCAGCTTTATTTTGGCCTGTCTGTATGGGGCCTAAGACTGATTCAAGACATGAGTCAACAGTGTGATGCAGCAGTGAAGAAAGCCAGTGCAATTCTGGGCTGCATCAATAGTAGTACAGTGTCTAGAGTGAGGGAAGTAATAGTAACACTCTATTCTGCTTTGGTCAGACCTCACTTGGAATATTATGTCCAGCTCTGGTCACCATAATTCAAGAAGGTTTTCAGAGGATGGTGACCAAAACTGGTAAAGAATTTCCATACAGTGAGAGCTGTTTGACAGTGGAATACACTCCCTCAGAGAATGGTGGACTCTCCTTCTTTGGAGGCTTTTAAACAGAAGCTGGATGGTCATCTGTCGGGGATGCTTTGATTGTGAATTCCTGCATGGCAGAATGGGGTTGGACTGGATGGCCCTTGTGCTCTCTTCCAACTCTAAGATTCTATAATTCTATGATTCGTTTCACTCTCATTGTCCATCATTATTAACATACAGCTTTGACAGGTTATCTAAGGGCCAAGCTACACATTATTTGTATCTTACATATACATATATATATATAGAGAGAGAGAGAGAGAGTACACACTCTGCAGGTGTTCCATAATTCACTTCCCAATTTTATCTTATTCTGTGTTGAAAACGATCACATATTGCAGAAGTGAATTAAGTTGAATGAGTGTTTGTTTCGCTCACAATCCTGGCTCCATTAGCACTAGTTGCGTTTTCCCACGTCCTCCTATTTGAAGCCTTGTGACGGCTGATGCTGTGAGTTTGGTGTACTTTAATGCCAAAAGCAATTATAGTGGCTGATCACTCACCCCTGGGGATGGTGAAATAACTCCTGGGTGTCGGGTCCCAACATTTGGCCACTGTTAGACTGATGGGGCTGGGAGAAAAAAGGAAGGGGGAAAAATAATAAACCTTTTACATGGCTGCCACGCGCCACACTTCAAACCACATGAAACCAAGCATATAAAATAAGAGCAGGGAAGCTTTACTCCATGGGCCTAATCCAGTTTGTAAATAGCTCAAATAAGGCAGAGGCCCCAGAAGGTTTCTCTCCAAAGCCCATCCCTGTCTCAAAAGTCCACTCTGTCTCCTTCAGGAAGAAAATCTCCAGTCGTGTAGCTACTGGGGATATGGGGAATGAGGGCAATGAGCCCCTAAATAAGAATTCTTTCTCCAAATAAAATTGTCCTTTAGACCCAAATTTCTAGCATTGCAAAGAGTGAGACACTGAAACCAATTCACACCTAGAACTTGCTGTGTTCACATTTGCTTGGTCCCTTTGCCTGCCCCTTTTCTTTGGAGCCCTAAACCGGATTTCTGAATGCTGTTTAAGCTGTAAGTTATTGCAATGACAGAAATTTAGGGACTGAAGGAAAATTTAAGTGGGAACAGAATTCTGCCATAGCTATCCACCTGCAAACCTACTACACCTGCTCACAGGGAGGAATGGCCATGATTACCTGGTTAATGAATGGAGAGAACATAAGGATCCTTGAAGAGGCAAGAGCCACCATGTGTGTCTTATGCCTCTTGTCTCATAAAAGCAGCCTAAGGAGGTCTGGCTGAATGTGTTAGGGGAGCAGTGAAAGCCTCACTACAGCAATGCAGGTTGCCACCTTGTCTAAAAGAGGCTGTGGTGAGGCCATTATGGAAAAATCTTCCCATGACCCCATCATACTGGAGAAATATCAGCCAGACCCATTTGGGGGGCAAAGTTCTGAAATGTGCTGTGGCTTCCCAGCTCCAGGGGTTCCTGGAAGAGATGGATTATCGAGATCTAGGTCAATCTGGTTTCATGCATGGTTATGGGATACAGTTGGCTCTGGTCACCTTGATGGATGACCTATGCAAGGAACTAAGCAAGGGAGTGTGGTCCTGTTGGTTCTGCTGGACCTCTCAGCAGCATTTACCTTGATTCCAGTCCTTCCTGGAGGGGCAGACTCAGAAAATGGTGCTGAGGGATGCCTATTGGTTACTCTGGCCACTGGTCTGTGGTGTCCTTCAAGGCTGAAGTCTCTCCCCTATGCTGTTTCATATTTACATGAAACCACTGGGAGAGGTAATCCAAAGTTTAGGGGTTCAGTCTCATCAATACGCTGATGACACACAACCCCATCTCTCCTTTCCATCTGACTCCACGGAAGCTATTTCTTCACTAGACTAGTGTCTGCTGTCAGTAATGGACTGGATGAGGCTGAACACACGGAAACTTTTTCAAGACAAGAAAGAAGTACTTTTGGTCAGTCGTAAAGCAGATGAGGGAATAAGGACTGAGAAATGAGCCTGGATGCCCAGGTTTCAGTAATGGCCAGGAGTATGTTTGCATACTTTAAACTAGTACGCAAGCTGTGCCCATTATTTGAGAGGTCACACTTGGCTGCAGTGATACATGCCGATTACATCCCATTTGGAATACTGCAATGCGCTCTGTGTGGGGCTGCCTTTGGAAACTGTCTGAAAATGTCGGTTGGTCCAAAATGCTATGGTTGGGCTGGATTTGGTTATCATGTGCCCCCCGCCCTGTTGAAACAACTTAACTGGTTACCAGTTCATCTCCAGGCACAGTGGTAAATGCTGTTTAGGTCCAGACTATCTGAGAGACCATATCTCCTTATACAAGCTTTAAGAACTATAGGGAAGGGTTTTCTTTAAGTCTCACCTTCTTTCAGAAGGTTCTCAGGCACATCTGGTGATGACTTAGGAGCCAGCCTTCTCCATGGCTGCTCTCAGGCTTCCACGGGAAGCTTGGTTGGCCCCCTCCTTATTCTCTTTCCATCAGCAGATGAAGATCTTTTTATTGGGACAGGGCTTTGAGTTGTATATTATACAACAGCTATATGGGTGGAGTGGTGTTTTGTATTTTATTTTATATTTCATCTGTTACTTCTGCTTATTAAATGCATTTTTAACCATTTTAATCATGGTTTTAATATATTGTTTAATACACTGCCACCCAAAACAGCTTTCTCACATGCCTTAACAGTAGGGTGGGCCTGTGCATTCTCCCAGTCTTAACCAAAGTCAAAATCAGAATGTGTTTTTCAGCACTAGTAACTCTCCAACCACAAAAGCAAGCCCTCTGAAGCAATCACTCACCCCGGCTTCGAAACAATTTCTCGCAACACTCGCACTGCATCATCGTTGCTCATGTTCTCGAAGTTGACCTCATTCACCTGGAATGTAGCATATAAGAGTTTTGATAAGATATGGTAAGATATGCTATGATAAGATATTTGATATGATAAGATATGACAGGATGGAGATGTTCGAAGAATCATTGTTCCTAACCCTGGTCATGGACCTTTCAATGGACTGGATCCTGTCTGGAGGGAGAGAGAGAGAGAGAGAGAGAGAGAGAGACCATCCCTAATATGGTGCTGGGTAACACTCCTGATATGGTGGATCCTCTGTGATAGGGTGAGAAGAGTCCTGGATCCTGGAGATCCAGGATTGCTTCTCAAAATCACCTGCTGTATGGCCTTCACGGGCTGTGCATTTGCCATTAAGAAGCCAGAGCCCATAACAGTTGTTGTTTTTTCTGGACTAAAAGCAAGTAACTGCTTACTGACCTGTAACAGCATGTCCCCTGGTTCAATCCGTCCATCAGCTGCCACAGCACCACCTTTCATGATGGAGCCAATGTAAATACCTCCATCTCCTCTGTCGTTGCTCTGGCCTACGATGCTGATTCCCAGGAAATTGTATTTTTCTGAAATAAGGGGAAGAAGGAAGAAAGAATGGATTGTAATACACAGTGGCTATTATTATACATACATACATACATACATACATACATATATCCCACCTTTCCCCCCACATTTTGAACTCAATCCAGTTTATAATTTAAAAGAAATACAATTAAGCAAAAGCATATAAAGGATGAACATTAAATCAGAATTAAATTATTTGCATATTGAAATAATTTGAAACATCGATGTTAAAATATAAAACCAACTAAAACAGTCCAGTTTAAAACAACACATCACTTTCTTTGCCTGCTGATAGAAGGACAGCAAAAGGAAGGACATTCAGGGAGTTTGAGAACCTAGGAGCAGCCACCAAGAAGGCCCTGTCTCACATCTCCACCAGCCTGTGAAGATGTTGGCCTGAGAGTAAAAGCATTTCCTGAGGACCTCAGAGTGTGGGCATGCTCATACAGGGTGAACTCACACTGATTAAATAATGCAGTTTGACACTACTTTAACTACCACGACTCAATGATATGAAATTCTGGGAATTGTAGTTTGTGGTACCAGAGTTCTCTGACAGAGAAAGCTAAAGGTCTCACAAACCAATTGATGCCGTGGCTCACTTTTTCCTGATCCCATTTGCCCTGTGGTAGGTGTGGGCCGCAATGGTCTCCCCAATCCATCCATGGTTATCTGCATCTACTCCTCTTGATCTTATTGGAGAGGTGGGGTAGAAATAAATTATTATTATTACTATTATTATTATTATTATTATTATTATTTTCCCAGATGGGCTTGCCCTTGTATATGGATGTCCACCAGGCAAGAATGTCCACCAGGCAAGGGAAAAGTGCACTGATTGAAGGACCATGATCATGCGCTTCATAAGACAGCACCCTGGTGCAACAGTAGAAGCCACGGCAGAAGCGTAGCATGGAAATACACCCAAAGGACGTAGTCTATTGCAGAAATCATCAATCCCCAAAGATATGACAAGATGGAGATGTTCAAAGAATCATTGTTCCTAACCCTGGCCATGGACCTTTCAATGGCCCAGATCCTGTCTGGAGGGAAAGAGAGAGAGACCATCCCTGACATGGTGCTGGTAACACCCTGATATGGTGGATCATCTGTGATAGGGTGAGAAGACTCTTCTTGAGTGTGAAGTCAAAGTGTTTCATGGCTGGCATCCATGGGTTTTTTTGGGCTATGTGGCCATGTTCTAGAAGAATTTGCTTCTGACATTTCACAGCATCTGTGGCTGGCATCTTCAGTTAATCTACACAGATTAACATGGAAATGAACAGGTTGATAACCACTGCTATATTGGGGCAATAGAGCCTTCTCAGTCGCCTTTTCAGAGGTGCAGAAGCTGTTACTCCATATTCTTTCTAGTGCCCAAGAAAAATGGCAAATGGAAAGCCATCCTGAACCTCAGAGGGATGAACCACTTCATCAGGAAGATATATTTTGTATCCCTTCCTTAGGATGTCCATTACCCAGCGATCTGTGGTGGATGTCTCCCATAGAAACTCCCAGTCTGCCCCTTCTGGGGAATGGCATCAGGACAGCTGGCCATTCCGTTGCTCTCTCCCATTGCCATTGGGTTTAGGGTGGCCAGCTGCTGGGGAAGAGTGGTGCTTGGGATGGAAGCCAGATTTGCCCCATTATGCCCTGAAACCCCTGGTCCCTGGACTGAAAGGTGGAACTGAAAGCAAGGGTGAAATGAAGTCTGGGAGGACAAAAGGAAGAGTGACCCTGTCTATTATGCCTCTTGCCTTTCCTCTTCCTACCAGGGACTAGTGCCTTTTTCTCATCCTTCTTCTCTACTAGGATAGTGTTAGAATCTAGTAATTCTATCAGAAATATATATATGTATATGGTGGGGATATTGGGTATTAGTATGATTTGCAAATGCTGAGATAAGTTTAGATGATCTGAGGCAGCTGCTGTCTTCAGCGGCTTGGAAAGGAGAGAGGTGAAGACTGGTAGAAGAAGATAAGGGGGGCAAAGGGGGAGATCAGTCTGTGGGAAAGAAGTGAAGAATATAGTTTGCATGCTTTGCTAGGAGCGGGACAGTGGATGATGGGGTTTTAATATACTGATTTTTACTGGGTTTGCCAGTCTCAGCTTAAACGCTGAAATGGAGAATTGCTGACTTTGGATCTATGTAATGACTGGGCCGCCAGTCATTTGGGAATTCCTCTCAAACCACAAAGGGTTAATCTGGGGGGAGGTACATGCTAATGAGACCTTACATCACATGCTAATGAGCAGCTACATCATAGCTGACGTAAGGCCCAACTGGCCAATCAGAGAGTAGAACCGCGAGTTTCAAGAACATTCCATGCGAAACCTTTAAAAGGCCCTTGGGGACCATGTGGTCCTTTGTCTCCCTTTTCCATCTTTTGGGGAGCCATGTGTTCTTTGGTCTCCATCTTTGCCTTTGTTTTGGGAACCAGCTGTGAGCCTGTGGAGGGCAGGCTTAAAGGATGCAAGTTGAGCTAGGCGCGGAGGGCCACCTCCTTGCATCCGAAACTCAACAAGGACTGCAAATCCCATCACTGTGTGAGTAGCTTAGGAAATGTGTTAGCCAGTGCGTTTAGGCTTTTGTTATGTTATCTGATAGCTTGTCTGAAATGAACATCTTGTAACTATGCATTCTGTACCTGCAAGGCAAGGAGACCTTGCATGAGTGATATCTTTTTACTCTATTCTGTCTATTTAGAATAAATACCTTTCTTTACAAGTATCTGCTGTCTCTGCTCCTGTACATGGGCCTTGGCTCAGTTACCGATTGCTTAAGTTAGCAAGGAAGGAAACTAGGAGTCCTTAGCAAGTCCCAGTGTGTGCTAAGGGAGAGTTCATTGGAGATTCACTGGCTGGTGGCAGCGTGACTAGAGGATCTCAAGGGGTCTCATTCAGCTCAACAGGGAGTGGGAATGGAGACCTAGGAGACTCTAAAGGGAATCAAAAGGGATCCCCTGGGCCAAGGGCCAAGAACAGGGTGGCTGTGTGGCTGCTTGGACCCCAGGGATCATCACAATCTATCAATAAAGTTCTGTTCCTTTCAACAAGTCTGACTGATTGATTGTCCTGGGTCTAAATTACTCAATCTGACAGATAGGTTCCAATCACTCCCTAAAGGACTTGATCTCCAGGAAAGGCATGGATTCCAAATTCTGTTTAGAGTGTATGTCCATGTTTCAACAATTAGGCCTAATGCCCAACTGATGCTGCCTTAGCCCTGGCCTTGAACTGGATTTAGTGGAGACATTTCAGTTTTTTAGAAGGGGAGAAAACCCAGCACAAAAGCTAAGAAATCATCAAATGAAGGTGTCATGGGAAAGGGAGTATTAACCATAGGGAACTACAGGGCCAGACTGGGATCCCAGGGTGGCCCGATTCAACACCAAAGCCTGAGGTTCCCCACCTCTGAATATACTGTGCTTGAGTGCCTGCCTGCCTGCCTGCCTGCCTGCCTGCCTGCCTCCTTCCTTCCTTCCTTCCTTCCTCTTTTCCTAGCCACTGTTCAAATCTCAAGTGTCCTCCCCTTCCAAAAACCAGTGTACTGGTTATCTCCCATCCCACACATAACAGCTTCCCCCTCTAAAAACCTTTCCACTTCCCATGCCCCCTCCAATGTTCAGAATGGTCATAAACATGCCATGACACAACAGCTACTCAGCCAGTGGAGCTTACCCATGTTGAGGGTGACAGTGATGATGTTTAGGGACATGGTAGAGTCTGTGATACTGCTGAAGGAGGATGACTGCAAAACACAAATAGAAAAGGAGAGGCCTTTAAGACTCCACAGGTGCAATGGTTCAGGACACCACTGTTGGAAGAGTCAAACTGTCAACCTTGTTGAAAGAAAAAAAGAGATGGGCTACAGCACATTTTTGGCAATTTCACTGAGAAGCCCGTAATATTCAGTTGATAGCCTACACATACTTGTAGCCCTGCAGAGGTTGTTGGACTTCACCTCCCATCAGCCTTAGGTAGCATAGCCAATGGTGTAGATGATGGGAGCTGGAGCACAACAATATCTGGTGGAACAACATGTTCTATATTGCCTGTCTATGGTCCAATCCACACTGCAGAAATAACCCAGTCTGAGACCGCTTTAACTGCCCTGGTTCAATGTTATGGAATTTTGGGAACTGTAGTTTTGTGAGACATTTAGCCTTCTGTGAAAGAGAGTTTTGGTGCCACAATAAACCACAATTTCCAGGTTTCCTACTACTGAGCCAAGGCAGTTAAAGTGGTGTCAAACTGGATTATCTCTGCAGTGTGGATTGAATATGTAGATATTATCCTGACCTATGGTTGGAAAAAAACTATCAATTTCAGCTTCTTCTTTTTGAAGTTTAAAGTTCCATTCCATTTTAGCATCAGTTTGCATTTTCAAACACACACAGAAAAAACCACAATATTCCATGTCTGGGGGCATGTTTCTTCTAATACAGGAATCATATCGTTTAGGAAAAAAGAGGAATATAAATCAAACTGAATAAAATTTTGTTGCCTAACCTGTTATATATATTGCAATCAATTTACCCAAATGCCTTTTTGCACTTTATTTTCAACGATACACACATTTTGAGGACCACACTCCCCTAATACACATTTTTCTCTACATTATTTTAAAATAGCTGCATCACAAAATGTTGGGCAGTACACATATAGGAAGGAAACTGCAATCTCATTTGGGTATGGGTTCAGGTAGGTTCGTAACAGGTTAGCTTGCATAAAATTGGCCTGTTACAGACTGCCAAAATAAAGCTGCTTCGTGTCTGTTTGGAGGTATGCTATTTAAATGATGCATGGGTCCTAAGAGTCTGGAGGTCGCGCCAAAGCCACACTCCATTCCTAAGCACTGGAGTGCAGCTTTGGTGCAGCTTCCGGAGTCTTAGGATGCATGCATCATTTAAACAGCATACCTCCAAAGAGACCCAAAGCAGCTTTATTTTGGCAGTCTGTAACAGGCCATTGTGAACAGAAGGAATGTGCCCTCCCTTCTTTAGCATTATATAGGACCACCAACGATTCTAAAATAAGATCTCAAATTCAGCACTACAGAGGCTCACCCTGTCAATCTGTCGCATCTTCTGTTTTCTCCTCCGCCGTTTGTGCTTCCGGATGAGACGGGAGGAAGTGCTTTGTTCCGTGGAGCTGCTCAGCCTGTAAAGGAAAGCAACAATTTTTATCAGAACTGTCGTGCCTATTGCCATTCAAAACCATGAAGCAGCCTCTTCTGGGGATGAAAGAGGGGTGTTAGAATACATAAGCACCTGGCCTTCGGTTGTTTCAAACAGAATCCAAGCAAACTTATTACCTCCTCCTTCCAGGGCCAGCTCTACCACAAGGCTATCTGAGCTTCTTGCTTTAGGCAGCAAATGCCAAGTGACAGCAAAAATGAGCATGCACTTTGCTGTCTTTAAACTCAGTTCCCCACCCTCCATGATATTCAACTGGTCAAGCTAGACATTAATACAACTAGTGCGCAAGGAGAAAGAGAACTATTACAACTAATGATGCAAAGAAACAGAAGACAACAATAAAAAAGGTAGAACGTGAGACCTCTTCCACAAGATCTGGGAACTCAAAGGGAAGTTCAAATCAAGGGCCGGGTTGCTCTATGAAAGAAAGAAGAACATACTACAAGATCATGAAGAAATAAAAAGACGCTGGATGCAATATACAGAAAAGTTATACAAAAGAGATGAAAAAGTGAATGACACTATATGCACATGAATTCAAATTCTAAAAAGCAAGATGGAAGCTTCAATAAGACAAAGAAGACTAGGGATGGGAAGAGCAGCTATGAAAGAACTAGGCAAGATTCTAAAGAGTCAACTCAAGAGCAGTTAACAACAACAATATTCCAGCATGGGATTTCCTTTGAAATACATGTTACAATAATCAGATTTGGAAATAAAGCCTTCTAGTGAGCCACGACCAACCCACAAAACAAAGTATGCTTCATGTAACACATGTAGGCATGGGAATACCATGTGTTCTAGCAAACAAGCATCCCCTCACCACATTTGGAAGCATTGCTTAAGGGGCTAAACAAATCTAGTTCGATCTCTGGAGTAAAAATGTCCTAGTCACATAGAATCATAGATTTCATAGAATCATGGGCCCTCTAGTCCAGACTGTCCAGCTAAGGCATCTGCAGCAGGTACCTGTCTAGCATCTTTTTAATAATAATAATAATAATAATAATAATAATAATAATAATAATAATTTTATCCTGCCCCTCTGTGCATCACAACTGGGGCGGCTTACAAGATTAAAACACACATTCCCAAATCCCACAATTCCACGCCCCCTAAAATACGATTAAACAGCTTACAGTTTAAAACGTAACTTAAAATAATAGACAAAACAGATACACAATGGAAAGTCGAGAGAAGGAGGCCCTGCTCCCACATCTCTAGGCAATTGATTCCATTGCCAAGCCAGTCTTACTGTCAAGATGTTCAACCAAATTACCTTTCTGTGACAAATGCTGATTGGGATATTCTGGGAATCTGAGTCTGAAAAGTAACATTCCCACGCTTTGTAACTAAGCAGTTCCTGTTATTCCTCTCCTCTTCCATAAATGTATTGAATTCCCTTTGAAAGACATCTAAGCAAACAGCCATTACTACAACTTGTGGCAGTGAGTTCCACAGACTAATCATGCCCTGCTCTAACTATCTACTGAATCCCTAGCTAATGATGCATTCAATGACTCTCCCTTCCTCCACCATCACTGCATTCTATTATTATGAAAGAAGAAAGAGGATACTTTTCCCCAGAGGAAGCCTTCTCTGATCTGAGTAGCCTAAAACCAGAAGGAAGGAAGGCTGCTTATGACTTCTCGGTGGCACTCTGTGCATGCCTGATGTTGTCTGTGTGCGTGTGTGTGTGTAAATGAAGATCGCTCCCCCTTTTTGCAACACCGCAGCAGCAGTTCCAAACCAACTGTTCCTTATAACTATTTGCCTCTGCCTTTAAATCTGCTCTAACATATAGGAGCCCTATCCTAGTGTTTTCTTGGCAAGATTCCTTCCCAGAGTGTTTCCATTGCCTTCCTCTGGGTGTGAGTTTCTCTCAAGGTCACCCAGTGTGGATTGCTACAGCTGAGCAGGGATTCGAACCCTGGTCTGCCACAGTCCTTGTTCAACACTTACACCATTACACCACACTGGTCCTCCCTGTGTAATATATGCACTCACAATGAAATCAATCTCTCTCTCTCAAGAAACAAAAACATGAGTACTCACATACAAGCGGCGCATGGAATGGTGTCTTTTCTTTGCACACTTTGAAAGTTCCCAGTTGGGCTCTGCCTTCCTTCCACAAGAACTCCTTATCCTGATTTCCAAATACAAGTCCTGGCTTTGGGTACCACTTTCTGCAGGGCCAGACAACTGCTTTGTTATTTTGCTTCTTCTCTCGCTTGCTGTTTGCTGTTTGTGCAGAAACCCAGCCCCTTCCATTTCTCCATCTACCATCTCCCCCCCCCCCACTAGCAAGCCCCCTGCCGATGGAATGTCTCATCCGCTTATGAACATCATCTTTGTAATATTAAACAACATACCTTGGCACATTCCTCTCCGTTGCTCTGGCCAGCTGCCCCGCCAGCCAGTCACTCCTTGTGCCAAGAGAGCCTGACCCAGATCAGAAGGAAGCTGGGGGCAGCCCCTGCCGCCTCTAAGGGGCTTGCATTTGATTCATTTTCTCTAGTGGGAGGGATAAGATCAGGCACAGGGGGGAGGCAGTAGTCTTATTAAGACATTCACCAGGATTTAGTGGGCCCCCATGTTCTGACTCTAGTAAACCACTCTGGCTGCTTCTAATCCAACTTGAATACATATCTTGCTGCTATGGACATATTTCACTTACTGGTATTTCCCCCAAAAATGTAGAGGGGAAAAGAAAAGGAATGGGAGGAACAGAGATGTTCAGTTCTTTATGGAAGGCAAGAGAGGATGGGAAATATGAGTCAGTTTGAGTTTTAAGATCTTCAGGAGAATCTCCATCCTATCACCACCACGTTCACATTTGGTGAGGACACAGAAGAGAGCCTTCTTGGTGGCTGCATCCAGGCCATGGACCTCCCTCCCACGGAAAGTCTGCTTAGCCCCCTCCTTGCTCTTTTTCCACTGACCGGCAAAGGGCCTTTCTACTTAGGCACACCTTTGGTGCTTAAATTATGGGGCAGAGGGATGTTTTGAATGTGGAATGCTGTGCTGTCATCTTTTTATCTTTTCAATTAAGTTTTAAATGTATTTTAAACTGTTTTTTAATCATGCATTTGATACCAAATGGCTTGGGTCCAAACTATCTCAGGGACCGCCTCCTCCCATATAATCCTCCCTGCACACTCCGGTCCTCTGGGAGGAATTTGTTGCAGCCTCAAAGATCTAGGCTTTCGGCTACCTCCCAGAGGGCGTTTTCTGTTGTCGCCCCCAGATTGTGGAACAACCTGCCGGACGAGATCCGTCAATTGACATCTTTAGACAGCTTTAAAAAGGCTGTCAAGATGGATCTCTTCCAGCAGGCCTTTCCTGGATAGATAATCCCACCCTCAAGAACCCTCTTCTCATGAGAGTCCCTAAGGTCCTCTCTGGAAATTTGAGTGGATTGCTGCCACAGTTTGCTGTTTTGTTTTTGTCTGTTTTGTAATGGTGTGTATGTGTTATGTTGTTTAATTTGTTGGTTTTAATTATAAGTGATTTAATAACTTTTTAAGGGGGGGAGAGGGAAGTTTTTGTATATATTGTATTGTATTTTATTATTGTTAGCCGCCCCGATTGACCTCAAAGGGGCGGGATATAAATAAAAAATTTATTATTTATATATTATTATTATATTTTGAGACCCACACTGGAAAAAAAGCACAGTCTGCACTGACGGAGTGAACAATGGATTGAAGATGCCAGCCACAGATGCCAGCGAAACGTCAGGGATAAACTCTTCTAGAACATGGCCACATAGCCCAAAAACCCCACAAAAAACTATGGATGCCGGCCATGAAAGCCTTTGACTTCACAATGGATTGAATGAATGTTTGACTGATTGAATGAATGAATGAATGAATGAATGAGAGTTGGGGAGGGAAGATGAACGTTGAGTAGAGGTGGTTTTTATGTGGTCCATGCACAGACAGTTCTTTCTGAACAGGTAGTAAACTGTAGCAGATCTGGGGCTAATTTTCTGCTCCTTGGACAGCCCCCCCAGAGATTGCATGGAAAATCTCCCCCCAAAAAGCAGTCCACTTTTGGTTTTAAAAAGCTGGGTTTAACCTCAATGCCACTGCCGATGGGCTGAGTCCAACAATTTTGGCCCCTTGGTCCTTATCTAGGACAACTTTCCTGAACATAATGGGTTCTTTAAATCAGCTCTTCTTAATCTAGCTGATGTGGGAACCAGCATTTAAACATTTCCAGTCTTTCAAGGACTGGTACAATCTTTGTACCCACTGGCTGCAATTATTCCTTTCTTTGCTGGAAACTCTCTAGGAACCAGCAGCTGATGGGCCATGGACTGGTACCAGTCCCTGGATCACCACTTGTCTGTCAGTCATGGATTTATCCCTATTGCAGAGGTTACCAAATTGCAGCCAATTGGAAACCCATTACTTCCTGCCACTGCTGGGACCCACATATGGACTCCATAATAAAAATAGGAAGTGGCAAGAAAGCTTTCCATAGTTTCCTACAATGTCTCCCTATTTCGTAAAACAAGACCAAAGGGGTTGTGCTTTGTTCTGAAGAAGAATCATAATTCCTGGAGGCACCAGGGGTCCAATTCTCCTTTCTATAACATGAATAATTATTTGAGGGGGTTCCTAGGTGCTTCAGGGGCTGCAAAATTAGTTGTTGACTTGTATGCATTCTCTTAGGCTATGCACTGCTCATCCCTGCAAAAGCCTTTGCAAAAACAATAGCTCCCAGACGTGCTGACCTGCAAACACCATCATCCCCAACTCTTCCACTGGTTGTGTTGGCTGAGAATAACAAGAACTATGAATTAACGCCTCGGGAAAGTGCTGGATTGGATAAGGCAAGCCTTCATTTGCAGACCCAAGCCCACACTTTACAAATGGTCCACACTCACACCCACAGCCAAGCTCCACCTTATGAATTGCCCAGCAGTTTCCCCATACCTGCTTGTGTTTTCATCATCATCGGAGTCTACAAAGCTGCTGGACTCCAGCTCGCTGCTCATCACCGTAGAGGAGCTGTCAAAGCCAGGCGGATGCTCTCGGTGTCTATCAAGCTTTGAATGTCCATTGATGCGGGAGACTGCAGGGAGAAAGGGAAAACTTGAGGATTAAATGGAGTGATAGCCCAGAGGCTGCAAACTGGACAACTGGGAGCCAAACTGGTTTTGTGGTTTTATTGCAGGACTCTGGCCAGAGAGAGACTGCCCTGAAGCCAACTTGATGATCTTGGACTGATACTATTTCTCAGCCTAAAATACCTTATAGGGCTGTGGTGGTTAAACTATAATGTGCCAAGAGAGACAGGATGCCAGCATACTGGTAGAGTGCCTAGACCTTGGTGAGGGAAACACACTTAGGCTTAAATCCCACTGTTACTCCTGACTAGAGTAGACCCACTGAATCAATGGTTTTTACCTATGTGATGACTCACCACTCACCAAGTGAATGAATGGGTCATCTCTAGTTGGAAATAATAAAAAAGATGCCAGCTGTATTGTGGCAACAGAAGACGCTTGGAGTGTAAGGTGGCGCAATGTCCTCTTTTAGCCACCCCTTCCAATCTACAGCCTATATTCAGTGTGGTTCCTGCTTGTCCCACACTGTCCTCTAGCATCACAAACGGCAACGCAGAAAGAAGAAATTGGCTTCCTCTTGTTGCTGTCAAATGAGGTGGATCTTCTGGAAGAGAAGTAGCTATGTCAAAGGGGCTGGCTGACAGACCATACAAAGGGATGGAGTGGAGGTTCTCCCAAAGCTTTCCTCTGACTATTTACTGGCTAAGCTCCTAAACTGAGAGGCAGTGTGGTATACTGGATAGAGCAATCCTCCTAACCTCATGCTGCTCAGATGTTTTAGATCAATTCATGCAAGCTTCACGAAAGGTCAACTATGCTGGGAATTGTGGTCAATACATCTGGTGGGCACCAGATTTGGGAAATATAGAGTTGAAAGAGACTGCAAAGGCCATCCAGTCCAACTCCTACCATGCAGGAAAGCACCCTCGACAGATGGCCATCCAGCCTCTATTTAAAAACCTCCAAGGAAGGAGACTCCACCACTCTCCATGGGAGTGTGTTCCACTGTCAAACAGCTCTTACTCTCAGGAAGTTCTTCCTAATGTTTAAATGGAATCTGTTTTCCTGTAGCTTGCATCTACTATTCCGTGTCCCAGTCTCTGGAGCTGGAGAAAACAAACTTGCTCCCTCCCCAATATGACATCCCTTCAAATATTTAAACAGGGCTATTATATCACCTCTTAACCTTCTCTTCTCCGGGCTAAACATTCCCACCTTCCTAAGCCTCTCCTCATAAGGCTTGGTTTCCAGACCCTTCCCCATTTCTTCCTCTGGTCACGCTCCAGCTTCTCAACATCCTATTTGAACTGTGATGCCCAGAACTGGATAAGGTATTCCAGGTGAGGCCTGACCAAAGCAAAACAGAGTAGTACTATCACTTCCTTTGATCTAGACACTATGGCCTGATACAGAAGGACATAAAGCGCTGTCCTGGGGCTGAAATTAGGGCTGGGGAGCCCGGAGTGTCCACACGCACCACAGTCTCCCGGCGCCATTTTTGGTGCACATGTATTTAGACGGCACACATGATATAACTTGTGCGCCACCTCTGAACAGCGTGACGTATGAGGGACAGAGCAGCATTGCTCCAGGGCATTAATGGCACCTTGGCAGCGGTGCACAAAGGAGCGCACAAAGGACCTTTTTGAAGTACATCGTTGCCACTGTCTATTTCTATGCACTGATGATTATAGTAGTTCTCCTTGTCTCTGTGGATGAGTTGCTGAACAGCTGCATATATGAGGATAATGTACATCAATCCAGTTGAGTGCCCCATTCCTCCACAGCCCCCCCCAAACCCACCCCGCAACCAGGAGCCCTTCACTCCAGGATTGCCACTTCAGTACCATCCAAGGCTTTATAGCCTATCCTTTCTCCCCAAATGGGATTCAGTAATATTGAACAAAAAACACAATTAAAATACACAACAAAATCAAAGATGAAAACAAGGTGAAATTACAGATACAATCTAAAATACTTTTTAAAAAATCCTAATGCAAATGATACCCAGTACATACAGAGATAGAATTCAAAGATATAGCCGTGTTAGAATCAGTATGTAGAGAGACCTTGCTGTCAACTTCTTTCTTGCAGTTAGTCTCAAAGGTTCTACAAGATCTCTCTACACACAGATAGGTTTGCCATAGGGTTGCCATAAGTCGGAAATGACTTGAATGCACAACCACAACAATGTCAACAACAACAAACCCACAGAGATACACAGGAGGCGGAGCTTCTGGGTAGCACTTGATTGGTTCCAGCGGCCTCAAAAGATGACGCCTCCAGGCTCTGCAGGGCTTCCTGGTGCTGCCAGCTATCCCCGCGTTCTCCCCCCGACTGCAGCCGTCCACGACCCAAACATGCCAGCAGGGAAGAGGCGGCCATTTTGCGTAAGCCACCCTCGCCAGGCTGAGGCAAAGGCAAACGGTCAAAGCTCTGGCAGGCAGTGGGCCAGGTGACACCCTCTCACTTCATGGCCATGTGAGTTTTCAAAAGAGAAAAGGAAGATACCCACACAGGAGTCTGACAAGATGCAATTGGAGGGACAAGGAAAGAAGAAGAAAAGAAACCACGATGCAAAAAATTCATCTCTCTGGATGTGGCGCTGAGCAAAGCCCCATGCCTGAATGCTTGGGAATTGTGTAAAGTAGACGGAGAGGATGGTAGGCAGCTTCCTCCACGGCAGAATCCTATGAAGTTGTTTTCCTTGAGGGACAAAGTCTACAATGAAGCATTGGACCTTGCAAAATAAAATAAAACAAAGCTGCAGAAAATAAAACAGGAATAATTGGCATGCTGTTTGTGGTAACCACCTCTCCCTCGTCCCAAACATGCACAGATCTATTCTGCTAACATTTTGCACCCAGTTCATGAAGATAGCATTAAGAAAGAAAGAAAAATCACTTTTTATTTCAAAATAGTATTTAAGAACCCCTAAATCCTTTTAAAGACTTAAAGAGGGGGGAGAAGTGGGATCCTTGAATGTACAGGATAAACCCTCTTCACCCATAAGCCATTTCAAATTTACATGATTACTTTTGGCCACAGTAGTAGCTTATAGGGATGGGAAGGGATCAAGGAAAGCAGTGGAGAGAATTTAGTTAAATGTGCATATTCTCACCATTAATTGCAGGATAAAAGAGCCCAGACTAATGCTTAGATGTGCCTTAAAATCAGCCATTGCCCACCCTGCTATAGCAGCTGCTGAAGATGGCAGCTGTGCTCTAATGGTAGGGCTGGTTTAGTAAGAGCTAAAGCAGATAATCTCTCTCAACCAATAGAGTTCTGCTGCATAACCACACAGACAGCAATGAGTGAGATGGACCAGATTCCATACGTTCATAAGGTGGTGAGATAGCCCCTCTTTAAAAAGGTGTGGGGATTTCTGCTTTTGCTATTCCCACATAACAGACTGGCCCATTTCACTGTTTTATAACAGCTTTCCAATTTGGGGGGCATGCCAAATGCTAAATTAGGGCTCTTCACACTGTTTTCTTCCCATTTTTCAGAGGAAGAAACTGAGGCTGGTAACCAGATAGTGGGCTCCCACTGGCAGAGAAATGATTTGAAACTTTGGTCTTTGGAAGGGGCTGGTCACTTTAGTCCTTTTCACATACGTGCGAACCATGTCAGTAGGCTTCAAGTGTGCTTTTGTGTGCATGGTAATGAAGGCCATGTATATTTGGTAGCACACACCAGCATGTGTGGCCACTATTAGCAGTGCTGCTCCGTCTTTGAATATCCATCCAGCCCATACTTTGAAGTCCTCTGCATACAAATGTAATCTCCTCTTCATGATGCATGGTTTAGGTCAGCCCTGCCATTAAGAAATGCTAGGCAACTACTTCAGGTGGCAGCTGCTGATGGGGCAGGAAAGGCCATCTCTGGACTTTGTTACTAGTCCCTTGTCTATTCTCCTCTCTCAGGGAGCAGATCTCTCTGTGTGCCACACAGTCTTCCTTACACTAGCTTTCCTTACACTAGCCTCCTGGCCTCAAGGATAATACAAAGATATTATTTCATTGCCAATAATTCAGCTGGGATGTGGAGCATCTTGTCCTGCAAGAGTAAGTGGTAGACCTCTTCGGAGGTCCTCAAACGGAGGTTGAATGGCCATCTCTGAGGAGTGCTGCAGTTGTATTCCTGCATGGAAGGGTCTGGACTTGTGATCCCTTCCAAATTATGAGTCTATGATTCTCAGCAAAAAGCAGCACAATGTTTGAGCTGCCCATGTTGTATCTCTTTAACAGGAAACTGTTTTCAAATGTAATTTATAAGTGTATGCCAATGAACAAAAGCAGACGTTTAAAAAAAAACCTAAAGATTTGTGTGAACTGTTTTGTTTTGTTTTTAAAATCTGAACAGAATGGCTTAATCCACAGCCCCAATTCAAGCTAAATCGCTTGGCTTTAAGTAAATATCACTCTGTAAGCTTCTGTGGGATTAGGCAGGGTTAAATCTGAGGATTTTAGCTCTCAAAGATCTTGCATATTTGCAGAACAACAAAGAATGAGCATATTCCTAACTGAACAACTCCCGAGAAGTCCCCAAGGTTTCTCAATCCACCCAAAGAGCATCTTCTAGCCACACATCCCAAATTTCCCCAGTACTACATCTGTAATTCACACAGACACAGAAGCAGTGGCCTGTGCAGGGGATGGGGACTTACCCCATACCCTCCTGGTCAAGCATATCTGCTCCTCAAAGCTGCAGTCCAACTTCGATCTTCCTGGATTTGGGGAGGGGGGTTGTCCTGTTGAACCAGATGCCCGGCCAGGCTCATTCTGCTCCTTAAACTACCCATGCCAGCATCAGCGGGTTTGCCTCTGGCACACCCACCCTGGGGCTAAGCCAATGAGAGAGGAGCTATGCAAATATTATTCAAGTGGCCATGTCCCCTATGCTTTCCTGGTTTGCTGCTAGAGAAAACATTGAATAGCTACCTTTAGCCTGGCATGGTCACAGGCCAGCAGAGAACTAAACACCCCTGGCTTTCTTTTCTGGACTGTAAACAGTTCCCCTTCTTTGCTCACTCGCGCCCTGCCCTCTCCCCAGATTTTGTATAAGCAACAGAATAGTTCCTTTCACAAGTAGAGAAACAATTAATAATAAGATCGAGGCGGCTTACAACAGTAAAATCCATACAGTACAATAAAATAAATCCTACTATCCTCTCCCTCCTTAAAACCAACCAACAAAACAATTATTGTTGACACTCGACATCTGTAGGAATAAAAGCAACAACTGTCCAACCGAGCCAATAATACACACTTATCTCTTAATGACCTTCCTAATTAGAACCTTCTTTTCTTTTCTCATCCTTGGGAAACAGAAGGGAGGTGGAAGTGACTTTAAAAACCTAGCTGTTAAGGCAGTGGTGGCGAACTTATGGCACGTGTGCCAGGGGTGGCACTTGGAGCCCTCTCTGTAGGCACATGCACCATTGTCCCAACACAGAGTTCACTAGAGTTTGTCACTAGAATGCCAGAGGGACACGGCACTTTGCAATAAATAAGTGGGTTTTGGATTGTAGTTTGGGCATCCGGTCTCTAAAAGGTTCACCATCACTGTGTTAAGGGGTCCTGGGAACAGAATTCCTATGGTCCTAATTCACTGTCATACTGCGGTTTTCCTTTTAATGGGGCCTGATCAACTTTCCCAACCATCACAATGATCTGTTGTTTTCAAAGGGAGGAAGGAGGCAGACCCTCTTATCCCTATTGACTGTGACAATGTGCATCTTATTCACCGTTTCAGAAACTGCCAGACCCAAAGACAGAACATCGTCTAGTTAGACCCAAGGTCTGATCAGCTAAAGGGAGAAGGGCAGATTTTAAGGTTTATTGAAACACACACAGAGACACCACAAAAAGCTCGCTTGCTTGCTTCCGTCGCTCCCCTTCGCGCTGTGTCATTACTTGTCATCTGCACAAGTCTCAGCCCACCTGCACCGTTTGAGAATTCGCCAGCGCAAGAGAATTCCTTTCAGACCAACCTTACAAAATTCCTTTTTTGGCTAACAGCTTAATAGTTGCTGGGTCTCACGCACTGGGGATGGGTGGTTGGAACAAATAGAAAAGGATGGCACGGACATCACTGTCATTATGTTTATATCTCACTTTCTGCCCAATCTGGACTCAAGGTTGCTTACAAAGGTTTTAGCAGATACAGCTGAAAGTGTTCATCATACAAAAGTGAAAACACACAATGCTTTGACTGTGTGTTCCTGCATGGCAGGGGAGTGGACTGGATGGCCCTTAATTAAACAAAATCTACAGTATTAATAAAATTAAAAGCAGTAAAAACAGATACACACACAAAACACAGTGCATGAAAGATGCTTTTCCCACAAGTAGTTAGCTCATAAGGCCTACCAAAACAAAAAGGTCTTCACCTGCCTATGGACAGATAGCAAAGAAGGTGGCAGTCTAACCTCTCTAGGAAGGGAGCTGCAGAGTCTGGGGACAGCCACCAAGAAGGCCTATCTTGTGCTTCCACCAGGGAGCAACACACTTCAGGTTGCTGAATGAAGCTTGTTCTGAGGTTTTACTACTGAAGTCTGATTTTCTGAACTGAGTGTTAGTCCAGCGAGAAAGTTGTGGTGCTTTTGATAACTTGACTGGCCTAGGTAAATTTTGGAAGACAGCAGAATGGTGAAGTCACAGCCACACACACTGTTTTTGCAAGCTATTCTCGACATTTACACAAAGGAAAATGGCTCCACTGCCTTGGTGTAATGCCACGGCTGGATTCAGTTTGGGAACCTTCAGACCCACATTGCATTTCTCTAAGGATAAGACAAGACAAGCTGTGGAAGATTTGGGCAAAGAGATTCTAGTTCAGATTTTCACAACTTGAGAAACTGGAAAAATCACTTTTTTGAACTACAATTCCCAAAAGCAAGTATGACCACACTGGCTGGGTGATTCTGGGAGATGCAGTCCAAGAACATAATTTTTTCCAACCTCTATCATAGTGCCTACCAGATGTTGTGGACCAATGAAGGACCAAAAACCCAAAGTAGCTGAAAACAGATGAAGTTTCCACAAAAGGCGCATAACCACATCTTGCAGACAGACAAACCACAAAATATAAGCACTGAAGTGCTCTCTAAAAGGACTCATGAACACTGGATACCATTATTGCATTTGACATAAACCTCAGACCAATTTCTGAGGCTAACTTCTGTGCAGGAAAAAAACAATAACACAGAAGGTCCTTGGAAGGGAAGCAAAGCAATAGAAGTCAGCTTACCATCTTCATGCCCTTCCCGATTCCTTCGCCGATGTCTGTCCCGCCTATGGCTGACAACTGACTCTGTTCCCGTTTCATTGTCCAGTCCATCTCGACTGCTTGCAGCATTTGGGCTGTCGGGAAAAGAGACAGGGAGTTAGCATTCCAAACACACTTGAGCTGCTTAGGTAGAAATCCCCAAAGCTATCCTGCATCTTCAATGCATCTAGCTTCAAACTGCAGATCCAGAAAGACTAGGATCCCTCAAAAAAACTTAGGGCAGTGGTTCTTAGCTATTTCTCTACCATGGAGCCCCTTTAAATATCTTTTGTTGCTGCAGACCATCAAGGCTTAAGTTAAGATTTAAAATCCTAAAGTGCATTAAATATTTATTTAAAGGAGCTTGTCAAGAGGATGGAATATAAATGTTTCCCACGTGATTCAAAAGTCATTCAAATATCACAAAGACAAAAGATGGATGGATGGGCAGACTGACAAAGGAGAGGAGAGAGAAATAAGTAAACGTGTGATGGAAAAGGTTTTTTGCTCTGCCCAAGACCCAGAAGAGTCACTGTCAGTAAGGATAAAGAAAGCAGAGCTCGGCAGGTTATGTGACTTTCTAAGCACATAAGAGGCAAAGAATGCGTTAGCCTCGCAGGGATGTGACAGCAGTCCTCATGCACTTCTGCAATGGAAGAACCACAAGAGGGCAGCAGAACCTTGGCCAGAAATTAGAGTCCAGAGGCAAGGCCCTGACAGCGCAGGTTCTCCCTGGCTTTTTTTCCTCCCCAGGTGGAAAATATATACAATGAATGACAAACTGGGAGATACAGTCAAGCAAGCAACAAGGAGGTGCTTATGGCTCAATAATAATAATAGTTTCTACACTGGATTGGGACTCAAAGAGCCTTGCAGTCTAAAAACACAGTGCAATTAAAAACTTATAGAAGTGCCAATTAAAATGGAATTAAACTATTACAATATTAAAACAGATCAGTTGTTTAAAACAGAATACAATTTAAAAAGATAAAAGCACTTAAAAACCATACACCAGTGATGGTGAACCTTTTCGAGGCCGAGTGCCCAAACTGCAACCCAAAACCCACTTATTTATTGCAAAGTGCCGTGTCCCTCTGGCTTTCTAGTAACAAACTCTGGCAAACTCTGTGCTGGGGCGACGGCACATGTGCCCACGGAGAGGGCTTTGAGTGCCACCTCTGGCACGCGTGCCATAGGTTCTCCATCACTGCCATACACCTTGTAATAATACAACACCTCCAGGGTGTTAGCGTCTCTCTAGCAGAAAGAGGTTCTTGCATGTACATGTGCCAACACAAGGGACTGGTGATGTCGGAGAACTCCAGCCCTCATCATCCCTGATCACTTCCCATGCTGACTGGGACACCTGGAGAGCCACAAATTCCCCATCCATCCCTTCTCTAACAGTTAGCCTCCTTGGATAGGAAGGCAAAGGGCAGATGTAGTTTTAGATCTGGGAAATGTGTACCATCTCTTGATTGAATTAAAAAGTTGGGAGTAAGTGAAAGAAACAGTACCTGCTCCTATGTGCTTCTTGGGGCAACAGAAAAAACATTTCACAGAAAGCTTGTGGTTAGGCACCTGGGGGGAGCACCAATCATAAGCTGCTTAGGATCTCCTAATAGCATACAATAACTTGTTTAGTTATAGATTTAAAAGAGCATTACTGAAAGGAGGGGGGCCGGGAGTCTCCAATGCCTCCAGTTCTCTCGAGGGGAGGAGGAAGGTCTGTGTGGCTTTCGGTGCACTGGGAACCGGTGTCCGAATGAGAGCTCTCCGCCAGGACCAACTGCAAGAGTCAAAGCAGGTAGGGAGTTAGACACAGAAGACAGGCAGCAGCAATTCAATAACCACACTGAAAACTTTAATTTAAAACAGTTAAAAAGGCAGCTAAAACATCACAATAATGATAAAAAAATATTGCACACTCCAATTAAAACACCTTCCACAATGGCCAGTTAACAGTCAAAGGCCTAAATAAATACAAAGGATCTTATAACTCAGGTAGGCTCAGTTTTTCAGATAGGCTTGTCCTAAGTCACATGAGGCTTTGTAGGTCACAAGCAACACTTTGAATTGGGCCCAAAAATGGACCCGTATCCAGTGAAGCTGTTTCACTTTAGGAGCTTTACATTTTCTATAAGCAATCCCAGTGAGCATTTTGGTTGCAGTATTTTGGGTCTGTTGCAGTTTCCAAAAAGTTTCCAAAGGCAGACCCATGTAGTAGAGGCATTAGAGTAATTAAAATAGCATTGAATCAAGACATGTGCTACTGTAGCCAGATCTCACATCTTCAGGAACAGAGGCAGCAGGCACACTAGCTTTAACTGTGCAAATGCACTCCGCGATAGCACCAAGACCTGGTCCTCTGAGCTCAGTGCTGAATCAACCCGCTGCCAAGGAAGGCTGAACAAGGGCAACTGTACCTCTCAGAGTGAATGTAGCTTAGAGCTGCAATGCTCCATTCATTTTGTTATTGACACCTCTCTGACACATGTGCACAATCGCACAGCCGCAGAAACACTGTTCCTTGATGTACCCTCTTCCATCAGCTATGAGGACAGCTACTGCATCCTACCTCAGGGGACCTGTGGCCACATCAGGTGCTTCATGGATGTGTTGAAATAGGGTAGTAGCCAACCGTTCTGTCTCAATAGCATGGCCAACTATTTGTAGCCACCCAGAACCCAATTTGGGAGAAGATATCAGGAACAAAAGAGGTGCACCTAGGGGTCCTCTCAAATACTGATGGAGTGAATGTGCATCTGAAAATTGCCCACCTCACAGTCACACTAACTCACTCGAAGTGTGAAGTTGAAGGCTTTCATGACCGGCATCCAGTTTTTTGTGGGTTTTTCGGACTCTGTGGCCATGTTCTAGCAGAGTTTCTTCCTGACGTTTCACCAGCGTCTGTGGCTGGCATCTTCTCTGAAGATGGATCTTCAGAGAAGAAGATCTCTGATTATAATAATCAGTGGCTCTTCAGTTCTTTTCTGACTTATGATGAAACTAAGGTGAATCTATCACAGAGATTTCTTGGCAGTGGGCTTGCCCTTGTCTTCCTTTTAAGGATGTGAGAATGTGACTTGTCCTTACCTACTGGGCTTCTATAACTGAGGATGTATTCAAACCCTGGTCTCCTAGTATTCTAACCCAGCACCCAAACTGTCGGACCAAGCTGGCTCTCAAGCACCCAGGCTCCCCCAAATTGTTTGGATTATCTTTCACTCCAAAAGCGTGCCACAACAATTTACTCCCCCAACACTTCAAAAGCAAAGCGAAACACAACAGAACAAAAAGGCTCAAACAATGGTTGCCTCCTGGCAGAAGTACAGCAGGAGGAATCGGCCCAGTGCCCCCAGTGCTGTTTGTCACCCTTGTTTTTAAGACAATATAATTAAGAGCTCTTTTAACAAAGACGCCTCTCCTCTGCACCAGAACAAAGTGGAGAGTGTGATGCTCACACATTGTAATTTCAATTTCTTCAAACATCAGCCAGCTGGATTACCAATGCAGACTGTAAAAGGTAGGAGGCTGTAGCAGCATTTGGAAAAGTTACTCTTGGGAGCTGCAACAGGAACTTTTCCAAAGTGTAAGAGCTGCAGCAAAATACTGTGGGTGGGTATATGTGTATTGTGTGTCTGGGAAAACATCACAGGCAAAGAGGCCAAAAAGAGAAAGACTATGGCCCCATACAGACAGGCCAAAATAAAGCTGCTTCGGGTCAATTTGGAGGTATGCTGTTTAAATGATGCATGCATACTAAGAATGTGGAAGGTGCGCCAAAGCTGCACTCCACTCCTCAGGACTGGGTTGTGGCTTTGGTACAGCTTCCGGACTCTTAGTACTCATGCATCATTTAAACAGCATACCTCCAAAGTGACTCAAAGCAGCTTTATTTTGGCCTGTCTGTATGGGGCCTAAGACTATTAGTGCAAGGGTATTGAGGAAGGAGAAATTGAGGAAAGGATACAAGCATTTTGTATGTTCTCCTCCTTGTTAGGCTTCTATTGGAAAACAGTGAGTGGTGTTTTTTCAGAGAGAGATTGAGGCATGCTGTTTCTGCTGACAGCAGCACCTGCTTGCATTAAGCGCAGGCTGATGAGATAGGAAAGAGAGAGAAAAGTAGCAATGGTGACAAGGGTTTTCAGACGAGGACATTCTCTTCTGACCTCTAGATGTCAAACTCATTTCTTAACTTGGATCTGAGATGCTTGCATGGCAGGAGTTTGTCATACAGCCATCTGACATTCTCGGGATTTTTTAATAAGTCCTTGCTGCCATGAAGACAGTTCAAATGCAAGTGAGAATGCCTTGCTCAACATGTCAGAAACCAGCCAAATAGGACTTGTAATTGGAAAAATGGCATCGCTGACAACATTGCCAAATCAAACCGTTAAAGAGAGAGCATATTTCTAGGTTGAAATCAACAGAGCCACCAATCTCTTTCTCATTTTGATTTTAATAATGGAATTTGGATCAGATCAGATCAGAAATAAACAGACTTCTTTCTAGTTGTGAAGAAAGAAATCAGTGTTATTTCTCAGCTCAGTCAAGGTGATGCGGTCGTTGGCAGCTTTCGTCCTACCAGAGGTACAAGGCATAGGTTAAAAGTAGCACATCTTGCGACTAGCATCAAACTTATTTAACACTGGAAAAAAGCATTTTGCTTAACGTTGAATAAAGCAGACTGTTGCTGGTTCTCTAGATCCATGATTTGGATTCACCAAAAACCCATGACATTAATTCTCTCAAGCCTGATATCTTCTTCAGTCCCTGAACGAGTGGTAGGAGGTGGCATCCATGCCAGCAGCGCCATGAATCTGCTCCAGAATTTAGCCTGAGCTTTAAAGGAATGGTTGAAGCTATAGAACCTATTTGAGAGATAGTTCATCAGCCTGGATAGCTCCTTTAAAGTCTGAATTGAAACTTGGAGTGTATTTACCGCACCCACTGATATCAGAATTGGGAATATCCAAGCACTCTGCAGCTGCAAAGTAACATCTTCTCAGCATAGCCAAAATATCTGCACATAGAAATACGTTGCGCCAGCACTACACAACCCCAATGCAGGACAGCAACACTGTGCAACACATGCCAATGACTGGATGGCATGCAATCCCCAGTGCCCAACCTCAAGGCACAACTGCACTGAACAACCACAATATACAATGCACAGTGCAAAACTGCAATGTGCAGCATGCTTTATGAGCAACTCAACTTCCATCATTATTGGCGGACTACATTTGTTGCATTACTGCAAATAATTCACACCTCCATGCAGAGCACAAGTGATGCATGCCTAATTCACTAATAGAATGCCAGCTTGTAGTGTGCTGAAATTCTACAAAAGTGGTCAGGAAGAGAGCTAAAATAGAAATAAATAGGTGACTGTGGTCCCAATACAGACAAGCCAAAATAAAGCTGCTTCAGGTCACTTTGGAGGTATGCTGTTTAAATAATGCATGCATACTAAGAGTCCGGAAGCCACATCAAAGTCATGATTCAGTCCTAAGGACTGGAGCGCAGCTTTGGTACAACTTCTAGACTCTTAGTATGCATGCATCATTTAAACAGCATAGCCCCTAAGTGACTTGAAGCAGCTTTATTTTGACCTGTCTGTATGGGGCCTGTGTTTCCAGCAAAGATTTGGAGTAAAAAACACTCATTGCCTCCATCTGACCTGAAAAGACTATAAAGAATTCCAGGTCAGACAGCATGGGTTTTGCCTGGGTAGATGGTAGTTAGTATGCTGGCTTTTGACCTCAGCATAGAAGTAGTATAAATATAAGAAGAATCCAGCTGAATGAGACTGAAGGTCCATCTAGCACAGTGATGGCGAACCTATGGTACGCGTGCCAGAAGTGGCACTCAGAGCCCTCTCTGTGGGCACATGTGCCATTGTCCCAGCACAGAGTTTGCCAGTGTTTGCTACTAGAAAGCCAGAGGGACATGGCACTTTGCAATAAATAAGTGGGTTCTGGGTTGCAGTTTGGGCACTCGGCCTCAAAAAGGTTCACCATCACTGATCTAGCATAACATCCTCTTTTTCACTGTTCAAAGCAAAGGACAATTCTTTGCCCCCATTTGAGGAACAGAAACCAGCTGAGCTGGCAGCTAAATCTTGCTCAAACGATGGTACTAGAATAGCATCCTTCACTAAGGTTGCACAGGTCTTTGGCGATATACAGGGAAAACAAGCTTTCATCTCCATGCACAATGCGCTTGAGGGCAGCAGGCTCATTTAGAGGGTGCAGGAAAGACTATGTGATGGACTCACATCTCCGCCCTCTTACAATCTAAAAAGACGTGACAGAAAAGGATAAGGGGATGGCAGTGAGAAAGGGACTGGACAGACCAATGATTTGAGTCCATATTTGGCAATTCCATAATCTGATCACTTTCATATAAATGGAGGGGAGAAGGGATTCCACAATGGCCCCTACCATCAGTGGTGCCTTTTGTCCCCATGTGGTGCCTCTCAATCTGGGGCAGGGATGAATAGGTCTTGATCAAAATATGGAAAGTGGAAAACACTGTGCCAGGAAAGCGCATACACGCAAACACACAAAAGGAGAATAAGTAGATATCATGGCCGCTTTTTCTCCGCCCCGATACTGAGACATTGTGGTTGGATAAAAGAAGCATGACATCACCATGAGCCAACCGGGAAACCGCGCCAGTCCCAAAGCGACAAGTTGGATTTTAAGAAATAGAAATAAAAAAGAGCTTCCATTATTGCAACCCACCTATTGGACAGAAAGAAAGAAAGAAAGAAAGAAAGAAAGAAAGAAAGAGAGAGACAATGGCCAACCCACTGTGCGCAACCTGTCACCAGTCAGTACTCGGCTAGTTTGAAAACCAGCATGTACTGCGAGTTTATTCTTTCAGCAAAAAAGCTGACCTCAGCAGGGTGGCTGAAGCTGGATTATCAGAGGAAAATGAGGGAGTCTTATCAGAGCATGGAAGAGCGATCAGACTCCGGAGCATCCTTTGTGAGCGAATGCACCCGTGTGCACACACAGACATGCACACACATATGCAGCACCAAGTGAAGGAAAAGGTGCAGAACAGCCAACTTTAAGGTTAAAGAGAATTCAAAGGAGAGGTGACCCAGCTATCCCAGTTATTTCTTAAATACACCAGAGATAGACCGTAACAAAGCTAGGGACCCTCTTTTCCAGCACAAGGACCAGATTCAGTTTCAGAGACATTTTTATGGGAGTCAAAGTCACTGGGAGGAGGTTGTTATAATGCAAAAGGCTGTTACAAGGTGGAACCAAATATACCAACAAACCAGGGGTAAGCAAAGTGCAACGCATGATTCAGAGACCCCACTTTTGCAATCCCTGATGCCCTTTGCCAGCCCCATGCAAAAGCCCCCATGAACCCCACCCAGTAGTTACCTCCCCCCAAATACTTCTATTTTCATAGGGTGTTTTCTCACAATGGCAATGGGAAGTGACACAACATCACTTCTGGTTGCCATTTTGGGAAGGACTGCAACAAAGGCAGATGTGTTTGAGAGCATTGTCAAGTGAGGTGCAGGCCTATGGAAGACGGAAAATGGGGAAATTGCCCCTAGAACACATGCAGATGCCTACCATGGCATAAACCTTTTTGTGCCAGTAACTAAGCCTTTGTAGAAGCATTTCAACTATTTAACATAAGAATAGCCATTTCAGCCTTTTCTTTCTTTAAAAAAAAATCTTATTTTATAGTATATGCACTCTGTAAGGAATGGCCATGTAGGTAATCCTTAGCATTTGGAAGAATTGCTACTTAAATGTGTTGATATTACAATATCATGTAGCTAATGTGATCCATTAGGAGTAAGAGCAATGCTTCTGGATCTCACATGCCACCTTTGCTTGGTCATTTCTCAGCTTTGTGTATTCTTCCACAATTTCTTATTTGATTTATTATATCTTTATATGATGCCAAAATATTAAGATAGTTGTTACTGCAAAAGAAAAAAGAAAAAAGAATAGGAACGAGTTACTTTTCCAACCTCTGTTCAGCAAAGAAAATTTGCTTGATCAATTAATCGCCCAGCATTTTAGTAACAGTTTAAGGCATGCTGATCCTAACATATAATTGCATCTCTTCAGAGGCCAGCCTCCACTTTTTAAGAAGCCTTGTAGCAATTTGTCCAGCCTTTTTAAAAAGGCTTGAAAAGTCCAGGTCCTATGTGCTTTAATTTCCTCATTTTCCTTTTAAAATACACACACACACACACACACAATGACCCTCTGTCCAACCTCTGGCAAACATCTTGGTTGCCAAAATAGACACAGAAGGAAAGTCAACTGAAGGCAGAGAGTTCAATTTGCTAAATGATGTAGCAAATGTCATCCACAGTTTCTTGCCTAAGGCAAAACTCCAAAACCAACAAGACTTTTAATTGCACAACTGATGAGTCACAAAAAATGATGCTGACCCTTCATACACATGAGGAATTCTGGCTTGGACTGTGGGTTCCAGAGTAGCTAAGCTAGTGACTGGATTAACCAGTATGCCAAGTCAGCATGGGGTAGTGCCATGATGGCAAGCCTATGGCACACGTGCCGGAAGTGGCACATGATGCCATTTCGCCCTCCCAGACACCTGGCTACACAGCTATGGGTCTGGAACCGTGAGGAGGGGCAGAGAAACGGCCCATGCCGGCTTCTCCAGGCTCCCACCCGTCCTTCCTGACTCCCAGCTGTCTCTCAAAGATAGTCTGCTTTATGTCCACACCAGAGCCAGAATGTGAGACTGGTAGCTCTTGATCTGTTGCTGAAATACATCTCCCCATCCCTGGCTGTTGGCCATACTGACTGAAGCTGATGGGAGTTAAGAGTTGAAAATCTGAAGGGTCACAGGTCCTTCCCTCCTACACTACAGTGTGACCCTAAGCATTGCAAAGAAATGTTTGATATAAATGGCAGGAAGGTGCATACATCAGTGGTTAGAGCACCTACTTTGCATGCAAAAATCCCGAGTTGGCCCTGCCAACTAAAACGGGACAGGAATCATGCAGCCTTTTGAGCATTGCTGGACTGCAATTCCAAGCATTCCTCATAGTTGAATATGGTGGCTAGGTTGGAAGGGACTTGGAATCCAACAACACCTGGAAAGTCACATGATTCCCATACCTGAACTAAAAGGATCATTTATGAAAGTGGCACACACATGTGCGCACACACACATAGAGGTTACTGAGAGAGAGAGAGAGAGAGAGTTTAAACCACCATAAATACAGCCCCGCTTGGCTTAGGAACCCTACTTGGTGAGTCATCCCCAAGCACCATGAAATCTTGCATGGTGTTTCTACAAACCTCTTGGGAGCGTTCCAAAGGGAGCCCGAGGTAGAAGACCGGGGGGGGGGGGGGATCTCAGGGATCATGCTTGGGCCTAGCAACATTTGGAAAAGTTACTTTTTGGGGTGGCAGCTCCCACAATTCCCCAACCAGCCACTGGTTATACTGGCTTGATGTTTCTGGCAGGTTGCAGTCTTTACAAGTACTGATTCCAAGTTCTAGAGCCTAGACTTTCCCAAGGCCTGAATCCTCTCTGTCTTCAATTACCTTCCCCACCCTCATCCCTACCATCCACCACAGATAAACATACAAGTGTGCATGTGTGAACATCAGCAGGCTGCAAAGTATCTGATCAGATTTGAAACATGCAGAGACAGGACTTTGGTATGGTAGCACTGCATCTAAGCACTGCCTGCATCTTGGCTGCTACCATCCTGGGCTTAGAGACAGAGGGATAGGTAGGCACTGCTGCACCATGCCCAGCCCCAGAAACATATGAAAGGCGTTCCCTCCATTCCATCATGATCTTGGAGACAAGAGAAGAACCAGCAGTATGTGCTGCAGTTGGTCCCCTTCCCCACTGCCATTCCCTTCTCTTTTTGTGTCTTTTTGGGTCTGATCCTTATCTCCAAAATAAGTTCGGCATCTTGAGTAAATCATTGGAGGTTCAAACTTAACCCTAGGAAAGATTCCCCATTCTACTCATCCACTAGGTGATTTTTAAAATGTCATACAAATGTCTTCCTCAGTTGTACCTAGAGATATCAAGGAATGAACCATTCACATGCAAGGCATGTAGTCTACTATGGAAATGTCTAAATTAAAGCTTTAGGTTTCAGAAGCTGAATGCTAGGAATAAAATTTCTAATGCAAACTGGAGTTCTTCATTTCAATGGGTGTTCACTAAATATGGAAAAGAAAGCTATATCTCACTGTGTGTGAGAAGCAGGGAGGGAACTGAAGCCAGTGGTAGGAGAGGTTGCATTAACTGCTCAGGGATCAAAACAAGAGACTGAACCATATGATGCCGGGCAATGTCTTGTGCCCAGCCTCAGAGCATCTCTGACTATATGCAGCCCAAATGAAAAGAAATGATGCAACATACCCAGGACACAACACGTCCATTGAAGCATGGCAGCTTTGCATTGTCATCGGAGATCTCTTCCTTTACCACCCTGGGAGGGAAGAAGAAGGGGAACACATCAGGAATTTGTATCAACTATAGGAAATTTAAGTACAGTAGATAAAACAGATCAAAAGCACAAACATTTGATGCAGGTTATTGGTGTTGTCACCTATTTGCTTATCAAATTTGCAGATACAGTGCACCCGCGTCATACGCGGATGCACCATATGTGGCTTTCACCATACGCACAATCAAAGCATCCCCGACAGATGGCCAAAGGAGAAAAAGCAGCTAAAGTGGTGGACTGGAACATGGGAGCCATGAAACACACTGGCTCATCTTGGGGCAGTCACACTTTTTTATTCTGCCCTACTTCAAAGGGTTGTTGTGAGGACAGAGTAAGGAAGAGGTAGTACAGACTGGCACTTTGTGCTGGCCTGACCACGTACCAGGGCTGAACTAAGGCAGAGCATCCACATGTTCCGAGCACTAGTTTCGCCACTCCGCCTCCATCATACTGCATGCCTGTTCACACAGTGCGCATCATTGTGACGTCCGTGTTGCGCAGCGCCCAAACTGTACTGGCCAAGCACACCTATGACGGCCCTTCCAGAAAGCTGCTCAGAGCAGCTTCTTTTAGGGAGTGGGTTGTTGCCGCAGAATGTGGCTGCTGTGGCACCAATCCAGGGAAGGAAGGGGCAGCTTCCAGCCGGCCATCTGTACTGCCCCGAAGACAGCCAGGTATCCTGTGATAAACCCATAGGGAAGAAAGCAGGTCATAAATGTAATAAATAACACTATAGGAGCTCTGATCTTTTAAAAGCTGGATAGGTTTTGTGAAAGCAAGTGAGTTTGAAACGATCAAGCGCCTTTCAACAAAATAATCACATATGATGTAAGCAGCAGCAACTTTCCACAGCCTACAGCTAGCAGCTGTAAAAACAACCCGTGTCTAAGACCATCCCTGAGAAGTTGACATCTGTAATTCTTTTGCGGATCCAGAGGCTGTCTCACTGAGGATTTGTCCCAAACACACAGCTTGAAGGAAACTGCTAATTGCTCCCAGTTGTCCTCAGCCACAATTCAGGTTTTACAAGGTTCATCAAAATGCAACTCCATCATTTTCTGAATTGTTCAATGGATTTTCATCGCTCTGAAAATTTATAATACAGGCTGTTCTCAAAGGGGTAGCAGCCCTGCTAATCTCCTGCAGCTGCAAAATAACAAAAGAGGTGTATATATCACCTTTAAGACTAACAGACTGATTGTAGCGTGAACATTCACGGAATACAATTCACTTCCTCAGATTCAGAGAGAGAGAGGTTTAATTAGACATGTATCTATGTAGCATATTTTGATTTCAGTAAGGCTTTTGACAAGGTCCACGTGATATGGGAAGGGAAGTAATAGTGCTACTCTATTCTACTCTGGTCAGGCCCCACCTGGAACACTGTGTCCAGTTCTGGGCACCACAATTTTAAAAGGATGTTGAGAAACTGGAGCATGTCCAAAGGAGGGCGACTAGTGGTGAAGGGTCTGAAAACCATGTCCTATGAGGAACGACTGAGGAAGCTGGGGGTGTTTAGCCTGGAGAAGAGAAGGTTAAGAGGTGATATGATAGCCCTGTTTAAATACTTAAAGGGATGGCATATTGAGAAGGGAGGAAGCTTGTTTTCTGCTGCTCCAGAGAACAGGACCCAGAGCAATGGATGCAAGCTCCAGGAAAAGATTCCACCTCAACATTAGGAGGAACTTCCTGACAGTAAGGGCAGTTCGACAGTGGAACACACTCCTTCCTCTGAGATTGTGGTGTAGTCTCCTTCCTTGGAGGTCTTTAAACAGAGGCTTGATGGCCATCTGTTGGGGATGCTGTGATTGAGAGTTCCTGCATGGCAGAATGGGGTTGGACTGAATGGCCCTTGTGGTCTCTTCCAACTCTATTATTCTATGATTCTATGACATGATACATCTGAACAGATGGGCTTTTGAAATTACAAACCCCTCATTATGTAGCCCTCAAATCCCATTGCTCACCCTGTTCTAACCATTATGCCATGCTGAAACAGTCTGAAAAATCTAAATGTGGCGGTCCAGCTGCATATGGGCCGGTCAGTAGGCTGAGATGTAGCTGAAGTTCTCAAGGAAGACATATGAAATTGCCTTCACTGCAATTTTCATCAAGCTGGTGTCTTCCAGATAAGCTGGACTTAAACATAGCCCAGGGACAGGTTATATGCTGCCCGGAGAGCTGTTTTTATGAAAGTCACAGATGCGGTGGTTAAATTTTTTGTATACAAATGAATATTTAGGAAATGCCCCAAGACGTCACCAAATGCACTTTAGGGTTTGCGGAGGGCATTTCCACCATGTTTAGGCTTTTGAATGTTCACCAATTTGATTCATATGTTCTCTCTAGGAATCTTTAAGTCCTCCAGCATCCACCAGACGTCATGCTGAAGGAGTAGAGGTGCCTATAAAGAATGCTTCTCTAGGCATTTGTAGGGTTTTCAGTGGGATTCTATGGTCAACATCTGGCAGATATTGACTAGAGGTGTGCTGGAGGACCTAGAGATTCCCAGAGAGGTGTTCTCTTGGGTAAAAAGACAAGGGTTTTGTGTGTGTTTTTCACTTTCACAAGGGTCCTGTGCCACTAACCCCAGCAAATGCAGAGGTCCCACTATACTAAAGAGGCACAGTACTCCTGCCGTCTCCTCTCTATCGGTTTTATTCCCATTTCCTCCATGTCCAGTTAGCAGGAGAAGGATCTGAAAGAGCCACTCAGAAGACAGAGAACTCTTCAAGCCAATCTTCAGTCCCAAGCAAAATTAATAAGCAGGAGGTCTAATGATGATGATGGTGATTGTTATTATTCAAATATACTAAACGGTGAATGGGAACATGGTTTGCCTGAAGCCAGATGCTATCTTTGGAGTTGTGTTTGCATGCATAGATCCATGTTAAGCAGCTAGAGCAATTTTGGGTGAGGGGCCGGAAGGGACAGGGTCATTATTAGCTCTTCAAGCAGCAGGAGTAATAGGGAGCAAATCTGAAAGCTGCAAGACCCCCAGGGAGGGAATGTTTCCGAAGGGCAAAGGACTGGTATTTGAATTAAATGTTGCTGCAGATGTGACAATGGGAAAATATAAGAATGGCTACAGAGGTAACAGGCCTTCAAAATAAGCCTATTTTAAATGCAAGGTATGTATTAGTTTCTGTGCCCCATCTGATCCATGAAGTGCCTTTAAATCTGGCTCTGATATTGGGCCATCCCCTTCTAGACCGGCCATTCCCAAATCAAAATCCTTCAACAGGGGTACACTTGTATGTTGTAAGAGGGCTGTATTATGCATGTCACAAGGAATTAATTTTAAAGACAACTGTCTTTAAAAAGCTGAAGGGGTGTCATGCAGAAGATGGAGTAAGCATGTTTTCTGCTGCTTGCTAGAACATGAACCGATGGATTCAAATTACAAGAAAAAAGATCCCATGTAAACATCAGGAAGAATTTCTTGATAAGCACATGCCATTCCTTGGTAAGCACTGCTTTGACAGTACCATAGACTGGCTTAGAGGGTGTGTGACCTCCTTTAGGTAAGGAGTTGGACTAGATACCCCTTGTGGTACCTTCCAGTGCTGATTCTATGGGCTCCAAGATTCCTGCCTCTGCTTTACAAGATGCAATCCAAAGGTCAAAAGAAGTACAAAGAAAAGGTGACAAATGGTACCTCAAATTCATAGCTGCAGTAAGCCCTAATTGAAAGCCCTGCATTGTTATGGTGCAATGATTTGGAATCAGGCCCTATGGAATGCCTTTTAATTTCAAACCCACCATCCATCATATCATTTCCACAACAGAACTACCTCCAGGCACCTGGGCTGCAATAACAAACCTTGCAGCAGGCCTCAGATCAGTGTAATCAGGGACCAAGAGCCCAGAGAAGCATTCATGTGCCACATGAATATTTAAAGACATCAAATATATTCGCCTTCATCGACAAACCAAGCAGTTCCTTTCAGCTGAAATTTTCAGACTAGGGTTGGTATCACGGAGTGTGTTAACCCATAACGTCAGCCCCATGGACTTCCTCGCATATCAGTACAGAATCCTTAATAATGTGTTTACATGCTTTGCCAAGTCAGCTTTCCCTGTTCTTGGATAGTACACAAGTGTCAGGAGTTGCATATGCTTTTGTCTTGCCATAATGTAATAATGGGATATGTAGTAGTGATACTAAGTTTTAGGAAAGTGCTGAGATAAGCCAGGAAAGGAGGCCAACACATTTGTAAAAAAGCATCTGCTGGTAACAACTAAGACAAAGGGCAGTCTGGGAAATGAGAGACAATGTATTAATTGTATTAATAATTTATCAAGTTTATTAATTTTATTTAACAAATAAGAATTAAGCCCGCCCAAAGTGTGAATTATGTGTAGTTTAATTATGTAGTTGTAATCTCTGCTGGTCAGGTCTGGCAATGAAAAGCCACCAGACTGGACTTATAGTTTCTTAATAAAGGCTTCTGTTTTTACTTCTGAGCCTGAGTTTGTTGCTTCAAATTTGCAGAACAGTACATCTAATATGACGAATTAGGTATAGTGAGATGCTAGGGTTGTTGCCCAAGAGGAAAGGAGGCAGTAGCAGGGAATGCAGGGATTTCAAGACTCTCTTTCTAAAAAAGAAACACACACACACACAACTTTCCAGCTTTGTTTACACAGCACAGCCAGCATTTTTATTTGCCTCTCACCCTCTTGAAAGCTGAACCAATTCTCCCAAGTTCAAGAGCATGCAAGCTGGCCAGTCCTCAGTGCTTGTCAAGACATGCTACAGAGTCAGCATCCGTTGGCTTGATAAGTCTGGAAAGACGTTCCTCCAACTTACTAAAATGATGGTGCTAAAACAAATACCTTTACAAAGTTTGTCTGCACAATGTGCATCTGTCGGAGTAGCGTTGATAAGAGAACAGAGCTATCAACACCTGTTTCCCTCCCACATTTCACAGGCCAACGCCAGGACCCGTGTGGGGCATCTGTAGCTACATCTCACTTTGAGCTGGGATGAAGGGGGATTAGAAGAGCACTACTCAAAGGGTTGGTCCAAGGACAAGTGCACATCCCTAAGACTTTTGCTGTCAGTTTGCAGAGAATTTTCTAGAAAGAAACGGTGGTAGACAGTGGGCACAGTGGGCTGCCAGTCCCCCAACATCAGGTAGCTTCAGAAGCACCAACTGGAAGACTGCCAACATCTACTCCATCTGAAATTCAAAAAGGATGTGACTGGGGGGAAATGATATTACCTCAATGCAGAGAGAGCAGGGTGTGGATTCTGGTCTGCCTGACCCCTTCCTCCTCCTGCCCTCTCCGTCAAATGGGACCACAAGTGCTAGGGCCAAGTAATAAGGGAGAGCTCTAAGGAGAAGGAAAAGGTGGGATTTTTCCCCTCCTAGTTTTGTTCATGGACAAGTTATGGGGAGATCTGTCAGTTCCCCAAAGGCAAATGTTTCAAGCATGAACAATCAAAACAGATGCTTCTCCCCCTTTTCTTTGTGCTAGATTACATTGTGAAAGACAACAAAAACTGACCAACTTGCTAGGTGGTCCCATCCGCACCCTTGGCCTGAAGCGCACTGGAGGCTAGAGAAAGAGTTCATCCACAGGTTGTCCACTTCTGTGATCATTCTGCTTCTCCTAAGGCAGGGCTCAAAAATATTTGTGGATTGCAACTCCCAGATTCCCCAAGGCAGCATGGCCTGTAGCATGGCCAATTCTGGAAGCTGCAGTCCAAAAATGCAACTTTTAAACTCCAGATCTTTAGGCTACATCTGCAAAAAGGCCCAGCTAGCATTGCCAATGAACAGGTATAAGATTTATTTTATTGTTATTTATTTAATGTATACTTCATTCTTCTCCCAATATGGGGCTCACAATCTGAGTAAAAACAAAATACCAGTTAAACCAACAGACCGTACAAAAGTTAAAAAAGCAATTAAAAAAACATATTAAAAAACTAACTGAAAAGCCATTTGGAAAATAATAACCATGATAAAAAAAAATGTTGTCATCATTTGTGGTTCAAGTCATTTCTAACTTATGGTGACTGTCTTGGGCCAAAGTCGCCCAATGGGCTGAGAAAGAGAGGAAGGCCACACACTAGATCAGTGGTTCCCAAAACGTTGGTCCTCCAAATGCTTTGGACTTCAACTCCCAGCATCCCTGACTGTTGGCCAAGCTGGTTGGGACATCTGGGAGCTGAAGCCCAAAACACCTTGAGGACCAAAGTTTGGGAATCACTGCACTAGATGGATAGACTCAAACAGGGAATTCACGGGCATGAATTTGCAGGACATGAGCAAAGTAGTGGAGGACAGAAGGTCTTGGAGAAGTCTCATCCACAGGGTCACCGTGAGTTGGGAGCAACTCAAGAGCAGCTAACAATAACAACAACAACAACAAATCTGTATTAATTATTAGCCGTTATTCAACGTGTGTGTTCTTCCTCATTAAAACCTTTTGCCACGGTCACACTCTGATGTTGCTTGGCCACACGTCCCAATGTTACTCTGTGAAATGCTGGATGTTATGCTAGCCCAGATCATTTGCTTAGATTCCACTTCTGCAAAAAGCTAGTTGCAGCCTTATTTGGAGGTGTAGCATTACAGACTGAAGCACCATCATTAATCTGTTTTTTCTAAGTTGCCTTCCCTTTGAGAGGCCATGCCACAGGAAAAGGCCTAGCCTTCTGCATCCCTTTGCTATGTTTTCATAGCACTGGCGTGTAATAAAAAATTTGCCCCACCCAGAGTGCTTCCGAATTGTTTCTGTGGCTCTGCTGTGGCTCAAGAGGAAAAGAGAGCTGCTTGAAGAGAGTTTGCAAGCGCACAGTCACCGAAAGCACTCCAAACTCGTTCCCACTCGGATTTGATACATGGATCCTCACTTTCCGGCCCCGATTCCTGACAGCACAATGTCTTCATTTGTTTTCTTTTGGTGTCTTAAGCCATAAAATGTTTCAGACAACAAGATAGGTCTGCAACAAAATATGGCAGCATGGGACTTTGCACAAGGTGCCAGTAGCTGTATTCTTTTGCAAAGTACTAATTCTATTCAATTTGTTGGCTAACACACTGCAGCAATCCAGCACCAAAAGTCTGTCTTTCTATCTTTCCAATGCTACGGCTGCTTAAAAAAAATCTTCAGGCTAGACAAAGGAGTAAAAATGGGGGGATTTCACTATCAGAAGCTTTGTTAACTGAGGTACACTGTGTAAATGTAATGCACGGCTAAATCTTAAAGATGTAAGGAGCTAGCAGAAGAAGAAACACCAGTCAATCTGGCCAAGAACAACCCAAACCAGATTCAAGGGCACCACACTCGCAACCATCGCCAGAGGCCAACGGGAACACAGAATATCTTTCCAACAGCGGCAGAGCTATCCCCCGAAATCCCATCAGGGAGACACAAAACAAGAGTCCTGTTCCAAGAAGATAATGATGCTTTGCTTACTCATCCCTTCTGTCTTGGTGCAGCCAGTCGGAGGTCATCAGCAAACCCAGCACTACTGGCTGTGTCTGCTCCACAGCAAATCCAATTTTTTACAGCAGCCCCCAAGTTGGTAGTAAAATACAAGTCTATAATCTGGCAGCTAATTAGGAATTGAAGAGAATCTGTCTTTCCAAGCTTCTACTTGCAGATAAAGAGAAGGGGAGCGAGGGAGGAGGTGGCACAGCTGCCACACTGTACAGGAAGACAAGCTCCGATCAAGCTGTGCTCACAAGCTTTCCATCTGGTTAAAGCGGGTTTATCTTATGGGACTTTATGTATCTAAGGTTTCTGTCCCCAGCCTTGCACCCTTCAGAAGTACTGGATTACAGTCAGGTTGGCTGGAAGGATCAGAACTGCAGCCCAACATACCCAGAGAGTGCTGGAGTTGGAGATAGGTGATGTAAAGGTACAATTCTCACTTCAGATGTGTGAGTTCCCAGCTCTCAGATATTAAGCCAAACGGGGTGAAAGAGCAAGCTGCAGAGCTCCCCCAGCTGTCTCATGAGACGATCTAAAAGGCAACCATTTCCTTGCTGCAGGCTAACTTCCCCACCATGGCACACACCTCTGGGGTGCCCCATGTTGCCAGGATGAAAGAGTCTGCTAAAGACAAAGGGTGAAATAAAGACAAGTCACTTCTGGGCAAATACTGAAGAGCTACCTATCACCTCTGGATGCAGTAGCCCCAAAATTAAAACAAGCATCCAAGGAGATATCAACAGCTCAACTTGGAAAGGGCTGCAACCCACAGAAATCAAAATACAAGCAACAAACCAGTACCAACAGCTTTCTTCTTGACTAGAATCAAGTCTTTTGCATAGTGAATGGATCCTGATTCCCCATTCCAGGGTAAGCCACACCATTACAACCAAGATAGGTCACTAGTATATACAGGCATACTTCAGGTTAATAGAAATAGATGTGTACCTGGATATCACGTTGGTACCAGAGGCCGAAATAGCATGGAAAGGAGAGGGATAGGTTCCTGCATGCCCTCCATGTGTTTCAGAAAACTCAAAATGAGCAATATGTCAATGCGGAATGAAACCACTACGTCAGATAAGCCTTGTAGAAGTAAACAAAAACATACTGAGCCTCCTTTGTGGAAACCATTTAGTTAGGATAGTAGTTAGGATATGTTTTAGCTTTTAAGCTTGAAAAAAGGGGGATTTTATATGGAGTGGAGTTTTGACTATGCTTGTAATTAAAAAACAAGATACTTTTTACAAAGTGGGTTTTTCCCCCAATGTCCCAGTCCCACATTTCCTCCTTGTCCCCTGACTATCTGAAAGTACTTTCACACCATCAATGTCAGGAGGATGGTGAAGAAGAGCTGGAGAAATCATAGCATCATAGGGTCGGAAGAGACCAGAAGGGCCATCCAGTCCAACCCCCTGCCATGCAGGAATACTCATTTATATACCACTTCATACCGAACTAGCAGTGTCTAAGCCGTTTACGACTGTAAACTAATGGCCCCCTTTCAAATATTTAAATAGGGCTACTGTATCATCTCTTAACCTTCTCTTCTCCAGGCTAAACATACCCAGCTCCCTGAGTCGTTCCTCATAGGACATGGTTTCCAGACCCTTCACCATTTTGCCCCCCGCTCCTCTGGACTTGCTTCAGTTTGTCAACATCTTGTTTGAATTGTGTTGCCCAGAACTGGATGCAGGATTCCAGGTGAGGCCTGACCAAAGCAGAATACAGTGGCACACTATATTTGTATTGATGCAGCCTATATGAAATAAATCATTCAATAAAGCTTAAGCTGGGAAAGAATGGGACTCAACTGTAGCTGATCCTATACAAACATGGAACCCTGCCTACAAGAACCAAGGGAAACAGCAGCTGTCTTCAGAATTGCTTATTGAGCACCCATGAATAGCAAAACAAGAAAGAAAGACATGGAGAAAGCAGGGAAGCTTATCTCAACAGCTCCTCTAAGCATGTTTAAAAAAGCATATATCTTTGGCTACCAAAATGGAAATCATAAGGAAAGTTAGCTGGTTGAAAGGGAATAAAATCATCCCTGGGTATATCCTGGAATCATCTTTCAGGTGGTCTCCAGAAGGATCAAAATGATTTTGCTTATTTATGTAAGGCTTACCTGACCTAGTTGTTTCTTTTCCCATGAGCAGGCTGTTTATTTTGAATCAAACGGCTGCTGAAATATGTTGAACGGCTCATCTTTTTGCTCTTATCTCTTTTCACCCCCATGTTATCCCACCTCCGGTATCAAACTTTCTGTTAAAAAAGAAACGCGTTGTTGATGTCGCGTGCCTTCAAGTCATCTCCAACTTACGATGACCCCCAAGGTGAACCTAACATGGGGCTTTCTTGGCATGCTTCTTCAAAGGCAAGTTGCCATTGCCATCCTCTGAGGCTGAGAGTGACTCGCCCAATGCCATCCAATGGGTTTCAATAGCCAAGACAGGATTCAGACTCTGGTCTCTAGAGACGTAGTTTAACGCTCAAACCACTGCACCACACTATCTCAATAAAAGGTACCCAGGGACAAGTCTACTTTGTACTCTGAGCTGTGTGTGTGTATGCACATGCGCACACACACACATGCATGCCTTCAACTAACCTGCTGACTTAGGGAGATCCCATGAATTTAATAGAAGAAAGAATAGGTAAGAATACTCAAGAGGTGGGTTTGCCATCTTCTTCCTCTGAAATTCAGCCTACAACACCTAGTCTTCATTAGCAGACTCCCATCCAAGTACTAAACAGGGCTGAACCTGGTTAGCTGCCAAGATAAGCCAGAATCTGGTGTCTTTGGAGTATTTAGGTCTACCTGTAAGTAAAATATAAAGTTTTGCTCCTGTAGTAAAGCCTTCAACTTTACATTTTGCTCCTGTACATGTTACAGAGGAAAAAGTACAGCAGTGATCAAATAGGAAATTGCCTTATACTGTACCAAGTTACTCATCCAGACCAGAATTTTCTACTTTGACCGAGAGAGGATTTTCAGAATGCCATGCAATGATTTCCCACCTTGCATCGCCTGTTTCTTAAGTCTTTCAAACCAGAAAGGCCAAGAAGTGAACCTATCGCCTTTTGCATGTAGAGAATCTACAGTGTCACTGACCACAGTCCCTTCTCTGGACTAGCAGAATTGCTGCCATCATTGGCAAACCCATCTTTGAACCTTTATGGAGGGGGAGCTATCAGGATGTCAAATCTTAACACCTGCTCACAGAGGACGCACAATAAGTCATATTGCAAAGACACGTCCATTTTTTGTTCCCGCTCTGTTTGGCCTGACCTTTCGCTAGTGATACACCACACCAAGCTGATCGTGTCAAAAATAGATGCAGGTACAAGCAACCCGACTCAGAAGGGAGGGGAGATGTTATTACCAAGAGATTATTACATTTCAAAAGCCGATTCACGGAAGCATAAAAAAGAACTGGAGGTGGCGGCGGGTTTGTTTGTTTCGTTGATATAAAAGCCAACAAATCATAGGCCTGGTACAGACAGCCAAAATAAAGCTGCTTTGGGTCTCTTTGGAGGCATGCTATTTAAATGATGCATGGGTCCTAAGAGTCCGGAGGTCGCGCCAAAGCCACACTCCATTCCTAAGCACTAGAGTGCAGCTTTGGTGCAGCTTCCGGATTCTTAGGATGCATGCATCATTTAAACAGCGTACCTCCAAAGAGACCCGAAGCAGCTTTATTTTGGCAGTCTGTAACAAGCCTGTACCTTCCTGAAAGATACTCACAATTATAGTCCAAAGACGTAAATGTTCCAAGTTTCATGTGTCGCATGCTACCTCTGATTGCGGGAGATCTCCTGTTATTAATGTACAGTATTACAAATGTTTAAATCCTTTTAATCAAGTAACTTTGTTAACCCTGGGTGGATTTGTCCTCTGCAAAATGCATCCAAACTCTTCCCTCCTCCATTAAAAGCCTGTGGCCATCATAGCTGCATCTTGTGGTACATTCCATGGTTTAATTATACGTTAAGCCCAAGAATCCAAGACGCTATGCCCAGAACTTGGAAAATTCTGCGCAATGCCATTGTATGCTAATTTGTACTTTAAAACAACATGGGTGCAGACATTCACCCACATCCTTGGGGCACCTCCCAACAGAATAAACCCCTGTTTAGCTTAAGGAGGTGGATGGATGGATATGGGAACACAAAGCCTCTTCTTACCTCTCAGGCGGAACAAGAGATATGGGGAAAATCCTCCCACCCTCCAGAGATTTTTCTATTCCTCATTTATACCCAACTGAAAGCAGGAAAAGTGGGATATGAGACATTCACTACAAACACCAGATTGAAAAGTGTAAGATAAGAGGAAATATCCCACCAAGAAACAAATAGAAACCCAGCATGCGCCAAGGTAGTCAACCTGTATTCAAGTTATACCACAACAGATGCAAAAATGGATTCTCACGCAACTGACATCTCCTCCATGCGACAAAGAGTGAGTGAGCATGAGAGAAATTCCCTTAACGTCAAACCATATGCATTCTAGCCCCGTTTTCTAGACAGGTGGGTAAAGTGAGATACTCCAAATGTCTTTGGATAGATACCCCCATCACTCCTCACTAGTGGCTGATGGAAGCTGCAGTGCAACAATATCTTGAGGTCTACGCCAGTGGTTCCCAACCTTTCTAATGCCACGACCCTTTAATACAGTTCCTCATGTTGTGGTGACCCCCAACCATACAATTATTTTCACTGCTACGTGCAAATATGTGTTTTCCAATGGTCTTAGGCGACCTCTGTGAAAGGGTTGTTCGACCCCCAAAGGGGTCCCAACCCACAGGTTGGGAACCACTGGTCTACGCTTTGTCCACTGCTAGTGCAAAGGCCTTCAGGGTCTGTCAGCTTCAGTCAGATGTGGGACAGCCCTGAACAGAGCGCAAGGAGAACTAGGAGGTCTTTCTTCCTATGAAGCTTGCAGTTATGCGAAGTTGGGTCTGCAACCTGGAATTGCTGAGTTCAACTGCCCTTCCCTTGACATAGCTGAGAGGCAGCACCTGTCACAAAGAAGCATGCATACATACACAAAACACAAACATGCACTATTCTCTTCCTTATTTACTTTCACCTGAGCCAAAGGGCTCCTTAAATTCCTCTCCTGCAGCATAAAGAGCAAGGAAAGGTATCGATTATTCCAGATTAAGAGGTTTCTTTGACAGCTCCCTCCAACTTAATCCAGTGCATTTGGGATGCATGTGAACAATAGAGATTCAACCCGGATTCATCCTGGATTATTTTCACTCTCAGAGAGGGCTCTGAGTGGCACCTCTGCCACGTGTGCCATAGGTGCGCCATCACTGATCTAGGAGTAATCACATTACATCAATATTAAAGTCAACCCACTGGCTGCCAATTAGTTTCTGGGTAAGGTACAAAGTGTTGGTTGTCACCTTTAAAGCCCTACATGGTTTGGATCCGGGTTACCTATGGGATTGCCTCTCCCATATAATCTGACCCATACACTCAGGTCCTTTTGGGGGACATTTGGTCCAGACAGTCGGGGCTAGGTCAGCAATGGTCACTTCTTCTTCAGCCGCCCCAAAATGTGGAATGACCTGCTGGAAGTGATTTGATGAATATGCGGCAGCGTTTAAGACCAGTCTCTTCCAGCAGGCCTCTCCAAGTGACTTTTAAATTGTGGATTGGTTGTTTTGATATACCTGGTCCTATTTGTTCTTTTAAATTGATGTTAGGCGTTTTATGTTTATGTTTTTTTAAGTGGTGTTATGTTTTTGTTTGTTGTCATGCATTATGAGTTGATCTATTGTTGCTTGATCAATGGAAAGAGATGGGTAAGAAATAATAGTAATAATAATCATCATCATCATCATCATCATCATCAAGGTACATAGTAATAGAATCATAGAATTGTAGAGTTGTAAAGGACCCCAAGGGCCATCCAGTCCAGCCCCATTCTGCCATGCAGGAACTCTCCCTCAAAGCATCCCTGACAGATGGCCATCCAGCCTCTGCTTAAAGACCTCCAAGGAAGGAGACTCCACTACACTCCAAGGCAGTGTTGAATAGCTTTTACTGTCATGAAGTTCCTCCTAATGTTTAGGTGGAATCTCTTTTCCTTGAGCTTGCATCCATTGCTCTGGGTCCGAGTCTCTGGAGCAGCAGAAAACAAGCTTGCTCTGACCCTCCTCAACAGGACATCCCTTTAAGTATTTCAACAGGGCTCTCATATCACCTCTTAACCTTCTCTTCTCCAGGCTAAACACCCCCAGCTCCCTGAGTCATTCCTCATAGGGCTTCATGGTTTCCAGGCCCTTCACCATTTTAGTCGCCCTCATGAATTTGAAGAAACCACAAATAATAAAATAGAACAAAATAAATACTATTCTTTTAACGTAAGAGAACACCTCTCTAGCAGTCTCTAGATCCTCCAATGCAACTCTATGGTCAACATAGAGGTTGATCACAGAATCATGCTGGAGGACCGACAAATGCCTAGAGAAGCATTTTCTCTATCAACTTCTAGGTTCCCCATCACAACTCTATGGTCAACGTCTGGCAGAGTTGCGCTGGAGAATCAATGATTCCTAGAGAGAACGCATTAATCGAATCCACAGATAACCAAAGCCGCAAAAGTCAAAGCCGCAAAACCTGGTGGAGCCAGGAACATCCTTGGACACCGACAGCCAAGAGCTGCCCCTCCTCTGTTGCATCCATCATAGACGAAGGGTGCATCCACGCTCCAGAAATGATGCACTTTGGCACCACTTTAAGAGCTGTGGTTCCACATCTGTTATAATCCTGGGATCTGGAGTCTTGCAAGGCCTTTAGCCTTCTCTGGCAAAGAGTGCTGGCGCTTCACAAAACTACAAGTCCCAGGGTCCTGGAGGATGGAGCCACGGCAGTTAAAAGTGGTGTCAAAGTGCATTATTCCTACAGTGTAGACGTACCCTAGAGATCCCGAGTTGCATCCTCCTTTGTCTTATGGGCATGAGCCAACCTTTGCCTTTGCAACTGGGCAGAATAAGCCTCACAATGCAGTTCATGCTGACTGTTTGCTTGGAGGCAACAAGACACTTTCTAGTCCAACCTCATTGTGCCATGCAGGAACTCCCTATCAAAGCATCCCTGAAAGACGGCCATCCAGCCTCTGCTTAGAGATCTCCCAAGGCCTGTCAGGGCAGATACACTGTACAGAGAATCACAGGGTCCTGGAGTCGGCAGAGACCCCAAAAAGGGCCCTCCACCTCAACCTCCCTTCTGCCATGCAGGAACTCCCTATCAAAGCAGTCAGCCTCTCTATTAAACCCCCCCAAAGAAGGAAGGAGGACCCTCTGCCTCTCCGAAAAGCCCTGAAGCCCAAAGGAGGCTCTGGCTCGAAGTCCTAAGGCCCTGGAAACACACCGCAGAAATAATCCGCTTTGAGAGCGCTTTGGCTGGATGCGAGGGAATTGTGGGAAATGTAGTTCTGTGAGGCACTGAGCCTCCTCTGTCAATGGACTACACTTCCCAGACTGCCATTAGCACTGAGCCAGGGAAGCCGAAGCGCTCCCAAAGCGGGTTATTCCTGCAGTGCGCTAAGCGTGGCATTGTTGCCTTCGCCCACAGAGAAGGGCCGGGGCTCTGCCTTCCTCTTCCTGCCGAGGCCTCTTCCTCACCCGAAGTCCTGGTCCATGGACTTGAAGAAGAACTTGTAGCAATGGACGGGGCGGTTGCTGAGGACATTCTTGAAGTCGCCCAGCGTGACTCTCTCCGGGGAGACGCCCGGCAGCTTCACCAGGTACGGCGTCTCCTCCTCGTCGATGTGGTAGATGATCTTCGTCTCCGCCATCGAGGGGCTCCCAAGGCGCCACGGCCGAGAGGAGGAGGAGGAGGAGGAGGAGGCCCGGGAGGAGGAGGAGGAGGCGCAGGGGCCCGGGGCGCTTCAGCGGCCTCCTCCAGCGCCTCTCCCGAGGAAGACTCCCGAGGCAGGAAGGCGGAGAAGGAAGGAGGGAGCCGGCGGCGCCACAGCGGACCCTGGCGGCGGAAGGAGGAACAGGAAAGAGGAAGGGACGCAGCCACGCACGGCCAGGCCAGGCCACGCCCCCCGCTGGCTCCGCCTCCTCCTTCTTCCCCTCCCATCCCGGCGGAGGAGGAGGGAGGGACGCCTGACAAGCCACGCCCCCATTGACTCATCCTCCTCCCCCTCCCATACGGGACGGAGGACTAGGAAGAGATGCAGCCACACCACGCCCCCCAGTGGCTCCGCCTCCGCCTCCTCCTCCCCCCATTCAGGGCGGTGCCACAGCGGACCCTGACGGAGGAGGAGGAGGAGGAGGAGGGAAGGACGCAGCCACGCCACGCTACGCCCCCAGTGGCTCCGCCTCCTCCCCCTCCCATCCGGGACCAAAATCGGCAGCGCCACAGCGGCCCCTAGCGGCGGACGAAGGAAGAGGAGGAGGGAGGGATGCCTGCCCCGCCACGCCCCCTCACGGTGGCTCCTCCTCCTCCCATCCGGGACCAAAATCTGGGCGGTGCCACAGCGGCCCCTGGCCATACAGCGCAATGTTAACGCCACAGCCTTGCTCTCAGTTCAGATACCTTGTAATGAACCAACTGGCCACTAGGGGGAAGCAAAAGCATTGCAGCAAAAGATATTTTGTGTGTGTGTGTGTGTGTGTGTGTGTGTGTGTGTGTGTGTGTGTATATATATATATATATATATATATATATCTAGAGAGAGAGATGCAATAGCTATAATTGTCCAAACAAAACAAATGCTAATGTCAGTCATACTGTGAGGAAAAAAGAACGGGGAGGGCATGCCGCGCCGAACGTAGAGCGCTCCCCCATTGCAGCCAATGGGGTTTGAGTACACGCGCTTTTCCCACCGTATTTTAATTCTACCTAGCACCTGGTGTCTGTTTGTTTTGTTTTTAATTCCAGGATACACCATAGCAAACAAACAATAACAACAAACAAAAAACCCCACACACATTTGAAAAGGACATGTATGTGGTTGTCGCATGGGGCCTTTGCGCTAGAACAGTAAGAATTGTGTGGCACCTTTTGAAACAGAAGGCATGCGCCCATCCAGGCCTCGAGAACCGATTGGGAGCAAAGGCTTAATTCCCTTGTTTTTCTTCCCTTTTGAGGCAATTCTGCAGCCCTTGAGCCGAAAGAAACGTTTAAACGTGGCAGGACTTGGATGAGGAAGTGACCCAATTCCGAGGCTTTTTGGCCAGAGCGAGCTGCTTGTAATGGAGAACTAGGATGCTATGAGGCTATGAGGCAACGATCAGGAGTCCGGCTGTCCCTGGGACATAATACAAAGGTGGGATAGGTCAAAAAAAGGGACTGTCCCTCCAGAAGCTGTGAAATGGCAACCCTACCCTTGCCCTCATGGTTGAGGTAAGAACCCCTTCAGGGGGCTAAGGCAGCCATGGGCCCCAGAGAATGCCTTAGCCACCCTGGGTCCCCCACGGATCTCCTTTGGCTGCGGATGGCATGGCCTCCCTCTTGGGCAAAGGCCAGCCCTCACAGAAGGGGGACCTGAGGGGGGCTTCAGGGGTCCTTCTCACCCTGGAGGGTCTCTGGAGTGAGAGGAGAGGCCAGGCGACCCCAGGTAAAAACCCAAAAAGGCTTCAAAACAGGATAAAGATGAGCCACAACACTTGGGGGTTGTTAAGGCCAGCTATGAGGAATGTGGGGGTGGGAGTCATTCTTTCCCCCCTGCGCAATATCCAGCCACATGGAGCACCAATGAGGCTGAATGGTGGGACATCCGGCAGAGAGGGAAGGAAGGGATTTCGGACGGTGGGATTCACTGCTGCAGGGACCTGCTTGAGAGCAGGAAATGGCCTCATCCAGGGCTCCACATGGCCAGCCATTGACAAGAATAGTTATGGGCATAGAGATTACACCCACATCCACTCGCACAGATCTCTCCCCCAGCCCCAGAGGCACTGTCCCCTGTTTGTCTGTTCCTGGAGGGCAAGGATAGCTGCCCCATTCAGCTCCCTGCTGTGGGTTTTCAGGTGCGGGTCCTACTGGGAGGTGATCATCCGCTGATGCTCCCAGCTTTCTGCTGAGCACCCGGTGACACCCCTTTCACTTGCCTGAACATGGCCCTTTTGATGCCCCCCCCAGCCCCACACATAATCGCACATGCATGCACTCACACTGCTGCTTCCCTGCCTCCCCAGATCCTCAAGAGCCCATCTGCTGCCCAGATCATGGACCGTTCTGCCCTCCATCAGCGCTTGGAGGAAGGGGCCACCTCTTCCAGCCTTGTTTTCTGCTGCTCCAGAGAACAGGACCCGGAACAAAGGATGCAAGCTACAGGAAAAGAGGTTCCAGCTCAACATTAGGAGGAACCTCCTGAGAGTAAGGGCTGTTCAACAGTGGGATACACTCCTTCGGAAAGTGATGGATTCTCCTTCTTTAGAGGTCTTTAAGCAGAGGCTGGATGGACATCTGTTGGGGATGCTTTAATTGAGAGTTCCTGCATGGCAGGAGGTTGGAGTGGATGGCCTTTGAGGTCCCTTCCAGTTCTATGATTCTATGATTTCTAGTGATTTTACTTTGTTGTCCATGTATGGTTCAACATTATAATACCAGTGATGTAGACTCAAGTTGTAGACTTCAGTGACTCAACTTGGGAATAAATGATGCCCTGACTTGTCTCAACATGACTTGCTGGCCTAACTTCATCCATGAACAACAAACACATTAGGCCAGTGATGGCGAACCTATGGCACAGGTGCCAGAGGTGACACTCAGAGCCCTCTCTGTGGGCACATGTGCCGTCGCCCCAGCACAGAGTTTGCCAGAGTTTGTTACTAGAAAGCCAGAGGGACATGGCACTTTGCAATAAATAAGTGGGTTTTGGGTTGCAGTTTGGGCACTCGGCCTTGAAAAGGTTCACCATCACTGCATTAGGCAATGGGCTTGAAGAAGCAATTGAGGTCTGTTCAGCAGCTTGTCCCCACGGCAGATGAGAGGAACCTTCTAAAGCTTTTGAAAAGCTTTAAAGGATCCTTCTGCCACAAGCCCACTGCCTAACACATTTGCTGCTCCCCTTTAAAAAATGCACCCTGCTGCGCCATGCTATGGCAGCTAGTCTTGCCTCCCTGCTGCTCTTAGGAAAGGCTTTAGACTTGAATTTGAGTCTCGGCTTGAAAGTATCTTGCAAGGAGCTGAGACTCGACTTGAGACTTGGGAGTAAAAGATTTGAAGTCGTCATTGATTATTAATCCTTATGCCTGTATCATATTTCATGTTACCACCCTTCTATCCATCCATATTTTGTATATATATTGGCCTGTTACAGACTGCCAAACTAAAGCTGTTTCATGTCTCTTTGGAGGCATGCTGTTTAAATGATGCATGCATCCTAAGAATCCAGAAGCTGCACCAAAGCTGCACTCCAGTGCCTAGGAATGGAGTGTGGCTTTGGTGCGACCTCCGGACTCTTAGGACCCATGCATCATTTAAATAGCATGCCTCCAAAGAGACCCGAAGCAGCTTTATTTTGGCAGTCTGTAACAGGCCATAGATTCTCAGATTTAGATTCTTGCTTTCCAGGTCACTGTTTTCTTTCTACAGCCATCTTTCTGCAATTACATTGGTGTCGGTCAGTGGTTTTCATAGAATCATAGAATCGTAGAGTTGGAAGAGACCACAAGGGCCATCCAGTCCAACCCCCTGCCATGCAGGAAATCACAATCAAAGCAATGGTTCCTCCAATGGTGGGACCCTGGAGCGAGTGCGAGACTTGGAGGCCCTGTTCCCCCACTCCTCCTCCTCCTCTTCCTTCCCCCAAACCTTTCCATTTTGATATTTTTTTAATCTTGTATTTTATATGTTGTAATTTTCTAACAATATTTAGTATTCTATTGATATGGTCAGCCGACAGATCAATAAATTTGTTGACCCCCAAACCTTTCCTATCCTGGAGGCACAGAGAAAGGCAAGGAAGGCACTTGGAGCCTCTGCACCGAAGGAGACGGAGGAGAGCTATTTTCTTATAATATATGAATATACATGAATGTGTGAATGAAAATACACACACTAAACAAACAAAATCTTTTTATTCATATACTATGCAAAGTGTGGGGGGGTGCATTTAGATGTAAAGGGGGTCAACAAGGGTAAAATGTTTGAGAGCCACTGATGTATGTTATATAATTTGCAGCCGTGTCCTTTTTTGCTTCATTGTGTTATTTGAGGATTTAAATAAATTGGTGCTATTGGATGGCCTTGGATTGGAGCAGACTAAAATATGAACCAAGTCAAGTTCTTTGCCCAAAGGTTGTGACAAAGAGGTCTGTGCAACACAAAAGCCAAGGAGATCCAATATATACACAGTCAGGTCAAGGCAATTGTCTTTTGGGAAGAGAAATATTGCCGTGATGAGGAATAGTACATGATCTGTTCTAGGTTTAACAGACATCCAAGCCTCTACATTTTCAGCTTGTTACACAAAAAAAGCTTTTCTTTAATAAAAAAACCCCTTCAAAATATAATTCCTAATTTGTTCAAATAATTAGTTGAACAAAGAAAGTAAAATCAAAAGGGATGGGGATAGGGAAGAGATTTAGCAAACCCACCAAGAAACAAAAAAGATACCCCCTCCTTAAAATAGCATTATATAGGATAATAAAGAGGAAGTTTAACAATGCAACCCTATACCTGTCTACTCAGATGAAAGGCCTATCAACCTCAATGGGACTTACTCCCATGTAAATGTGTAGTTGTTTTCCAACCTGGTGTTCTCCAGAGGTGTTGCAGTGTCTAGGGATGATATGAGTTGTAGTGCAGCACATCTGGAAAGAACAAGGCTGGGGGGAGAGTTGGCGTATAGGATTGCAGGTATCATCATCTATGCCTTTGGTTCTCCCAACAAGACAGGAAGGAAGCCTACAGAGAAGGTTCAGTAACTGAAGGTAGTACATTTTAAAAAGGAAGAACAAAGCCTTCTCTTGTTCTTTCGATTCCAGTTGGAGCTTCTGGGCCAGCCAGTCGCTTGCAGTTGCCATTTTCACTTACAGTATTCTTTCCTGAACTCTGAAAGCAAAAAAGGAGAGAAAAGGTTTATTGGAATAAAAGTTGTGTTTGTGATGGAACTACTTCCCACTGAATCATGTACACACACACACACGTTAGATATTGTGAATGTAGGGTTGCCATGTCCTCAGCCCTCCTCGCTCAACCCCAAAAGGCTCGAAACGCACAGGCAAAATGACATGGTTTCAGGCTACAGTACATGATGCACATCCTGAATGCGGCCTGAAGCTGCGCCAAAGAAGAAGAGCCAGGCCCGATTTAGGACTTGTGGGGGCTTGGTGGGAATCCTTAGTGGTGTATATGCCAAGGGAAGACTTTGTTTGGACAGTTAGGCCTGTTACAGACTGCCAAAATAAAGCTGCTTCGGGTCTCTTTGGAGGCATGCTGTTTAAATGATGCATGGGTCCTAAGAGTCCGGAGGTCACGCCAAAGCCACACTCCATTCCTAAGCACTGGAGTGCAGCTTTGGTGCAGCTTCAAGACTGTGCCAGTCTTCAATTAAAAGAAAAACAAACTACGGCCTGTTACAGACTGCCAAAATAAAGCTGCTTGGGGTCTCTTTGGAGGTATGCTGTTTAAATGATGCATGCATCCTAAGAATCCGGAAGCTGCACCAAAGCTGCACTCCAGTGCTTAGGAATGGAGTGTGGCTTTGATGCGACCTCTGGACTCTTAGGATCCATGCATCATTTAAAGAGCATACCTCCAAAGAGACCCGAAGCAGCTTTATTTTGGCAGTCTGTAACAGGCCTCAGTCAAGGGATGCCTGAGTCAGTTAACTAGAAGTGGGGAGAGAAGAGGAAAGGGTGCAGCATCTTGCCCTTCCTTTGTGGGTTCTTTGTAGTTGGTAACTTTTGCCACCTTGACCACACTGTGATGTTGTTTGGCCACACATGTCCTAGTTTCCATCTGTGAAACATTGGAGGATACGTAGTCTTGATCAGAATTACAGGTATGGATCAGATCTGGGTTAATCTACCCCAAGCCAGAACTACCCCAGGCCCTGAGCATCCAGGGCGAAAAGCATTCAGGACTGGAAGTAGGTCCTGTGTAAATAAATGGTAGTCCTTGGTGTTCTCATGATGTATGGCAAGGGGTTGGACTTGATGGCCCTTGAGTTCTCTTCCAACTGTATGATTATGTGATTCAACTGCCTATCTGCCTATTGGCAGTGGCCCAGCTTACTAGAAGGTGTATGCATTTTTAAGTTTGCAATGTAAATTTGCCTAGAACTCCTAAAGCTAAGCTGGAAAAGTGGAGTGGCCAGTGAAGGTTTTGTTGGCATCTTGGAATCTGCAGATTAAATTCCGCCCAGAGGGAAAGAGTGACTCAAGAGCAAGCTAAAATCTATCCTAGCTCATAATAAACCCTTTGGAAATATGTTGTGGTGGGGTGATGAGAGACTAGAGATGGAACCAGCTTCGCAGGCATGTTTTTTGCCTTAAACTATCTGAACTGTCCTCCTCTATCTGTGGTCGGCTTTGCTGAAACCAAATTATAATGCACCCTTTCCCGTCTCACAACCCTCCATCCCCAACGACTTCTCACCTTTATCTAGATCAATGTTTTTGGCTGGGAGGACCCTGTTTTGTTCAGCCTTCTCCTTCAGAATATTGTTCTTGTAATCTGTAACAGACAAGGTACTCTGATCAAAAACCTGCTTTGGTTACAAGGGCTCCTGCCCTGCCGTGTGTAAAGATGATGTTGTTTTGTTTCTTTCTTTGTTGGATTTATACCCCACCTTTCTCCCAAAATGAGGATTTGGGAGATTCTCCCAATTAGAAATCAAAATGAATTTGGATTCCCTATGATCAACCCATTTTATCTCCCCAAATTACATTTAGCCAGATCAGCCTTGCCAACTAAGTCTGGTTAAATTTCAAAGCAGGATCACAGAACAAAGCACACTAAATTGCACACAAATCGCACACACATATATACACACCTTTTACCACTTACAGGAGGGCCTCTGCAAAATATATGCTAAGCATCTCTTCCAGTTTGGAGATCCATAAGTGATCTCCAAAGGTTGGACAATACACTCATCCTTCCATATTTGCAGCTTTGATATTTGCGGCTTTGATTATTCATGGATTTGATTAATATGTTCTCTCTAGGAATATCTAGGTCCCCTGGTACAACTCTATGGTCAACTTTAAAGGTTGCACTGAAAGACCTAGAGATTCCTAGAGGGAATACTCCACTAGGCCTTTGTAGCTCCTCCAGTGCAACTCTATGGTCAATGTCTGGCAGATATTGTCCACAGAGTTGCACTGGAAGACCGAGAGATTCCTAGAGAGATGTCCTCTCAGTGTTTTCATTATTTGCAGTTTTTCCATATTCATGGGGGTCTTGTGCCCCTAACCCTAGCAAATACAGAGGGACAAGTGTATCTATCATCTCAAGTCATTGACCATGCCAACTGATAGCAGTCTACCTGCCCTCAAAACCGGACTCTATCACTTACTCACCCAGCCTAATGTCTTCATTTTTATAGTTGGACAAATCTGTTGTATCAACTGGAAACTCTCTAAGATTGATATCTTTCCTGGAAAAGCAAAAGAGGAGATACTTTATATATATATATATATAAATGGTCAGCTTAGTGTGATGCATTTCCAGCTTTTAATATCAAATCAAACATCCTTTCATATTGTTCCAATGTGGAGGTTGAGGTTTTTAAAAGGATCCATCTGTCAGGAATGCTTTGACTGGATTTGCATGGCAGAGGGTTGGACTGGATGGTATGTCTAACGCATGCAGAGTTCCTACTTACTCATCATACTTCTTCACGTTGTACTCCGAACCTATAAAGGAGAGAAAAGAAGGGTATAGACAATTGCATCAACACAGGGACTTCAGTGTCCATGGAGAGTTTTTGCACAAGTTAAGAAGCTGCCGCAACAAACCAGAGTCTTCATAATAGCTTTTGCTCAAACACTTTTTTTGCATGTGAATGTGTATCTAGTCTGCAGAGTAGGGTTGCTAGATTGAAAAACGGCAAGCATCCCAGACAGTGAGTGGGAGAAGCAGAGAAAGGGAAATGGATAGAGCAAAGGGAGAGGAGGATGGGGTAAGGAGAGGAAGGAGGAATGAAGGAGTGATGGTGGCCATAGAAAAGGAAAGGGATGGTGGCCATGGGCTGAGGAAGTGAGACATCGCAGGAGCCAACAGCAGAGCAAGACGGATGGTGGGAAACTAGTGAGAGGAGAGAGGAGGGAAGACAAGCAGGGCAGGGAGAAGCTTGGGGGTTAGGAGCAAATAAGTAAGAGGAGAACGAGACTGAAGCAAGTGGAGGAGAAGAGGAGTTGGTCAGGATGGAGAGAGACTGGGAAGGTTGCAGAACCAACAAAAGGAGGCAGAGTCCCAGGAGGACTAGTAAGGCATAAAGAAGAGGCACAGGAGTCCCTAGTTTCCAGAAAAAGGGGAGAGTACATCTGAAGGAGGAGTAGGTAGGTGGTCCTGTGGCCAGAGCTACGGAGGGAATACGAAGACTGAGTAGGAAAGTTCAGGAAAAGTCCCAGAAGTGAAGGGAAGAGGTTATAGGCCTTGATGTAGGTCTGGAGCTGGGAGCTTGATATGGTTCACAGTTATGTTTACACTGCAGGAGAGGGAAAGTGTCTGCGTTATAGCTCTGTACTTTTGCCAATAGCCTTGCAGCACTTGCAACATTAAAGACCCGATAGCTGCAAAGCCTGGCACCTCCAAGTACTGTTCCACCAAATGAACAGGGGCAGAGAGAGGAAATAGACTACCAAAAATGGTCCAAAGACCCACCTCTCCTCCGGTGTTTGTGAGTGATGAGGACCACAAGGATCAGGAGTAGGATGAAGAGCAACAGCGTTGGCAGAATGTAGCTCAGCTGATGGAAGAAATGAGCACGGCTGTCGGGGATAATGACATTGATGACATTGTGGCTGCGTCCCGCATTTGGGTCTACATTGCGAGAAGTGGGAAAGAGGAAACAAAACAGTTGTTTAGCAGGTCTTCGTGGGATAAGGGAGAGGAAGAAATGAGTCCTAGTTGCATTGTACTAGAATTATTTGGCTCTTACATTACGCATAGGATAATGTGCTGAAACAAATAAGGCCAAACCTCAGGTTTCAATAGTCGAGTGGGGAATCGAACCTTGATCTCCAGAGTCGTAGTCCTACTCTCAAGGCTTTCAGTACCCTTCAATATTTCACAGATGATACCAGGAAACAAGTGGCCAAGCAACATCAGAGTGTGGTCAAGATGGCCAGGTTTCATCTCCGAAATGTTGGAGGCTATGCTCTTTCACACTATGATTCCAGTTTAACCATCATGGCTGCATCCTACAGAATCCTGCGATTTGCACTTTTGGAATTGAGAATTCATTTAGACAGAGAGCTCCCAAACTAAAAACCTCAAGTTCCAGAGGATGTAGCCATGGCAGTTAAAGTGAAACCATAGGGTGATTCTTGTGTAGTGTGGAAGGTTCTGCAATTCTAGGAGTGATCTTTAACAAATATGCAACCCCCCCCCCCCCCGTGCCCCCAAACTCTGTAGGAAACAGGATGCTGGACTAAAGTTTGATCCAAGAGAGCACTTCTTATGTTCTTTATGCATCAGCCCTCACTCAAGGCAAAGCAGTTACAGATGTTTTCTTTGAGATACCAGCAGTCTGGTCCAAGGAGGATGGGGAGGGACATAACCCACAGTTCTGCTATCCACATGTTTCAAGAGATGCTGGGGTTCTGAAAACTCCAAGGCAAACCCAACCAGCAAAATGCCACATAGGCTTTGGATAGTATAACAACAACAACAGTGACACCAGTAACTCCGTCTATCTGCAGTAAATGTTCCTTTCCACGTCTTAGAAAGAGAGATCTCAACATACAAATAATTCATAACCAGGAACAGATGGCTTATAGCTGTCAGTGTCGAGAACCTCCTACTAAAAACCAGAGAGTTAACTCCAAATCTGATGGCAGGGTGAACAAAAATAGAATTAGGCTCTGTTGATACTGTAAGCGGAATAAAATTTCCTGTCTAGAAAACCGTTCCAGCCTTGGAGCTGTGCCCAGGGTTAAGCGGATCCTAGGGAGAAGCTTTCTAGCTCCGTGTTTCTTTAAGTTCTTCTTTCCAAGTCCTACGCCTGCAGGAATTTATACCAAATCGCAAGGATTGAGGAGACATTTCACTGAGTAAACAAGGAACCATTTCCCATTACACTTCATATAGGGACCTGGAGATGGGGGGGAACAGGTCAATGAGACGTCCCCCCCATCCCAAAATGGAAAAGATAAAAGCATATCAAATAATATTCCAACGATTCAGCAAGTTCTCCCTCGGCTGGTTTCTGCAGCGCAGCAAATTCCATCCTTAGCTCACAGTGGGAAAATATAGAGCAATCCATAGCCACACCCCACCCATATTTTTCATTGCTTTGAAACAGATTCCCTTGAGAATTTGGCCCATTTTCCTGGTTACTACTGAAATGAATTCCTGTATGTGTGCCCTTCCTTCTCTTTAGTTTTCTCTGCTTTCAGGTCAGGGATGGAATTGTGAAATTTAACTTACTCCTATTAGGACTTCAGTTGTCATCAGGTTGGGCTCTCCAACCTGCGTACCCCAAAACCATCCCAGTTTCTTAGGGACAGTCTCAATTAATCCCCTGCCTTCCTATTTTTACAGCTGCTTTTAAGCTGTCCCAGTTTCTCTCCCCTCTTTCCTCCTTTGTCCTCAATTTACTTCCATTGCTGCAAACTGAGTTCAAATAGAAAAGTCATTTGCCCTCAATACGTCAGCAGGAGGAGGCTGGCAGTATCTTCCTTTCCTTGTAGACTCAGGTAAATGCAACCTGCTGCAGCCTCACCTAGTTTACACATTCTTCCCCATCTTGACCAGAGTCTGATCTTGCTTGGGTACATGTGTGCCAGTCTTCAATTAAGAAATGTTTGGCAGCATGAACCTGGCACCTTCCAGATGTACTGGGCTGCCCAGTATAGCTACTGCTGACTTGGGATGCTGGGGGTTGTAATCCAACACATCTAAGGTAAGAGGGAATTAGGTTAAGGAACGCTGCCATAAAGGACCTGTCATTCTGCCATTAGCAACATAAAACAGGCTGTTCTCTGTAAATGTAGAAGGACAACCAACCCTTTATTTAAAAATTTGAACATTTTAGGTTTGATATTAAGCAGCCAGTAAATAATAAAACCTTGAAAAATATTTTAAAATATTAATAAATGAAGAGCTATGTCTTTCAGCCAAAACCTAGCAAATTCCTCACTTGCCTGGAAGGCAGTTTCATTGTCCAAAAGGTGGAAGAGGCAACAAGGGGGTCAGCTATTTTAGATCTAAACCTAACCAACAAGGATGACTTGGTTAATGGGGTGCAAGTGGTGGGATCCTTAGGTGGAAGTGACCATGCTCTCCTGGAGTTTGTTATACAATGGAAAGGAGAAGCCAGGCAGAGTCAGACACACATCCTAGACTTCAGGAGAGCGGATTTCAGTAAACTTAGAGAAGTATTGAGGGCGATCCCGTGGTCAGAAATACTAAAAGAGAAGGGAGTTCAGGATGGATGGGAGTTTCTCAAAAGGGAGATACTGAAGGCACAATTTCAAACTGTTCCAATGAGGAAGAAAAATGGGATGTGTCCCAAGAAACAAGGATGGATGAAGTGGGTTAGACTAGACCAATGGGTTAGACTAGACCAGTGTTTCCTAAGGTATTTGGCCTGGGAGACTGGCAGTATTTCTTCCCAATGTACCAAGGACCAGCACCGTATTTGTGCCTCCTGATTCCAACTCTACCTTTCTTTCCTGGAAACTTTCCATGGACCAGTAGCCAATAACTTATGGACCAACACAACTACCATTCTGTGTAACCATGGACTGACCTTTAAGTTCCTATGATTGTATGACTGAATGAGTTACCTACCTGCAACTGGTGGATTGGAGCGGGTGAGATTCACTACCACCTTCCTCTCTGGTTCTGGCTCCACAACAGAGACGTGGAAGAGTCTACGTTCATGAAGGCCGCAGTAGTGATGGTGAAGATGGCAAGAGTAGATGCCTTCATCTGCCACCTCCAAACTGGCTATCCTCAGAGAAAAGTCCCCCAGGGCAAAGGCCTTCTCAGTGATGTTCATCTTTTGACGTATGAAGAGAGGCCCGTAAGAGCGCCCTTCTCCAGAGGCATAGAGGTCAATGAGACGATCCGCCCGGTCATGAGGCACTCCTGGGGGCTGCCAGTCCCAGTGGACCACTTGCTGATCCTCCTCATCATGCCGCTCTGTCCAAACTTGGTTCCGGTTGATACAGGGGAGTACTACGGTGCTCCCTTTCAGGGCCACAACCACAGGCTTCTCTCCGTCCCAATAACTGTGCACTTCTCTGGCTGTAAAAAATATTCACAGACACACAAGAGAACCTAGGTAGCATTTCACACAATATGCACCGGTCAAACTGTGAGATACAACACAAACCTTTCCTGGATCACTTTATTTAGATAGGAAAGTGCTAAAGCTGTGCTGTTAGGGTGACTATCAACAAAAAGCAATAGGGTTGCCATAAGTTGGAAACGACTGGAAGGCACACAACACCAAGAAATCATGCAGAATAAGACACTATTTTGTATACAACTGCATATGTTGATTTATATAGAATTATAGAGTTATACCACACCTCACCACACTATAGGAGACTGTGAAGACCTATTCTATGATTCTATGGCCTATGCACCTGCTGAAACTGCTGTTCAGGTACTGGCTGCGAATGGGAAGCTATGAGGTCCCTGATCTCCTTCCTTATGCTTCTTTACAGAGCTTAGACATCGGCTGGACAACCCTTTGACTAGAGCAGGCATGGGCAAAGTGCTGCTCATAGGCTGGCTGCATGTGGCTCTTTGACCCCCAAAGTATGGCCCGCAATGCTCCAAACCCTGCCACATTTTTTAAAAAATTCACATCAATATTTCAAGCAATTTTTTTGCTCAAAATATAGTAAAATGCATCACTTTTTCCACAACTCCAGAGCCTCAGCCACCTAACTCTGAATAAACAACAGCAACAACAACAGATGAAAATTGGCCAAAATGGTGCACAATGGAGACAAAAGGAGCTGCGCAAGGGAGAAATGGCTGCCTCTGCAAGTTACCGACTCCTAAACTGGAGGGCACTTTTTAAAAGAGGACTGTCCTTTGACAGCCACAGAGGATTGTTCCCTATAAAAGAGAATACAGTCGGCCCTTCTTATACACTGATTTTTTTATACACGGATTCAAGCATCCACGGTTTGAAAATGTTCCAAAAAAGTATAAATTTCAAATATCAAACCTTGATTTTCTCCTTTTATAAGGGACACCATTTTGCGATGTCAATATATTTAATGGGACTTGAGCATCCACACATTTTGTTATCCACTCCTGGATCTTGGAACCAAACCCCAGCGTATATCAAGGGTCCACTGTACCTTGTCACCCTACATCTGACAGCTTCTTCAGTATGCCTTTGTGTATCAGCTGAACAGGGGTTAGAAAAGCTGCAGAAGAAATACACAGGCAGTACCAGATCCAGAGCAGCCATACCTTCCAACATTTCACAGATGATGTGGCACATGTGGCCAAGCAACATCCGATTGTGATCAAGGTCACAAACATTATTAATAAGGAAAAACACACAAACTAGGAGAAGCTTCTTTTGCCTGAGCCTCCTAGGAAGGGCAGGGCAGGAGCACTACCTCCCCCTACTCTCTGCTAAGTCAATTAAGTGCAAACTGCTTTTGCATTTTGGACTGTTTGCAGCAACTGAATAAGCAAGGAACAAAGAGGAAAGTGGGAGGCGAGAGAAACTGAGACATTTTAAAATGTCTCATTTTAAAAGTAGCTGAAAAATTGGCATGGCAGAGGACTGATTGTGACTGTTCTTGCCAAATTGAAACAGTTTGAAAGCATATTTTAAAAGTAGCTGGGCAAAAATAAGGGTTTATTCACTTTAAAGGAGCAGAATGGCATGACTGTACCAAGTGTATCAAAGCTTTCCTGGCGCAGCAAATCACAATGAGTCACAAACAAGGGCTTTGTGGTGTCATGGACAGACGTGGTGTCAGACAGACTTGGACTGGAAAGAGCGAAATTCAAAAATCCCCTCATCCATCCAACTCACTGGCTGATCATCACTTGGCTCTACCTTTCACCCTAAGCTACCTAATAGAGCTGCTGTGCAGATGAAGTATGCAAGGCTTCCCTAAACACGTTTCCCCACCACTGCCTTACTCCAAAACTAAAGAGCCTCTCATGTTTTAAACTTTCTTTCTCACTAAAAATGTGAAGCTTAGAACAAACACTTTCATAGAATCATAGAGTTGGAAGAGACCGCAAGGGCCATCCAGTCCAACCACTTTCTGCCATGCAGGAACTCACAATCAAAGCATACATGACAGATGGCCATCCAGCCTCTGCTTAAAGACCTCCAAGGAGGGAGACTCCACTACACTCCAAGGAAGAAGTTTGTTCCACTGTCGAACGGCCCTTACTGTCAGGATGTTGAGGTGGAATCTCTTATCCTGGAGCTTGCATCCATTGTTCCAGGTCCTAGTCTCTGGAGCAGCAGAAAACAAGCTTGCTCCTTCCTCAATATGACATCCCTTTAAGTATTTAAACACCTCTTTTCCAGGCTAAACATCCCCAGCTCCCTAAGTCATTCCTCATAAGGCATGGTTCCTCATAAGGCATGGTTAAATTTCCGTTTAAATCACTGCATGCATCCTCTCTTTTGCTCTATTTTCTGCTTCTGTTGGTGAGCTGAACCCCTTTTCTTCACTGGCTGATGATGCATTTTTGGGAGAGAAGAGGTTTATTTGGAGTATTTCTACCTTGCTCTTCAGCCACAAATGCTCTCAGAGCAAATGGTTACTTACTGTTTCCTGCCCTCAGGCTTACAATCTCAAAAGACATGACACAAAAGGAGAAAGGAATGGCGGTGGAGAAGGGGTTCAAGTCCAATGGTTCTTCTCTCCCTTTGAGGCCGAGGCAATGGCAGATGGACCGGAAGGAGGGCCCTTCTTCAGTCTCTGGGCTTGGCCTGATGGAGCTGTGGCCTCCTCAGCAAGGGTCCCTTCGTGGGCCATCTCCCCAAGTGGGGCCACCCCTTTGCCAGCATTACTCCCATCCCTGAGCCCAATCTGCAACCTTATGCACAGGGTCACCATGAGTTGAGGTCCATTCAGGGGCAGCTAACAACAACTACCAAAGAGGGAATTTCAGAAGTTGCTTGCCACGCAACCAGGTAACAAGTAACACCTGCCGAAATTCCCTCTTCTGCACAACCATTAAATATGCGCAAGTTCTCTCCAGTTCTCACTCCGGAAGCCCTATCATCCAGTGACCTGCATGCTGCAGTGGCAGGCCAGAAACTGGATCTCCTAAGTGCCAGATCAACATTCTCATCACTAACACACATTGTATAATGTATAAAACAAAACCAGCAGTTTTCACTGGGATTTATATTTTCCTACCCTCCTAACTGTAGTCTTTAAAGACTCTGGGAACTGGAGTCTTTAAAAGTAACCTTTCCCGGACTCTTTGTCCATCCTCATGGTCAAGGCTAAAGGCTCTCTTGCAAAAGCCTGGAGTTCAAATATTCATTTTCCATGCAAGAATGGCTGCTGTTCCTCTTAAAGTCTTTTCTACAGTCTCAAGGCAGGAAATGCTCCTCTGCCCACAAGCATTTTAATTACAGTTCCCTAGCCATTCATTTGCTCTGCTCTGCACACGAAAAGGCCCATATCAAAGGTTGCTTCATATGAGTTGACAAAAGAGAAACATGTAAAGGAGCAAAAACAAACAACCAAAAACACTGCAAAATACTACGCATGTAAGCATGCACGCATGCCTCCCCCTTTTCTGTCCCTGTTCTGCCACAAATTCTTTGGCATAAAGGGGGAAAAAAAGGTTTACTTACCTCTTTTGGTGACTTCAAGCTGGATTTGCACTGTTTCATAGAGATGACAATAATGGTGGTGGAGATTGCAAGAATAAATGCCTTGGTCACTCTCAGCAACGTCTGGATTGAAATGAAATAAGGCAAGAGAGAGAAAAGGAGGGGAAAAGAGAACACTGGCATCAAGATAATACATTCACAGAATTTTGGAGATGGAACAGGACCTTATGAGGTTATTCAAAATGACCTGAATAGACTAGAAAGCTGGGCCAATGCTAACAAAATGAATTTCAACATGGAGAAATGTAAGGTACTGCACTTAGGGTGGAAAAATGAAATGCATAGATATAGGATGGGGGACACTTGGGTTAAGAAGACTATGTGTGAAAGGGATCTAGGAGTCCAAGTAGACCACAAGTTGAACATGAGTCAACAGTGTGATGTGGCAGTTAAAAAGGCCAATGCAATTCTAGGCTGCATCAATAGAAGTATAGTGTCTAGATCCAGGGAAGTCATAGTGCCACTGTATTCTGGTCCCACCTGGAATGTTATGTCCAGTTCTGGGCACCACAATTTAAAAAGGATGTGGAGAAACTGTCCAAAGGAGGGAGACTAAAATGGTGAAGGGTCTGGAAACCATGCCCTATGAGGAACGCCTTAGGGAGCTGGGTATGTTTAGCCTGGAAAAGAGAAGGTTAAGGGGTGATATGATAGCCCTGTTTAAATATTTGAAGGGATGCCATATTGAGGAGGGAGCAAGAAGCATCCAGCTATGTCTCTGTATCCAGGTTAGAAGCAATTATCGCAGCCACTGAAACCTCCAGAGGATCCCAATAGGCTTTAGTCACTTCATGGCAGGCCATAGGGACATAACCAGATGCTCCTGTCATGCCTCCTACAGCATGAATGGTCACTGGTGGGAGGACTTTACTAGTTCTACAATGGGGTTCAGTAAATAGTCCATTCGTGTTAGCTAGACTTTTTGAGTACTCTAATCCAACCAAGTAACTTTTCCCAGCCTTGGCTCCTGAGATCGCTCTAGTTCCTTATACCTTTGACCACCAATGAGAAGTTGCCATCCACAAATGCGTTTTCGGGCATGAATATCCGCCCTTGGTTATAGCCACTGTAGACTCGCTGGTCCCCGGCAGAATACATGTCGCATAGTCTCTCAGCACCCAGCTGGCTTCGGTAGAGGTCCCAGTGGACCACGCGCTGGCGGTCATTCAGCCGGTCCTGCGTCCACACCATCCGGTAGCTCTTACAAGAGAGCACTGTTCGAGAACCCGCCTTGGCTGTGATGTTCAGAACAGACACCACTACGCTCTCAGGATTAGAGGCATCTGCTGGAACTACAACAGGAAAGGCAATGGAGAAAGAAAGACGACATTGGAAAACATGCCCCAGACTGAAATCCTGTAGCAACTCACCTACTCTGAGCCTCAGAGCAAGACAATGGCAAATGTCCCTTGAAGCAAGTTGGCATGAAAACCCTGTGACAGAGTCACTGTAGGGTCACAGTAAGTTGGAAATGACTTAAAGGCCGCTGTTGCTGTGTGCCTTCATGTCATTTCTGATTTGCAGCACACTTAAGGTGACCCTAGCACTAGGGCTAGTGTCAGCCCAATGTGGCAACTCATGCTCTTGAGCGGAGATTTGAACCCTGGTCTCCAGAACTGAGCATGAAAGTTAGAATCGTACAAGCTATTGCTTTTCCTATTACTATGTATGGTTTCAAGAGAAAACGAATAGGAAGAAAATCAATTCATTTGAGACATTATGCTGTAGAAGAGTGCTGAGGATGTTGAGAGAGACTGAAGCATGTCCAAAGGAGGGTGACTAAAAGGGCGAAGGGTCTGGAAACCATGAAGCCTTATGAGGAATGGCTTAGGAGCTGGGGACGTTTAGGCTGGAGAAGAGAAGGTTAAGAGGTGATATGATAGCACCTGTGGAAAATCTGGATGGGAGAACTACAAGTAAAACCACCATTGACAAAAGCAGAGCACAGTAAAAGACAGATAATGATAGTGGCCTGCTACTTAGGGCTTTGGTAGAATTACAGGTGACATGCCCTGAATGCTTAAAATGTGGTATATTTTTGTTATAATGAATTACCTGAATAAGGATGAACAACAGACTCTGAAAGAGAAAAGCAAAGTTAAAAATATTAGTTTCTGTCCTTCCCAGATACCTGAAATGTCAATATAATTATTGTGCAGCCACTTAAAGAAAGTATTTGCTTCCCATCGTCACAATGTCTCTAAACCTTTCACCCCTTTTAAAGGTGTGCCACCGCTGCCACCAATATCTCATGACAGGACTCATCCACCTAACTACTTTCTCAGATGGCAGATCAATGGGTCTTTTTGATCCCATCACCACCACCAATTATGTGAAGGTGATGGCCACTGACTATCCCACCAATTCTTCCCAGCAAGACTCAAACAAAGAACATATCCCAACCGTCCTAATCATTAACCCTCTGTCATCCCACTTTTTCAGTTGCTGCTTTTATAATGCCCTGGTTTCTCTCTCCTCCTTCCACTTTCCTCCATCTTAACACTGAGTAGTTCAACAAACGTAGTTTGCACTCAACTAACTCAGCAGGAGGAAGAGGAGGTGAGGAGGTATAGAAGCGGCTAGATTCAGGCGGACGTAAACTGCTGCACTCTCCTATCTTAAGTGTTCTTCCTAATTTATAACCTGTGAAGTATTGGAGGATAGCATTAAGCACACATTTGCACATTGCTCACCAACTTAAAGAATCTGGGTCGGTTTTAATGGTTAGGAGGGGAGGATCTGCATTAGGGTATGGCCAGCATAGTCAATGACGATGAGTGATGAAAGAGGCAGTCCAGCCACATCTGAGAGTTGGATGCACTCCATCTTTGTACAAGTGATTTTATTAGAAATAAGAATAAACATATCACAGGAATGTAAGTAGGGTTGTAACTCCATGATTTCCCCAGCCAACATGGACAGGGGCCATACTGATGAAGGATTCCAGGAGCTGTAGTCCAGTAAGTAACTTTCTTAAGCATTGACCTTGCTGAGGTTAAATCTAGCCTAACATCCGGCCCATACAGACAGGCCAAAATAAAGCTGCTTCGGGTCACTTTGGAGGTATGCTGTATAATGAAGCATGCATACTAAGAGTCCGGAAGCTGCGTCAAAGCCATGGTCCAGTCCTAAGGACTGGAGCGCCGCTTTGGTGCAGCTTCTGTACCCTTAGGACACATGCATCATTTAAACAGCATACCTCCAAAGTGACCTGAAGCAGCTTTATTTTGGCCTGTCTGTATGGGGCCGATTATCCTGTACCCAACAAGGGGCAGTGAGAGATGCTTTCGGAAGGTCCAGAATCAACAGTGCTCCCTTGTCAACTGGGTTTTACCAGCAACGGATGTTTAGAGGCACACTGCCTCTGAAAATGGAGCTTCTGTTGCATAAAGAGCAATTGGAATAGGATGGGTGGGTACTGACATCTGCTGGAAAGTTCAATGGATCTGTCTAGACAAGTTGGATGTGCAATGAGGACATGCGCTTGATCCAGTTTGGCTTGGCGGCTGAGAGGGCAGATGTTCTGGAGAAGAAGATGAGAAGGGAAGGTCCACCGCACCTACATCCACCAGTCCAGAAGCAGCAGCTGTTGCTGCACCTGAAATAGTTTGCCCTGGCCTTGGGCTTCCTGTGTATTTGGCTGCCTTGAGGGAATAACTTGGATGGAAGTCCAAGGTCCAAAACTCACTGCAGAAATAATCCAGTTTGAGACCGATTTAAGGGCCCTGACTCAGTGCTAGGGAATTCTAGGAAGTGTAGTTTGTTGTAGCAAACCAGAGCTCTCTGACAGAGAAAGCTAAATGTCTCACAAAACTACAGTCCCCAGAATCCCCTAGCATTGGGCAGTTAAAGCAGTCTCAAACTGGATTATTTATCATGCTACCAGGTAAAACCAGCACCAGGAATGTGGTGTGTTTCATGCTATTCATAGCTTGGGGAACATGAGGTTCTGAGCAAACAGCACATCTGGTGAGTTTCCTGCTGCGGGGAAGATAGCCAAACCTATATATTTAATAGATTTGTCAGAAATTGAATGTGAAAAATCTGAAAGGGAAGTCATGTTCTTTATATTAAGCCCAACGGCCAAAAATGACACACATGCCTTCACATGCACAATGTCAGAAAACCCTTGGCATTTCTGGTGCCTGGAAGGCAAATGCCATTGGCTTAAAATAGTAATGATTGCCAGCATTTGTGTCTAATTGAAGCGTAGTCAGGTAGACATTTATTAGGTAATTAGAATCATAGAATCCTAGAGTTGGAAGAGACCCCAAGGGCCATCCAGTCCAACCCCATTCTGCCATGCAGGAACTCTCAATCATAGCATCCCTGACAGATGCCCATCTAGCCTCTGTTTAAAGACCTCCAATTGCAAGTGCTCTAGTAGCTAATGCTCTAGCATCTTAAGAGGAAGTCCCAAGCCATTGCCAAAACCTTAAGGTCGCCCGAGCTTTTGTTAGCGCAGCTAGCCCTGTCCTGAGGCACCAGGATGACATTTGCGTGGTGCAGTGATGGACAACTGCCACAGATTAGGGGGCTGCATTAACTCCACCGGGACCTGGAGTGCCACATGCCACAAAAAATGTATTCAAATTCTTTTGTTCTCCAAGTCCTCCCTGAACTATAGCACAACCTGGATTACAGTCTTCAGGCTGCAGGATCAAGTGGTTCTTAATCTTTGACCTAGGAGTCATTCAGTAGGGTTTTACAGTTCCCTACTGAATCGCTAAAAGAAGCCACCCGGGTGTAGTGGTTTGTATGTTGAACTACAACTCTTGGAGACCAAGGTTCGAATCCTAGCTCGACCATGGAAACCCACTGGCTGACCTTAGGCAACTCACACTCTCTCAGCCTCTGAGGACAGCAAAGGCAAACCCTTTGAAAAAACATGCCAAGGGAGGCCTCCCGGCGCCTGCTTTTCCGCCAGTGGGAAGCCACAGCCGCGGGTTCTTTTTATGCCGTGGTGGCAGCATAACAAGTGCGCCACTAGTGCACTTGTTATGTAAGCGCCACACAGCGCCGTGCAGACGCCACACAGCGCTTACGTAACAATTGCGGCGCCCATGTATATAGGGCGCCGCCATTTTTACGCCCTTGTCATGAGGCAACCCTAGCACATGATGAGGGCATCACGAAAGGCCCGTCCGTTCTGGACCCAAGAAACCCCCATGTTAATATTTGCTTTAGGAGTGCCATAAGTCAGAAACAACTTGAAGGCACACAACAACAACAAACTGAATCACTGGTAGAAAATTTAGGGAGTATGATATAAACTTTCCTTTCCCCGGAATCTGGGGGACTTAATTAATTTCTTTCCGGGGATTTTGACTGAATAATAATAATAAATATTGGGGAATTCTGGGGATTTTTGGTAAAACGTTCCAGGGAATATCTTCAAGGCTTATTGGCAACACTGGCTCTCAGAGCGGCTTACAAATCCTTAGAGATTGCCCTGCCTTCAGGCTTACAATCTCAAAAGACACGACACAAAAGGAGAAGGGAATGGTGGTGGGGAAGGGGATCATGTCCGGTGGTTCTTCTCTCCCACTGAGGCCTGGACCAAGGCAGATGGACTGGAGGGAGGGCTCTCCTTCTTGCTCTAACATGCAGAAACATTATGTAAATAAAGTTGCCAACTTTTTTACTGCTCTTGGTCCTCTGCTCTAACAGTGAGCTGACACACCATCAGTCTATAACAATAAACGTTTTCCCCCATTTATTACAATGCTGGGAAAGTCTAGATCTACTAGGATGTTTTGGCACTTATTTATGTTAAAGGTGCAGAAGTACAGCTAATAAAGATGTGGAAACAATAAAGAGAATCCAGGTAAAACCCTACTACATCCCCAGTGATAATATACTCAGTCACCCCTGACAAAATGCCTCTGCTCTTGGAAGCCTCATGAAGAACAGATGTTCCATCAGAAGAACATGCCAGAACTTGGGGAGGCAATGGTGAAGCTCTCCTTACCATGCATCACAAAGCCATACATTATTTGGACTCTACTGCTCAAAACCCAAACCAGTCCATCACATTCTCCTGGTTCCCGGTTCTTCCAACTCCCAAAAGGAAGAAATCCGTCCAAGCAAAGCTGCATACTTTTGGTTAAAAAATGTAAAATGTCTGCTAGCGGAAACCTTACATAACATGGCTCTTGTTCCAATGAAAGGCCCCTTCGAAGTTCTTAAAAGAATTCCCCACACTTCAAGCAAGACCGAATACTGAAAACCAGCCTTATATTTGATGCAGCTCCTTCCAAATGCTCCCCATCTGCTTTTTGCTTCAAATAGCAGGAGAAAAGGGGGACTAGGGAGAGAAAAGGTAACCCTCTGCCTCCACTTCAGCTTACCTTGCAGAAAAGCTTACTGTGCAAGTTCTTTGGCATTGTTTTCCTTTGCTTCATCATTTAGATCAGTAGTTCTCAACTTTCCTAATGCTGCGACCCTTTAATACAGTCCCCCATGTTGCAGTGACCCCCAGCCATAACATTATTTTCATTGCTACATGCAAATATGTGTTTTCCAATGCTCTGTAAAAGGGATGTTCGACCCCCAAAGGGGTCCCGACCCCCAGGTTGGGAACCACTGCTTTAGATCTGTTGTTATCTTCCCCTACGCTTTATCCTCAACTTATCCTTAGGTCACATCAAAATCCATATTTTTGGCCCCCAAACCTGCCCTCGACTTATCCATGAGGTTGACTTATAGTAGAGTATATACGGTACCTTGCAGAAACAATAGCAGGGCCAAGAGGCTCTTGGTGGCTTGCTCCATGGCTCCTGGGCACTCTCTTCTCCTTTTGCTTTTCTCCCGCAACGTTAACTTGTCTTTAGGCCTTTTTCTCCTCCGCTCGTCTTCCTTGCTTGAGAAAATACTTATGATCTCATCAGTTTACAGTCCGAAAAACAGGGCCATGCAGCAACCCTGCCTCCAGCTACAAGTGGTTAACTCCTCGCACACACTCTCGCTCCTTCTTCCTTACACAGCTCAGCTCCTACAGGACATAAATCCGATCTGACCATTCACTCTCAAAGTTTCTTTTGATGTAAAGCGAAGGGGTGTTTTTCAGCTAGTCGGATTTGCTGGCCTCCTAAAGCTTTGAGTTCCAAAAACAACCTCCGCCCCACCCGCCTCCATCCTGGGGATGGTATTCGTTTTCTGGGGCATTGACAAAATCCAGCTGTTTTTGCCTTGCGCTGACATTTCACCAGATGTTGGCCTGGGTTCTGTTTTTCTGTCTCGTTTTCTCCCACACTCATGCTTTCCTCCCCCACTTCTGCACTCTGCTTTGCCATGACTTCTGCAATCTTCTGCATCCCCAGGTTAGAACATGGCTGTCCAGAAAGCACATTGTTGATATCTATAGGTGGATCTCTTGATGGTTTGCTGTGGGTCGGCAATGATGTTTGCCTCCCCGAAGTCCAACTCGAGAATTAGAATTCCTGCCCTAAATCACAAGTGGCAATCTGTGGCCCTCCAAATGTTGTTGATCCACAACAACCAGGTCTTAGCTGACAAAGCCAGTATGAGGAATGCTGGGAGTTGCAGTCCAATGACCTATGCTTTGTTGTTGTTAGGTGTGATCAAATCAACTTCAGTTTATAGCAACCCCTTGAATGGGAGACAGCAAAGTCCCCCTGTTCTCAAGTGTTCTCCTCAGGTCTTCCTGACTCAGGGCCATGCATCTGGATAGATGCCTACTGCCTTCTATTACCTATCATTGCAAAATATGTTATTGTCTTTTCTAGAGAACATGTGTTGGCCATTTAACAAATACAGACAAGAATCCATCAATGGCCCAATACAGACAGGCCAAAATAAAACTGCTTCGGGTCACTTTGGAGCTATGCTGTTTAAATGATGCATGCATCCTAAGAGTATGGAAGCCATGCCAAAGCCACAATCCAGTCCTAAGGACTGGAGCGCAGCTTTGGCGCAGCTTCCAGACACTTAGGACGCACGCATCACTTAAACAGCATACCTCCAAAGTGACCTGAAGCAGCTTTATTTTGGCAGTTTGTATGGGGCCAATGATACCTTTATTGGCCAACTGAAATGCACAACATACTTGTTGCAAGCTTTCGAAGCTCCATGAAGCAATGCTGCTGGGTGGGAATGAGGGCAAACTACCACATTCAGAAAGAGAGCCAGTGTGATGTAGCTGAGAGCTGGACTATGACACTGGAAACTAGGGTTTGAATCCCTATGGCTCAGCCATGGAAACCCATGACCGGATGATCTTGAACAAGTCACATTCTCCCAGCCTCAGAGGAAAAGGCATCCCTGAACAAACCTTGCCAAGAAAACCCCGTGATAGGTTCACCTTAGGGTTGCCACAAGTTGGAAACAACTCAGGAAGCAAACAACTTGTAAGTCACACAACGGCAACAACTACATCCAGAGGTGCCAGATTAAATCATTGTAGTGCCAGCTGCCAATCTTGGATCCACTTTGCTGGCAGAAAAGGAATAATTTGCACACATAAGCAAGGCATAATCCCGAAATAAATGCACTACTGCACTAATTTAGTTCCACCATCAATTCAGCCCAGTTACAGGACTGCAATCTTTTGCTTATTGAAGAGACCGGAGAATTTAGTTCCGTCTTCTGTATCTGGTTCTCAACCATCAGATCCAGGCCAAAATAGTGAAAGATAAGACAAAAAGTGTTATCTTGGCCATGTTTCGTTCTCTCGTTTGGGAAAGTTATAGGGGGGCGGAAATAAGTTTGCAAACCCACTATTAACAGTTCCATATCTGGGACACATTCTCCATTGAGTATTTCTCTACTAAGACATCCCTTCCATCTCTCTGCCCTGGATACCAAGAGGCCCAACAGAGCCAGGAAAAGGCAGCTGGTATATGAAATATAGCACCAAGCACTTATGGTTTCCAGAAGGCTCTGGAGGAGAATAAAAGGAAGAAGTGGAATTAACACCAGGCCTAGCTCTGGAATCCATAAGTGTTCCATTGTGAACCCAAGCCGCACACTGTTTCACTGCTGTTGGATGTTTTGGGGCTACCATTTTGGATTTCAGTCCAGACATGGATTGCAATCTTATTCGGGAAGGGTCTCAGATACACGGCAAGGTTAAAAGGGCCTTCTTTTTCAATGCATCAAAGATTAAACTGGAAACAACATTGCAGTTATAGATATAAAAAGGTAAAGGTTTCCGCTTTGACATGACTGTCAAGTCATGTCCAACTGTAAGGGGCAGTGGTCATCTCCTTTACTGGCCAGCATTGCCAAAGACTACTTACATGGCTGAATGGAACACTAATCCACCAAACATACCTTTATTGGCCAACCGAAATGCACAATATACTTGCTGCAAGCTTTTGAAGCTCCACTGGCTTCTTCATCAGGCAACATGTTACAAACCAAACATGCTAGGTTGGAACATGGGACTATCCTAGACCCTGGGATTTTGGGTCTAGATTTCCTTCTAAGCCCTATGTACAAACATCTGGAGGGTCAGTTCTGTTATGAAACGTGTCCACGTAGTGAAGCATCCATGCAGATGGAGCCCTGAGATTTTAATTTGTGGAGAGTTGTAGTAGACGGTAATTAAAACATAGTCTGCTGTAACATGGTGTCCTCCAGAGATGCTGGTACTGCTGAAGTCATGAGAATAATAGGAGGTTACGTCTCGCAAGCCTGTAATTGTGGCTGTGGTTACATTTCTGCCTTCTCGGCTCAAGAAGCCTGTTGTGGATTGTGTGTCAGCTGTGCTAGATGGTTTCAATGTAGATATGTTCTCAATAGCTTGTGATACTAACAGGAGGTTCTAGCAGACTGGCACCTGATGGGCTTCATTTGGCTCTGTGGGTACTGGCTACCCGGTGAAGTGCCATCCATCTGGGTGAATTTTATGGGGGTTGGCAACCCCTGCACCTGCAAGTCCAGTCCCATAACTATGGCAGGATGCTTTAAGCATTTAGTGCAGCCAGAGTTGCCTCCCTGTGGGGCCCACAACTGTACCCAAATGTGGCACATCAACTCAACACGATCTTAGGGTCCCCATCATCTGAAGCCTGCCATTCAGCACTTTCATAGAGTCATAGAGTTGGAAGGGATCCCAAGGGCCATCCAGTCCAACCCAATTCTGCCATGCAGGAACTCTCAATCAAAGCATCCCCAATAGATGGCCATCCAGCCTCTGTTTAAAGACCTCCAAGGAGGGAGACTCCACCACAATCTTCATTGAGGGAGTGTGTGCTTGCCGCCAACCCTTTGAGCACCAGACCAGGACCGCAGCAACACATTGCATCCCCAAACCGTCGCTATGTTGGCTCTAAAAGAAACGGCAAAATAAAATACCACTCCTTTTAAATCTGGTAAAAAAGTGCCCTGGCCACTACAGTGACACTTTTTGGCGCACCTTTCTGCATGCATCATATATTGAATTCAGATTAGCATTGCATTCACTGTCTTTGATGTCCCAGAAGGCCTCTGGATATGATTCCTACCTGGTTTCACAACTGCCTAGCTTTATCCAACGAATGTCTGAGAAAGGTAGTTTTGTGACTCTATTGAGATTTCTCATCTTTTGAGTAACCAATGGTTCCCAGGGCGTCTGGTTTAGGATGGACCAAATGAGTGACACAATTTGATTCGACTTCTATGTTGTCTTTGTCCCCCGGATGTAATTCAAACATGTTCAAATAAATACCCAATCAATGATACAAGTGACAATAGCAATCAAATTAAGTATATTATTAAGACACCATTTGAAATCACTTAAAAACTCCACGGTAATATTATAATACATGTTGTTGGACATAAACAAGCAGTCAGTCGCTGAAGGTTTGAAACTTGTAGTGTTAGAATATCCCATGCGGCTGGCTATCCCAAGGGACCAAGGTCATTTTGCAATGTTTGAGTTCCTATTAATTTATGGTTGTTATCCCCCATCTGAAGAATTATGGCTGCAATCATTTTTCACATTGTAAGATGGAAGAGCGCATTCAAAACGCAATTTGAGCTTTACCCATTTGGCAAGTTTTCTTTTCTGAATTCTTGGATTTCGTAACAAAACCATTAATAGGAACCGGTTAGAAAAACAGATGGTTTGCCTAGGAAAACAAGTTTAAAATAAAAACCACCTATCCAGATTAGTTCATGAAAGTGTTCTCTCCCTACATACCCCCATTTTTTTTTCCTGGTGTGTGTCTGTGCAAAATTAAAGATTCAGAGAAAAATGCCTCTTTGGTGAAAATATTTCCAAGATATCAGCAAGGAAGGGAGGAAAGTTGCAAGAGATGTCTTATTTGCTTTAGATTCCTGTTGCAACCCACTGCAAGGAAATGCAGGGATTTTTTTTTTTTTTGGGGGGGGGGTTGTCCAGGTTTTGGAGACCACCTGAGTAAGATTCCTTCTATTGGCCTTCCTTCCTTTTCCTTGCTGTCACCTACTTGCTAGGTTTCTGGTAATAATCCACACAGCTAGCTAGAGAGAAAGGGCAGACCGATAAGGAAACTGTGGTGCATGCTGTTCCTTTTCCCCCTGGTGATCATCTCCTGTGTTGTTGCTCAGGAGGACTGATCCACTCAAGTCCTAGCCAGACCAGGTTCAAAGGTACAGCGAAGTAAAACGAATCCACAGACGACACACAGTGAATTAGAAAATCATTGGGGAAAGATGACGGAATTCTAGAAAAACAAAGGAAGTTCTCTCACAACCGTTCAGCCAAAAGCATCTGCACCATTCATAGAATCCTAGAGTTAGAAGAGACCCCAAGGGCCATCCAGTCCAACCCCATTCTGCCATGCAGGAACTCTCACTCAAAGCATACACAACAGATGGCCATCCAGCCTCTGTTTAAAGACCTCTAAGGAAGGAGACTCCACTAGACTTCAAGGAAGGAGTGTGTTCCACTGTCGAACAGCCCTTACTCTCAGGACATTCCTCCTAATGTTGAGGTGGAATCTCTTTTCCTATAACTTGCATCCATTGTTCCTGGTTCTGGTCTCTGGAGCATCAGAAAACAAGCTTGCTCCCTCCTCAATATGATATCCTTTCAAGTATTTAAACAGGGCTATCATATCACCTCTTAACCTTCTCTTCTCCAGACTAAGCATCCCCAGCTCCCTAAGTCGTCCTCATAGCACATGGTTTCCAGACCCTTCACCATTTTAGTCGCCCTCCTTTGGACACACTCCAGTTTCTCAATGTCCTTTTTGAATTGTGTTGCCCAGAACTGGACACAATATTCCCGGTGAGCAAAGCAGAACAGAGTGGCACTATTACTTCCCTTGATCTAGACACTATATTTCTATTGATGCAGCCTAAAATCGCATTGGCCTATTTAGTCGCCACATCGCACTGTTGACTCATGTTCAACTTGTGGTCTACTTGGATTCCCAGATTCCTTTCACACATATAACCCTCATTCAGCCATGTGTCCCCCATCCTATATCTGTGCATTTCATTTATCCGCCCTTGCATTTCTCTGTGTTGAAATTCATTTTGTTAGCTTTGACTGAGCAAGCAAATGATAGAGGATGGTGGGGAAGAATTGCACATATTCCATTTGTTTAAGAAAAAACAAAGATGGCAGAAGGCTAATAGGGGAGGATCAGAGGGTGAAGAATAAAGTCAAAACAAACATGACACTTAGGAAAGGAGTAGCTCGATCTGACTATACCCTGATCATAGAATCATAGAGTTGGAAGAGACCACAAGGGGCATCTAGTGATGCAGAGAAACATGTCGATACCCAGCAGACTTGCCGGACCCAACCAGTTGCACCCATCCTATAGAAATCAAATTAAAACCCTCTTAACTGCATTTCTTACAAATTCATAGTGACTTCCTTGCAAATTGTCAGGAACATTGTGTGCCCAGCTTGTGGCAACTGCAAAGTCGGTACCTTTTTTTTTGGGTCAGTGTAGACAGGCCCTTATTTGCTAAATATGCTACTTAGGCTCCAATTGTTGGAAAGGTGGGTGCCTTTAAAATAAATCAACGCAATGCAATGCTCTCAACTACCAGAGTGTTCTTTCTCTCGCTGACCAACAGAGATGAGTAATAAAGCATGGAATGTCACTTGCTGGCTGTCATATTGATTTCTGAGATCAAGTTGGATGGTTAAAGCATCGTGTGATGCTGATTCAATCTCTTTGTTATTTCCTTCTGGTTTTTTGAGGAGGAGAGATGACTTTTCCCTTGAAAGGTTTATCAGCATCAGAAGCTACTGTATACCAAATCAGACTAATTGGGAGAGTATAAGCTTAATTGTCGCATTATGCCGTATTATGCCAACGAACTATGGCCCTTTCATTCAAAATAAAACAAAGTTCTTGTCCTCATGTTTTTAAATAAGACTGGTTTAAAGAAGACAAAGAGGCTTACACAAAGGCAGGTGCTTAGTCTGGCTCTCCAGGGATTTAATAGGAGCCTTAGGAGTTTATCAAATGGGAGGAATTTCTCTTAAATTCGAATGAAAAGAAAGTGGGGCCAGAACGCATTCACTTAAAGTCACTAGCTTAGCGCAATTACATGTATGCGCATTGCGTTCGAACTGGCTTCCGATTGCCCAAAAATAGCATGCAATTTGCATGTGGCAGTCTATCACGCAATAATGTTAAACCCCATGATTGCGTTCAGATTGCCATCGGATTATACTTCCAATTCCCCTTGTCTGATAAACTCCTTAGTAGTGGCCTGATTTGAATAAACTGTCCTAGAACAATGTCACATTTGAAAACCAAGTGACAGAGTGGATTTCAACCCAGAGTGGCAAAGTAACTTCAATTTGGGGTTTTTTAAGAGGGCACTCTAATCTCATGCTCGCTAGATACGTTGGGCCACAGGTTTTATCCTGTCCAGCAAATCCGTAGGGTGCCAAGTTGGAAAAATCTTCTCAAAAGCCACATGGTTCTGGTAGTAAAATGCCATTGCTAACGAAAAGCCCTCACACTTTGAACATCTCTGCCCAGTTTAACTACAAACCACAGTGGGGTGCCACCTTCTTCGAAGGAGGGCATTTATGCCCTTCCCAAATTACTAATCACCGCCCCAAACCACAGATCCAGTAGAGCAGAAAACACCACAATGACAGACAGCATGCATATTATCTCTCCTGATCACAGACACACCATGTCCCCAGACGTGTCATTTTTTAACACTTGCCAGGGCTTTCCAAACCACTTTGCTTTATAAAAAGAAGGAGAGCTGACAAAATATAATTTTGGAGTAAAGGAAAAAAAGGTCTATTTATACTTCTGTCAGTCAAACAACCCCAGTGCCAAATTTAGACACGTGGGGATGGAGTGTGTTCACTTTCTCAGGTACTGGAGTGTATCTGAATTCAGGAACAGCCATGGCAAGGAATAACTGAGCAAGATTTTAGGGAATGTTGTAATCCAGAATTGCTACACAATGGGCCTGAACGGACAGGCCAAAATAAAGCTGCTTCGGGTCACTTTGGAAGTAATGACACATACATCCTAAGAGGCCAGAAGCCGTGCCATAGCCATGCTCCAGTCCAGTAATGGTATGCTCTTTAAATGATGCATGTGTCCTAAGAGGTCAGAAGCCATGCCAAAGCCACACTCCAGTCGTAAGGAATGGAGTGCAGTTTTGGTGCAACTTCTGGCCTCTTAAGATGCATGTGTCATTTAAACAGCACACTTCCAAAGTGACCTGAAGCAGCTTTATTTTGGCCTGTCTGTTCTAGTTGCTAACTAAAATAAACCATTTGTAGTTGGAGCATAGCAAATTCTCACCCATTCTTACTCTGGCTTGGCTTTGATTCTGGACCTGCCTCTGACAGCTCTGAAGTCATGTCCCCGAATACTCTGGGGTTCAGTTCTTGCAAAGCTCAACTCAGCAGAGCTGTCTTCTAGCCTTGCTCCTAGAGAGACACAAGTACGACCGGGCCTATTTTTTAACCTAAGTAGCTCTGAAGAAAGAATTCCCACTTGAGCACTGAGTTGGCACATCTTGCAGCTTTGCTGCGATGAAATCACACAGGCAGGAAAGGAAAGGGATTTGACTCAGAGATGCTCAAGGAAATTGCAAGCAAGAGGCCTTGAAACCACATCTGTATCATCAGTGAGTGTACTGGCTTTTGACTTGTTGCACACCAAGCCCCTATCCTCAAATACATGAAGACATACTGAACTGATTATTTCCTCTTTATTCAGCTCTCTTTGCTGGAAAGAGGCTGCTGTCCAGGTCCAAAAGTTGGGCCAAAGTTAAAAGAAACATACAAAAAACTACTCCCATCCCTGAGATCTCTTGCTGAGATCTCAAAGCTGTTTATTCTACTGGGTCATTCCATTCCTGAAAAGATATCTATTAAGAGTTTGGAGGAGTTGTCTCACAGGCTTGGAGAGATGGGAAAGATTTGGAGGGGATTAGACAAGTTTGGAGTTGCAAACACAACCTGTTTTTCATCAGGACTGGCTCAAGACATAGGGCTGGCTAAGGCGAAGATGGGAACTCATGCCCAAAGCCCTTTCTGAAGTTTGAGAAAGTTACTTTTTGGACAACCCCTTCCAGAATTCCACTGACCAGTTTGGTTGGGGACATTTTGGGAGCTAAAGTCCACAAAGAATAATTCCCCTAACTTTTGTTCATGCGGTAGAAGTGAATAGTTGTCAAAATGTGTGTTTCTCTAGGCCTCCTTTGCCATATTTGCCATGTAGATGCTGCTATAGAGATATAAAGACGCTGCAAAAAGAAGCTTGTTTTTGCACCACGGAAATGGTGCATTAGCTATGAGTCTTCTGTGACTCTTCGGCACAGCGCATATAAGCACTGCACCAAAACGTGTGCGGTCACCACACCCCCACTCTGCCCAGATGCCAGCGTTTATTACCGGTCTGTTTAGGCCCTTGTATAAATTTGGTCTAACTGCTTGACTGGTAGGGAACCCTGGCTACCAAGCCAAAGTCCGCACAGTACTGACGTCAAATAAGAGAAACTCATTGCCCCACTGTTAAACCTTGAGTTGCTGACAGGTAAGCAGTGGCGTGTGTATGTGTTTTAAGAGTAAATTCTTTCAGATATCAAATGTAAAGGCCCCTTTTGTTCCCATCCAGATTACCGGGCAGCAGATGAAACTCCTGGGGAGCTCACAAGTTTGCAGGCAGGGTCTGGCTGATCTGTGGAAAGAGGGCTAACCTGTCTGATTCGGTTGAAAAGCTGCTTTGTTCAAAAGATGCCTGTAAAAAGGGTGGGAGGACAGAAAGTGAGGGAAACTGGAAAACCCAGAGCAGGTAAGAGCAATGGGAAAAGTACCCCACTACATAACCATTTCTCTAGCCAGGCCTGGCATTAACAAAGGAGAAGCCAAATATATTCCACATGCCCAATGTTAACCCCTTCCACCTGACTTTTTGGCCCACCATCCCCTGCTAAAACTTTCCAGACCTGCAAACCTGCCAACACAGAGAAGTTGGAGGTAATCGCTCCTTTTATTCCAGCTCCGTTTACCAGGTTAGGAATAACCTGCTATCCAAACACATATGAGATCATAAGTGAAAGAGCTGGCCAAGGTATACATACAGCAGACAGACAGGCTTGTGTGCTCTGCTCTTGGTGCCTGTTCAATGGGATTTATCACTTGAGCAGTGCAACCGACACAACGTGACATAGGATAGACCTTGTTTCTATTAAACCTTGATACTTAAAATTGGTTGATTTTATGTGTTGATTTATACACACACACACACACACACGCATGCATGCATGCATGCAAGCTGGTATCTTGTTGATGACATACACATGCCTAAGTTTCCTTTACATAGGCATATGTCCTTTTTAGTGCCCTTCCTCTCTCTGCAATATTCAAAGCTTTCCCCAGACCTGCCACAGCTTCTGTAGCTTCCACATACAACCGTTCTGTTTCTTAGGGAGCAGGCAGGAATGAAGAAGCAACTAGCAATGTCCATGCAGCCAGATGCAAAATTATTATGGTACATCAGTACTGAGATTCACCGGAGTCCCCTGGAAGTCTCAGCATGGTTGCAACCATTCAACATTTGGCTAAGGGGACACAGCCAAGCACTTCGATTCTGCTGGCTCCGCATGAGGCACAGCATGCCCATGTCAGAGTATGTACACGGTAGAAGTATGATGCTATGCAGAGCCGTGCTGAATCAAGGGCTCCCTAAACATTTTACATAGATCAGTATTGAGACACTCGCTGCCCTCAGGTTTACAAACTAAAAGACATGACACAAAAGCAAAACTAGATTAGGAGGAGACAAAAAAAGGAAGGTTAGGCTAGTCATTTTAATCGCCAGATGGAATGTATGCATCTCAAAACGGATTAAATATGCATAATGTTAACAGTCAGCTTCTCATGTCAAGAGTTTTTTCCTCTAAGAAATCCCTAAATAAAATAGGGCAAATCATGGTCTAGCAGTCCCATCTGATCCATTCCCAGTGTTTGCACCAGTCTACAATTTAGCAATTCTCCTCCCATATTATGTTTCTTCAACAAACCATTCTCTTATAGATTTCATAGAATCCTAGAGCTGGAAGAGACTACAAGAACCATCCAGTCCAACCCCATTCTGCCATGCAGGAATTCACAATCAAAGAACCCTGAGAGATGGCCACCCAGCCTCTGTTTAAAGACCTCCAAAGAAGGAGACTCCACCACTCTCACTTAGGGACCAAGCATGAAGCCAGGGTACACTGGATGCCTAAGGAGCCAGGGAACCCCTTTCCAGACCAAAGAGAAGTGACATTTTGCCACTTTGGCCTGGAAAAACACCGGATTGGGGCCACAGGGGCTACTGGAGAGGTTGCCCTGGCCCAATCCAGTGCAAACACGGATGGCTGCAGGCTGCCCCTTTGGGGCGATCTGTACCATGCCTATATTAGCTTTAACTAATTTCTTCCAAGTTCAGTTTCAGCTGCATCTCTTCATGGTAACATAGGTTTAAACATCGATTCTTTACAGCTGAGCACCCCCTGCTGGTTCATCAGCAGTTTGTAGAATGGAACATGTTTGGGGCAACAGGGACACTGCATGGAGGGCTGTGTGGTAGTGAGAGATCTGTACCCTTAACCCTGCCTTGCTTACAATCCCTCCTGCAGACCTATACTGCCACCCTTCCCCTAGCACAGTGATGGCTAACCTATGGCACGAGTGCCAGGGGTGGCACTCAGAGCCCTTTCTGTTGGCACATGTGCCGTCGCCCCAGCACAGAGTTTGCCAGAGTTTGTTACTAGAAAGCCAGAGGGACATGGCACTTTGCAATAAATAAGTGAGTTTTGGGTTGCATTTTGGGCATTCGGCTTCTAAAAGGTTCACCATCACTGCCCTAGCAGTCTGCCTGGCAGACCTCTGCAAGAGGAAGGAGTGATAGTGGAGAGATGCCATGGATGCGGTCAGTCACCTCAGGAAACAGAATTAGGCACACAAGGGACTTGCTGGCACATCTGGCGTCAGAGGAAGAGAGCTCATGATTTCATAGAATCATAGAATCATAGAGCTGGAAGAGACCACAAGAGCCATCTAGTCCAACTCCTGCCATGCAGGAATTCACAATCAAAGCACCCCAAAATGGCGCCACCCAGCCTCTGTTTAAAGACTGCCCTGCTGGCCACACTGATGGCATGGATAGCCTGGGCCTCCAGCAATGCCAGGGGAAGGGGGGAGTGAGACCTGTGGCACAAGACTAGGGATCCTTCCTATGCCCCAAGAACATGGGAGACATGGATGTGGGCGGCCAACGAACCCCTATAGAGGCATCAGTCAACCTCAATAGAGGTACCATATATACTCCACTATAAGTCCAACAATTTACATCCAGAAATCGACCCTAAACTCATGGGTCAACTTATTTATGGATCAATGCACTTTGGAAGTTATCACACGGGGAAGAATTGGATGTTTAAAGCGGGGCCAATGCAGGCTCATCCAGGGCTCAGTGACAAACTTGCAGCTGCTTTCCACATGACGCTGCAGGCAATCAGAAGAGAATCCAGGGTGAATGTGAAGTCAATTAGGAAATAAGCAAATTTGCAAAACTACTGGATTTACATTTCCAGTTTGCTTGCGAATTGACTCCTTTCATGTAATGGCTGCTGTGTGAAAAACCAAGGGTCCAAATGCATCCGGATTCCTGATTTCTCAAGCTGCCTTGTTGTCCCTGGGAGAGACTCCTGGAGGGGGGGGGATGGAGGACATGTCTTGGAAAAGGAGGGCGTGGAAGCAGGCAGGTTTATGGACCCAACCTCCTCCTTTCTCTCTCTCTTGTGTGTGTGTGTCTTTGTGTGTGGTTTTAGGAGTTTGCAAAGGGCAGCCTCATTCTGCCTCTGAAACACCTTTTGGGGCTTCTGTAGCAAAGAGGATTCCCCCCCCCCGTATCCCCTCCCCTCCCTGGAGCGTGTGTGTGTGTGTGTGTGTGTGCGCGCGCGCACTTATTGAAATGACAGTTCTGAGCATGCTCAGAAAAGGTATTTCTAAGCAGGCAATGAGGATTTCTTTCCTTTTGATAGCCAAATTCGCTTTAGGCCCACTTTAATGTGCTTTTAACCCCTGGTTGTGCTCTGTGTGTGATAACCAATAGCAAATGGGATTGCTTTTCTGGGATGCCTCCACTTTAACCATTTTGGGGGTGGAAGCACATAGGACCTATGTGTGATAAGGTCCTTCGAGGGCTTAGAAAGATCCTGAAAGAAGCACCATCCCATGTGCCTCGGCAGTGAATTCTGAAAGAGCTGCCCAGGTAGAAGACTTAGGGAGTTGGGGATGTTTAGCCTGGAGAAGAGAAGGTTAAGAGGTGATACGATAGCCCTATTTAAATACGTGAAGGGACGTCATATTGAGGAGGGAGCAAACTTGTTTTCTGCTGCTCCAGAGAACAGAACCCGGAACAATGGATGCAAGCTCCAGGAAAAGAGATTCCACCTCACCATTAGGAAGAACTTCCTGAGAGTAAGGGCTGTTCGACAATGGAACAAACTCCCTCGGAGTGTAGTGGAGTTTCCTTCCTTGGAGATCTTTAAACAGAGGCTGGATGGCCATCTGTTGTGTATGCTTTGATTGAGATTTCCTGCATGGCAGGGGATGGACTGGATGGCAGTCTCTTCCAACTCTATGATTCTATAATATTGCTGACAAGGCTGTCAAGCAAACAAGATTCACTTTAAAGGGATTATGTAAGTGTTTTACCATTGCCAGGGGAGACAAGGTGGAAGAAACTGTTCTTCTGTTTAAATATTCTTTAATTATAAACAACCAAATCCCTCCAAAACAATGTCAATCAGACTTTACATTCTTGAGATATATCTTGGGAACTACCCATCCTTCTGGGGGCTTCCTCAGTCCAGCTCTCCTCCAGACCCGTTCCAGGTCACGTTCAAACCTCTTCTATAAAGAGAGAAGGAAACACAAATATCAACATCTAGGCTCTCTCTCTCCCCTTTCTTCTCCATCACCCCACTTTTTCCTGACCATCTGCTAAGTTTAAAAAACGTTGAGCTTAGTTCTCTTGTACATTTTCAGTCCCACAAATGGAAGGAGAATTTCAGCTCCAGAAATGTCTGCAGTTAGGTTTCCTATTAGTATGTATAGGCTTTATGCAATAGACAAAAATTAAAATGTATCATATTTTATATAGATATTGTTATATAACTATGGGCTGTCTTTTAATATTTAATTTTACATTTATATTTATATTTGTTTTCCTATATCCCCCGAAGAAGACCACAGAAATAAAGGCACAGGCAAAAAAGCCTTGGGTTTCCCCCCAAATAAAAACAGCCATTCACTGTGCACTTGAAGACAGATCTCCTTTTGTTCCTATTTAGGTGGTCTCCGCTATTTGCCTCGTCTAAGAGAAACTGAACCAAGGTTTTCAGTCTTTACTAGGTACCTTGTTTCTGACTCACCTGTTTCCTCTTCCGTCTGCCTTCCTTAATCTTCTTCCGCAAAAACTTTGTCCGTTTCATTAGCTTCTTGTACTTGTGCCTATTCATTTTCCGTCTCCTGATCTTCAGGATCTTCTTGCATTCCATTGTGTGCTGCTTTAGTGTACCTTCCCCAATCTCCGCCACCTCTTCATCCTCCTCTGTCCCCCGAGAACACGGCGGGAGGATGTACTCTTGCGCAGGTTCGTAACCGAGCCTCTCGTGAACGTTGACGAAGCCCACATTGTTTGGGAGTATATACCGGACCGTAAGCCAGCTTTCCAGGGGGGAGATGGACATCTTGCGGGGCACCAGCATTTCTTCCAGTTCAGGATCCAGTGCGTACCACTGTGGGGAGTGAGCTCCATTTTTACTGGAGGGATGTGTGCTATAATGTGCAGAAACTGCTGGTCGAGGAATCAGAAAGGAAGCAACTGATCTTGATACCAAACGTTCTGTGAAGAAGCGAGATTAAAGTTTGTGAATTTGTGGAGCTTTATCGATTTGCAGCAAAAAAAATAAAGCAAGAGAGTCTTGCTGTACCTTAAAGATGGGTGGTTTCCCCTATAACACTTAGAACTATACATCACTGGGATCCACAACCCACTCAACCAAATATACATCACTGGGATGTATACATACATCACTGGGATCCACAACCCACTCAACCAAATATACATCACTGGGATGTATACATACATCACTGGGATCCACAACTCACTGGGATCCACAACCATACATCACTGGGATCCACAACCCACTCAACCAAATATACATCACTGGGATGTATACATACATCACTGGGATCCACAACCCACTCAACCAAATATACATCACTGGGATGTATACATACATCACTGGGATCCACAACTCACTGGGATCCACAACCATACATCACTGGGATCCACAACCCACTCAACCAAATATACATCACTGGGATGTATACATACATCACTGGGATCCACAACCCACTCAACCAAATATACATCACTGGGATGTATACATACATCACTGGGATCCACAACTCACTGGGATCCACAACCATACATCACTGGGATCCACAACCCACTCAACCAAATATACATCACTGGGATGTATACATACATCACTGGGATCCACAACCCACTGGGATCCACAACCATACATCACTGGGATCCACAACCCCACTCAATCAAATATACATCACTGGGATGTATACATACATCACTGGGATCCACAACCCACTCAACCAAATAATTGCTGTTGTTACTGCTGTCATTATGTGAAGCCAATCAACTGGTGACCCTATCATACGGGTTTTCTTGGCAATATTGATTCTGAGGAGATTTACCATTCCTTTCTTCCAAGGGTGAAATAGTATGACTTATTAAGGTCACTCCATAAGCTTTCATGGCACATTACACCACATTGGCTCCCATAAATCATCACAATAACAGCAACTGTAAGAAGTACAAAGAGTAACCGCAGATGTCTATGCATTCCTTCTGCATTGACCCACATCACAGCTTGAGAATGTTTGGCCTCCTAGATACCTTTGAATTAACTCGCACAATCCCTTACTGAAGGATTGTGGATGGTGCTAATGGGAGTTGGAAAACAAACCATCTGGAGGGCCAGATGTTCTTTCTGCATCTGTCTCCCAAACAGCATAATATCCCAAGTCTGCCGAGTTGAATTTAGGGGCATTTGAAATGCCATCCTTTTTCTGGCTAGGGTTTGGCCGGAAAGGAGAGAGCCTTCAGCCCTCCGGAGGTTTTGGACTTTAACTCCAATCAGCTTCACCTAGCATGGCTATGGGGTCTGTGTGTCAACACTGGATAACCCTTATTGTGCCAAGAGTTCCACACTCCTGGTTTAAACTGCCTGGTCTCCAAAGCCCTTCACATTTCCATGACACACAGTAGCTCAGCCAGTCACAAATCAAGACTGAAACACAATGGAGGGGCATCCACCTCCGCTCCCTCTAATAACCAAGGCAGCTGTAGATAGCTGGAATATAGCTTGGAATGCAGCCAGACATGGAAGGGTTAGCATTAGTGGAGTCTCCCTCCTTGGAGGTCTTTAAGCAGAGGTTGGATGGCCATCTGTCAATGGGGATGCTTCGACTGAGAGTTCCTGCATGGCAGAATGGGGTTGGACTGGATGGCCCTTGCGGTCTCTTCCAACTCTAGGATTCCATGGTGTCTGATTGTTACCTTCTCTACCGCTTATGGCTTCAGCAATAACTAGTAGTATTGATAATCACCAGTGATATTTGTACCACCATTAGGGCACATGGACAGAAAAAAAGAGGTTATCATTATGACAGGCAAGCTCTCTAAGGGTACCGAGAGATCCACAAACTCCATTACATCTATACTTATGCAGAGACACAACACACATATGTACATCCATTTGTATATACACAAAGATATATACAAATATCAAAACACACACATATACACACCTTGCCACCCACAACATCTTGTTGTGTCTGAACTGAGGAAGTTAGCAGTGACAGGTTTCATACCATGGAAACAAGCATGAATGCTAACGGTTGTCCGCACATCATGTTGTTATTAAAGATCTATGAGGCCAGTTAAAATCTGTATTATACATACAATCACACTGTTGTTTCTACTGTAGTAACCTCATAGTACCTGGGATTTAGGGAAGGATGTAGTTCACTGGCAAAAGGCTCTCTCTGCATGCAGAAAGTCCCATGTTCAATCCCTGCCATCTCCAATTAAAAGAACTGGGTGGTAAGTGATGGGGAAGATCTCCGCCAGAGACTCTAGACAACTGCTACAAGTCAGAGCACACCTAAGCTACCATAAGTCACATTGGCCTTGTTAGCTACCACATCTGCATCAAGAGAAGTCTAGTGTCTAGATCAAGGGAAGTAATAGTGCCACTGTATTCTGCTTTGGTCAGGCCTCACCTGGAATATTGTGTCCAGTTCTGGGCACCACAATTCAAAAAGGATGTGGAGAAACTGGAGCCATGTTTCCAAAGGAAGGAGACTAAAATGGTGAAGGGTCTGGAAACCATGCCTTAGGGAGCTGGGGATGTTTAGCCTGGAGAAGAGAAGGTTAAGAGGTGATATGACAGCCCTGCTTAAGTATTTGAAGGGATGTCAAATTGAGGAAGGAGCAAGCTTGTTTTCTGCTGCTCCAGAGAATAGGACCCAACAGAGCAATGGATGCAAGCTCCAGGAAAAGAGATTCCAGCTCAACATTAGGAGGACCTTCCTGAGAGTAAGGGCTGTTCGACAGTGGAACAAACTTCCTTGGAGAGTAGTGGAGTCTCCTTCCTTGGAGGTTTTTAAACAGAGGCTGGATGGACATCTGTCAAAATGGGGATGCTTTGATTGAGAGTTCCTGCATGGCAGAATGTGGTCTGACTGGATCAGTGGTCTTCTTGGGGTCTCTTCCAACTCTCTGGTTCTACGATTGGGAGTTCCTGCATGGCAGAATGGCGTTGGGCTGGATCAGGGCCCTTGCAATCTCTTCCATCTCTATGATCCTAAGCCAGTGCCCTGTCTCCCATGTGTCCCATGTGTCCCTGCACTTACCCGTACCTCGTGCAACTCGTGCGATCTGAAGCGCCAGCCGTGATATCAGCATATTGGACCGACCTATGAGACATGGATGGAAAGAGGTGTAAAAACACAGGGGCTGTAGTAAGGCTCCACTACCAGTCCTTCCAAGGTGCTTTCCCCTCTAGAGCATTGGGAACTAGGCATCACTGGAACCCACAACCCACTCAAACATCCAATGGAGTGAAAAGCCCAGACCAGCTGCCTTTAAAAGGCCACACTCACTTTGGCTTAAGTACCTTTTACGCAGCCACTTACCATTCCTCTGAAGGCCAAAGTGATGAGTAAGACGCAGCTTCCGGTTGAGCACAATGGTCCGCCGCCTCAGCGTCCCTCCGGACAACGAGAGGCCCCTCCTTTGGTTCCGCCGACAGGAAGTTCCCCCGATCTTTTCTTTGAGCGATGCCTCCCTCTGGCGGCGGCTCGTGAAATAGCAGCACCCAGGAAGACTGAGCTGTTTGGTTCCCAAGGTTTTTGGACTTCAACTCCCAGAAGCCTCAGCCCTCTTAGCTAATGGCCTGGGATTCTGGGAGCTGAAGTCCAACAGCCCTGGAAGGCCAGAGTTTGGGAAGCATTGCAATAGAATGAGGCCGCTCAAAACCCTACTTTGATGGAGATGGTTCTAACCCAAGGAATCTTGGGATTTGCAGTTTAGGGAAGCATTGGGGTCACCCCCCATTGACCCTTCCCCATAGAATTACTACTACAGTCAGCCCTCCTTATCCACTGATACATTTATCCACGGATTCAAGCATCCAGAGCTTGAAAATAGTCACTAAAGGCATACATTCCAAATGGCAAACCTTGATTTCCTATTTCCTATTCTGTTTTAACCACTGACAGGTTTAGGTAGGATCTCTTTTCCTGTAGCTCGCATCCATTGCTCCATGTCCTGTTCTCTGGAGCAGCAGAAAACAAGCTTGCTCCATCCTCAATGTGCCACTCCTTCCAATACTTAAACAGGGCTGTCATATCACAGCCATAGCCGTTTCTGCAGAGGAACATTGGGGTCACCTCCTTTTAGGATGTCACCCGGTGTGGTCCAAACCTTCCTTAGCGATGCCACTGTGAGGATACTTACCATCCTTGACCAGACTGCTCCAATGCCTCGCCAAAATACAAATCCCAGGATCCCACAGGCACTGGCGTTGGAATAATTGTGCTGCAATAGTGTAATGCGCACAGGCCTTACGTTTTTTTCCCTTTGGAGAACCCCACAGCAGGACCAAACCCATTGTGGAAGTCGTTTGCTTAGGTACTAGCACCACCAGCAAGACATGAGCCCAATCCTCTCCCTCTCTCATACCCCACAGCCGTCTGCCTCCAATACCAAAGGTACCAATATATAGACCTCATGACTGCTAGCTTAGCTTACAGTCCTGCATTGGTGGTGACTAGGTTATAAATAAGTTGTCACTTGCAATTGCTTTCTTTCTCCAGTAACTGAGGTATAATGGCATTGAGAGACTGCATCTCCCTATATGAATTATAGAATCCTAGAGTTGGAAGAGACTGCAAGGGCCATCCAGTCCAACCCCATTCTGCCATGCAGGAACTCCAAATCAAAGCATCCCCATTGACAGATGGCCATCCAGCCTCTGTTTAAAGACCTCCAAAGGAGGAGACTCCATTACACTCCAAAGAAGGAGTGTGTCCCACTGTCGAACCTAAGTTTCAGGTGGGGCCTGACCGGAGCAGAATAGAGCGGCACTATTACCTCCCTTGATCTATTCTAGACACCATACTTCTATTGATGCAGCCTAAAATCACATTGGCCTTGTTAGCTGCCACATCACACTGTTGACTCATGTTCAACTTGTGGTCTACTTGGACTCCTAGAACCCTTCACACAGTTTCATTCATTCAGGTGTCCCCCGTCCTATATCTGTGCATTTCATTTTTCCGCCCCTAAGTGCAGTACCTTACATTTCTCCGTGTTGAATATCATTTTGTTAGGTTTGGCCCAGCTTTCTAGTCTATTTAGGTCATTTTGAATTGTGATCCTGTCCTCTGGTGTGTTAGCTAGTCCTCCCAATTTGGTGGTATCTGCAAATTTGATAAGTATGCCCCCAATTCTGTCATCTAAGTCATTGATAAAGATATTACTGTAATGTTACTGCAAGATTATTTTTACTGTTACTGCAACAAAACATCAATACCTTTGCAATTCCACAGTGATGTCAAGGCTTTTCTTGGACCCTCCAGATTATCTAACATTTTCGGCTATCCGACTATCAGCCGTTTACGTCGGATAATCGAGACTCTACTGCATACAAGAATTACTATATTCTTGGAAGCAGGTCCATGCTTTTCCTTTTAGTCCATGTTTTTCCTGGTGACCCAAACTGAGGTGGAAAGAAACAAGTGGCCATCATTGCTTGAGCGCACATCTCAAAGCATCTTCTTCTTACCCTTGCCTCTTCAGCCTTCATCCCGCTCCTGTTTGTTGAAACCTACTATCTCCTGTTGCCCTCTAGCTATGGATTTCTTTCCTGTAAAATGGAGCCAGGAAATGGTGCCTTCCAAAGCAATCTTTTTTGCATGACAGAAGGAGGCACCTGGTATGGGTTTGGGCTGCACTGGCTTTCCAGGACGCCTTGGAGGTCTGCACACCTTGCTGTGTTCCCACAGCCCCTGAATTTTCCCATAGCTTCACAACAGTCCATTTTCACGTTATTTAAAAGGATTTCTCCTGGGGTTAAAACATCCATGCCCCCCCAAAACATGGCCAAATTGTCCCCCCTCAACCCACTGGGAGTATGGAAGCCATTTTGTACCAATTTCTCTGAGGACCTCAAAATACTCATAGGATACACCTTCCCCCACTACCTTGTATATGAACTTTGGCTCATCACAAAAATCATTACTACACAACTCTAGCCGAGCTTTAAGATGTGATTTCATGGGGTAAAGACAAAGTCCGGCAGAACGTTATGAATTTTCCTCCTTATGAACTAGCTTTGAGCAAGATTTTAACTTTACACATCCACATTCAATGTGATAAAACCACAGATATTGAGCTGCAACTTCAAGTAAAGAGTGTTTTGCCTATGCAGCTATGTGACATCCTATACACACGTTACTGTATTTTTAAAAAACAGGAAAATAAAGGCGTTAGACTGCCAAAATAAAGCTGCTTCGGGTCTCTTTGGAGGTATGCTATTTAAATGACGCATGGGTCCTAAGAGTCCGGAGGTCGCGCCAAAGCCACACTCCATTCCTAAGCACTTTAGTGCAGCTTTGGTGCAGCTTCCGGACTCTTAGTACCCATGCATCATTTCAAGAGTATACCTCCAAAGAGATTCGAAGCAGCTTTATTTTGGCAGTCTGTAACAGGCCAAAGTTCCTCAAAAATGAAAATGTTGTAGTAAGTACTACATTCTTCATCTCTACTGTACACATTCACATCAACAAAACATTGCACTCAGATGCTCTAGCTATGCTAGCTGTACCCAAAACTGGTGCCCTCCAGATGCACTAAGCGCCCCAAGTCCAAAATATTGTTTTGTACCAGCTAGCTATATTTGCTGGCTGGCAGATTAGTCCTGGAGAGCACTATCTTTGAGAATCCTGAATTATGGATAGTATTAAGAAGCTATTTCTGCCCTTGAGATGTTGAGAATCCCAAAGCCAGCAGGGCCACTGATCCTGCTAGTAATGGAGTTGTAGTCCCCAAAAGTGGCTTTCCAGGCTAAGGTTTGGAGTTAGAAAAAGAGAAACCCTTTGGTTAAGCATAAATTTGTCCTGTCCCAACACTTTCCAACTAAAACAGCTTGAGAACTGAGGCAGAATGTTTAAATACAAAATCAAATACTTTAATGAAACCAGGGAACAGGAAGACAGCTCAGATATACCACTAAAACGGATATTCCGGTGCCGCATACAATTCTCTCTGAATAGAAACACTTTCTCTTAAGCAAGCAAGGGATGGACAAACGATCAGTTCTTCAGCATTTTTTTTAAAGATCCTGAGTAGAGAATTTATATCTAAACCACTTAAAACGTTGTATTATACGAAAAGCGTCACAAGTCCTGAGCTGGTGGCCGGCACCAGGCATTCCACCGTTCTTAAAAAATAGGCCACTTCCAACACAAGGAATCTAAATACTTTTCACATTTCCAGAATTCTTCAACAGAAAGAAAAAATAAAATTGGGGGCGAGAGAAGAAATTGTGGAGGAATTTTAAATAGTCAATATTACATACATACATCCCTCAGATTTAAAGAAACACGTTTTGCACTATTGCAGGGTTAAGGCCTTCCCTTGCTCTTAATTGTTCCAATACCAGATACATATTCACAAAAAAGACTGCCTAATATAGGCATGTATCCTTTTAAAAAAGTGTGTGTTATACATTGCTATCAGGTCCATTGCAAAAGTAAACCAAGGACTGCTGTTAGCACCAAGCAATGCTGTAGAGTTTGCACTTTCAAGGTTCTCTTTTTTTTTTTTGGGGGGGGGGGGGGGAAGCGATCTTTGAACACTTGGAACGGCTTCACAAGGCAACTCAACTCCGCAGTATCCGGAGATCGATCTGGACACAACCCTGCTCCCACAGCACAAAGGAGCATCACTAGTGTAACGTTAGGGACAGGAGATCCAGGGAGAATGGTTTTCCCACATTGTGAGGAGAAAGATTCAAAATTGAGGCATCGATAGTTTTTTGTGGGTTCTTGGGGCTATGTGGCCATGTTCTGGCATCTATGGCTGGCGTCTTCAGAGAGTGGAAAAATGGGGTGTATATATACAATGTGAGCCTGGGAATGCAGGAGTGCTTTGCATGTCTCTTGTTGTGTTGATGGCTGGCCTCAGCCTGGGAGGATAAGGCAAACAAGGGCCTTTTACAGACTGCCAAAATAAAGCTTCTTCAGGTCTCTTTGGAGGTATGATATTTAAATTACGCATGGGTCCTCAGAGTCCAGAGGTTGTGCCACAGCTACACTCCATTCCTAAGCACTGGAGTGCAGCTTTGGTGCAGCTTCCAGATTCTTCGGATGCATGCATCATTTAAAGAGCATGCCTCCAAAGAGACCCCAAGCAGCTTTATACTGGCAGTCTGTAACAGGCTAAGGATTAATGTATGCTAATAGGTCATCATTATCTGCTGGGAAAGCCCCTGACTCTAAGGTTTCCCATTTGCATTTGCCGAATCCTTATTTTGCTATTCCTCACGACTGGGAGCCAAACATTGTTCATTTAAGGGTTTCTTCTTTCCAGTTGAAACTGTCCAGGTGTTTCTGGATCTCAATGGTTTCCCTGCACATCATGACATGGCAGTGGTTGGCAAGGTCCAGAACTTCAGTGTTGTCAAACAGTATTTTATGCCCAGGATGGTCTGAACATGCCACAAACCATCCTGAGCATAAAACACTGTTCGAAAATACTTACATTCTGGACCGTGCCAACAACTACCATGCCAGGATGCACAGGGAAGCCATTGAATCCACAAACATTTAGATAATTTCAACCGGAAAGAAGAAACCCTTACAGTGAATAAAATTTGGCTACCAGTCCTGAAGAACAGCAAAATAAGGACTCAGCAAATGCAAATGGGACTTTCAGATTCGGGGACTTTCTCAGCATATAATTGATCACCTATTAGCAGACATTAATCCTCTTTTGCATTGTCCTCCCAGGCTGAGGCCAGCCATCAACACAGAATACATTCCCAGGCTCACACACTATATATACACCCAATTTTTCCAGGCAAAGCACTTTCTGAAGATGCCAGCCACAGATGCTGGCCAAACGTCAGAAAGAAAACTCAGCAAGAACATGGCCACATAGCCCAAAAAAACCCACAAAGAACTATGTCAGGGGCAAGTTTGTGAGATATCACAGAACAGCCTAGATTGAAACAGGCACCATGTTGAATCCAGAATCCTTCACATTTCACCTCCTATGCCGGCTATGGCCAGGATGGTCTCTCTCATAGCGATGGCTTGGCCTTTCATAGGGGTGTGGCCGCTCAGGCCTCTGATCCCTGTAGTAGTGGCTCTTCTTCTTGTACTTCCCAGAGTGATCTGAACGTTCCCGCGAGCGGCTCCTGGACCGGGATGAGCTGCGGCTGCGGGACTTCTGATGCTTGGGGGAGGCATACTTGTACCCCTTGGCCTTTTTGTAACTCCTCATCTTGGAACCTTTGTAACTGGAACTGCTGTGACTGAATTGACGTGGGGGAGAATCGCTGCGGCTCCTTGAACGGCTATGGGATTTGGTGCCACTCGATGCAGAGTAGCTTTCGCTTTTCCTAGGGAGCGGACAAGAGAGCAATGGTAAGCTTTCTGCTGCGGCCCCCCATCAAGTACAGCATTAAAAATGTCCACTTGTACAGGTAACACAGCCAACATGATTAGAATTATAAACCAAGAGTGAAACCATTTGACTAACAAATGTTAAGAGACACTTTGCTATTCCAATTCGGAGGAACAAAAGATGGCTACACTTGAAGAGGAAGCTACATTGACCATATGTACCTAATGGTGTTAGTATCCCCTGGGTCTCACTGCCAAGATGGGTTACAGTTTGACTAACAGACACACTTTGATATTATAATGATGTCGACAAAACTGGACATTCAAGATCAAGCCATCAGAAGCAGTGTCAAGGCTGCAGTGGTGAAAGGGACAAGTAAGGTCTCAGTGTCTTTCATGGAACTAGGATGCAAGACATTAGTCAAAACCCCAAATTTAATTTAAAGACAGTAAACAGGTTGGTCTCCATCCACTGTATAGTCCTACCTAGAGACCAACTGAAACAGTAAGTGTTAAGTTGACCTATCATTCAAAAACTTATTCAATGAGTCTACTCTTATTGTTACAATCAGATTTAGGCTGTAAGTAACAGCACTAATGTGTTAATAATCAAACCATTAAAGGGATTTAGTTTGCCAATGCTAAGAAATAAATATAAAATTGTTACATTATGACAAGCATGTAATAGTACTAAAACCACAAGAAACGGCAATTATTGCTCAAAAATAAGTGTCATGGACATTTAATAATACAAAAAACTGAAATTTGGTGTCAAAAATAGTAATGAAAACAGAGCAAAAAATTCATTTCCCATTAATTACTTTTAGACTCGTGTGACTTGCCCTAAGTGGGGTTCCAAGGCCAAGTGGGAACTGAATTCTAGGCCTGTTACAGACTGCCAAAATAAAGCTGCTTTGGGTCTCTTTGGAGGTATGCTGTTTAAATGATGCATAGGTCCTAAGAGTCCGGAGGTCGCGCCAAAGCCACACTCCATTCCTAAGCACTGGAGTGCAGCTTTGGTGCAGCTTCCGGATTCTTAGGATGCATGCATCATTTCAACAGCATACCTCCAAAGAGACCTGAAGCAGCTTTATTTTGGCAGTCTGTAACAGGCTCTAGTCTCCATAGTGCAACACTCAAACGGCTTCACCTCATTGGCTCTTTGTAACTATCATGACATTAACCAGGGCAAAAAGATAGGAACCAGCTCCTTTGGCATTCACCCCTGAATAGAATGTAGAGGCTCCATTCAAATGGATGCCCTCTTTTAATTCACATTTCTATCCCATCAAGATCCTAGTCTCTTTACATACAGCAATTCATTATATACCTCCGTTTTGGAGAAGGTGATCTTGAGGGTGACCTTGAATAACTCTGGTCTCTACTTGCACTCCGACTCCTGCTCTGTCTGCCTTTCTGAATGCTGTCAAGTTAAGAAAGAAAATTAGGTGTCAACATGGAAACAACTGTCTACAGCCACTTTTGAGACCCAATTTCAGTGCATAAATATAACAACAACAAATACTTATTCTCCACCACTCCCAATCTGTGCACAGATACACTGGAGACAACATCTTTTGTCTGCATGAAGCTCAATACTGTAATCTCCTCAATGGCAATACGATTGTTGTTGTTGATATCCACTCCCAAGTTGGGATACCCATGGCACCCCTGCAAATGAGACATCTCCAAGACTCCCTATGCTCCGCTGCTCTGCTCAGGTCCTGTAAATTTATACCCATGACCTCCTTAACAGTAATTTATTACTGTGGTGACCAAGCTTTTTGGAAAATATGCTTCACACCTTTAATGTTTCTCTTGTGCACATCAATGTAGCCTCCCTCCCTCCATGGCTTGGAGGACATTTAAGTCAGAGAGCTGCACACCTTAGAATAAGCAAAGAAAGGAGCGCAAATATGACACTGTCACAGCCAAGTTCACAGTTCCTAGAGGTTCTGTCCAGCAGTGGGCGCATTGAGAAAACATCCAGAACGACCAGAACACAACATCCTTACCCATTGACGGGACTATTTGATTTCACTCTCTTCGTTCCTTCCATTTTTCTCTTGGCATTTTTTATCACCTGCACAGCAAGCGGGGAAGGCTTGGCACCTTTAGTTTCTTTTGGCGACTCTAAAGAAGCAAGAAAAAGAATCCAGTCAGGTAGTCTTCAGCAATGAGAATTGTGTTTTATAACACTCTCAGCACCACCAAGCTGCAAACAGTCTTTCAGGGGGAGTGTTAACAGTAAGCTTTTCTGTCATGTCTGGATTCAGCTTCAATTTGTTTTTCCTCATCCAACCCATTATCTCCTCCAGGAGACACACTATCCTGAGTCTGTATTTGAAGGCATGGAGAAATATATTTGTGTATCATCAGCATAATGATAGCACCCTGCCCCATGCCTCTGGATGATCTCTTCCAAGCAGTTTCATGTGGATCTGGAACCTGCCCAAGAGATAGGACTAGAACCAATGGAGCACAGTGCCTCCAATTCCCAAATTGGATTCCAGAAGAATATCATGGTCAATGGTATCAAACACTACTCAGAGGCCCAAAAACCCTAGCAGGGACACACACACCATCAATGCTCAGGTAAAGATCATCCACTAAGCCAACCATAGCAGCCTCAACTCCATATCCCACTCTGAGCCAAGTCTGAGATGGGTCTAAATAGTTTGTATAATCTAAGACTTCCTGGAGTTGGAAGGCAATAAGAATTCCTTATAAGAAGAAACTGACACAGCATGCAAAGGGCTAGAACAGAGACTCCCAATGCATTCTGTTTCCATTATAAGAAATGTTTGTTGTGAAGTGTTAAGAAACATTTAGAAGTGCTAGTCTCCCTCCAATAGAGACTATGAAGTACAGTAATGAATTCTGTTGCCTTGGTACTCTACTGCAAATACTATTCAGGCCTATTTGCTATCAAAGGGGTGGGAACCCATGCAGAGGATCGAGAAGACCAACCAGTTTTGGGGACAGGAGAAAACCCCGACACAGTATCCAAACTGGGTGTCCCATCAGGTAAGAGGCCTTTTGCATGCGCTTTCTCCTCTTCTAAGGCCAATTTCCTCTTCTCTACTCGGCTTTCCAGGACAGCCAAATCAACCTAGGAATCCAAAGAGAGATGAGACTTTAAGAAAATACCTACAGGACAGAATAATGAATGAGGATATGTCTAACTACATGCACATGTATGGTTTAAGTATAGTCCACACAACAAGCCTATGTGGCATAAGGGGATGACAAGCAGGGTGGGCAAAATCCCCTGACTTGTAACAAGACATTTGAATTCTGGTTTCACCTTGAACCTGTGCACTGAAGTCTTACACATACCTCCCCCTCGCACTTGCATTTTTGGAAGGGCTCACAGAATAAGAAGCAACCAACCTTTTTCCGTGTATATAGTTGTAAGATTTTAGTGCAGATTTCCTGAATTTCCTCCTCTTTAGCTCCAAAAAGTAGAAACCAGTGGGGACGATTTGGAAGTGGAATCTGTAAATAACAGGACTTGAATTATTATTATTCAAGAGAAGCAATCTCTGGATTCATTACAAGGCAGCTTTCTGTGTTTCTAAGATGGCATAATCATGTATTTTCAGGCTTGCACCAAAACAAAGATTATCTACTCCTTCCTGTGTATTCTGCACAATTTACAGGACACAGAATTTAGATGCAAAGAGGCTTGTTACTACTCAGGGCACCGTACATGCTGTGAGAAACTGAGTTCAAAAAGGAAACAAGTTCTGAAAGTAAGCTGAGACACAACGGCCCCATACAGACAGGCCAAAATAAAGCTGCTTCGGGTCACTTTGGAGGTATGCTGTTTAAATGATGCAAGCGTACTAAGAGTCCGGAAGCCGCACCAAAGCCACGATCCAGTTATAAGGACTAGAGCACAGCTTTAGTGCAACTTCCGAGCTCTTAGTATGCATGCATCATTAAAACAGCATACCTCCAAAGTGACCCGAAGCAGCTTTATTTTGGCCTGTCTGTATGGCACCAACGCAAGTCAGAAATTCCACAGCACTACAAGTCTCTTACAGAAGCCCAAGCTGGATATCAGTTTAGGCAAGGCTTGCTCTTTGGGCATCAAGATAGCTACAAGAGAAACATTCTTCTGAACAGTAGCCCTTTGCCTGACTAGTACCTTCTAAATTCAATCAGCCTGGTGCCCGAATTTGTCACATTAGACTTCAGGCTAACCCTTCCCTGGCTGGGCAGCTGTTTGAATTCCCTATTATAGAAATACCAGGAAACACTAGAAAACATGAGACAAACTTCTACAAACCTCAAGAGTCCTAGCAGCAAGATAAATACAGGCACAAGCAATAGTCTCAGGGTGGAATCTTACAAAGACATCTGTCCTCAGGCTATCATTCATATAATTCCTGAGAAGACAAAGAAGAACAAAAATTGGAGAGCCCTACCACATTCCTTCTTGTGCTATCACTTTTTAAATGGATGTTGTGGCTAGCTCTCTAGACATCCTACAGCTAGCTTTGAATGTTAGATAACCCTGTGAAATCTGACAAGATGTTACAATGGACAACCTCCTTCCAAAGAAGGGTGTCCGGCAAAAACTTAATGATCTGGATGTATGAAAGAGAACCAATTTTAACTTCACTTTTCTGCCAGCTAACACCTACTGGCCTATTCTCATTCAAAGCATCACCTTTATTTTATTTTGGAAGATAGGTACAACTTGTAGCATAGTTTGAAGAATACTCATCAAGATCTAGGCTTAATCCCTTTGCAGAGAGCAGCATGCAAATTAAAACAAACAGACAGTCTGAGGTTGCAGATCCAGTGGAGTTTCTTTGGGAGAAGCAAGGATTTCTTCCATCCCTTTAGTCTCTTTCTTCTGTTGTAGTTTTCTATTGGAGGAAAACGTGTCCGTTCAGGAAAATCATACGGCACAAACATTTCTTTTAGACAGCAAAACACAGCCTCAGTAGTTCAATCTTGGTGTTTAGCACTATTGCTGCTGGTGGATTACGTTCAAGTAGTTTTCTTCAATGAGTTGTCACTGGGCTGCCTCCAGATTGCCCTCACTGTAACAAGGTGTTTCAAAATAAATGTCCACAGAGTAAGGCAACTGTAAAACATTGCACATGACTCACAGTCAATACATTCCACACACTGCATTTATATGATTTTAAACAAATCTGAAGAACACACATTACTTTTTGGCAACTGTAAAGTGTAGTCATCATTTTAAAAAAGCAAAGGTTTCTACAGTTTTATCTTGTAATGGGCAACTATGCACTGTCAGGAATAAGGGGCAGAAACTGAATTCACACGTGGCGATTGATGTCAGATGGGCTGCTCTAGCTTCAACTCAAGAATTGCTGCATTTGTTAAAATACAGTTGGCTAAAGCATGGGGACCATCAGCTCTGTATATCTGAAAATGATGCTCTTCAAACGGGAGAAACGAATAGGACTAAAAATAAATAAATCCAGTTTCGTTCTCAAGATAGGTCTAAGAGGAAGCTTCCTACAGAGAGGAATTGGGACAGATGTCCTCTCACTTCCAAAGTCTCAAAGTAACTGGGTCCAAAGTTTCCTGATGTCATCTTCAACCCATGCGGAACAGCAAGCCAGCCTTTCCGAATCTGGCATAATTTTAGAGGTGTACAGTGCAGCTGAAATACTTGCTATCTTCTGCTTTTGTAGCTGACAAAAATGATATGCCAGACTTGCAAATAAGTTGTGCCACTCCTTTACTCAGCTTCTAAATGTTCCTGGTTTGGGTGCCTGTTACAATTCTTCTAAGCACCATCGTATCTAAAGCTAGGGCACTACAGACAGGATGCAGAATAAAAGCTAGTTACTGTGGGAGTGAGGTCAATGCTCAATCAATATGCACTGTTTAATTGTGGGGGTTTTTCCACCAGTAATAAACTGTTATGCATGGAGGAGATTCAAAAAATCACCATGCAAGGAACCAAAAGGTTTAGTTATATCCAGTGGGATCATGAATTTCTTTTAACTAAACTGATAAGAACATAAAGTAGTAAATTTCAGAGTGCCACAAATTTCAAGCTGATTTGCTACGATGCACAGAGCAGAAACTGAGGAAGCCTTACTGGGCACCTTTCAGCCACATCATCTGTTGCAGTGGGTAATGTGGGGCTACAATAAGTTAACACATTTCTTTATTGCAAAACTCAAATTTTATATTTAAAACCACAGAAGTATCAAAATGTTACAAATGACACAATTTTCTAAAGAATTCCTCTCCCTCCCCCAACCCAGTACGACTTTAAACCCAAGTTTAATAAAGTATGTGCAATGAAAAAATGCAAACCATGGCATCAGAACATCTTGTCAGTAAAACAGTAGTACTTCATCCGTTCAAGTGTGCAAAGAAAATTTCAACAAGTTGGAAAAATAATGGCAAGCAGAAGTCGGCCAGTTTTTAACTCTACTGGCGTACGCATACCACCTGTCTAGTCAGCCTTCTCTCTGTGGAGCCCGCTTGGGTTTGACTGAAGACGGCAGCTATCCCTGCACCATAGCGCTTGGGCAGCAGAGGAGAAGTCTTAGTCACTTACCCTCAGAGGCTACCCTTTGATCAAAAGAGTACAGAAAAGAAGAGTCAAAAGAGGTTCTCCTTCAAAACAGCACCAGACAGTTCATACATTGCGTCTAGATCATTTCAAATCATGTCAGTTTCACAGGTTAACCATTGGTAAAGTACAAGACATTATAACATTGACACTGCGCAGCAGAAATCTTTTGTTGCTGCAGGATACAACAGGTATGTATGAAGGGGGGAGTTTCTCCATTCATTTTTAAGTAAAACAACTGAATGCCAAAAGAAAGCACTCTCTCGCCCACAACAAAATGTTATTAAAGGTAACACAGTAGACTTTATTCGGAGACAGTATACCTTTTGGACAACAGCTGTAGCAAGGAAGAGCTGTCACCATTGCACCTGCTTCTGAGCACTTAAAGGGCAACCTGAGCACTGCAGGAAATGCAGCACTGATATACATGGGGCATTGGTTGACCCAGCAAGACTGCTAAATTCTCACACAGAGGCACTTTCATTTAAGCACAGCTAAATGGGCAGGGATAGAAAAAGAAAGAGCACGGGGTGTACTCATGAGAGTTTCAAGTTCTCTTACCATGGACAGTTTCTGAACCTTTAACAAAGAGGCCCCGTCAACTTCAAGGGTAGAAGTAGTATTCCAGGTTAAGACTGAAATACCACAAACCTGGCAGCGGAGTAAACATGGACTGCCCCCAAACATGACATATTTCTGCCACTGCCCTGCTGGCCTCAATAGAAACAAGAAACATCAACTTACCATGAGGTCTGGACCAGGTGTTGGTTACGTTCACATTCTAATACCTGAAGGTACATAACGATAATCTGGAAGATATGGGTGATTGAGTTATACAGGTGACCATGTTCGAGAGAGGTTTTAAATTAGACAGGAAGGTGGTCCAGGCAATCCAGCTTGCTTTGATATGGACCAATACACTTCAAGAGCATGCCTCTGGGAGGCAGAGATGTAATATTCAAAAGATGGATGCACAGAAGTTTTTTGCCTTTACATGCAAGTCAGGATCATAAATGTATGGGTTATAATTTGCTTTCAAGTGTCTCTTTACATACTCAAAAGACTGTTAAAGAGTAGTGATGCCTTCTTTCACTGCCCACCTCAAAGACACAGGAGGTTTAATGCAATGTATTACTAAGGCAGGTTACAGACCGCCATAAGGGACGTCCTTAGGATGTCCCATTTTGAAAAAGGGGTGTCTCTTCCAGATGCCACTTACCCTGTTACGGACAGAGTCTGTAACAAATGTACATTTTGTGTAATTTGATGTAATGGACGCTCTGCGTCCGCATGTCGCAGCCTGGAAGTGACGCCGCGAGTGCGCGCTTTGGCACTTGTGGCGTCTCTTCCGGGTTGCTGGAAGGAGCGCGATTTTCACGCTCCTTCTTTGCAGCGCAGAGGAGTCACGCGGGTTGGCTGCTGCGACTCCTCCGCACTGCAACTGGCAGCGGCCCGAGACCGCCCCTTTTGGGTGGTCTGTAACGGGCCTAACAGATGAAAGAAAAAGCAGATTGTGGAGGCAGGGGAGCAAAATGGAAGTTAAAGTAAACTTCTGATTTAGGAGCCAGGGCTCCTAGAATTTTGTGACAAATAAAGGTGAAAGATCATGATAAAAGACAAAAACAAAACAAAACCATCCAAGGACTGAAAAGCTATGGAAGAGATAAGGTCAGGACTGCTGCATTATCAAGCACTACTGGTCAAGATATTCCTACCGATGTCTGAAAGGTTCCCATGCTGTTCACAGCAACAGATTTAATTTAACTTTCTATCCGATCCTTCCCTGTAAGAAGTACAGCCCTAAAACTTATGTGATAGTGTATGGAGAGTGGCTGTCAAGTGACAATGCAAACTGAAGTCATTCTACCCATCACAGTCCTCTAGTTTTCAGTATCCTAGGGAAGCCAGCCTTGAAAGTTTTTGCTGGTGTTGTTCTAATACAAGTTGACAGCCTACTGCATAACTACCAAGGGAAGCAGAGTGATTTCCCTGCCCTACTTGGACCAGCAAATCTAACCCCCTGCCATGCAGGAGTATACAAAGTACCCCCAACAGGCAACCAGCCTCTGTTTAAAAACTTCCAAAGGAGAATCCACCACACAATTTAAGTGAAAGTGGCCAACTACATCTATCTCTTTCCTTCTTCAAATATTGTTTTGCTTGAATGACACTTCTCTCATATAACTTTAGGCAAAAAGAACCTGTTTGGTAAAGCATAGAGAACAGGAGACAAGATCAGGAAAAAAAGAGAATGGCTCCCTATATTACCACTAGCCTAAAAATAACTTTGCAAGTTCAGTGCTGTTGCATACAGCACTCATTGAAAGATCAATCCCAGAAACATATCACATATCGTTGCACAGTCACACAACGGTGTTACCTGCATGTACAAGAATACGCTCCTTTCATGCTAAGGACTTAGAATGGGGAATCTAAGTCTAATCAGCACTTAAAATCTGAAGCCACCAGTCTTCGCTCACCACATGAGACACAGGACCAACTGGTAGGCATTTCTTGAAATGAGAAACAGAGACAGCAAATGCTATTAACTACAGCTCAGCTACATTAAGCACAGGCTCTGGTCTATTCCATTCCACACATACTCAAAACATGCACTGTTTCAATAAGAAAAACAAACCTTGTGAGGATGCTTCACATGTACACAAAAACCCAGTTCCTTAAGAACTCTCCGCTCAGCCTTTATTATTTGGTTCTTCAAGTTAACATAATCCTGATCCAGTATCAGAGGCACAGGCTTCCTGTTTAGAGGAAAGAGAGGAAAAGGGAAAGGTTTGATCTGATGCCCAAAGACTAAAGCAACAGTGGGCATACGTCATAGTACTGTCCTCCTTATTGACAAGTCATAGAATCATAGAGATGGAAGAAACCACAAGGGCCATCCAGTCCAATATCCTGCCATGCAGAAACATACAGTCAAAGATCTCCGGACAGATGGCCATCCAGTCTCTTTTTAAAAACCTCCAGGAGTCTGGAAGCTGTGCCAAAGCTGCACTCCAGTCCTTAGGACTGGATTGTGGCTTTGACACAGCTTCTGGACACTTAGGACGCATGCATCATTTAAACAGCATAACTCTAAAGTGACCCGAAGCAGCTTTATTTTGGCAGTCTATATGGGGCCTATGTAAATTTAATGAAATGCCTCCTCAGCTCTTTGGACTGAGAGGACTTTGGAGATTCATTCCCGGAGGCATGTCTGTATGGGGCCATATTTAGCAACTGAAATTCAAAGTTTCCTACAAGTGCTCTACAAGTTTCTTATCAAACTCACAGAGTATGATCGCTAGCTCAGGTTGTCCCAGTTAAAGAGAACAATTCTGTGTTTTGTATGGACTTCAAGGTCACTACAGTCTGAATGCTTCATGAAAAGTGTATTTAAAGGATTACTTAAAACCCTCAAAATACACATTTCATTCTGCATGGTACTGGGAGAACATTGTACTACTCTCCTGGTCAGGGCACCAGCCTTAATTCAGACTGGGCATGAGACATGAAACTGAAATTTCCACATCCCTCCCTACCTCTCCTGGGATCCTGATTTTCAATTAGTTTCTCCTTTGTCAGTATGGAGTATTTCTAGACACTGAGCATGCAATGGCCAGGTCTATGGGTAAACTATGACAGCAGACAGAACATTAAAGAAAGCCCACTTGACTCCCAAAAGTAATATTTTAGTGGTTGGTAATTAGATCTAGAGTGACGTCTCTGTGACCATCACCAAAGAATCTACAGTAGCATCTTGCTTATAGGCTGGAGAAGAAAATAAGCTATTTGCTGAACTTCAAAGACCAAGCCACATGCACACTAGATCCTGACACAACTTGACATTTGGGATGGAAGTACACCACTGAAAGTGGCAGCAGAGCAGCATGGAAGCAGAAACAGGGTTGGGTGAGCAGATGACCTGAAATAGTTAGTGCAAAGCTTCTAGTTGGTAATTTCACTCCCCTATATTCTACTTACTTTCTCTCTCTCAGATATCGGAGTCTGTGGAATACGTTCATTACGTCCCTTATACGTCTTGGTGCTTCTTCAATTTTTGATGCCAAATGGACACAGGCCATAGACACATGCTGGAAAGTAAGCACATGAAATGTAACTGACATTTTCTACTGACTTATAGTAAGCCATCTCTAGCAGGTGACAGCCTGGAGGAGCATATTACACATTCTCAAGGAATTCCTTTTTGTGCATGTCTGTTTCTAGGCCTAACTGAAAGTAAGGTTTTTGATCTTTAGATCTCTCAACTGTCTGGAGCGAGGGTGGGTTAAATAACGCCTACATCTTTTTGCATATGCTTGTCTGGACTTTTCAGTAACAGGAGCATCAAATGTCACTTAAAAGAGATTCCAAGCTCATTACAGCAGGGGGAAAGAAACACATTTCCTTCTATATTTTTGCTAGATTTCAGGGACAGGGAGAAATCTGCTAGGTTGGCTACTGATTTAGGAAACTTTTAAGTCTCTTGGTTTGTTCGGAAAAAACATGTTCAGACATGGCATATGAATGACCAGTAAAAACATAGACTACTAAAAGCCCTGTATTGTATGTTCCATGCTAAAAGTAAATCATGATAGATATAAATGGCAAAGGTAGTCAAAGAATCATAGAGTTGGAAGAGACCCCAAGGGCCATCCAGTCCAACCCCCTGCCATGCAGGAAATCTCAATCCCCGAGAGATGGCCATCCAGCCTCTGTTTGAAGACCTCTAAGGAAGAAGACTCCACTACACTCCGAGGGAGTTTGTTCCACTGTCGAACAGCCCTTATTTGACATGACTTGACATGAATGTCTAGTTGTAACCAACTGTAGGGGTCAGTGCTCATCATTGCTAAGCCATAGAGCCAGCATTGTCCAAGGACTGCTCTGGTGGTCATGTGGCCAGCATGTCTGAATCGAACGCTATTACCTTCCCACTTAAGTGGTACCTATCTACTTGCATTTGCATGCTTTCGAACTGCTAGGCTGGCAGAAGCTGGGACTGGTGGCAGGAGCTCACCCCATTATGCAGCACTCTACCCTCCAACTGCCAACCTTCTGATCTTCTGATCATCAGAATTGTCATCTTAACCAGTAAGCCACCACATCCCTAATAAGATACAGTCAACCCTTCCAAGTCCATGGACTTGAAAATCGCAGAGGGGTGACCACCATTAACCGTAATGGGATGCCCGCCTGTGATGCCCGCCCACAAGGCCCATTCAAGCCTATGGGGCTTGAATATGTGCGAGTTTTAGAACTCGCTGGGGTTCCGGAACAAATCCCTTGTGAGTTCCAAGAAGCAACTGTATACTGTACTAAACAGAATAAATATTTTATGTATATTTTGCCTTTCTCCCAGAAGTGGAACATAAGGTGTGCATGTGCATAGGATAGTAAAATAAATTATATGAGGACTATTAAAACATAAAATGAATAAAGGCATGAACATTAAAATATATCAACAAAACAAAATACATTATCCACACAGATAGAAGAACCCTCTGGAGCAATGAGGTCAGTTGCCAAATGAGGCCTATTTGTTCTTTTTCTGACTCCATATAGTTGTATACACCCCAATTTTCTGGCCTTTTAAAACGTCTGTTGTTATATTGACTTTTTGTAAAATTGCACACTATCATAGAAAGGCAGAAACTTGTTTTTCAAAATAAATGAACAAAACAAGTTTAGAGCTCAGTTCCAAAATTCAAAATCAGTATATATGGAACGCAGGAGCTTACGAATTATTTATCAGCAGCAAACTATAATTGTAACCAACTTGTCTGCGAGAAGCAACTGAAATATGTGGAAATTATCTGCAACTCGACATGATTAAGAATAGGACACCAAGCAGAAAGCTTGATCAACAGGCATCACATTCTATTACAGAATCTAGGCATGTGCCTAATAATGTCATTAAAGAATTCCCATACCTCCATGGAATGCTTCACAAACGATTTTGTGTAGAAGAAACGCTGGAACAAGACCTGCCCAGTAGCCATGGCCACCTAGGAAGAACAAGCAACATTAGTGCTCCTGTAATAGAGATGCTCAAAGGAACTGCAAATGGATAAACGGATCATTCTGAACTTACAAGGAGCTTGCAGACCACATCTGCCTATCTCTTTACTTCAGCACTAATATAACAGCTGCAAACTACCTTAAAGAACAACTGTGTATCTCAAAGTGTTCCTTAAATCATGGTGACCACCAGTACCTTAAATCTTATGACCAGTGATTGTGGGTTAAGGGAATATATTGTCTGCACTCGGACAGCTTGGTATTCTCCCTCCACATATAAGAGGAATGAAGACACAAAGGCCTGTAACAGACTGCCAAAATAAAGCTGCTTCAGGTCTCTTTGGAGTATGCTGTTTAAATGATGCATGCACCCTAAGAATCCGGAAGCTGCACCAAAGCTGCACTCCTATGCTTAGGAATGGAGTGTGGCTTTGGCGCAACCTCCAGACTCTTTGGACCCATGCATCATTTAAATAGTATACCTCCAAGGAGACCCAAAGCAGCTTTATTTTGGCAGTCTGTAACAGGCCAGAGAGTCTAACCAGGGATACAACTGACAAGGTCACAGTACCTCTCTATATACTAACAGGTTCAAGTGATCGGAAAACGGCAACACCTTATCAATTTCGGTAGTGACCTGAAATGTTTGGTTCTGATACTGAAATTTAGGTCTTGCAAATCTTATGCTCCAAATGCCTAGATCCACCACCCTAAACACAGAAAATGAAAAAGCTAGTAGCTCTTGAAAGCTGAGTAAGCCCAAGGAAGTATATGCATATACAGGTCTTTCCAAAGGTAATTCCTGGATACAAAATGCTAGACCAACATAGATATGAAGGCAACAAGAATCAAATCTTGTAAAGAGTTAGAATAAAGGCAGGATGGATCAGACATCTTCAGCACAGAAACAAAAACTCTTAAGTTTGTTCATACACACAAGAAAAATACAGTATGTCCTTTTCGGAGTAGTACTTAGTAGATGTTCCAGGAATACCTTGGCAAACACGGAGGACTAGTAAGAAAGGGGCCGGCTGTCATTTCCGGCGCAGCCTCTTACATCACTCACTTCCTGGAACTGAAGGCTGGCAATAAGCTTGGGAACCTCCATTAAGCAACATTTTCCTCTCTACCTTCCTCCTCCTTCTGTCAGGGAAGCGCTATAGACCTCCTCAAACATTATAGTATATTTAGGAGCCTAGAATATTTTTGTTCTAGGATTCAATTCAACTGCATTGTTTTGTCCGGATGAAAGAACAAAACCCCTGACATTCCCATGAGAGAAACTGAACTTCGGAGCAAGTCTAGTAGCATATCCCCTCTCATTCATTTCCCTATTATGTCCTACAAACCAAAGTCCCTTATAGGAAGACTTTCCTCAGCCGCAAGCCCAACAAAGTGACCCTCCACCAAGATGGTTTTTCATTGATTGACCCCATACAGACAGGCCAAAATAAAGCTGCTTCGGGTCACTTTGGAGTTATGCTGTTTAAATGATGCATGTGTCCTAAGAGTCCGGAAGCTGCACCAAAGCCTTAAGGACTGGAGTGTGGCTTTGGCATGGCTTCCGGACTCTTAGGAAGCATGCATCATGTAAACAGCATACCTCCAAAGTGACCTGAAGCAGCTTTATTTTGGCCTGTCTGTATGGGGCCATTCTTTCCGAATCTGACTTCAACCGAAATCCTTACAGAAGGAGTATGGCTACTGTGACTTTCAATAAGTAGGGCTTTTTTAACCAAGATTATCTAGTAACTACATTTTCTAAACCCATCTCTATATTATCTATAGCTTAGGTTTATTGCACAGAAGCTAGCTCTCTTGTTTTTCCTTTTAAGACCTTTTTAAAAGCCTTTGCTTTTAAGGGAGAGGGAAATCTCAGCCACGAAAGGCCTGGGCAGCAGAGCCATGGCGAAACCCTTGGAAGTCCATCGAATCCCCACCGCTTTCTTCCTCCTCTAAGAATATCCTCAGCCTTCTGTGCTGAAGACGTCTGAACCATCCTGCCTTTATTCTAACCTTTTACAAGATTTGATTCTTGTTGCCTTCATATCTATGCTGGTCTATCATTTTGTATCCAGGAATTACCTTTGGAAAGATGAGCAAAGGCTCATCTACTACAGACCTATCCTCCAAAGAGTGCCAATAGATTACTAACTCATCTGAGTCCTGATACTAATCAGTACATTGTCCCCAGTTGACTCAATATTAAGCCCACAGATGTATTCATAAGTGCGTAACTGATGCGCTAGGATCAATGCGCAATGAGATATAGAGAAGATGCCAAATGTGACCCTAAAAACAGAGATATCCTCATTCAGTGCAGTATGGCCAAGTAAGAGACATGAACTGCAGTGGGATTGGTATGAGTATTATTATTATTATTATTATTATTATTATTATTATTTAGGCATTGGGCTAGGAGACTTGCAGACCAGGGTTCGAAACCCGGCTCGGCTGCAGAAACCCACTTGGGCAAGTCACACTCTCTCAGCCTCAGAGGATGGCAGAGCCATGATTCGGAAACAACCCAAAGGCACACAGCAACAAGAAGAAGTCAGGCGCATGGAAGGATTTCAACAGGAATCTCATTTAATCCCAACCTCATTTGACTGCAAAGAATTGAATATACTCATTGTAACAAACCATATTTGTTAGTGTCTCCTTTCTAGAAAGGAAGCTGCGGGAATAACCCAATTTGGGATTGCTTTAACTGCCCTGGTTCAATGCTGGGGGATTCTGGGAACTGTAGTTTGTTGGCCCCGGAGCTCTCTGGCTTAAACCCACTTCCTCAGATGCATTTGTAGCACCCTTGAGGCTCATAGGTTGGCAGTCTGAGCTTTCCTAGACTTGGTTCACTTCCTCAGATGCCTTTTAGAAGTCTAGGGAAGCTCCTGCTGCCAACTTCTTCCTTTCGGTGGGTCTCAAAGGCGACATTTAGCCAGAGAGCTCTGGTGCCACAACAAACTACATTTCCCAGGGTCCCCTAGCACTGAGCCAAGGAAGCCGAAATGGTCTCAAACTGGGTTATTTCCGCAGTGTGGACTGGACCCAAACTAACCCTTCAAGGGGAGAAAAACCAGCCCAATAAGCAGAGACCATTCGAAGCATTGGAAAGCGAGGCACCAAGGAGGAAAATGGTGGCTGTGAAGGGCTTGAAGTCTGCCTTTGGAGGGCATTCCCAATTGGGGCACTGCCTTCTCAGCCTAGAAAACAATGAGGACCCAAGACAGGAAAGCCATTTTAATATATCTATACCTATAATCTAGATCTATCTGTCTATCTGGATATCTATCTATCTGGATATCTGTCTATATGGATATCTATCTATAGCTCTATCTATCTCTCTGGATGTATATATCTATAATGGCTTCTCTGCTCTTTCAGGGAAAGCATACATTGGATGCTGGAAAACTGCCCCCAAATGTGACTTTTAGAACCTAAATCCATTTAGGGTTTGTTTAGTATTACTACTACTATTATTATCATCATCATCCTCTTACTCTCCTAAAGGTAACCCAGCCTCGTTAAGGGATGCTCCCTGGAGCCCTGAAGGCCCGAGCGGCGTTTCCTGGCCCTCTCCCGGCCTCCGAAGGGCCTCTCCCTCCTCCCGAGGCTCCTACCTGCGGGAGGCGGAGCAGGATGCCCGCGGCCTGGATCAGCTCGCAGCCGGTGATGCGCAGCTGGGTCTCGGTCTCGGCGTCCAGGCCGCTGGCCATCGAAGGGGTGAAGCGGAGGGCTTCCTCGGGGAGGAGGCAGTTCTCCAGCGTGATCAGGACTCCCGAGTAGAGCCGGTCGCCGATGCGGATCGCGCCGGGCGGCGGAGGAAGAGCCGGCGGAAGGAAAGGTGTTGCCGAAGCCGCCGCTGGGCCGCCGCTGCAGGACGAGGAGGTCGAGGAGGCCGAGCCAAAGGCGCCCGCGGAGCCAGGCCCAACCGCCGACATCCCCATCGCCGCCATTTTGTCTCGACGACGACGGCGACGACGTCCTCCTCCGAGTGACTCACTCACTCACTCTCGCCCCCACTTCCGCCTCGCGCGAGGCTTTTGTCTCCCCTCAGCGCGGCCCCTCGCCTCCCATTGGAGGAGAACGCCGGCTCTGCTTTGTGACGCAGAAGTGACGTCACCTGTTTATTTTCCCCTCCGCTTGGCATGGAAACAAGGGCGGTTGGGGAAAACGGCTGGAAGCGGAAGGTTCGTTGGAGGGAGGGGAGGGGCGCCGCCTCCGTCCCGGCATGCACCGCGCGGGAAGAGGCCTTCTCGCTTTGGAACGTACCACTTCCGCTGCGGGGGGGGGCTCCCTTCACTCCAAAACCACACAAAGGCTGCTATCTGCTTTATCACACCAGGCAGCAGCCGGCAAACAGGGCTTCAACCAGAGTTAAACCAGAGTTAAACAGGAAACGCCTGATGTTTACCACACACTTGTTGTTGTTGTTGTTGTTGTGTTACAAAAACAGAATCAGTCAGAACAGAGCCAAAGCCCCAACTAAACACGTTTTCAATCTGTCGGTCCCAAACGCCATGGAGGCAGCGTGGCGCAGTGGTCTGAGCGTTGGGCTCAGGAGCACGGGGTTCGAATCCCAGCCGGGTCCCTTCAGTCACACTCTCTCAGCCTCAGAGGGCGGCCGTGGCAAGCCCTCCTTGAAGAAACTGCTAAGAAAACCCCAGCATGGGCCTCAGGGTTGCCGAAGTACGTAAGGAAAGGGCCTGAGGCACAAAACAGCTGCCGCCATTGTCCCAAACGCTTTGGTGCCACCTGCGGATGTGATACGCATGCCCTCTATGCCTTCGTCCAAGTCATTGATCAAGAGGTTGAATAGCACTGGGCCCAGGACAGAACCCTGTGGCATCTGAATGACTTCTTCTCTCCAGGATGAAGAAGAGGATCCCTGTGAAGAGGAGCCATGTCAAGAAGAGCCCTGTGAAGAGGAGCCCTGTGGAGTCCAGATCTCGGCCCGGAAGTCTGTTTTATAAAGGTGCCTGGAGGACTTTAGCTACCCTCACGCTCCATGTAGTGCCCCTGGCCCACTGAACTCTTTCCTCTGGATTTGGACTACATCCAGGAGCACTTGGGCTGAACATGGCTTTGTGGTTGTTTAAAGCTAAAACCAAAAGCAAACGATTCTCATCCATATAGCCAGCATGGCTCACTGCTTTGAGCACTAGGACTCCAGACCAGGGTTTGAATCCCAGTGTAACCCACTGGCTGGCCTTCGGAGAGTCACATTCTCAAACAGCGATGGCAAATCCCTCCTGAGCCCCTGAGGCAGGGCTGCCCTTGTCAGAAACTTCTGGAAGGCACGCAAACAATGCTCATCGTACTGGGTCAGTTCATAACAAAAATGGTGGCATGCTCACTTCATAAACCATGCACAATAAACACTTCGCATGGCTCCTCTTCATCCTGGAGAGAAGTGACCAGTGGGGTCCCACAGGGCTCTGTCCTGGGCCCAGTGCTATTCAACATCTTTATCAATGACTTGGAGGACAGAATTGGGGGCATACTTATCAAATTTGCAGATGGCACCAAAGTAGTAGTAGTACTTAATACTCTAGAGGACAGGATCCACATTCAAAATGACCTGAATAGATTAGAAAGCTGGGCCAAAGCTAACAAAATGAATTTCGACAGAGAGATGTACGCACATGTATAGCAGACTCCGTGTGAAAGGGATCTAGGAGTCCAACTAGATCACATGTTGAACATGAGTCAACATTCAAACATATAGCCATGTTAGATCCTGTAGCACTGGTGTGCTTTTGTTTATAAGCAATATGTACTCAATGTGCTTGTTTTTAAATTAATGCTTTAACTGGGTCAATGCTTTTAAAACTTTTGTACAACATATTGCTTTATTGGTTTTATTTAACTTATATTGTAAGCCACTTTGGGTCCCACACTGGAAGAAAAGTGGGATACAACTCATATAACTAGCTCAACAACACTCAAAAATGTTCCTTTATCATCATCACTGGCTCATTTCAAGACAGGACACAGGCAAAGGCCTCTTTAAGCACTCCTCTCATGTAAAGAGAGAGCTCTGGCAGAGCCTTCCTCTTCTTCTCTGCCTCAGTGCACTATTCTCATGAGAAAACAAGGCAGAATATATAGAACTGAGGTATCATAAAAACAAACCTTGTCAAAGCCATCACTGCTGGAGCCAAAACATGTTTAAAAACTCTTTGTATTAGGGTACATACAAGAGTTTCCATGGATGGGGCCAGTGTGATTCATGTACAAAAACTGGTTGCCAAATAAGAGTCAGACCCAAAAATCTTATGCAAGGTTATAATCCACCCATCTTCAGAGACCAGGAAAAGAAACAAGATCTTCCCACCACTTCAACAAGTCACAGAGCAAAACGTTGCTGATTCTGAAATGATGAAGAGCATCTTGGTTCACAAATAGAGGCAAACATTTAAAATGGTCCTTTTTTAATTATAGCATAGCTCAGAGAGCATGCAGCATCTTCAAGCGCATTTCAAGAGGCGTGAAAATAGCCCATTAGGTTCCTTTCCATCTCCTTGGGCAGCAAGAAGGCCTTCTTCTCCTCTCCTTTTGGCCAACGCGGCTAAGGACTTGAAAGTCTTTGGCTCGTAGATTGCCAGGTCGGCCAGTACTTTCCTGTTCAGTTCCACCTGACACTGAAATGTAAAGGAGAGAAAGACAAAAGTTATTGGTTGCCAAGGATATCAATAGCAGCACTTGCTGCCAAATGGTCTCAAATATTAAGCAACAAAATGTGCTCCTATTAGTCAACAAAGACAGCTTCTATGCTTTCCTTTGCAAACCAGAGAACTGGAAGAAACCACAAGGGTAATCTAGTCCAGCCCTCTGGAAGGCAGGAAGACACAACTAAAACAGTCCTGAAAGATGCCCATCCAACCTGTTTAAAGACCTCCACAGGAAGAGTCCACCATTGGAGGCACTCTATTCCACTGTTGAACATCTCTTACAGTCAGAAAGTTCTTCCTAGCATTTAAGTGGAATCTCTTTTCTTGTAATTCGAACCCACTAGTTCATGTTCTAGTCATTAGAGCAGCGGAAAACAAGCTCATTCCATTATCTACACCAGGATTTCTCGGGCTATTTGATGGGAACTGGCATCCCACCACCCCCCCAAGGACTGGCACTGACCGAGGGACCATCACTTTGAGTAGCACTGATCTACATGGCATGTCCATTTAGAAAGCAACTTAAGTAACAGATTAATCAATTTGATTAAACAAATCAATATTAACATTTCCATTTCTAATAGGTAACATGAAATAATTAATTTTCAAACTTAATATTCCATTTGGCCAGATGTTGGGAAGAAGCCACGTTGGTGAGCAAGCCCAGCCCAAAGCATTTCACAAATGAATGAATGAATTTCATTGCATGAGGTTTCACAACAAAAAGCATCTCCCCACACCCTAATTTAGGTAAAGGTAGACCCTTGACATGAATGTCTAGTCGTAACTGACTGTAGAGGGTGATGCTCATCTCCATTACTAAGCCAAAGAGCCAGTGTTGTCCGAAGACGACTCCAGTGGTCATGTGCCCAGCATGACTGCACTGAACGCTGTTACCAACCCACCAAAGTGGTACTCATTTATCTACTTGCATTTGCATGCTTTCGAACTGATAGCTGGCAGAACTTGGGACTAGTGACAGGAGCTCAACCCATCATGCAGCACTCGAGCTGCTCCTCCGATCATCAGAATTGGCACCTTAACCCTGAAGCCACTGCATCCCTTAATACCCCAAACTACCCAAATTATTTTGGCACATTAGGCAGAAAACCCCTGAAGCCCCTTTACCTGGCAGTAAACAGACAACAAATCATATTACTATCTACTGTCCTTTTGTGACCACCCCAATACGCTTCCTGAGGCATTAAGTACATAATAGTAGGGCCAGGCTTATCGGTGAAGCAAAACTCCAAAACGGAATAGTCTTGAAGAAGAAAAGCAGTATACCTTGTAAAGTCCACTCATGAAAACATGGTACTTCACATCATGTTCAAGAGATGCAGCTTCAATCCTGGTCTGCCAGAGCTGGAAACAAAAATGAAGAATGCACAAGTGTTTATTCAGGCTGCAATGTTGACATGATCTGTCTGATACAACAGTGGAGAACTTCTGGGCCTCCTCCATGTTGTTGGTCTCCGACTCCCATCAGCCTTAGCCAACAAGGCCAACTGTCAGGGATGATAGGAACTGGAGTCCAACAACATCTGGAGGACAAATCCATGATGGACATTTTTAAAGACTGCACCAAAAAAAATTAAACAAGGAGTACACCTAAAACAATAACATTTTAGTACAAGTGCACTAAATTTCAGTATACTATTTTTAAATGTAAATGATTACAAAACCTGTAAACAGGAGATGTAATAGAATGATCCAGATCTAATTCCTCCCCACTCCTGCTCTACACACTGCCAATGGTTCTCCCCCAGATGTTGCTCTCAGAGGTACCAAGAGATGCTGGGAGTTGAACCTGGGACCTTGCGCATGCCAAGCACACACTCTGCCACCAAACTATGACCCCTCACACATACACACCCTCTTTCCTGTTATGCACTTTGTCTTCCCTCTTCACTTTGCCACTAAACTGAGGGTTCCCCAATTAGAGAAGAGAAAAGGTACCTGAACACACGGATGAAATACCTTCATCTGGAGTGAAATCTATTGGAGTGAATGGGAGGAGCATAACCCAAACTACAGGATGTGGGGGTCTTATCTAGTGGGAAACTGAACTCACTCCCTAAAGGAGATCACTAATGGTCCTATTTTATCTACAAATTTAGTATGATTAGTTGGCTTTGAATGTTGATCTTTCCATTAGTTCCCAGGAAAGCTCCCAAACCCAGGTGTATATTACACTGATGTTAGGAACAGGGACCCAAAGAGTTGCCTAATGCCAGGATAGACTATTTGTCCATCTAGCCCAGGATTATCTACTTTGATTGGCAGCTGATTAGCTGATTGGAAAACCAGCTACAAATGGAACCGGAAAGGACTTTCCATTGTGTCAGTGTGCTAGTGTGGCCTGCTGAGAATGTGCAGGGTGAACAAAGATTGCTGCCCTCTCCACCATTGCTCACCCCTGCTCTACTGGGTCAGCTTAGCACCCAATGCATCAAGGGAAGATCCACAAGGTGCCACATTAAACCACACAACCGTCACAAACAAGGCAACATCTCTCCTCTTTACCGTTCGCATGTCTCTCTTTTTTTGACTTCTCGCATTGGTTGCAAACACGAATGCCCTCCGGACGGCACGGACCGCCAAGCTGTAGCAACGGTTTTTCCGTCCGCGGAAATGCTGGAAGGGAAAAGAGAGGGAGGACAACCATGAAAACGAATCTTGTTTCCATTAATAATAGGTGGGCGAGTGCTCTCTTAATACATAAGGGGGTTTCTCTCCCATGCATACTGTCACACAGAACCTTGCACAGCCTATGACAGATGTTTCAGGAAGGTTGTAAATATTAATCCACACTTTGCGCTTGTGGCTTTGATATCTGAAGGGACTCATGAAGGCTGAGATCTGCTGGAGGGCCTTCATTTCTATCTCTTTGGTTGGAGCAAGGGAATGAGAGGATGTCTTCTTAGCTGTGGCACCAGCCTCATGCTCTCATAGCCTGTGAGTGCAGCTAACAGCCGTCCCTTCGGAAGCCTGAGATGTCAACCTATGGCAGTGGTTCCCAACCTTTCTAATGCCGCAACCCTTTAATACAGCTCCTCATGTTGTGGCGACCCCCAACTATACAATTATTTTCATTGCTACATGCAAATATGTGTTTTCCGATGGTCTTAGGTGACCCCTGTGAAAGGGTCATTCGACCCCCAAAGGGGTCCCGACCCACAGGTTGGGAACCACTGACCTATGGCAACCCTCTGGATGAGACAGCTCTAAGACCCCTGTTTTTCCCTGCTCTCCTCAGTTCCTGTAAATACAGACCCATGACCTATAGAGTCCATCTCACATAGGGCCTCCCTCTCTTCCTCCTTCGCTCCACCTTTCCCAGCGTTATTGTCTTTCCCAAGGAGCCCTTCTTTCTCATGAAGTGTCCGAAGTACGGTAGCCTCAGTTTGGTCATCTTGGCTTCTTCCAGGGAGGTTTCTGGCTGCTTGATCTGCTCTAGGACCCATTGGTTTGTCTTTTCAGCTGCCCAAGGGCTCCTTGGTGCTCTTCCGTGGTGCGGCAGCTAAAAAGGCCAATAGGCTGCACCGATAAAAGTATAGTGTCTAGATCAAGGGAGGTCATAGGGCCACTCTATTCTGCTTTGGTCAGGCCCCACCTGGAATATTGCATCCAGTTCTGGGAACAATTCAAAAAGGACATTGAGAAACTGAAGTGTGTCCAAAGGAGGGTGACTAACATGTTGAAGGGTCTAGAAACCATGCCCTATGAGGAGAGACTTAGGGATCTGGGGATATTTAGCCTGGAGAAAAGATGGTTAAGAGGGGATATGAGAGCCCTGTTTAAATACTTGGAGGGATGTCATATTGAGGAGGGAGCAAGCTTGTTTTCTGCTGCTCCAGAGACTAGGAAACAGAGAAATGGGTGCAAGCTCCAGGAAAAGAGATTCTACTTAAACATTAGGAGGAGCTTCCTGACAGAAAGGGCTGTTTGACAGTGAAACACATTCCATTGGAGATTGTAGTGGAGCCTCCTTCCCTGGAGGTCTTTAAACAGAGGCTGTCAATGGGGATGCTTTGATGGAGAGTTCCTGCATGGCAGAATAAAGGGGTTGGACTGGATCAGGGCCCTTGGATCCTATGAGTGTAAGGGGACCCAGGTGAGGAACTTCCTGAGAGTAAGGGCTGTTCGACAGTGGAACACACTCCTTCCTCGGAGTGTAATGGAGTCTCCTTCCCTGGAGGTCTTTAAGCAGAGGCTGGATGGCCATCTGTCAATGGGGATGCTTCGATGGAGAGTTCCTGCATGGCAGAATAAAGGGGTTGGACTGGATCAGGGCCCTTCTTGGAGTCCCTTCAGTCCTTGGCTCCTGCGCGGAGCCTGTGGCTATGTGCCTTCCTCTTCGGACTCAGGGCCAGGGGCGCTGAGAGGGGCCTTCCCTTGAGGCCGAGGGAGTGTGGCTCCGTGCCCAAGGTCCCCAGGGGCTTCCGTGGCCGAGGGGAGGCTCCGGAGGGACTCCCGACCGACCCCTCCTCCGCGGCCCGGGGAAAGGAAGCCGGGCTGCCTGGGGCCGGGCCTCACCCGCGCGTGACGGAGCAGCTCCTGCTTCCGCCAAAAGCGGTCCTTCAGCCGGGAACGCAGCCAGAGAGAGGCGCTTAAGAACACCATCCCGCTTCCAGGAGGAGGAAAGGAGCAGCCGGGCGGCGAGGTTCCACTTCCGGTGCCGTTCGGGGAATCTCTTCCGGTGCAGAGGCCCTGAGCTGGGACCATAGAGTTCTTGGAGAGAGCGCAAGAAGGGCCCCGGCCAAGTCCCGCCCCCTTCTGCCGCCATGCGCAGCGGTCTTCAAACTGTGCGCTTTAAGGGCTTTTGGACTTCAGCTCCCAGCATCCCACACTGTTGGCCAACATGGCTGAGGCTTCTGGGAGATGAAGTCCAAAATCTCTTAAAGGGCACAGTTTGAGGCCCATTGCTCTCCCCAAGAAGGGCCCCGGTCTACCGCCCAAGAGCCCTCTCCATCATCCCTCTTAAGGGGAGAAAGGGGTTTTGGGGGGTTATATTTTAAGGCCTTGCTTGGCCCAAGGCATGAGGAAGGTTCATGCATCCTTCCCCCAAGGCTTTGTGCCAAAACACTAACCCTGTGAGGGAGGCTAGCAAGCTGGCAGCAGGCCTAAGGCCACTCACTGGTTTCCATGGCTCTGTGGTGATATTGTTACTAATATCATCATCAGGGACATCATCCTAAGCTTTCCCCCGATCCAGGACTCAAGATGCCTTACAAAAAGGAATAATAATAATAATAATAATAATAGAGTATTATCTCTAGGAATCTCTAGGTCTTTCAGTGCAACTTTTAGTTGAAGTTGACCATAGAGTTGCGCTGGAGGACCTAGATATTCCTAGAGAGAACATATTAATCAAAGCCGCAAATATCAAAGCCGCAAATATGGAGGGATGACTGTATTAAAAAGAACAAGTGACAAGCACAGATTATAACATTAGGTTTGAATTAGGTCTTCCCAGTTTTCACAGGGCTGGGCCAGTTTCATAGAGAAAGCCTATAGCTCCCATAGTCGTTTCTCAACCTCTGTCCTGAGTAGGGCTTTCTAGGATTTGTAGCCTCCCCCCCCCCCCCAAAAAAAAACCCCTTTCCTAAATGCTGGCACTTGTGCTGCACATGTGTGTTGGCATTCTGTATAGGAAGGCGAGTCCCTGGCAGCATTGGCTTGTTTTCTGCTTCACAACTACTGATTTGTAGAACAGAAGCAGGAGGGGGCTTCTTTAACACACAACATTAACCAAGTTGCCACAAAACCATGGTGGATGCCAGTCTTCCTTAACAGTTAAATGTTGAAGGCTATGGCGGGTATGTCTCCAGGTCTGGAGATCCGCAGATGTGCGTGCAACAGTTCCATGAGATTTCTGCCAATGCCTTGAGACCTGACCTCCAATTATAATAATAATATAATAATATTTATTTACTTATACCCCGCTCTTCAGCCAAAAGACTATCAGAGCTGCTTACAAATTGTTAATTGGACATTTCCCTGCCCTTAGGCTTACAATGTAAAGAGACAAGACCCAAAAGGAGAAGGGAATGGCAATGGGGAAGGGGGAAAGTCCAGCAGGTCTTCACTCCCTCTTATGCCTGGACCAGGGCAGATGGACTGGAGGGAGGGCCCTTCTTATTATCTACAATGCCCATCAGGCCTAGCCAACATTGCCACAGGTGAAGGATGATGAGAGCTGTAGTCCTCAAATAGTTAGAGGCATGCAATTCCCCATTTCAGTTTTAAAAGAGGGGACATTTTAGACATTATTCGACTGGCAGTGGTGAGGAGATGAGGATGTGCTCTCACTGGGGGACGGAGGTGTCCCAGCCATGGCTTGCCTGGGAATGACTCCTAAACCTGAAGCTTCTGACACCAGACCTTCCGCTGTCTCCTGCCACTGAGTCTTCAGTGTAAAGTCTGCACCTTTTGCCAACAAAAGTCCCACTAAAGGCAAGCATCGTTTTTCCGAGGCCAGGTGCAAAGGGGTCTTGCAGAGCCATCCAACTGCATTGACATGGGCTCCATAGTCCAGGAGGCAGCTGGCGATGTCAACGTGGCCACAGCTGGCAGCTCTGTGGAGTGGAGTGAGATGAAGACTGTCCTTTGCATTAATGTTCACAGCACTTTCTCCCACCAAGAGTTGGACGGTAAGCAGGTGTCCAGCGGTTGCGGCTTTGTGGAGTGGGGTGCGCCCATAATGATCAGTCAGGTTCGCATCTGCTTGAGCACTGAGAAGCTGCTCCACAATCTAGAGAGGGAGAAAAGAGGAGTAGCATCATGTCCTCCCAATGTCTCCAATCTGGAGAAAATGGGAGGAGGAAAGGTAAACTGGGACATTTTAAAAGCAGTTGAATTAAGTAGGGAGAAAAAGGATTAATCAGGACTGTCCCTGTCAAACTGGGACAGTTGGAGGGTATGTAACAGTAATGAATTACCTTTCCTAAAAGAATCAATTAATAACAGGAATTAATTTATTTTTAAAGATTAATTTAATTTTGCTACTTCCCAGAATTAAATGCGAGTTCAACAACGCCCGCTCCTTCCACTAGTAGTTATTTCTTAGAAGGCCAACCTCATGATTGCCAGTGTTAGAAGCAATGGAAAGCGGTGTCCTTCCCAGGCCGTCCTGGACATTCACACTGGCCCCATTCTCCAGCAAGAGATGTAGCGCTTCAGTTCTTCCAACTTCAGCTGCTATATGCAGTGGTGTGATGCCCCCTTGGCTTCTTAGACCTGGACTGCTGTGCTGGGAAATGAGAAGGTCCATAATATGCAACTGGTTGTTGGCTGTTGCCCAGTGCAAGGCAGCCCATTGGTTATGGTCCACAAAGGCTGGATCTGCGCCATGCTGTAACAGTAGCTGCGTCATCAGGATGTGCCCATTGGCTGCTGCACAGTGAAGTGGAGTCAAGCCTCCGTGGCTCGATGCTGTTCCTATGGCACCTCGACTCAGGAGGAACTCTGCCACTTGAGTGTGCCCACTCCAGGCGGCATGGTGCAGGGGTGTGTGGCCAGCACTGTCACCTGCGTTAATCATGGCTCCACGCTGGACAAGAAACTTCACCAACGTGGTGTAGCCATTCAGCGACGCAGCATGTAAAGGCGTCCACCCATTCTCATCTCTAGAAGAGGAAAACAAAGTGCAAAAATCCGAAACAAAGATATTTAAAACATCTTTAAATATCTGAAGCAAAGTCATGTAGAAGATAGCGCAAGTTTGTTTTCTGCTGTGCCAGAGGTTAGAACACAAAACAATGGATGCAAATTATAAGACTCCGAGGAATCTACCTCCTTGGAGGTCTTTAAACAGAGGCTGGATGGCCATCTGTCGGGGATGCTTTGATTGAGATTTCCTGCATGGCAGAATGGGGTTGGACTGGATGGCCCTTGAGGTCTCTTCCAACTCTACGATTCTATGATTCTCAGATTCTAAGACACATCCTGACAGTAAAAGCTGTTTGGCTAGACTGCCTTAAAAGATAGTACCCTCTCTTTCTTTGGAGATCTTTAAATAGAGGTAGGATGGGACAGAGGAAGTGTTTAATTGCATTTTGCCGAACGACAGGTGGTTGGACAAGATGGCCCTTGCACCCCTTTCAAATCTAAGGGCCCATACAGACAGGCCAAAATAAAGCTGCTTCAGGTCACTTTGGAGGTACGCTGTTTAAATGACGCATGCGTCTTAAGAGGTCAGAAGCTGTGCCAAAGCTGTGCTCCATTCCTTAGGAGTGGAGTGTGGCTTCGGCATGGCTTCTGGCCTCTTCGGATGCATGCATCATTTAAACAACTTTACCTCCAAAGTGACCTCTAGGATATTATGTCTAAACTATTTTAGTGCTTTGACTATAACTCCTGAATAATAATAATAATAATAATAATAATAATAATAATAGGTTCAGTGGAAATGGGTGAAAATGAGTTTCTGAAACTTTGCATGAGACTAGATGTGACCTCTGATTAATAAGAGGAAGACATATACAAGGGAGGGAAGTGACAAGGGAAACCCATCATATTTCAGGAAAGGATGTACCAGTAATGTGTGAATCAAGAAAGAATTGGAAACTCTCAATATTTCTAGAGACATTTTCTCCTCCTCAGAGCAACCCAAATTTCTTTTATCCTGGAATTAGAACTTTTTGGTTTCTTTCCTAGGTACAAGGTTGGCTAAACGTGGCAGCCGAAAGAAGACTCACCCGCCATCCGTGTGCCCCTCCTCACCTGCTCTCTGTGGCTGCCCCTTGCTTCAAGAGCCGCTTTATCAGGTATGTGTCCCCATCTCTGGCTGCCCGGTGGAGCTCCTTCCAGCTCAGTTGCACAGCAGCTGGATAGACATTATTTTCAGAGGGCTTGGCCATTAATTCACAACCCTCCCCAGTCATATTTCCACCTGTAGTAGCTTCCTCACTTAGCACCATCCACCTCCTCTCCAACTCAGCCTTTTCACATCTTCTTGTGCCTTTTTAAGGAATTATAGTTATAAAGGAATTATGAGAAACAAGTCATTGAGTTGCATGGGGCAGAGCAGCAAAAAATACCCACCCACTTACTCCTACTCAGTCATTCAATCCCACATGCAGAGTAACTACAGTGCTGCATAAATCTACAGCACTATATAAATTATTATTATTATTATTATTATTATTATTATTATTATTATTTCAGCACCTGAGGTGGAAAATTCCACAAGTATCTTCCTTCCCTACTTGCTCTGCAGTAAAAAAAAGTAATATAGATGCGGTACATACCACTAACAAGTGATGTACCGGCGCTGATTCCAGGGTTAGGGGCTGCGCGGCAATCGCACGGTCCCTAACCCTAAAACATGTGGGTGGTGTAACAATGGCAGTGTCTTGTGTACATGGGCGCCACCATTGTTACGTAAGTGCTGCGTGGCATCTGCACGTTGCCGCGTGGCACTTACATAATGAGTGCGCCAGTGGCACACTTGTTACACCACTCCTGCAGCTTAAAAAGAACCCGCTTTTCCCGCTTCTAGAACATGGCCACATAGCCTGAAAACCCCACAAAAAACTAGGGTCATATTTCACTTACCCGTCATTTTTCTTCCACTGTGGATTGGAGCTCTCTTTATTTATGGCAAGGCTGCCCCTGGACAAAAATGCAGCTTGTTATTCCTCCCGAATGTTGGCTTGCTCTGGAATGTGTGTTTGTTCTGGAGTTTGGGCCCAACGCTGTTGTTCCTTCTGCCCTTCTAATCTTCTGGTTTACCTTTTGTTAACCCTTCCTTCATAGCCACACAGCAGGGTTGTCCTTGGAAGAACACCTCTCCAAAGTAAATTTGTTTGCACACAAGAAAGCGGCAGGTGACCATGATAATGACAGTCGCGGAAAGTTATGAATCCGCTGCGGTCGTCAGAAGACGCCTCTCTCCCCCAAAGAATTCCTAAAGCAGCAGGGGAAAAGAAATCAGTGAGCAGATCATATATTTGGGACAATTATTTGTCCCATTGATACTGGCCAGCTCAGACATGGAGCCAGTGAGCTCCTTCTGAGGCATTGCTTCCCTGTGATCTGTGCATATTTGAGTGCGCTAAGAGCTATTTACTTAATGACTAAATGGACTCAGAGAGGAGGGAGGGCTGCCTGGCTACTAATACTTAATAGGATATGGCCTGTTGATTCTCTCTGCTGTCCTTCCTTACACATACACATACAGAGAGAGAGAGAAACACACAGATGGAAGTTGTTGAGTTGATATTCCATTACCATAGAACAGATTTCCCTTATTTAGTGCCAGACTACAATTCACATCATTTCCAGCCAGATGGGGGTGGTAGTTCAATTAGGGCTCGTTCCCATTGCAGTTTGCTCCGAAGCAGGATTGCTCCGTTTCTGTCCCTCTGCTCCCAGAAGTCTCATTTCTCTCCATTCCCAGGATGCCCCAAAAGTAATGCTCAACCCCATGATTGCACCCGGGATGCCCCTGCATTAACCTTCCAATTTTTGTCCATGTGATAATGTCCTCTGTTAGACTGGAATATAGTCCCTTTCCATGTTCACCCTGTCCATCTGCTTCCATATATGTCAAGTTAATGAAGTGCTTAACGTTGGCCCCATACAGACAGGCCAAAATAAAGCTGCTTTGGGCCACTTTGGAGGTATGCTGTTTAAATGATGCATGCTTCCTAAGAGTCCGGAAGCCACACCAAAGCCTTAAGGACTGGAGTGTGGCTTTGGCACAGCTTCCAGACTCTTAGGATGCATGCATCATTTAAACAGCATACCTCCAAAGTGACCCGAAGCAGCTTTATTTTGGCCTGTCTGTATGGGCCCATTGGAACCACTCTTGTGACAGATCCTGCTTTGATTTAGCAGCCAGATCTTCATGGTTGTGGCCCAGAGAGACACTGACTTTGAAAGAAGGGGAGAATGACACCAGTCATCTGAAGATCTGGTTACAGACAACCTGGCATGCACTGACATGCCCTTGCTGTGGAATTCCTCCTGTTGTTGTAGCAAGATGGTTCTGTTCTTGCCAGCATAGAATTTGATCTCTTGACAAGGATCAACCTCCAAGGTTTGGGCAGCGGCGCTGCAAGAGTAGCTTCAATCATTAACCCATCTTTTCACCATGACCTAGCCAAATGGCCTTCGATATTCCTATATCCAGTGCTCAGTTATTAGGAAAATAAAGTAAAATTGAGGAGTGGGGGAGGAGAATACTTATTAGGTTCCTCCAGAAGGGGCAAATGGGTTGGGAGATTCCAACATAATCCTCATTTGTGTACACACACAACATACATACATCACACAACATTTCTGTTGCCCTGGACAGTTTTCTGGCAATTCCCAGCCCAGCTCTTTTAGTGGCTTTCTAATTCTGACATACATTGGAACAAAAAGATATCCTTTGCTCCTATTAGATTTTTTGAAATGTTGGAAAAGTATAGCTAAATGCTGTGGAGGAGTGGGCTGCAAGCGATTTAAAAAGTGCATTGCCCTTCAAGAAGGCTTTTTGGAGAGGAAATTCACCCTTCATAAGGTCAGATAGGGATGGCGCAGGGAGTCGGGAAGGATCAAGGACCATAAAACAACCTTGGGGGTACATATGCCACGTTTGGCCACACTTTGCCCATCCTTCCCTGAGACTAACAAATCATTTCTTTTTTCTGTCCCCCTGCCTTCTGGATACTTCTTGCACTGTTTCTGTGCATCTGCAGGCAAGGATTGTTTTGTTTTCTTGGCACAGGTCCTAGAAAGCTAAGTACTTAAACAAATCTGAAATAGTCAATAGTGTTGTTTTTGTCTGCTTTCCAGCTTACGGCAACCTTAAGGCGACACTGTCATGGCATTTTCTTGGCAAGGTTTGGACAGAGGGCCTTTGAGGCGAGAGAGCGTAATGCCCAAGGTGACCCAATGAGTTTGCTAACTCAAATCCTGTTCTCCAGAGTTGTAGCCCAACATTAGAATCACTACACCATGATGGCTCTCTGGAAACACAAGCAACAACAACAACAACAGATTTGTGTCTATTCACGACACAAAAGGAAAAGGAGAAGGGGAGATAGGAGGGGGGAAAGCAAAGAGTATGATTGATCTGCTATCCAGGATGGTCCAGTCCTTGACCTCCTGTCACTCACTTGGTCCTTTTAGCCTTAAAACCCCTTCTGCGTCTGGGTCTAAAGGACAAGTGGAGGGTGGCCATCTGTCAGGGATGCTTTGATTTAGATTTCTTGATTGGCCTTAATTGATAATAATAATTAATAATTTGTTTTATTTATATACCGCTATTCCAAAGATCATAGCGGTGAACAGCAAGTAAGCTAATTAGCAAGTAAGCTAATTTGCCCCCAACAGTCTGGGTACTCATTTTAGCTCCCTCCTCGGAAGGATGCAAGCCTGAGTCGAGCTTGGGCCCTTTTGCTGGTCTTGAACTCGCAACCTTGTGGTTTTGAGTAAATGGCTGCAGTACAGGCATTTAACCACTGCGCCACCAGGGTTAACGAACAAGCCTCTAATTAACAGACAAGCTTGGTAGATGAAGGGAATGCTGTGGATGTAGTATATCTTGATTTGTCAAGGTTCCCCACAATATTCTTCCAAACAAGCTAGTAAAATGTGAGCTAGACAATGATATTGTAAAGGTGGATTTGTGATCTCTTCCAATGTTACGATTCTACTATTCTAACGTCAACAGTGAGAAATCATGCAGAAGGGATCTAGGAGTGTCAGTGGACCACAGGCTGAACAGCAATGGGATGCCATAGCTGAGAAAGCCAATGAAGTTCTAGGCTGTATCAATGTGAGTATAGAGTTTCAAATGAGAAAGTAATAGTACCATTCTGTTCTGCTTTGGTCAGACCTCACCACAACTGTGACTGGTTCTGGTCAGCACAATTCAAGAAGCATGTTGTCGAGCTGGAGCTGGAGAGGGTAACCAAAATGGGAAAAGGTCTGGAAACTATGGCCTGTTACAGACTGCCAAAATAAAGCTGCTTCGGGCCTCTTTGGAGGTATGCTATTGAAATGATGCATGGGTCCTAAGAGTCTGGAGGTTGTGCCAAAGCCACACTCCATTCTTAAGCACTGGAGTACAGCTTTGGTGCAGCTTCTGGATTCTTAGGATGCATGTATCATTTAAACAGCATGCCTCCAAAGAGACCCCAAGCAGCTTTATTTTGGCAGTCTGTAACAGGCCTATGCTTAGGGAACCTGGGTGGTTTTAGCTTGTAGTTAAGAGGTAACATGACAGTCCTGTTCAAATATTTGAAGGGATGTCATACTGAGGATGGAGGAAGCTTGTTTTCTGCTATCTCGGAGATTAGGACACGGAGCAACAGATGCAAGCCACAGGAAAAGATATGCGACCTAAACATTACAAAGAAAGAACTGTCTCCTTCTCCTTCTGTGGAGGTTTTTAAACATAGGCTAGGTGGCTATCTGTTGGGGATGCTTGGATTGTGTTTTTCTGATTGTATACCTTGAGAGGTTATTCCGATTGTATATTTTGAGCAAGAGGACACCATAAAACAATTAACCGAACTACACTTTATAAATCAGAGCACATTGGAGCACCACATGCTCAAATTATTAAAGCAAAAACCAGTTCTTCCATTGCCCCCAAGATGGCACCATCGGTACACGAATAATGATAAAAACAAGGAAAGAGTAGCTGCCTTAAGTAAAATTTGCAGAGTTATTAGCCTTATTAGTCTTTTGCAACAAAACCAATCAGTTTATATCACATGAAAAAATGCATTTTCCACAACAAATTGCAGCCCAACTTCAAGATGCATGATAACAACTATCCTAATTTGTCAGGACAGCCCCAGTTACCCCTCTGTCTCTCTATTTGGCTACCTTTAAAATGTTTTACATTTTATAGGTATTACTTTACACTTCTCTCTCTTCCTTCCACCTACTTTGTGCTCAGATTACTTTGGTTGCTGCAAACTGTAAATCAGTGTGCAAAAATACTTGATATTCCATTAATTCAGCAACAGGGAGAAGGCAGGATAAGGTGTAATGCTCAGGCAAAAAGTAAGCTACTGCAACATCTCTTAACTTGTATGTTCTTCCACATTAATATCTGCTCCAAGCATCTGGTTCTCATGTTTTTAAAGTCATTTTTGCATTGTATGTTGCTTCAGTTAGTGAATTCTGTGAGGTGACAGCCAGCCTGTCATTTACACATCTGCAATGATCAACAGTTGGCCATGCCCTCCCATTCGGTGCAGTGCTTTGAGCATTGGACTAGGACTCTGGAGGCCAGCATTTGAATCCTCACTTGGCCATGGAATCCCACTGGGTTCAAGTGAGATTGAAAAAAATTCAGGTCAAGGGGGAATCAAATGCTCCTATAGAAAAATGTTGTGCCATCTATTCTTTGTGGGACTCTGTTCTGTATTGCCTTGCCTCCTCCCAGAAAACCCAGTGGCTCTACCATTTACAGTGAATCCACGCCATACGCGGACTCCTTATAGGCGGCTTTCAGCATACGCTGAAGCTGCCTGGGAAGCGGGCGAATGCCTGGTGCGTGCACATGGCCACACAGCAAGCACGAGCCCCATTATATCCAATGGGGCTCGCAAATGGTGCGTGTGACCGCAGATGGTGCAGTGAGCACCAGCCCTATTGGATATAATGGGGCTCAAGCATATGTGATTTTTGCTTTACGCGGCGGGGTCCAGAACGGATCCCTGGCATAAAGCAAGGGCCCACTGTATTTCATTGTGGCCCAAAATGTAGAATGTAATTTTCATTCTTCTTCTCTCAGCTCCTCAGAAATGCCAAGCTAGTCGGAACAGTCACTTTGGGTTTTGCTGGTCTCCCTGAGTGTTTGGCACAGCATGACAAATCGACTGCCCTCGGGCTTCTTCAAAGAACTGGTGCTCTCATCCAAAGCGATCTTGCAGAGTTACCATCAGGCACCGCAGGCAAGTGGGAGCTGGGACTGTATTCCGGTGTTAAATCCCCTTTACTACAAAGTCACTCAAATACAATCTGAAGTGTGAAAGCGTCCACCTCGGATAACCCCCTCAAAGCTTGAGGAAGTTAGTATTCAAGACAACGTTCCCCTAGATGGGAGATTCTGGGAGGTGCAGTCCAATTTATCCTCTCTAAGCTCTGAATAATTTTTTGCCCTCTTGTTTGTGTGTTTTTTAAAGGATGCTATTTCTGCATTTCTTTGAGGACACCAATGTCCAGCTCCTCTGGGACTGATGTATTTTTGGATTTCCCCAAAATCTCTTCAGGAAGCAGGGAGATCTCTGGATGAAGGGCAAAAAACAAAAAGGATTCATTGACCAGCAGTTCTGAAGGAACATGGAGTAAAAGGTAGATGCAACTGTGAGTAAAATCAATGTTTAGGGTTAGACCAGGGCATATGTGGGTCACCATGGGAGTTATAAATAGCTGTGGTGAATCAGTAAGGCTCGAGTCAATGGTTCACTGTGAACCGTCTGAGGTGTCACCTTTCAAACTCGTGCCCACAGTGGCTTAGCCTTGCAGATCTTGTTGCAGTGTTTACGGGAGATTTGTCACTAGTGACATCAGTAACTGGGTGACTTGCCTGGATTTCACCAGATCATACATGGGGAAGGGGGCCTCTTCTTAGTCAACCATGGCATAATCCATGGTTGACTACTTTCCCTAGATTATTAGTCCACTAGTCCATTACCCATCGCTGTGACAAAATGTATGCACATGAGAAATAGGCTTGCATAGGAAAAAGTGCCCCTGGAGACTTGGCATGTATCTCTTAGATACTACTTTACAATATGGCTGCATCTTATAGTATATTGCGATTTGTAGTTTAGTCAGGGATGGCGAGAGAAGTCGAGTGCGTTCCCTTGAACTACAGAAAAAAGAGCTTTTGTAAATGCTAAGTGCCTCATCCAACTACAAATCCTAGGAGATTACTACACCACAATTTATTACACAAACAAACTGACTTGATTCCGTTTTTGCAATTTTCCTATTGCACAACCACAGGGGACAGGCTCAGTTTGGGCGCAAAGTGCTCATTTAATGAATGGGAGGAACCTGTGAATTGTTACCCATGCTGCTTCATATAAATTTTGGAATCAATGATAACCCTTGGATGACCCCTGGCCAGACTCCAAGCCTGTCCGCCATTACTGGCAAAGCGAGAGGACATGTGCACCTCCCCTGAGGGGAAAAGCCCCATTTACATCTTAGAAGGTCTGGGAAGTCGCATGAAGGGATTATCTTGAGTCAGAAGGAGTAAAATGTTTGCCTTTCCTGAAGCTATCACCCCCTCCTCAAGTCTGTTGTCCGAACAACTTAAGTCATTGATATTATCAGATCCAGACATCCAGGTGAAAGAAAGCAATTAAACGCCTTTGTTCCAATCCCCAAAACTCTCTGCCCTCAGGCGAGATTTCGCCCTTAAAAGGTCCCAACTTTGGCTGCTCAGCGCGCCATCCCAAAGGTCTACTTACTCCACGTCAGTCAGACCTCTGTTCTGGTAGCCGGCATTTCTGCTCAAACCCAGGTTGCGGAGCAGACTTGTCTCACTGTCCCACATCCCACTCGCTTCCCGGAGGAAGACTACATCTTGGTGAGTATACCATTAGCAAAGCCTGAACATCTTTTCCACTATTCCAACCTACCTTCCTGAGCCTTGAATGTGTGTGTGAGTGTGTGCATTGTGTGTGTGTTCCCCCCTGTTTTCAATAAAGTAGACATTTAGTTATTGCAATCTGTCTCAGCTTCAGTTATTGGGAGGCCCTGGTCTACTCCGTATAAATATCGGGAGACGATCTCGGTGGGCTCTTGTAGCCAGCCTCCCTCTTGCAATATTTGGACTAATAACATCATAATAAAATTCCCCTACGGACCCTTGGCTACAGAATTACCACAATATTGTAATAGTATGCCGCCACCATTTTCATGTGTGATTATTCAAAATGCTAGCATTGCAATATCACAAGAATCATGTGGTGTTGCTGGGTGTGCTTTTCTCCTTTCTCCCTACTAATGGGGGACACCTGGCTGAACGAGAGACTTATACGTGTGAAAGGGATCTAGGAGTCCAAGTAGACCACAAGTTGAACCTGAGTCAACAGTGTGATACAGCAGCTAACAAGGCCAATGCAATTTTAGACGGCATCAATAAAAGTATAGTGTCTAGATCAAGAGAAGTAATAGTCTCACTATATTCTACTCTGGTCAGGCCCCACCTGGAATATTGAGTCCAGTTCTGGGCACCACAGTTCAAAAAGGACATTGAGAAACTGGAGGGTGTCCAAAGGAGGGTGACTAAAATGGTGCAAGGTCTGGAAACCATGCCCTATGAGGAACGACTTAGGGACCTGGGGGTGTTTAGCCTGGAGAAGAGAAGGTTAAGAGGTGATATGAGAGCCCTGTTTAATTATTTGGAGGGATGCCATATTGAGGAGGGAGCAAGCTTGTTTTCTGCTGCTCCAGAGAACAGAACCTGGAACAATGGATGCAAGCTCCAGGAAAAGAGATTCTACCTCAACATTAGGAAGAACTTCCTGAGAGTAAGGGCTGTTTGACAGTGGAACACACTCCTTCCTCGGAGTGTAGTGGAGATTCCTTCCTTAGAGGTCTTTAAACAGAGACTGGATTGCCATCTGTCGGGGATGCTTTGATTTAGATTTCCTGCATGGCAGAATGGGGTTGGACTGGATGGCCCTTGCGGTCTCTTCCAACTCTACGATTCTATGATTCTACTTACTGTTTCCAAAAAAAAGCCTCGCTTGAGTGTGTGTTTGCAATGTGGTGGAAAAGCTCCCCATATCCCCCAGAGGACATTTGGGAATATTTCAGGCCTTTTAAAAAGTTTCTCTTTTTACTCCTGCCATGTCTTTTCAGGAAATGGCCTCTACAAATCCTAGTTTTCATTTAGGGGCATTTGGAAGCAATTTTTTTAAAAATGCCATTGCTTGAGCGCTAGGAGCCCAGTGAGAGGCCACATGCATCACACTGCGGGTCACACTACGCCCATCCCTTCTTTAGTTAGTTATGGCTAAAGAATCCTATGACTTTGATGAAGGACTTGAAGGCATGCTTATCAAATCTGCAGACGACAAGCAAAGTTCAAGAGAAATGGAGAACAACTGGAAAATACGGTGGACCCTTGTTATCCGCTGGGGTTTGGTTCCAAGATCCCCCGTGGATAACAAAATGCGTGGATGCTCAAATCCCATTAAATATAATAACATCGCAAAATGGTGTCCCTTCCAAAAAATGGAAAATCAAGGTTTGATATTTTAAATGTAGACTTCTTTGGAACATTTTCAAATGGTGAATGCTTGAACCCATGTATAATAAATCAGTGTATAAGAAAGGCTGACTATCCTTTCTAAAATGGCAACTTGAACGTGTGCGCAACTAACATCGCTCTCCTTGACCCATGACAGGATCCCCCCCTCCGACGGCCTTTTCTGCAGCATTCCTGCCAACTCTGGTGCAGCTGCAAAACTAGAAAAGTTGGCAGCTCTCTGCGAAGCAGTTGGGATGCCTCCAAAAAGGCTGGCAGCGCCAGCAGCTCATTGGGGGCCGTTGTCCATTGCTGGTGATGCTGCTCCAGAGAGAGGTGGTTCCAGCTGCTGGTGTGCACTTCCCTCTTTTTTCCCAGAAGGGTTCAGAAGCAGCGGCAGAAACACCAAGAGACCAAGGGGGCTGTCTCTGAAGCAGCCACTCCTGTCCAAAGAAGAGGAAGAAGAAGTCTCCTTTTCCAGCTGCGCCAGGCAAGGATTGGAAAAGACTAGAAAGGCTGACAGCCGGTGTCTGGCTCTTTATACTCAGAGAGCCAGAGCAGCCTTCCACTGACAACCATTTGTAGCATGCCCAGACTGTGGCTCTCTCTTCCCAGCTTCAAGAGCCTGGGTTTAAGGTAGCTGCAGTGCTAGGCGATGGATCCCGAAGTTCTGCTACTTATCCTCTGCCTTCCTGCCCTTCTTGGAGACAGGCTCCTTCTGCACAGAGGTGAGTCTTTGGAAGGTTCAAATCAAAGCAATAATTAACAATTTAAACATCAATGTAACATTGTACCCAAAAGAAGAAAAAGGAAATACACACACACACACACACACACACACACACACACACACACACACACACCAAATACAATAGACAAAAGTTATGCACCTTTTGCTACATATTCCTTACTCTGACGGTAAGCAATTGACAGTCTCTGGGTTTATTGATGGCTGCTTCTCTGGGTGTTTTTGGAAAGGTCTCTTGGGTGTCTTTCAAAGTAACGGGAACTGAATAAAAATTGCTTACAGTCACACAAACGCAAAGAGGAAGGCTTACGTAGCAATAAGTGCGTAACTTTTGTCTATTGTATTTGACATATTTTCCCCTTTTTCCCCTTTTCTTCTTTCTGGTACAACAAAAATTATGTTGATATTTAATGTGTTAATGATTGTTTTGATTTGAACCTGTGTTCAAATTATTGATGAACTTCATTGATTTGTAATGCTTTTAGATTTCCACTTGATTGCTATTGTATTTATATTGTTTATTGATTTGAATTTATTATTACACCATACAGCCAGCATAAAATAAGAAAATGTTTAGAAAAATTACCTTACATCCAGTTAGAAACATTTATATTCCAGCATATATAAACATTATATTCAAGCATATCATGTGAATTCATGAGTACCTACAAATGTTAAGGATAAAACTTTGAACCATGTTTCTGGAAGGATTTAGGAATACAAAAATAATTGATTATCTACTATCAAAATAACTGTGATTTATTGGTTTTGTTTTGTTTAAGCATTGGTCAGGGGATTGGGAAGGGATTATTTCTATCTTATTATATTTTCTGTATTGTATTTTCTTACTGCTGTTAGCAGCCTGGATTCCCCGTGATTGGGAGGGATACAAATAAATCAATATTATTATTATTATTATTATTATTATTATTATTATCTTTCTGGCAGGAAGGAAAAATATTATCGTTGTGGGATTTTTTTTCTTTTTCTTTTTGGTAGACTATATTTGGAACTGTGTCTTCTTTTCCGTTTCCATGCCACCAGACATTATTGTAGTGCAATGTGCTTGGAGAAGCGAAGATGCAAAATCACAATGCTGGTTATGTACATGACACTAATGCATGCAGCACTGTTTTAGGTGAAGAAGAGGCAGGAGGCTACATCAACAGAAGTATAGTCTCTAGGTCAAGGGAAGTCATAGTGCCACTCTATTCTGCTTTGGTCAGTCCCCACCTGGAATATTGTGTCCAGTTCTGGGCTCTACAATTCAAAAAGGACATTGAGAAACTGGAGCCATGTGTCCAAAGGAGGGTGACTAAAATGGTGAAGAGTCTGGATACCATGTCCTATGAGGAACAACTTTGGGAGCTGAGGATGTTTAGCCTGGAGAAGGGACAGTTAAGAGGCGGCCCGGTTTAAATATTTGAAGGGATGTCATATTGAGGAGGGAGCAATCTTGTTTTCTGCTGCTCTAGAGAACAGGACCCAATGGAGCAATGGATGCAAGCTCCAGGAAAAGAGATTCCAGCTCAACATTAGGATGAACTTCCTAACAGTAAGGGCTGTTTGACCGTGGAACACACTCCTTCCTTGGAGTGCAGTGGAGTCTCCTTCCCTGGAGGTCTTTAAACAGAGGCTGGATGGCCATCTGTCAATGGGGATGCTTTGATGGAGAGTTCCTGCATGGCAGAACGGGGTTGCACTGGATGGCCCTTGGGGTCTCTTCCAACTCTACAATGTCACTAGGGGTGTGTGGGGGGTGTTTGGGGAGTGCACCAGGTGACAAGAGCGGGTGACCCCACTGCTCCTCAGGCATCTGCCTTTGGGCAGAAATTGCCTGGGGCCTTCTGTGTCCCTTAGAAATGCTGAGAAGATGGGGTGAGTGGGGTTAGGCTCAGTGGGAGGAGAAAGGAGAGGCCTCACTGTTTTGTTTTGTTTTTAATTAAATTTAACTAAAAAAATGTAATTTTAATTTTTAAAAAATTCCTTAAACACATCACCTTTTACCAAATCTTCACTTCAATGAAACAATCTACATAGAATCATAGAATCATATTATTCTTATTATTAAACTTTATTTATATAGCGCTGTAGATTTACACAGAGTTGGAAGAGACTCATAGAGGTGGAAGAGACCACAAGGGCCATCCAGTCCAATCCCCCCCTTTTTGCCATGCAGGAAATCACAATCAAAGCATCTCTGACGAATGGCCATCCAGCCTCTATTTAAAGACCTCCAAGGAAGGAGACTCCACCAAAACCTCTAAGGGAGTGTGTTCCACTGTCAAACAGCCCTTACTGTCAGGAAGTTCCCCTAATGTTGAGCTGGAATCTCTTTTCCTGAAGCTTGCATCCTTTGTTCTGGGTCCTGTTTTCTGGAACACAACTCCACCTACACAACAATCAGGATATGACCCTTTTGCAACATCCTAAACAGTGCTGCTGCTACTGCTATAGTTATACCAGCAAGTGTCACCAAAGAGATCCTAGCAAATGTCTCCCTCTTATTCCAGAGGCAGGGAGTTGGTTACTGCCCTGAGCGATGTAAACCCCAGTTGTATCCGCTGCAGGATACCAAAAAGCACGTACGGATAATCACATATAACATAAATCAAACATGGGTATTCCCAGAACACTTCATAGCTGTCTCTGGTGTGCATATTTTCCAGATCTTCTTGGCAGCAAATTTATACACGTCTGCTTGCAAATAGGAGATCACATCCACATCTGATAAAATGCATGACATGTCAGCTACCTGATAGAGGAATGGAGGCAATCGGGTGCTTTCTGACCAGTTAAGTAAAGAACAGAATGAAGGGACATTTGGATGGTTCCCTTTTGCTGTGCCTTAGCCAAATGGTTCACCACCGGATGCCTCCTGCCAGTCGTGGAGTTTAGACATGACCACAGATTACCACTTGTTGCAGTTTGGGTAATGAGCCACCACTGATACCACATCAATAGTAACCAACTCCCTGCCTCTGGAATTAGAGGGAGTCACTTGCTAGAATCTCTTTGGTGACACTTGCTGGTGTAACTATAGCAGCAGCACAATGTTGCAAAAGGGTCATACCCTGATTGTTGTGTAGGTGGAGTTGCGCTTTTTAAGGTGTTGTGTAGCTGCTTGCACTAGTATACTGATGTATATCAAACCATCTTGTCATATGTCTCAAGCATACTGTATGAGACTAACTTTTGAGACTAACCGAGTGAAATAAATTACAGCAATAGCTTTCATAGCTTTTGTAGCTAATGCTACAATTCATTTCATTCAGTTAATCTCAAAAGTGCTACAAGATCCCTTTATAACATTAACGGAATGGCACTGAACCGCTGATCCATCCAGTCCAATGCTGTCTGCTCTGTTTGTCTGTAGCTCCTGCAGTAATTTCTCATCATCTCCTTCCTTAAAAATATTTAACTGGAGATGCTTCTCAATGCAAAACAATGGTTCTGCACCAAAACAATATGTCTTGTATCTCTGGCTGTGAAAATAAAAGGTTGGGTTGGGTTCCTTCTGTGGAGGTAGCATCCTGTAGTCTATAGCATTGTCTAATCCCAATCTTGGAAGACCACTGTACCTAAAGGTATTAGGCGCCAATCTGGGGACATCACTCCTGATCTAACTCCAGTCTGTTGTGGGTGGCTAAGGTTTCACTGTTATGCACGTTTTAGCATTGATTGTAACACAGAGATGTACACTTTTTCTGCAGTGGGAGAATAACTTTCTTGGTGCCATTTGACTGAGCAATGTTGGTTATGATGAGTGACAAGTAGAGAAACTTTCCCCATCCGTCAGCTTCCAGTGATTGCTAATCCAAATCAGACATGGAAAGGAGCTTTCAAGTTGTGAAGTCGAAGGCTTTCATGGCCGGCATCCATCGTTTTTTGTGGTTTTTTCGGGCTATGTGACCATGTTCTAGAAGAGTTTCTTCCTCACGTTTCGCCAGCATCTGTGGCTGGCATCTTCAGAGCTTTCAAGTTCCTCATCCCTATCAGCATATGCTCAGGTCAGAACTTGGAACCATGACTTTTTGGACTAATGCTCCCAGAATCCCCAAGTCCCCAAATAACCTTTTTAAATCTCTGGAAAGATCCCAGAAAGTCATTTTTCTAAGCTCTGGTGTGCATATGCACGCATGTGCTTTCTCCAGCTACCCCCCACTCCCATAACTGCAGGAAAGTGCTGATGCAGAACAAGCAAAGTTCAAGAGAAGTGGAGAAAAACCACAAGCTGGATACTTCCTAAAACTCAGGCAACTTGAGTGTCTGTGTAACATCACTTCCCTTGACCTATGACAGGATTCCACCCCCTAATCTGCCCCCCACATGTTACATCATTGCTTGCTTTCTGCCTTTCAATGGCAAGGCATGTTCAAAAAGGACAACTTTCTGCTGGCACAACTGGAAAACTCTGCTCTCCTACAGAAACTTGTACTTGATATTAAGTGGCGTCAGTTTCTCCACCACTCACCCCAGCCCTTCACACTGAGTTGTTGTGAAGAAACAAACTAAACACCAGTAGCATAAGAGACTGGTGTTAAGTGTCACAACTGGTGGCTTGTCCGTTTCAGGTTGTGCCATCAGTGAATCTGTTCCAGGTTTAGTCTGTGAGGTTGCTAGGTAAGGTGGTGGACTGAAATGGACTGCTCCATTAAGGTTCACACTTATCCCAGAGTGGACTCTTGGTCCCAATAACATGGAAACCATCCATGTACTGGAACCAAACCAAGTGTCACAAGGCGACGGCTTTGGAGCTCCCCCGAGTTCTAGCTGCTGTGCAAACACTGTGTACATAACAGTTAATACTCCGCTAGAGATGAAACCCTAGATCAGTGGTTCCCAACCTTTGGGGGTCGAATGACCCTTTCATGGGGGTCGCTTAAGACCATTGGAAAACACCTATTTAATTACAGTTATGAAGTAGCAATGAAAACAATTTCATGGGTTTGGGTCACCACAACATGAGGAACTGTATTAAAGGGCCGTGGCATTAGAAAGGTTAGGAACCACTGCCCTAGATATTCTCAAGTTACCTTGCTGCTTGAGACGTATGACAAGAGCATTCTCCCACAGCCACCACCCCAAATAGGAACTGACTGGACTACTGGCAACTGAATGATAAGATGATAGGATGGCACACCTGAGAAGTGGCAGCTTTTTAACCTTGAGAGTAGCCATACCCAATATGGTGCCTTTCAGAGGTTTTGGATTACAAGCCCCTTTAGCTTGTGTCCATCGGTAATGGAAATTGTAGTACAACAACTGGCTGGAATAGCATTGGAACAACAGAGGGCAAATTTGTGCCATCTCCCTTCCATTTGATATCTGAAGAGTGTTTAATAATGCTTCACCATCTACCCTTTTTCGGGCTGAGTATACACAAATCATTATAGAAGCCCAGCTTTTCTCATCCTTATATCGACATCTACATGTGTCCAAACCCCCTCTTTTCTAAGAAGTGATGCCCTATGTGGCTTTTGTGCACCTTAGATCGGAGTGGATGAGGGCAGATTCAGATCCACTGCCATGTTGCTGGAAGCTTTGCACTAAAATGCCGGTGTGATGCTTTGCCTCTTGCTATCTCAATAACCAGAAAGAGTTTATTGCAGCAGCTCAGAACAGAAAGCCATTTTTGCCAGTACTGGCTCAAACATGCAGTTACAATCATATAGCTCTCTTCATGCCCACACCCTCTCAGTCTTTTGCATTCCTTCCCAGGCTGCATGGCCTTGAAGGCTAGTGGCAACAGTTAGTGTCTTTGGCCTGTTACAGACTGCCAAAATAAAGCTGCGTCGGGTCTCTTTGGAAGTATGCTGTTTAAATGATGCATGCATCCTAAGAATCCGGAAGCTGCACCAAAGCTGCACTCCAGTGCTTAGGAATGGAGTGTGGCTTTGTTGCAACCTCCGGACTCTTAGTACCCATGCATCATTTAAACAGCATACCTCCAAAGAGACCCGAAGCAGCTTTATTTTGGCAGTCTGTAACAGGCCTTTGTCTTTCTCAAGTGCCACCCTATTCTGCTTTGGTCAGACCCCACCTGGAATATTGTGTCCAGTTCTGGGCACCACAATTCAAAAAGGATGTTGAGAAACTGGAGCATTTGCAAAGGAGGGTGACTAAAATGGTGAAGGGTCTGGAAACCATGCCCTATGAGGAACGACTTAGGGAGCTGGGGATGTTTAGCCTGGAGAAGAGAAGGTTAAGAGGTGATATGATAACCCTGTTTAAATACTTGAAGGGATGTCATATTGAGGAGGGAGCAAGCTTGTTTTCTGCTGCTCCATTGGAGAATTTTGTAGGTCAAAAAGCATTTTTTCAAATATTTGCACAAAAAATTCTCAGAGCATATTGCAAAACCTTTAGCCCTCTCCTGCAGTTATATCTCTGGAAGTGGCATTGAAAGTTAGTCTTTCCCCAAGTGTGGGGGCTTCATTTATCCATCCTGATAAATATCTTTTGATAGACCTCTCCATGGATTTATCTAGTCATTATGGCTAGTTGTGATTTGTGCTCTGCAAATTGCTAGCTTGCTTGTTGGAATCGCTTCGCGGCATCTGATTTGGCTGGAATCTGCATTATGATCCAAATGGTTGTCTTCATCAGTAAAAACAAGCCCAACAGCTTCTGTTTCGGGGGCCTTCTGGAAAACTTGAGTGCATGATCTGGCAAGGCCCAACTGTGGGATTCAGCTTATAAAGCTTAGCTCCAAAAAACTCAAAGCCAGCTGGCACTGGGCATGGTTTGTGGAGGGAGAAACTGCTTTGTTCCTCTTTTACATTGGGAGGAATTTAACAGCTTCACTGGCAACAAGAATCCCACAATAGTAAACCTAAAAAGGCCTGGTGCGCCATGAAATCCAAGACTTTAATGAATCAGGCTTCTTTGTTTCTGCCTAACAGAGCCGGTATAGACAACTATTTGGATTTGAGGAGTATGGTCTGAAATAAAACGGAAAGGCTGTGATGAAAATGGCCTTGCTGCATCTTGCAAACAGTTTGTCTCCTCCAGCTCAAAATATGGTGTTTAGTTTATACTATGTTTACTCAGACATGAGTGCTACTAGGATCAGTGCGTCTTACTCTCAAGTGTGTGTTGTCAACTTTATCCCATTAAACAGATTTAAATATATATAAATGGGGCTCGACAGTCCGTCCCGAAAGGTGATGCTATGAATGAGAGACCTCCAAGAGCTGCAGGCATCAACTGCTTTGCTCAGGTCCTACATAGCCAGGGTTTTTGGGAAGATCAAGTGGCATGCCCTCCCCTCCCCAACATCTTAAATGAAACCTGAAAACAAGAGAAAACTTAAAGATCATATCATAGAAAAGCTACCTGACCCATATAATCTGGAAAACAATTAATGGAGCAAGACAAGATACTGTAGCAGAGAACAAACCAAACTAAATTTTCACTAGCACTGGGAGGGAACAAGAGATGTTACAAGAACACCTCTGTTTTCACACGTAAAATGTCACAACTCATATTGTTTTTCCTTCTTCCCTTTCTCCTTATCAAACAGAATTTTCCTTTGTAGTTACACAATGAGATTTAACTATAGTCCTGAAAAGGTGAGACTTTTTGTATGGCCACTTTAGACTAACCATCCGTTTCACAAGCGTGGCCATTTTCTCTCCCTATCCTCTCTCACACAGGCATTCCAGGTATGGCTATCTGAGCTGGTTGCAATGTCAGCATTGAAGTTATTTTCTCTGTTTTCTCTCTCTGTCTCATCACAGAAGGACTCCAGAATACAGTCCGCTGACATCTCTATGCAGATAATATCTGCTGACTATGAATTATCAGGGTCTTCCGTTCTCTCTTTTAAAAAAACCCTGGGGCCTCTCCTTTCTCAATCCCACTGAAACTCACCCCATTCACCCCATCTCTTCAGCATTTGAAAGAGATACAGGCAAATGTATGGCCAGTGGTCAGCAAAGATAAGAACATTGAAAAGGACCCTGCTAGATTAGGCCAAAAGTCCCCCAATCCAATATTTGTTTCACATGTGGCCAACCATGACATGATGGGAGCTGTAGTCTAAGAATGCATTGCCAACCTTCCTCACCCTCGTTCTGCAGCAGACCTGCACACCTTGGCAGTAGGTAGGGGCCAACAATAAACTTCTTTGGGCCGCAGATAGGTTTTAATTAATTAATTAATTAATAATATTATTAATATGAATCCCATCCTCCTCTTCCTTTGCCCAGCCCTCTCTTCAGTGGAAAGCCAAGTGGTGGAGGAGCCTCAGCTGTCCTCCTCTTCCTGGACTTCGGAGAATGCTGAGCAGCAGAGGAGCCTTGTGGGGCAAGCATTCACTCTTCCTCCTCCTTCTCTGCATGGACTTCTTCTCAGGAGGAGGCTGAGAGTCAGGGAGTATTGAAGTCATTCCACATCCTTGCGGGCCTCCCAAAATCCTTTGATGAGCCGCATATGGCCTCCGGCCCATATACCCTGCATGCCTGTTGTACAGGATTGTTTTCTTCCAGAGCAGTGGGGTCCAAAAGAATGACGTAACAGTTGCTGTTTGCTGCTGTTTTAATATGCTTTCTAAACACCCTGGAGTAGAAGAAAGCAGCCAACATCTACACTGATCATAGCTTGCGATTCAAATCTAGCTTTCTCAGTGCCTCAAGTAAATATGAAACTCCTGGAATTCCCAGCCAGCTGCGAAACTTGTTTCCTTTCCTGGCCATATTCCAGTGGCCAAACGTTCTCATCAGTCTCATCCACAGAAAGTGTACGCATGTGTCCAGTGGCTAACACCCGCCAGCCATGAACTTTGATTCACTCAAGTATTCTCAGCCATTGGCTTCCATTCAGGAAGCACCTGAAAGAGACCAAAAGACGACTAGCAAAACATCACATCCTCTCTTGTTGCATGCCTTCAAGTTGTTTGTCTTTGTTGGTCTGTAACCGTAATAAAGATCCTATTCTATTCTAAATTATTTGTGAGTTAACTAAGCTGACCCTGTTCGGTTTTCTTGGCAAGCTTTGTTCAGAGTCTGCTCTTTGCCGGCATCCCATTTGGGACCATGGCAGTAGCCCAGATCAGGACTGGGCTGTTCGGTTGCTGGGGTCTTGTGCCAACCAGGGAAGGGCCCAGGAAGGAGACATATTCCAATCCAATGTGGGTGGGATCAAGTATAATTCTTACTAACTGGAACATTTTCCCAGCACCATGTGTAAGTTTATGCTTGCCTACTCAGGAGCAGGCCCCAGAGCAACAGCTTCAGATGGTGCAAAGTATATCCGTTTACTGAAGACTGAAGCACAGAGCCAAAATATGTCAGACTGCTCAGCTCAGTTCTACCTTAAATAGGTCTAATCCAAGCAAAGCCAGCACTGCAAAAGCTTCCCAAGCAAAACACAGCTTGGTTATGTATAATAAATGAGTCTTTAAGGCAGTCCGTAATTATGGGTGCGACAAGGATTCCCATTCAAGAGGGAATCAAATCTATTGGCAAGATGACATGCTACAAGTAATGAATGTGTTGCTTGTGGGCAGCATATACGTAGCATTTGAAGAGCGGGAAGACATGAGCAAGAAAGAAAGGGCTGGTTTTTAAAGAAGGCGAAGACTGAAGCTGCTGCCAACAGTCATCTGACTGCCTTCATGTATACAGCAGAGAAGAATTTGGCACTAGCAGGCGGTTTGCACTAGCTGTTAGAAAACATTGCATTAATTTTAGGCAGTGCTTGGAAAGTTACCAGCACTAGTCATACTGTCAGGAAAGTAATTAATTGTTACTTGTTAGAAGTGACGTCTTGCACTCTTTCCTTGCATTTCTCATACTTGGTCATTAACATGTTACTTGGGGTGCAATGGAGACCTTAGCATTGATAATGTATTGGGAATAGTGTCTGGAACTCTGAACATTGGCATAACATTTGTTTAAAAAAATCCTTGTCTAAACCAACAAAAGTGGCCCCTTTTAGAACATTCTGCAACTGAAGGAATTAAACCATCAAGGAACCATTCAATTAATGCTTCTTCTTCTTCTATGTCTGTTCTAGGTCCTCAGCCCTCCGTTCCTGATTTAGAAGGGGACCTTCTCTTCCTGTTGGACAGCTCTGGCAGTGTCTCTTTCTATGAGTTCTCCAGAGTGAAAGAGTTTATTGCTGACTTTCTCCATCCGTTCACTTTTGGGCCCCATGATGTCCAGACTGGTATTGTCCACATCAGCAGCATGCCCAGCCTGGAGTTCCCCTTTGACCGCTATCTTTCCAGCGGGGCAGTTCAGCACGCTGTCCGCAACATCCAGCAGAAGATGGGAGACACCAACACAGGCAAAGCCCTCTCCTTCGCTAAGGAGAAGCTCTTCACAGATGAGGCTGGGGCCAGGGCCAATGTGCCCAAAGTGGTGGTTTGGGTGACTGACGGCTTCTCCACGGATGACATTTCCCAGCCCATGCAGCTGCTGAAGGACATGGGAGTCACTGTTTTCATTGTGAGCACTGGACGGGGGAACTACTTGGAACTTTCTGCTGCTGCCAGCCAGCCCCCTGAGAAGCACCTCCATTTTGTGGATGTGGATGACTTGACCATCATTACTAAGGAGCTCAGAGATGCCATCACTGGTAATGTCACTGTTAATACTAATACAGTGCGCCTGTGTTATACGCGGGTGCGTTTTACACAGCTTCCAGCATACACTGGAAGCCATGATGGAAGTAAGGGAGGTGCACACCAGAGGAAAACAATGGTGCATGCTCCCGTGGCGTGTGCCCCGTGCGCCACTGCCGCACCACCGCCGGCACAAGCCCCATTCATTTGAATGAGGCTTGAGCATCCGCGCTTTTCCCCTTACGCGGGGAGGTCCAGAACGGACCCCCGCGTAAGGGAAGGGCGCACTGTATAGGCACATCTCAGTTAACAAAGCTTCTGGCAAAGAAGCTCATTTATACAAAGTGTTGCTATTCCCTCCTAACCCTTCCCGCCTTTTCTTACTTGTTCTCTGTTTAACTAGGCATTTATAGTAGCACTGGCATGAGGAAGATGGTGAAGAAGGGCTGGAGAAATACTTTTGGTGCCAAGTTGCAGCAGCATGTCTGTAATGAACAATGCAATAAAGCCTGAGCAGGGAAGAAATGGGATTCTACTCTAGCTGATCCTAGGACCTTATCACACGAGCAAAATTTGAAGTTATCCCAGGGTCAATGTGAAGGCAATGCAGGGGCAATCCTGGGGTTTCAATCAGGAGCCATCTTAAATACAATTGGGGGTCATTCCAGGGTTAGGTAAATCCTCCTTTCCCTCAAATTTACCTAACCCTGAGAAGGGTATATTCTATAAAGGAAGACACAGGGCCATTCTGTCCATAGCTGTCACTGGATGGATTGCCAGGTGAAATAAAGGACAGGGTTACTGTCCCTGTAATGGTTTTATAAAGGGGAATTTAGGTGGGTATTTTTCCCTTTAAAGAGCCAAGAGTTCCTTTTTTTACTTGCCAATCCTAAAGGTATGAGCTCCATCATTTGGCTTGTCCTGCCAAGGTAGAATACAGACTGTAGTCTATAGCTTGAGTTATGTCCTCAACTGTCTCATAGGAATTCAGCTTCAGAGAATCAATCAATCAATCAATCAATCAATCAATCAATTGTTTATTCAATCATTGACCAGTATAAAATATAATAAAAATATAAATACTGAGATAATAGTATGATCAATACAGTACAGTTATCGGAACAAAAGTCAAGGGCAAAAGGGCAAAATCAGATCAAGCTTCTATCATCAATAGCTACAGCTTCAGAGAATGCATTTCAGGCTATTCCACTTTGCAATTCATATTTTCCCATACGAAGTTTGCCTGCCTGTTCCTTGCTCACAGTGCACTTCCTTACTCCTTTATTTTCTTTCCTCTGGGCATTGCCTTACAGCTGCAGTCCTGGATCTGCTAATAATTTGGAAATTCATGAAGGTTACTATGGAGTTGGGAAACTTTTCCATCCATATATATATATATATATATATATATATATTTGGCTCCCTTTTAATCTGGGGAATGATTTTTATTTTATTTTTTAAAATTCTTCTCTCCATTTTGGAAGGTTGCTTAGCATTATTTTCCAAGTCTCTCCCAGCCAACATTATACATTATACTCCCAATAGCTGTGTTGCCAGGGGATTGTGGGAGTTGAAGTCCAATATCTAAATTGCCCACACTCCCTATGCACTACGCAAATATTTAACAGGGATGCTGGGGACAGCTGGATCTTGAATTTTAGTGCACACTGTTAAAATAAAGACATTCCCTACTATCTATCCGCAGGATAAATTAGAAGTTAGGGATGAAATAGCCAGAGACTGGTGTCAAAAAGAAGGCCTGTCCCAAATAAAACAAGTCAATCGGAGCCTCCAAAACATCTTTTCCCAACTTGGGGCTATCCAGATATTTCAAACTATAACTTCTCTCATCCATAGCCATTAGTTCTGATGCCTAGGCCAGGGAGCTGCAGTTCAGAGCAACTGGAGAGACCTGAAAAGGCTGCTACAGACCCTTCCATTTGCCATCCCTCATGGATCAATGCTGCTTTGTGATTCTGTGCTCTTCATCTAAAGAGGTTAGATGCTTTCCACCCACAGGGAGAAGGCAACAATGTCCTGGAGCTCACATTGCAGGGTAACCCTCCTTCTATAATCTGTGTTTCCTTGAGCATAAAAAGCAACAGAGAAGAACCAGTAAGGCGTAGTGGGGAACATGTTGAACTCGATCTTGGGAAGTCCAGGTTCTGGTCTCACTTCTAGTCATCAAGGTCTTCAGGAGGCTCAGTCATTCTATTACAGCTTGGCCTATCTCATATGGTTACTGTAAGAATTAAAGTGCAGTAAAGCATGTGCAACAACATTTAAATATGAAGCATGGGACCCAGGCTGCAGGGCTGGGTGGGCAGAACCACCCAGAACTGGCAGCCTGGGAATATGCCCAGACATTGCTCTATGATATCATATCATATACGCGAGGTTTTCAAAGGCCCCTTTGTAGATGCACAGAGAGGCATTGTTCTCCAACTTGGCCCATCTTGCTTTGAAATTCCTTGCAAGTTGCCAGTTGCTTGCTGGAAACTTCTGCACCCGCAACCATCCCCACCTCCAGGGCCATCTTATCCAAGATAAGCAGATGTTGCAACCTTGCGCCAGACCCCTCTTGGATTGAGAGCTGCCTGTTTTTGTTTCATGGCAGAGGTGACACAGAGACTTGTTATCCAAGTCACAACATTTTTTGCGAGGACACATATGGATGGACCTTTCTGGTCTTCGTTTAGCTGCCCATGGGGCGAAGAGGGAGACATGAAGAAATGGAGTTGGTGGAGAGTCAGTGCTGGAGAACAACCAATAGCAAGGGTTGGGAATGTGTGGTCCTTCCGATCTGAGCTAGTGTAAGCAATGGGGTGGGATTATGGGAGTTACAAGTCGACAAAATCTGTGAGCAAGGGACAAGATTACCCACATACCTTTCTCCTAAGCAGCAGGTCATAGAACTTGGGAAAGTATCACCACAATTTTAAAAGGATGTTGAGAAACTGGAGCGTGTCCAAAGGAGCGTGACCAAAATGGTGAAGGGTCTGGAAACCATGCCCTTTGAGGAACGGCTCAGGGAGCTGGGTATGTTTAGCCTGGAGAAGAGACAGTTAAGAGGTGATATGATAGCTCTGTTTAAATACTTGAAGGGGTGTCATATTGAGGAGGAAGCAGGTTTTGGGAACAGGACCTAGAACAATGGATGCAAACTGCAGGAAAAGCGATTCCAGCTCAACATTAGGAGGAACTTCCTGACAGTAAGGGCTGTTCGACAGTGGAAGGCTCTCCCTTGGAGTGTATTGGAGTCTCCTTCCTTGGAGATCTTTAAACAGAGGCTGGATGGACATCTGTCGGGGATGCTTTCATTTAGATTTCCTGCATGGCAGAATGGGGTTGAACTGGATGGCCTTTGCGGTCTCTTCCAACTCTAGGATTCTATGATTCTATGGCCTGTTACAGACTGCCAAAATAAAGCTGCTTCGGGTCTCTTTGGAGGTATGCTGTTTAAATGATGCATGCATCCTAAGAATCCGGAAGCTGCACCAAAGCTGCACTCCAGTGCTTAGGAATGGAGTGTGGCTTTGGCGCGACCTCCGGACTCTTAGGACCCATGCATCATTTAAATAGCATACCTCCAAAGAGACCCAAAGCAGCTTTATTTTGGCAGTCTGTAACAGGCCTTGGATTCTATTTTAGACTACTGCTCCTAGAATTCCTCAATAGCAAGGGTTTTGGAAGTTGTCCAAAAAAGTAAGATTTCTGAGCTCTGGAAGTAAAGATGTTTTGGCATTTCTTAGCCTGGTTCCTCCCTTGTCCTGTAGTTTATGTGCTCTCTAGTTTTGATGAAGTGATTGGGAGTACTGGTATGCAGCACAGAAGAGAGATCAACAGACCAAGGGTCACCTTATCTTCTGCCACACTGGGAGATTTAAATGAAATGTGCAAGAATGTTGCCTTACACTTTGAGGGCCAGCCTTACCATTAAATAGGGAGAGGTAGGAAATTATCAACCAAGGCCAATTCAGCGATCTTCCCAGTAATGAGGGCTGGGGAGCAACAGTTGCACTATAGTGCTTGCAGTTTTTTTAACTACCATACCCAGAACCCCCATCAGAGCGGCCCTAAAGCAAGCCCTGGTCTCTCCACAGATTTGCAATGTAAAATACATGAAACAAAGGGAAAGAGTATAGGGAGGGAAAGGCAAACTTGGGCATTAGATTTGTGTTTGTCTTGGAGGGCTTTCTAATGTTCCATGATTTATATTTTTCACTGCTTAGAGATATATTTTTTTAAAAAGAGGAGTGCTTTAGAAATATTTTGAACAAATAACATTTCTTCCAGGGATCATGCATGCTAAGCGTCTGCGAGCTACAGAGATTTCTTCAAACAGCTTCCGACTCATTTGGCCCCAGCTTCTGACACGTGACACTGGATATTATGTTCTGGAGTATGCCCCAAATGGACACCCCAGGCAGAAATTGACCAAACAGATGCCCGGCGACCACACCAGCATTGTAGTGAACAACCTGGAGCCACAAACCACTTACGAGGTTGCCCTCATTCCAGAGTCGAACGAGAGGTACATCCCTCCTCAAGTCACCAGGGTCGCCACTTTGGAAGGTAAGAATGGAGGCAGGATGAACTAGTAGTTGAGACTCTTATTAGCAGGCATACACTGAGATCCTACTATGCGCATGTGTTGCTCCGCACATGCAGGTCCAAGTACTCATACACTCCAACGTTTCACAGAGTAAAACTTGACCTTTGTGGTCAGGCAACATTAATGTAGTCAGGAAGAACCCAATCTAGGAGAGGCTGCAGCAGTTTGCTTTTGACTATAGGGAAAGGCCCGTCTAAATATTAATTATGAACTTCATTGATTTGTAATGCTTTTATATTTGTATTTATATTGTTTATTGATTTTGTTTTGTTTAAGTATTGGTCAGAGGAGTAGGGAGGGGTTATTTGTATCTTACTGTATTTTCTGTTGTACAGTGGACCCTTGTTATACGCTGGGGTTTGGTTCCAAGATCCCTCATGGATAACAAAATCCGTGGATGATCAAGTCCCATTCAATATAATGACATCGCAAAATGGTGTCCCTTATAAAAAATGGAAAATCAAGGTTTGATATTTGAAATTTATACTTTTTCTGAACGTTTTCAAACCGTGAATGCTTGAATCCGTGTACTTGAGCATCCACGGATTTTGTTATCCACCGGGGATCCTGGAACCAAACCCCAGCGGATAACAAGGGTCCACTGTATATGACTGACACAGAATTTCATTTCAGTTAATTGTAGAATTTGCATTTTCTTTTCTCCATTTGAAGCAGGGATCTGTTCTGGGCGAGAGTGAAATTGAGAGAGATTCATGTCTAGCACAGAAACTTGAAATCTGCCTTATAATACATGTAAAAAAATCTATACTCTTTTCCCTCTCCCCATAGAAGTGATCAGCCCAGCTCGAGTCCTCATCTCGGAATCCAAACCCCACAGCGTTAGGGTCAGCTGGTCTCCAGTTCCAGAGAGTGTGGCCAGCTATCAGATCATGTATGGCCCTCTGCCTGGGAATGCCGTCAAAATCGTGGAGGTGAAAGGGAGCCTGAACACCACCGTCTTGGAGGATCTGGTAGCCAACACCACCTATCTGGTGACAGTCATTGCCATTTATAAGTCGGGCAAAGAGAAAGCACTGTCGGCGAAAGCCTGCACTCAGGAAGGTTAGCATCCTTTCAAATGTAGGGCAAGGCATGCATACCATTTGAATGGTTGCTCAAACCGTTACAAAAATGGAGTGCTTGTTACATGGTTGGGTGACAAGCAACACCTGCTGAAATGCCCTCTTCTACACAAGCACTAAAGCTACAGGTATCCTCTCCAGTTTTCATTCTGGCAGCCCTAGTTGGCCTCTTCTTCTTATCTACCAATGGCTTTTCCTTTTGTATCATATTTTTATAAGGTTGAGGGCAGGGACTGCCTTGTCATTAATCCTTCTCTTATGACAAGGTCATATTGCAAGAGAGGGGCCTTAAATCGGAGGTGGACAACTGTGGGGGGAGGGGGGGAATCTCACCCAGCCCTTGAGAAAATCAGTGACTTTATTTATATCCCACCAGATAACATCCAATAGAAGGGATGCAGAGAAGAGATAAAGTCTCAGGGTATTGAAAAATTATTTTATTCTTGCAATTAGCTATTAAAATAAAACAGTCTTTTTCAACACCCTGAAGCTTGTACTACATCTGCACTGCAGAAGTAAGGCAGTTTGGCATCACTTTAACTCATCAATGCCATACAATTACGGGATTTGTTGTTCTGTGAGTTATTTAGCCTTCTCTGATGCCACAACAAACTGCAAATCCCAGAATTCCATATGTGTCTGCAGGTGTGTCTGGGATGGAAGGGTGGGTCCCAAGAGGTCCTGGCAAATGCAAAAGGGTGGTTCACCAAGGCCAATATGAGGCCATGTCTCTTGATGTCACCCCACAAAACTTGTATGGCATTTTCACTTCCCCCTTTCTATGTCTGTTGTCTAGAGTACTCCAAAATAAAGCACCTCCGCTTTGAAGACATGAGCCCCACCACTGTAAAGGCCTCCTGGGACCCTGCAGATGGCAACGTTGTCGGCTACCACATCCGATGCCGGCGGCAAGCGGGCCCTTCAACCCTCCTCAGTGTCTCGCCTCAGATTCACAGTGTGTTGCTGTCAGATCTGGCTGCGGGCAGCACCAACAAAGTGTGTGTGAGGCCCGTGTACAGGAATTTGCTGGGCACAGGGCTGTGCAGGATGATACACATGCAGCCAGGTAATCTGTGATGGATCAGGCGGGGATGCATTTTATCCTTCCTTAGAGGTCTTTAAACAGAGGCTGAATGGCCATCTGTCGGATATGCTTTGATTGAGAGTTCCTGCATGGCAGAATGGGGTTGGACTCGATGGCCCTTGGGGTCTCTTCCAACTCTTATGATTCTATGATTCAGGTGACAAAAGGATGGGGTTCAGGGGCTGCACTATATCCACTCCTGCTGTATAGCTTCTACCGCTTGGAAAAGTTATTCTGCCGGTAGGGTTGCCAGGTGAGGGCTATCTGAAGCCCTGAGATTTCAGCACCCAGGTGACACATTGAGGTGTAATAGGAGAGAAGTCCTGGTGATGTTATTAACCATGATGCATTAAGTACCAAAAGGTAAAAGGTAAAGGTAGTCCCTTGACATGAATGTCTAGGTGGTCATTTCTGTTACTAAGCCACAGAGCCAGCATTGTCCAAGGACTGCTTCTGGTGACCATGTGGCCAGCATGACTGCACCAAACGTTGTTACCGTCCCACTGAGAAGTGGTACCTATCTATCTAGTTGCATTTGCATGCTTTCCAACTGCTAGGTTGGCAGAAGCTGGGACTGGTGATGGGAGCTCACCCATCATGCGGCACTTGGGTCTCGAACTGCCAACCATCTGATCTTCTGGTTGTCAGAATTGTCTTAACCACTAAGCCACCGCATCCCTTGAGGCATCAACACAATGACAAAAAGTATACCACTCAAATAAAAAAATAAGTCTAACAAATGAGGAAAATATCTGTATACATATTTAGGTCAGATAACTGAACTGATTTCTCAGTGCAGAATAAAAATCCATCAGTGGGCTTGTTCCCACTATGAAAAGAATTGAATCTGTGATCGGTGTATGACCCTCGTTCCCATTTGAAACCAGTTCCTGTCACGATGTGACCGAATCCTGTCGTGACGAAGCGAGGCAAAGGCAAAAAAACCCGGTGTTGCCAGAGATCGATTCCGAAGCGAGTTCTGTAAGTGGGAACCACAGATCAGAATCGATTCATTTTGAAGGCGAGGGACAAATGGCAGAGGGGCGCTTACCACCCCTCTCTCATTTTTGACAGGGCCACCATTCCCCTCCCCCCGATCCAAGGACCCCACTTACATCACTGATGACATTGACATGCATTTTGATGCAGCACAAATAAGTGGGGATGACAATCGCACCAAAAAGAAACAATTACAGGGAAGATCCACCGTCATAGTGGAGCAAGGGTGAATCAGGAATCCATTCAAAATTAATTCAAACTGCACATGGGAATGACCCCGGCGACACCTTTATTGGCCAACCGAAATGCACAATATACTTGTTGCAAGCTTCCAAAGTTCCATGGGCTTCTTCTTCATGCATTGTTTAATGGCAGAGTACCCTCTGGTGGACAAAACAGGAAAGCAGCGTGCAAAAGCTTCCTAATTACAATTTGTGGGGTATACAACAGCTGGCAGTAGCTTCCCATTTTGTGCAGCTATTTGTGATTGCTGTGGATGTGATTATTTAGTAGCAAACATGCGACACCTGAGCAAAAATTCTTCCTAGTCCACTGTCCATGCACATCTCGCCAATCGGAGCCTATGAACTGCTTGGCCCCTTCAAAGCATGCAAATGCAAGTACTACTTAAGTGCGAAGGTAACAGCATTCAGTGCAGTCATGCTGGCCACATGGCCACCAGAGCAGTCCTCTTCAGCTTCGAAACGGAATTGACCACCACCCCCTACAATCGGTTACGACTAGACATTCATGTCAAGGGACTACCTTTACCTTTACTTTTTACCCCCTATTCAAAAGAGCCAGACTTACTCCCACACCCCCAAAATGTGCACTGGCAAAAAAGTGACTCAGGCCTGATACAGACAGGCCAAAATAAAGCTGCTTTGAGTCACTTTGGAGGTGTGGTGTTTCAATGATACATGTATCCTAAGAGTCCAGAAGCCGCACCAAAGCCACACTCCAGTCCTAAGGACTAGAGTGTGGCTTTGGCACGGCTTTCGGACTCTTAGGACACATGCATCATTGAAACACCATATCTCCAAAGTGACCTGCCTGTATAGAGCCATAGTGTGTGAAGGTGAGTACACACCTTGCTTTAGAGCTGACTTCCACAGGCCTTTAAAACAAGGCACACACTGTCCATGCACTTTATTATTTAGAAAATGCTGTTTTAAAGGAATATAGCAAGAGAAGCATTTTGGTAGCAAATTTAGCAGCCTGGGTCGATCCCCAGAGAGTTAGGGAGGCACTTCTTAGAGTTGCTTTCTGCTTGTTTAAAACAAAACCACCTTTCCCATTAGCAAAAGCTTTTCAGAGTGGTTCCTTACCACTACAGGTCACTGTTACTCACCAGGCATGACTAAACATGTGGCTATTTTACAAGAACACTGTATGCGATTACTGATCTCTTCTGTTTTGTTCTTCCTAGCTTCATTACCCAGAGGCTACAGGCACCAGCAGAAAGTATGAGCATTAATGGACTGGAGAGGAACCTCTGTGGAGCAGAGGGAAAGGACTGGACATGAACGAACATGGCAGGTGTACCTATATAAGCCACACTCCCAAACCCACCAGACCCCTAGCTTCCTTGTAGCCATTGTGTCTGAAAATGCCCAAGATGTTGTTTGTGCATAGAAGAATCTCCACCAGGACATTGATATCCACCTGGATGCTGCCATGATGAGCTACTGGCTAATGCTTTCCTTATTCTGCCTGATACAGTATTCCAGAAATAGCAAAACTCTGGGAATCAAAATCTCTCTGTCCGTAATGTATTTGTATTTATTTGTGTTTAGTGTTGGTCATAAATGATAAAGAAGGTTGCAGGTCTCCCTTCCCCTGTTTCCTCCAGATATCCAACTTTCTTTCTTTTCCTCTTTTCCACGAGACCAGGGGTTGAACTATGTCTTGGCCATGGAAACCCACTGGGCAAGTCACACTTGGGCAAGTCACACTGTCTCAGCCTAGGAAGGCAATGGCAAAAGGCCAAACAAATATTTCCTTCACCTTAGGGTTGTATCACTGTTTAATCTTCTCTTCTCCAGGCTAAACATCCCCACCTCCCTAAGTCGTTCCTCATAGGGCATGGTTTCCAGACCCGTCACCTTTTTGGTTGCCCTCCTTTCAACATACTCCAGCTTCTCAACATCTTTTTTGAATTGTGGTGCCCAGAACTGGACACAATATTCCAGGTGAGGCCTGACCAAAACAGAATAGAGTGGCACTATTACTTCCCTTGATCTAGGCACTATAACTCTATTAATACAGCCTAGAATCACATTGGCCTTTTTAACTGCCACATCACACTGTTGACTCATGTTCAGCTTGTGGTCTACTTGGACTCCCAGATCCCTTTCACATGTACTTTCATTCAGCCAGGTGTCCCCCATCCTAGATCTGTGCATTTCATTTTTCTGCCCTAAGTGCAGTACCTGACATTTCTCCATGTTGAAATTCATATTGGAAGATAGATACAGGATTCAAAAGGCCTAAACTAGAAAACTGGGCAGGAATGGATAAAATGAAATGTGAAATTTTACATTTAGGCCACAAAACCCAAATGTAAATGTATAGGACGGGGGTTACATGGATTAGCATTACTACATGTGAAAAGGACGGATTACCCTTGCTTGGTACCCCAATCACTCTTCTTACATTTGATATCAGTTTAATATTAACAGGGACACTGAAGGAGTGGCTTGTGGGTGACCTGGGCTTGTCCCCATAGCAGGACATCTGGCCCATTGCAGCTGGCTCCAGCTCGGGTCCAGAGGAGGGCATCCACCACAATAGTTCCACCCAAAGACATTGGCATAATCCCTCTTGATCCACTGGCAAAGGAAGATAGCTTCACTAACAAAGGTCACTCTTGCCAAGGTGTGAGTTTGCCCTTTGTCTCACAAAGTAACACCTCTCTCCGAAGATTTCCAACTCTCGACTTCTGGTCTGAGAACATTTGCTGCAGCCACCTGTCTTTTAGCCAAACAATCATAGTCACATCTATTGCAATTCTTATCTAATACTCCTTCTTGGAAAACTGTTTGGTATAATACTTTCAAGTGCTTGGCGTCTGCCCTCAAAGCACATTTGACAGTACAAATATAACCCTTAGTACCACAATTTTGGGGTCTGGAAGCAGGCATCCATGCTGCCCGTTATCCTCTAGATTCCTCAATAGCCACACTTTTTCAGACCTTTTCTCTTCCGGATCTCCTTCAATTGGAAGCAAGGTTTATAGCTGGTAACATATCACCATTAGTTCTAAGTTGTGTGAACGTGTGTGTGTGAATGTCTGTGTTTTTGGATGTGTGTTGTTCATTCTCCTAATAAAATTATATCATTAATTTGGAATCGCTTCTGGAGTTGTGTGTGATTTGGCACTGATAAGCATCGGGTTAAAGGTCTCCAAGGCTGCCTCCTGTTGCCCAGGTCATACTATAACTCTATTATTCTATTATGATATAACTTTAATATTAAAATTCCCCTAAGACACAGCAATTTGTGCATGCCTTCAATGATTCCCCAGCATTTTGGGTAACAGGCCTTTGGAATTGTTGCTGATCATAAATTAAACCTAAGCCAGAAGTGTGATGCTGCAGCAAATAAGGCAAATGCTATGTAAGCCTGCATTAATGGAAGGAGGCTGAGCCCTTGGAACAACGCTCCTGCTGCCAACTTCTTTCTTCTCAAAGGCTAGTGTGCAAGGTGTCTTTCCAGAGTGACCTCTCTCTCTTTGGCTCGTGGCCGCCTTGGGTCCCTATGATGGAAGAAAGGCGGGATACAAGAAAATGAACAATAATGTCACTCTAAGTTTTCAAAGAGGGAAGGCTTAGGGAACCCGGAAGCTCTCTTCTCTGGCGGCGTCCAGGCGCTCTTGAAAGTATGGCTCTATGTGTCTCTTTCGTCCAATGAGCGCCGGGCGGAGGCCGGAAGGGGCGTGTCCGCGCCTGCGCAGAGCCAGGGCGCCGCGTCCGCGTGTGTCGAGGCAGGCTTCCGGAGTCCGCCGGCTGCTCTAAGGGAAGGACGGCTGCTTCATGTCGTGGCTCTTCGGTCTCAGCCGCGGAGGCGGCGGCAGCGGCGACCCTGGCGCTCCCTCGGTTCCGCCTCCGCTGCCGCCTCCTCCTCCGGGGGCCTCGGGGGACGGAGCCAGCGAAGGAGGCGGCGGCAGCCGCGCCAAGGACAAGTGGAGCAACTTCGACCCCACGGGGCTGGAGCGCGCCGCCAAGGCCGCCCGGGAGCTGGACGCCTCGCGTGAGTGGAAGCGGAGCAGAGGGAAGGGAAGAGGCCCCGGAGCCCTGGGTCGCAAGGCCAGGCAGCAGGAGGGAAGGGAGGAGGCCATCGGGACCCGGTTCGAATCAGGGAACGGGTTCCAGGGAGGGAGGGAGCAGAGGGTTACCTTGGTCTACAAAGCTCTCTGGGCTCCGGAACAATAGCCCCCTTGAAATACTTGAAGGGATGCCATAGTGAGGAGGGAGCAAGCTTGTTTCCTGCTGCTCCAGGGAATAGGACCCAATGGAGCAATGGATGCAAGCTCCAGGAAGAGAGATTCCAGCTCAACATTAGGAGGAACCTCCCGAGAGTAAGGGCTCTTTGACAGCTTGGAATATAGTGGAGTTTCCCTCCTTGGAGGCTGTCTTTAAGCGGAGGCTGGATGGCCATCTGTCAGTGGGGCTGCTTGGATGGAGAGTTCCTGCATGGCAGAAGGGGGCTGGATGGATCAGGGCCTTTCTTGGGGTCTCTTCCAACTCTACGGTTCTATGAATACCATTCTGCAAATGCCATGGAGAGGAACACTCTTTCAAGCATAGGATCGTAGAGTTGGAAGAGTTGGAATAGAGCAGCTCAAGGGCCTTGATCCAGCCCAACCCCCTTCTGCCATGCAGGGACTCCCAGTCAAAGCATCCCCATTGACAGATGGCTTGGTTCAGAGACCTAGCCCTGACGGTCTGCAGAGCCAGTTCTGGAGCCATATACACACTGAAGGAGCCTCCAAGTTGTACCCTTGACTTATCCACAGCTCATGTCAAAATCCATATTTGCCCCAAACCTGGCCTGGACTTATACATGAGGTTGACTTATAGTTGGATATATATGGTAATTGAAATCCAAGGAGAGGTTTAATAGGCTCTAGCGCACATTCATTTCCCTGGTGCTCTTCATGCTGTGCAGTGCTTGGTTCTGGAAACATATGTAAAGCTAATCATCCAGACATTTCCCTGTGCAACCCATTGAAAATGCCAGGCAGGAGGAAACGGGAGCCATGGGCTGAAGTCCACAGAGTCATTGGCTGTATTTTTATCCTACTTTTCTAATGGAAAGGCTTCCAGAGTAGCTTGCATACAAAGCCTTGCCTGAAGGTTTGATGTTTTAAAGACACAATTCAAAAGGGAAAAAGGCTGGGAAGAAGGAGGAAAAAGCAGACTCAGGCCTGATACAGACAGGCCAAAATAAAGCTGCTTTGGGTCACTTTGGAGGTATGGTGTTTCACATGCATCCTAAGAGTCCAGAAGTTGCACCAAAGCCACACTCCAGTCCTAAGGATTGGAGTGCAGCTTTGGTGCAGCTTCCAGACTCTTAGGACGCATGCATCATTGAAACACCATATCACCAAAGTGACCTGAAGCAGCTTTATTTTGGCCTGTCTGTATAGGGCCTTAGGTGCCAGTTCTTAAATAATGCTTTTAGGACATCTGTCTTAGAATCCATCTAAGGAAGGACAAGGGGAAGACTCAGACCCTAGAGCTGCTGTAAATGTCAGGAATGGGAGGCTGAAGTCACCTTTCTAAAATGGTGATTTTGCTTTTGTTTTGAACTGCTGAGGGACATTTTGTAGTTCTCTTGCATCAGCGGTTGGCTGGGAGTTGTCCTTTGAACCTTTAGCTCTCATGTGACTCTGTCTTTTGAACTGATGCTCAGCAACTTCAAGAACTGTTTGCCATTTGGAAGCAGAACTGGGGCTAAGGAGGCAAGGAGAGCTTGTGGCACTGTAGCAAAGTTACAGCCTGTCTTTAACTATGCCTGGTTTTAAACATTTAACTTCAAACCTTGCTTTATAATACTGGCTTATTTATATTACAGTCGGCCCTCCTTATAGGCAGGTTTGCCTTCCTCACCTTTGAGCTTATGCGGAAGGCAAGCCCTGGCAGAAATAATGGGGCGCATACTTGTGCCGTGCGCCCCATGCACCGTCGCGAGAACGCACTTCATTTTCTACGTATGGGGAGGGCAGACTGTAGTTGTAGTCAGGAATAACCACTGTTCTGAGGTTATACAATCTGCCAAGCTGCAGTTAACTGAAAGCAGAAGCTTCAGACTTCTCCTCTTGGTGATGTTGGAGGAGGATCTCAGAACCCAGGAGTAGGAGTTACGTTCAACTTGGGTTAAACCACAGATAAGCATGATGTCTGTGTGTAATTGTTGTGATATCTACACAGTCCCAAATCCTGAACAGCTTTCATATTTGGGGTGGATAGCTTATCTGCTTTCCAAGTTTGTCAGTCTTGTTCCTCAGTAGGACGTGATACAGACTGGAATAATTTTGGAGGGGGGACTTGTAATCTTGATCCTATTGCTTATCATGCTCAGATAATGGGATTTGGAACAATGGGTGCAAGTTACAGGAAAGGAGATTCCACCTAAGCATTAGGGGCAGAGACTGATTTAAACCCTTTCTTTTTCAGGACATGCAAAAGATGCCCTCAACCTGGCACAGTTGCAGGAACAGACACTACAGCTGGAGCAGCAGTCAAAACTGAAGGTAAGCTAAGTTTTGGGATCCTAACTGTGTTGTTAGATATGTTGTGTTGTTAAACCCTTTGTTTTCTTTGTGGGGACGTATGTGTGTGCGTCCACATGTGATTTCAAATTGCCTGTCAACTTGTGGTGACTCCATGAATGCCACAGCATTTTTTTAGGCACATAATAGTCAGGGATAGTTTTCCTAGTTCTTTCCTCTGAAATTGGGGGTTTCCCCCCTCCTTTTTAGCTATATATGTAATAAAGACTTGAAAATTACTTCAAGAGTCCTTCCAAGGTAAAAAGCAGTGGAGCTTGAGAGTACTGACACTGGGAATAGTTGCTGCTAAGCTTCGGAGGAGGCATGTGGTTGTGGTGGTGGGGTCCCTGAAGTTGACTTGCTGTTAGAAAAAGACCTCTCCAGGCATGGAATCGTCCAAAGAGTGTCAAAAATATGTTTTAATCTCTGCTGTGTCCCCTATGGGGAGCAAAACCTTAAAGAGTGTGGTATGGATGTGGTCTTCCAGTGTCCTATCTAGACCACTTTGATCTCCTAAATCCTGACAGTTTCTCTGTATAAAAAGGACCTGAATGCTTGGCAAAGTTCTGTCCAAACCCTTTGACTTTTTTTTAACTATCTTTTCTCCCTCTTGTCCTAGGAATATGAGGCTGCCATAGAGCAACTGAAGAACGAACAGGTCCGGATACAAGGAGAAGAGAGAAGAAAAACGCTAAGTGAAGAGACAAGACAGCAGCAAGCAGTAAAGGGTTCTTTTCTTACCACTCATGTTCAAATATCAACAGCAACAACTCCCCCAAGTTTCTAACTAGAAAAGAGATCAAGCAAGCTCCAAATCCCCCCACAATTGTCACATGTTGGCAGAAAAAGAGATGGAAAATGTATTTATATGCTGGGAATATGTACATCCCAGGTTCAATCTAGGCATCTCCAGTTAGGAGGTTGCCATAACTGAGAGCATCAAAGATGTTGCAACACTGGAAAGTAGCTGCTAATTAGAATAGACAGTACTGGGCAAGATTGACCCATAATCTAACCCATTAGTAAACAGCACCCTATGTTTCTGACTCTTGGGGCAATATTCTTTCATCCATAGTGCATCAATATCAAAGGTTAGTCTTTTTAACAATACATTCGTTACTGTTTGAGGAGTAATTTAGTGCTATTGCTCCTTACATTGAAAGTTAGCTTGTTGCTGGATTTTATAACTTTGGGGTGAGACACCTGAGAAATGATAAGAGAATGACAGCAAACATGGGGAAATTATTGTCTAGATATAATTCTGCAAACGAATTAAAAAGTATATTAAACTTTCAAGTGTAACATGAAGCTTTTATATCAGGATTAAAAGAAGGTTTTAAAAGAAGGGTATTGTTTGTGAACAGATAGTCTGTAAACACTGAGAAAGGATTATCATTATTATTAAAAAGTCAGCATGGATTTCTCAAAAACAAGTCATGCCAGAGTAACCATATCTCTTTTTTTGATAGAGTCACAATTCTGGTAGATGAAGGGAATGTAGTGGATGTAGTGTATCTCGATTTCTTTGGCTGGGGTGTTCCTAGTGTAAGAGGGGAATTTTTGGTGCATTGGCATCAGCAAATAGCAGCAGTGATGGAACTCATATTCTTAGCTACATCTGACAATGCAGGTTCTCTGCCTCTGTTTACTAATACATTACAGTTGGCCCTTCCCTTACAGGGGGATCCGTCCCGAAACCACCACATAAGGGAAATACCACGTAAAGTCAAGCCCCATTAGAAACAATGGGGCTCATTCCCATGGTGTGCACCTGGCGCGCCCCATTGTTTCTTCCGGAGCATGGGAAAAACCTTTCTGACATGGTTTCCAGCGTATGCTGAAAGCCGCATATAGCGCACCCGTGTATGATGCGGGCGCACTGTATATTCTTTATGATTCCATCTTTTCTTCAGTGAATGTGTTCACAATTTTAAAGATTTTATTGATTGAATTTTAACATTTTTTTCTTTTTCAAGAGGGCACAATACCAGGACAAGTTGGCCAGGCAGCGATATGAAGACCAACTAAGACAGCAGGTGAGGCCTGGCTCCATCCAGGGAATATGCCTTGTATTCCATCTAGGTTGCCTGTCATGGGAAAGATTGCAGCAAAGGAGAAGGGGCAAGGGGAAGAGAATCCACTCAAATACACATCATGGTGATACCTTTATGAAGCCAACCAAAAGGTATTTTGCACATTTTGGTTGGCCTAATAAAGGCATAACCATAGTGTGCGTTTGGGATCTTGCTGTATGCCCAACATAGCTACCCCTATAATATCTTTGGTTTCGTTATGGGAAACCGGGGGGAGCATATATTTACTGATGGCTCTTAATCTTGACCTGTTCCTCTTAGAACAGATATTTAAAAGGAAAAAGGGTGTGTGTGCATTAGTATCCTATATAGTTTGCTTTGAATTCTCCCTAGAAGCAAGAATGAGGAACTGAGGTTATCATACTTTGGACATACAATGAGGCTGCACAACTCATGGAAAAAAAGATGATAGTGCTTGGTAAAGTGGAAGATAGTAGGAAAAGAAGAATAGCATGTTATAGATTGATTGGCTCATTCATGGAAGCTGCAGTTCTGGGTTTGCAAGATCTGAGTAGGGCTGCTTTAAAAACAGGGGCTCTTGCAGGACACTCATTCATAGAGTTGCAATAACTTGAAGCCAGTTTGACAGCAGATAACAGCAACAATAAGTATCAAAACTTATTTAGCTTGGAGATGAGGAGACTGGGCGATACAAACCAATAGATTCAAATTACAATAGAAAAGATTTCAGCTAAAATTAGGGAGAACTTTTTATTGTAAGAACTGTTTGATAGTGGAGTACACTTGTCTTGGAAGGTGGTGGTTTCTTCTTCTTTGGAGGTCTTTAAAGAGAGATTGGATAACCATCTCTCAGAGTGCTTTAGTTCTGCATGATAGGGCTAGATAGTCCTTGCAGTCCCTTATGTTATATGACTGTCTTTTGAGGGCTGTGTTCCCTCAGGACAAAATGGTTGGAGGTGGAGTGACTCAAGATATTTTGCTGCCCATGGCTTTAATGAAGTTGGTATTTGATGTTGGTGTGGCAAATGAATTTGTTGAACTGCTGATGCTAGGCTAGCATCCTTTACTCAGTCGCTTTGGGAGCACAGACTGTGCTTCACAGCACACAGCTCCCTCCTCCAACACCTTGGTGCACCTTCTAGTGTAATGTCAGTTGAGGAAGACTCATCCGCTGCTTCACTCTGCCTAATGGTAAGTCACCCCTGATTAAGAAACCTGAAGTGGTCAGGGGCTAAATCAAGAAACACATGGTCTGTTTATGCAGCTTAGATAAGTTTTTTGGATATCAACTAATTTGGCTTTCTTTCTGTTTTCAGCAACTCCTTAATGAAGAGAATCTGAGAAAGCAAGAGGAATCTGTTCAGAAGCAGGAGGCAATGAGACGAGGTAATGTCACTTTTCAAGATTGCCTTTAAAAGTGAGGATTGCCACTCACTCCTGGAGGCAAGAGAGGACATGTGTGTGTGCATGTGCCTTCAAATCACCTATCAACTTATGCAGCCCCATAAATTTCATAGAGTTTGCTTAGGCAAGGAATGTTTGGAGGTGGTTTGCCATTGCCTTCCTCTAAAATATAGCCTATAGCACTTGATATTCCATGGTTGTCCCCCATCCATGTACTAACTAGGAGTGATGCTATTACCTTCCAACATCAGACATGATTTGATACCTTTAGGGCAAAATACATCAGAGCAGACTTGATGTAATGAAGGGGCATCATGGAGGATGGGGGTCTCTTAACATTTTTCCACATGTGATAGCCCCCTTCATTTAGAAACCTGTATTTGTATACTTATTCCATGAGGTAGTAGATCATCCCAGGGTGTTTTCCAGTTTCTTAAATGGTGGATCAAGCCAACTCAAGGCACTGTTGTGTCATTTGCAGCTACTGTTGAGCGGGAGATGGAGCTTCGGCATAAGAACGAGATGCTGCGGATCGAGGCCGAAGCCCAGGCGAGGGCGAGGGCAGAGAGGGAGAATGCAGACCTCATTCGGGAACAAATACGGCTAAAGGCAGCTGAGCACCGCCAGACTGTGCTGGATTCCCTCAAGTATGTCTGAACATAACTGGAATTGGAGTGTTTGGGGTTCAGCAGAGGTGCAGATGGCTTTGGTTTTACAAATGCTGGTGCTGTCTTAGCGGGGTTGTAATTTTTTTTAACCTTTTGAGTTGTATTTTTTTGCATTAATGTTTTAGTTTAATAATGAATCCTGCTTATTATATTAATTTTGTGAAATATTATTTGATGTATTAGAAAGCTTGATTTCTAACATTAACAATCTAAAGTTATTAGGCTTTGCCAGCAGCTATTGAGTACTGTTGTGAAACATTATCATCTCATCTGCTGTGTCCTTTCCTGATGTGTCTGCACATCCTCTCCTTAGGACAGCTGGAACGCTGTTTGGTGAAGGATTTCGTGCCTTTGTCACAGACTGGGACAAAGTGACAGCCACGGTAAGAGGAGGAAGATACTATTTATTTGTTGCAAATGTTTAGTCTATTTCTCTTTGGTTTAAAAGTTTTGGGCTGGAAGGAAAAGGGTAATTGGTAATATAGTGTGTGCGCGTCATACGCGGGCGCCTTTTACATGGCTTTTAGCTTATGCTGAAAGCCTCACACCATTTCCTGTGTGGAAGGTTGGACACATGTGGCCTGATGTTTGAGTGGCAATCTTGTATTAAATCCAGTTTTGTACCCTTTCCCTTCTCTCCCAAATGTGGAACAAATCATCAGAGTGAAATGAGTATGTGAATCTATGGCCTAAATCCACCTCAAAGTTGGGATTTTAGTTGGTGGAATTCCAGCTAGAGTAACACATTAAATTAGATACCTTTACTCATATGTTGTTTCACCCTTCAACAATTAACTCACTGGATATATACTAGTCAAAAGTAAGGAACACCCTGTGTGTATTTATCTAGTCTGCATGCATCTTTCAAATGTCTTTTTTTGTTTGTTTGTTTTGGGGACAGGTGGCAGGGTTGACTCTCCTGGCTGTCGGCATTTACAGTGCCAAGAACGCTACTGCGGTCGCTGGCCGGTACATCGAGGCTCGGCTGGGCAAGCCTTCCTTGGTGAGGGAGACTTCCCGCATCACTCTGCTGGAGGCTCTCAAGCATCCAATTAAGGTAAATCCTTCCCTCTGCTTTTAAACCAGACCAACAGAGTCTCTTCCAAAAAGACTTGTTTCCTTCTATTGCAGCAGATAGCACCTCTAAGCCTCTTTCTTGCCTCCCCAGGTTGGCAAGCGGCTCACCAGCAAGGCCCAGGATGCTCTTGAAGGCGTTGTTCTCAGTGTAAGTAATTTCAAGCTGCTTTCTCTACAACAGGAATTAGCAGTCTTTCAGTCCTGAAATCATGTACTTTGGTTTGTTATTCTGAACAATAACAATTCTGTTATTCTGAGCAGTAACAATAACGCTGAAGTCCACTAATCTGAGACCGGTTCAAAATGGTGGCACATTTCAGGCCTTATTCCCACTACATAACAAACTGGTTTTCAAAGTGATCTGAACTGGTTTAAATGCCCCTTCTTTGCACTTGCGTGGTTTGCTTAGGGGGCATAGCGCTAAACCCATTTAAATCAGTTCTTCCGGATCCGCGGCATTCCCTGCTTCTTTTGAAATGAAGTGTGAATGCGCTGTTTGATTTGATTCCTGTGGTGCCATCACCCCTGTGAGACAACTCTGTGTTGAATTGATCTATTGCTGATTGTAAATGCAAAGTGGATTAAATTGAAACGGATAGGTTTGATCCCAGCTCGAATAGTGTGAACGTCTACTCAGCGCTAAATTGCTTCGTCGATTCGACTCAAAAAAATGATTTATTTTGTAGTGGGAATGAGGCCAACCTGATTTGCTTGGTATTATCCATTTGCTCATTATTATACACTTGGACCCCTGAGAAGCTGCAACAGTATTATTGGTGTGGATGAGTGGTGTCTGTGGTGGCAGCAGTGGTTCCAGGGTGGTAGTGTCCAGTGGTGAGATTCTATGAATAAAGTCTCATGTAGTAACCACAAGGACATCTAGAAGGTCCCCACATTTAGTGGTAGCTGGGGGACAGGTGGAGGTCTTTGCAATCTTATGTTCCAGGTGGATAGGAAGCTCTGTTCTACCCAAACAGCCCCTTGGCCCATTTAACTCACTATTTTTCCAAGTCTTTCCCAGCCCTGCATATACTAGCGGCTGAACCTGGGACTTTACGCATGCAAAGCACTCAAAGTCTTGAGTCCAGCACTAATGCTGTTGTTGTTTGTTTGTTCTTTCCTCTTTCAGCCAAAGCTGGAGGAGCGTGTGAGAGACATTGCCATTGCGACGCGGAACACAAGGAACAATAGAAGCCTTTATAGGAATATCCTCATGTATGGCCCCCCAGGAACTGGGAAGACACTTTTTGCCAAGGTAGCTCTATTCTCATCAGGTTTATGGTAAAGGGAAGTTTCATCGCAAGTCTTGTTCCAGTTTTATGGCCACAGTTACACTTGTATTCGCATGCTATTAAAAATAGTTATTATTTATCCTACAGGCAATCCAGAGTCAGTAGGCAGAAGGGAGAGAAAGTGAATTCTGTGTCTTTTATAAATTATGCAATTTATCTGTCTGCTTATTTTGCATAAATTATTCTGTATTTTCCCCTTAAAATAGATATTTTGGCTTTGCTGGCCAAATAAACGTGAAATAAGCACACTATTTCTCAAAATCCTTTATAGCTACCTCATTGGCTTTTGTGATTTCAACATGTATTGGTATATCTACGAATCTGCATGAACAGTACAACAATATATATAACTTTATTACGGCCATTTGGCCAGCACAGATCCACATGAACTAGTAACTTGCTTTGAAAGAAATTGGTTAAGTAATCTCCACTTCTTTTGCCTAGGGAGGGAACATTCTGTTGAATTGCAGAAATAGACATTGACCAGCATCCTAGTGTTGATTTGCCCGCATGTAAGTCCCTTTTTGGACAGAGCACCAAGGGCTATTCTCTTGTTCTTGTGCTTCATCCTTTCACCTAGCTACAGTCAAACTCAGGAGGGTTGCTGGTGTCCTTCCTTAGTCTAGAGGCGAGGGGAGCAGGTAATTCAGATCATGGAAATCTGGCTGTTCTGGGCACCATTTGAGAGCACACCTTCCTTTCTCTTCCTCTTGCAAACTAAAACCGGTTGCTACTTATTGGCTAAATCGCATCTCCCCTGCTTCCGTTCCCCACCAGCAAGTAACAATAGCAGGCACCTCTCCCAGGGTTTGACAGCTATGGATTGATGGGCAGATATGAAACCAAACTTATGCATTTGTCAGGTGTGGCCGACTATGGAAGGTTAGGGTTCCCATTTAACTCCTAGGAAACCTGCAAAAATAAATTTTGCCTTGCTCCCAAATGCCCTGTCTGGTTGTGGGAGGCATTTTCATGATTTTTGGCCAAGGAGAGGGCCTTTTTAAATAACTGAAAGTATGCAGAAGCCATTTCCTGTTCATTTCCTGTTTCAAAAAAGGCCTGTCCTAGGCCTGAATTGGATTGCGGGTGACGAATCATGGTGAAAATGCTACCTAGAGGGCAAAATGAAAATAGGAAATGACATTATTGGGATGTGAGCCTCTGTACTAGGTTACTTGGTTCTGTTGAAACTGACTACCTAATATATTCTTAAACTCAGAGGATCGGTTTTAATCACTGATGGGCTATATTTTCTTAGACACATCCTTTGTCTTCCTCTCCAGAAATTAGCCATGCATTCCGGCATGGATTATGCCATCATGACAGGTGGTGATGTTGCCCCCATGGGGCGGGAAGGAGTCACGGCAATGCATAAGGTCTTTGACTGGGCAAACACAAGTAGGAGAGGGTAAGTTAAGTCTATTTGTTTCTACAACATTTTCAGGTGAGGAATTTTGTGTGCCATTTCCCTCTCCTTGGGTGCCATTTATACCAGAGATGGGCAACTTTTGCAGACCTGGGAAGACAATTTTGCAGATAGATGTGACAACTCAGACTTACAATGTGGTATAAATTCCTTTCTATGAAATTACTGTATATACTCAACTATAAGTCGGCCTCAGGGTCAGTTTTGGAGCCAAAATTATGGATTATTCCATAACCCATGGATAGGTTGAAGGTAAAACTTGCAGGCTCCTTTAATGTGTGTATGTGTGCGTGTGGTACGAGAGAGACTCATTGAGACTTTGTGCTTCAAGGTTCAGCTTTTGTTTCAGTGAGGCGAGATGCACGGGCAGGAGATGGACTCTTAAACTTCAGTATCAATCAACCCAGGACTCTTTCTGCTTGGCTCAACAGTTAAAGAAACTCTCTCTATGGGGAAATCTGAAAGACCTGCTATCATTATCATAGTGACCGTAAATAAGTCAACATGGGATTTTGGGGGTCAATTTTTGGGCATAAATTTTAAGACTTATAGATGAGTATATATGGTACTCAAGTGGCATAGAGATAATACTAGTATAACTAGTAAGAACTGTATTGGATTCTATTATCAAAATAGCAATGGCAGATGAAAACACTGAAGGAATGTATCACACGATTACATGGTACGAGTCATCCATGAAAAATACCATATAGGATTCACATCTATACAAAAGCATAGATACTATGATTTCTCACCAGTACTTGTATTTTTGTTGTTGTTTTTGCTGTTAGCAAAGGCATCCTCACTCTGGTTCAGGGGACTTCAAGTTGAACCTAGTAAATGCAGCTTTGTTGATCAGTTTTCTTCCCTCTTGCTAACGGCTCTCACCACGGTGATGCTCTTTGACATTCCATCTCCTCTTTCCCACCTCCATCCCCTGAACACCCATTAAAATCCAGTAAGATGGTTGTGGTTCAGTATATTCTGCCTCTATCCTATTTGGAGAGATGATGGTTTAGAAGAATAGGTAAAGGCTCAGGAGTGGCGCCAAGCACAATTAATTGGTGATGTATGTGCTCCTTGATTGCTTCTGACAGTCATTCACTCCCCATGTCAGCATCAATACATAGCCATATTTATCACCCAGATGATTCTATTTTTCACCTTTTTCTTTTCCCTTTTTTCCCATATGGAGAGAAAAAGGAAGAGGGGGAACTATTCATAAAATGAAGTATTGAGAACAACATCATACAAACTTAGGGTTTGTCTCCCTGCCTAGAGAGGGGGAGGAGAGAGAAGGAGAAGCTAGAGAGACAGAGCAGGGAGCAAGAGTTTAAAAATGGATTGTGGTACTTGATAAATTATTCACTTGCTTGTGTTCTGCTGGGGAAATGGGCTACGCCAGCTGAAACGTGAGCTAGGAATCTGAGCGAGTGAATAAGCATTGCTTTTCCATGGCCAACCAGGCATTTGAACCCTGGTCTCCCACAGTGTAGTCCAGAACTCAAAACATTAATAATAATTAATGTTTATAACACCCTTATATAATGTTTATTTCTAATGCCCTTTTCACCAAAGGGTGGAACACCAGATATATGCAACGAAAGACAATAAAACAAACATTATCATACACTAAAAATGTTTTTAGTAAACTTGCTGCAGGTAGCAGCATCATGTGGAACAAGCTGCTCCCATGACATTGAATGGAAAGGAGGCGACAGTGAGTTTGTGCCACTGAAAGCAGTTAGTGTGGTTGTTCTAATAATGTTTGTTGGGTCTTCCTTTGCTTGAGTCCCTGCCCAGATTCTTTTTCCCCTCCTTTTCCAGCCTCTTGCTGTTTGTGGATGAAGCTGATGCATTCCTGCGGAAGAGGTCGACGGTAAGTGTCTCTGAGTGCCTTCCTCACACATGCCAAGGATCTTTTAAAATGGGTTATTAAAGATTTGTCTGTTTTTTTAGTGGTAGTGGTGATTCATTATATCAATTATTCATTCACTATATTAATAATACTTTTAATTATTAATATAATTTAAACCATCTGCATTGTAGCGGGCAACTGCTTTGTCCCTGAGCGTTGCATGTAGTCTTGATTCCAGGGTTGAGGGTTGTGTGCATGCATGCATATCTATGTGTGTATTAAAACTCATGCCAGTGATCCTCTTTTCTCATTGGGAAGAAGTGAAACCTTGGAGCCTTTGCTCTGTGTCTTCCTCCAGAGTGGAGAGAACAATCTGTATTACGATAGATAGGGAGGGGGTGGAAAGAGGATTCCCCATTACCTCCTCCTCTGAAGATCCTCATACAGATCATTCTTTTCTTGTAGCTGAAGAGGACATTCAGAGCCAGGATGCACATAGGGTAGTGGGCACACTTGAAGCCTTAGGTGGCACAGGTTGTACATCTTGAGCTACATGTTGCTTTATAAAAAGACAAAGAATGCACACAGTTTCATGGATAGTCTCCCAGCTGATGGCTGAGTCCAGAGAGTGTTTTTCTTCAGCTATCTATACTAGGGCTGCTTTTAGTAGATTACTTTCTGTGTTAACACACCAACTAACACTGAAGATGTCTCCATCAGGTCTCCTTATATGCTACCGTACATGTTTATCGTCAAATTTGAACAGACAGTTAAGGAACTCTTCCCCAACTTGTCCCCATGAGAGTTTGCATGTCTTTTTATTTTTGGTTGTGTGTGTGTCCTTTAGGAAAAGATCAGTGAAGACCTGCGAGCAACGCTTAACGCTTTCTTGCACAGAACTGGACAGCACAGCAACAAGTAAGGAAGTCATTCTTCTGGAGAAAGCGAGGGTGGACTTGCAATGGCAAGGGAAAAAATCATGGGCTGAATATCAGGCCAGGGAACAGTGGCTGTGGTGCATCTCTCTCAGGACTCTGTTCTCGTTTTTCGACAGATTCATGCTTGTCTTAGCCAGCAACCAGCCGGAGCAATTTGATTGGGCCATCAATGACCGGATAGATGAAATGGTTCACTTTGAATTGCCAAGATTAGAAGAGAGGGAGAGGCTAGTCCGGATGTATTTCGACAAGCATGTCCTAAAGCCAGCCACTGAGGGCAAGCAGTCAGTAAACTTTTTACTATTACTATATTGCTGTTATTAATATATAACCTTTATTTCCATTGCTTGTTGTTTCTGGATTGTAGGATCTTATGCGGGTGATATCCTGGAGTAGCAGCAAGCAAGAGAAACATAATGCTTACACTATACTACAAGACCTTGTGCCCCAGTGGTTGGGAATAACATGGGTTTCTGGAGTTGGTTGGACTGCAATTCCTATTATTCCTCACCATTCACTGGCTAGGAATGCTGGGATTTACAGCTCAGCGATATCTAGAGAGCTGAATAGTTCCTACCCATATTCTATTCCTACCAAAACCTATAAAGCTATCACAATGATTTGGGATCACCATAAAAGTGTATGTCTTAATGCAAAAAGGCTCCATGATTTATAGAAATGTATACAATTATTTATTTAGTAAAGCTTGTTGTGTTAATTTTCGTAAGATAAAATTATAATATTCTTTTTCATGTCTTTTGTGGTAAGGATATAATTTTTCACTGGTTTTCTTTTCAAAGAAACAAGTACTTTTGATTTCTTCCGACTGCGAGAAATACTGCAGTATATTCAGTTTGGGACTTATTCTGTGCAAAATTCTTGCGCGATATTTTGTTCCAAATTGTTCAAATTTTAAACAATAGGGGAGGCCTGTGGTGCAGAAGCGAGGTTTGGAAAGACACTTTCTCCACCTCCCTACTACTTCCTCTACCTCCCTACTACTTGGAGGTAATGGCTGACTGAAATCTTTAGCTAAGAACACCACTTTGGAATAAATACACACTGCAACATTTTGTTGTGGGTCTTGCTTAGAGGATTTATTTTTAAGTAACTAGGCTGCCTCACTGGTAATAAACACTTAAGGTTGCTGAAAACAATGTCATTAGTCTGGTACCCCGGCTCAGCCTTCTCCAAATGAGTGCTCTGCATGTTGGGACCCAACCAGTGACTTATTCTGGCTGCAGTAATGGGGGTGATAGTCTCACAGGATGGCAAGTTGAGTGAGGCTCTTAGCACTACTGTCAGGTTCATGCTGATGTTGTGTGCTTCCCCACATTCAGGCGCCTGAAGCTCGGCCAGTTTGACTACGGGAAAAAGTGCTCAGAGATTGCAAAGTTGACCGAAGGCATGTCTGGCCGGGAGATCTCACAGCTTGCTGTAGCATGGCAGGTAAGAGCAAAGTCCTGCCTTCTTGCAGAAGTAACAGAGCGGGCTTTCAAGACAGCTTATACAGGTGTCCTTCTGTTAACAAAATAGATGCTTTCCGGAGCATTACCTTTAACAGAAAATTTGGTGTCAGAGGTAAAAATAACATAGAAAGAATGAAGGTAGTTTTCTACACCACGAAAATGAAGCACAGTGCAACATAGTTTTTTGGGGCTATGTGGCCAAACATCTTCCTGATGTTTCACCAGCATCTGTGGTTCTGCATCTCTAAAATTGCTTCTCAAAAACCCACAACTCTTCATTGTTTGTGTTTTATGGGTTAGTCCTTAGCCCCCATGATTGAGAACATAAAATCAGATTGCAGGGGATTGGAGGGGTTCAGGGTAACCAATATCAGAGTCTGTTTGTCTTTGGCAGGGGTAGGCAACCTTTTTGAGCCGGGGGCCGGGTTGCTGTCCCTCAGACAACTGGGGGTCCGAAGCTAAAAAATAAATAATTAAATAATTTTTAAAAAACTTAAATATATAAACAAACCAGGACAAAATTTTCAAATGGAAGACACTTTTTTAAAAAAAGTGGAGGACACGCGAAAAAATTTGCTGATTTTTAAAATTTTTTTAATATAAATGCATGTTTCTGAGGCTTCTATAGACAATTGCCCCCCAAAGGCCCCGGTGGCAATCGGTGGCAGGACCAGGCTGGGGCCGGTCCCAAGGCCTTGCCGGGCCGCATCCGGCCCATGGGCTGCAGGTTGCCTACCCCTGGTCTTGGGAGAAAATGAGTGCCAGGGACATCACATGGCATTTGAATCTCAGTGAAGTCAGATGTTGGGTTTTAACAAGTTAAAATCTCCTAGAAGCTGCTTTTCTCCACTTGCTTCCCTGGCAGCCATGGTCCCAGGCAGGTCTATGGTTTGAACGTCATTCAGAGAACCAGCCCAGTGTAAACCACTCTGCCCAGCTGGGGCCTTTACAATAAAATGGGATGTGTGGATGATCATTTTTGGGAGGAGAGTGTTTGAAGCCATAGATCCTTTATGACCCCACCTCCCCACCCCATATCACATCAAAAGAAATGCATCTGCATTATGCATAATAAAGGTAGATCTTTTCATTGCCCCTTTTTACAAGAGAGCACCTATGTTCTTGTGGCTTCAGTGGGTGTCCATTAGCTATGGCATCTGGGGGCACTTGAGCATGCCAGGCATTTAAGACTGCAGAGCCCCCAGGCACAAACAGCCCTGCACCTCAACCAAAGAAGTGTTCTTACAAGGCAAGAGCTCATAAGCATCTTCAGGCTTCTATGCATAATAATTATTAATACTATTGTTATTGCTAATACTTAGCTGTACAAATTGTTCAAGCAGGGGCTACAGCAGAATATTGCAATGTGGCATGTTCTGGATTAGGCTGCTGATCAACCATATCTTAAAAGCATATCATTGAGCATCCTAAAGCAGAAACCTTTTGTTTACTTGCTTGTTCTTAAGAAAAGACATGACAAAGCTTCCTGGTAGAGAGAAGAAGACAACTTGCCCTCTTGATCCTTGCCCTTCATGGCTGGCCATCCAGGAGGGAGCTGCCTTGAGGATGTTCTTGAGGGACATCTTCAATGCATCCCTTAGGGAAAGTCAACTTCGATCGTGTTTGAAGGAAGCGGTGGTTATTGCAGAAAAGTTTGCTTTGAAGGAAACATGAAACCAGGTCTTAAAAAATGTTCTTCCTTTTTTCCTTCCAGGCCACAGCATATGCTTCAGAGGATGGCATGCTCACTGAGGCCATGATAGACGCTCGCGTGGCTGATGCGGTCCAGCAACACAAACAGAAAATGGAGTGGCTAAAGGCCGAGCGCATGGAGCTAGTAAAGAGCCAGCCCTTGCCACTCACGCTGGGGAAGTCTGTATGATGAGCCTTTTCCTGCAATCAAAAGAGCAAGAGAATAAGAGAAAACACGACAGGCCATTGCATACGAAGCAAAGGGCGATGGGGAAGTAGTCTCTTCCCTCGGAGACTAGAGAATCATGTCAAGAATGTTTTGCTGGTGAAGAGAGACATGTCTTGAAATCTGCTTTCTGGATTTTTTATACTTCAGGGTAAAACCTGGAATAAATTGTGTATTTGGGACACTGTATTCATCCATGTGGAAAGCAATACATTAAAAGAGTCCCGTTGACAAATGGCAACCACCACTTGTTCCATTCTGTGCCTTTTTGTAAACCACCTTAGTTGTGGAGTATTTGAAATGCAGGTGGAGCAGGTGCCAAAGGATGCCAAAGAACCCCTTTTAGCCAAATGCAGGCAGAGTTTCTTTTCAGTTGCATTCTTGTGGGTTGCAAAAGGAGCAGAGCCAAAAAACCACCAGCCTATTTTAATGTCTCTCTCTTACAATCAGCATCAAGCTTTGGATGAAGCGTTTTGTTATTTTGGATGAGGAAGATGCATACAAAACACAGGAAGTCAAGAAATGAAATAGACATAGTCCTCTAGAAATCCTTAAAGGAAGAGGCAGGAGGCTGGGGGATTTATCTTGTGGTTTTTTGGTTTTGATAAAAGAGCAAGCAGAGAATGGATAGCCTTGGATGCTGATGGACCCTCTCTCAGTTTGTAAAGCATAGACAACCATAAGGGGTATGTAGTAGCAGTGCACCAACTTTTGAGGCATCTCTGGACCCTAGGATCATATTGCCATTCAAGCCATTACATTAAACCAAAGCTGTAAAATAATAATAATGAGAAGAAGGAGGAGGAGGATGCTTTGGACTATAGCAAACAGGGATATAAGGGACCTCCTGATGTTAATAAGACCAGAGCCAATCTGTGTCAGTCTCAGCTAGTGTTAGGTTCACTCAGTGAGCAACCAGTTGCCTTTGGGAAGCCCCCAAGGAGAACACACTCAGTCTCATTCCCCATGGCCTGCTACACAAGGGCCGGTAACATTTTCTGCCAGCATCCACTGGGGTGTCAACAGATGAAACCATCAGTCTGCATTGAAGAAGGAGGTGTGCATGTGCGCATGTGCTTCTCCTTCCTCAATGGGTGCATGGCCAGCCTCTATGTGCATCTTTTTCCATGGACCTAGGTGCAGCTCTGTCCCTAGCCCCTGGTTAGCTGTGGAAATCTCACTTGGGCATCCAGCTGTCCTTGCAGCACCAGGAAAGGGCAAGCAAGACACAGGCTGATGATACCATCTGCTGACACCCCAGTGGATATTGGCAGGAAAATGTGTGCGCACTCGCCAAGGTTTATGCCCTGACAGTGTTAATTATTGGATATTGGGCCATATGTGTGTAGCATGATTTGTCCCAGTTGTGAGTTTGTATTCCCTTTGCACCCAGGCAACCTCGGAGCATCAACTGAGCTGGGCAGTGACTGAGACGCATCTCACCCATTCCAGCCTTGTGGCAAAGGCCAGTGCGGGCAAGAAGCTTCTTGGTCAACCTGCTGCTCCCAAGATGAGCTGGAGAAAAGAGAGAAGCTTCTCCCTTGTGTGGAAGGACTCTCAATCCTCCACAGCTGGTGTGTTTACAGAAGCCACGTGTTCTTGAACAAGAAATTGGCATGGACAGAAAGAAAGAGCAGTTCCAGCTTGCCAGCCAAGTCCTAGCAAAACTTGCAGCAGCATCTCTGCTCTGGTCAGTCTGTCCTAAAATGATGCCCCTCGAAGCCACAGAAATGATGCCCAGTGCCCAAGCCTTGCCATAGTTTCCTGGCACTATCAGTGGAAAAACAGCTAAGAGAGTGAGCTTGCATGGGAAGGTGAAGGCACCGCTACACAAAGGGAGGCTTACCATCCAAGCTATTTGTCGCCCACAGAAATGCCAAGCTGATCTCCACTACTATAAGCCAAATGGCAGAAATCCGTGAAGCCCTAGACATATTAATACCCCATCATTTAATGGAAGACGTCAAAGATGGTGACAGGTCAGGCTCAATGCTCATTACTCCTCTGAATGGATGACAGCTACCGGAAAGAAAAATCTAAGGACCTCAAGGAAGATACTGAAGTGAACCAAAATGGCCCAGTTTAGAAAAATAGATTAGAAATCTGGGTCAAAACTAACAGAATGATCTTCAACAGGGAGAAATGTAAGACACTGCATTAGGTAGAAAAAAAATGAAATGGATAGATATAGGATGGGGGAGACCTGGCTTAAGGAGACTCCATGCGAAAGGGATCTGGGAGTCCTAGTAGACCACAAGTTGAATAAGTGTCAACAGTGCAGTGCGAGAGCTAAAAAAGCCAATACGATTTTAGGTTGTATCAATAGATGTATAGTGTCTACATCAAAGGAAGTAACAGTGCCACTCTATTCTGCTTTGGTCATGCTTCACCTGGAATACTGTGTCCAGTTTTGGGCACCAAAGTTCCAAAAGGATGTTGAGAAGCTGGAGGGTGTCCAAAGGAGGGCCCCCAAAATGGTCAAGGGCCTGGAAACCATGAATCCCTATGAGGAACTCCTTTGGGAACTGGGGATGTTTAGTCTGGAAAAGAGACAGTTAAGGGGTGATAAGATATTTTCTGCTGCTCCAGAGACTAGGACCCAGAGCAATGGATGCAAGCTCCAGGGAAAGAGACTCCAGCTCAACATTAGGAGGAACCTCCTGACAGTAAGGGCTTTCCAGGTTTCGATTTTGGTCCCGTCTTCAAGATAAATAGACCAAATCTAAAGTCTGGAGTTTTGGAGAATAAGCACAAATTAGTTTTGGGTTTAGAGATGTGTCCCACTTCCAAAAACATTTCATTACGTATCCGCAAATATTCCAAAATGGAAAACACTTCTGGTCCCAGTGCGTTGGATACTGGTCAGTGCGTTGGATACTGGCCAGTGCTCTTCTGGACCATGGTCGGACCAGACCTGTTCTTGGAGGGCACTAGGCTTGGGTCTACCCAAGTTCTCAGCACCATGATGCCAGGCGTGTGGACGTTCCTCAAAGAGCGTGGAGGGGTAAGCAGAGAGGGAGGCCTGAGGTGATCATTGAGGCCATGGCTCTGGCCAGCCATCCTTTCTCTGATTCTCATTCATCTCTTTCCTCTGCAGAGGGCCAGGAAAACTGTGGTCAAATGGTTTTCCTGCTCCAGACGACCAATGGATGAGGACGACGATGACTGGTCTCTTCCTCTTCCAAGGTAAGTCTCCATGTCCTTCTGTCCTTCCTCCCTCCCTCCGTCTCTATTTCATACTACCTCCCTCTCTTCTTTCTGACTCCCTTCCTTCCTTCCTTCTGTCTCTACTTCCTGCTGCCTCCCTCCCTCCCTTTTTCCTTTTGGTTTGGGCAATGAGGGCTTCTATCGCTGATGTTCTTTGAGGAACTTTCTGTGCAGGGCTCTGGGAAACGAAGACTTTTGGGAATCTCTTGGAGTTGTTTGCTAGGGAGAGGTAGATAGATCTGCTTGTGTTTTCATGGCCTCCTTCCCACTGCCTTTTCAATTCGATGGCAAGAAAGCAGTTCAAATGACCCTGGTTCTCACTTAATCCGAATCGCTGGAGCCATTCTGAGAGGGGGGAATGCTCCAGATGCATTTAACCCACGTCTTTTTGACGCAAGTGTCGTGAACCACAAGCGGATCAGAATCGATTCAAGTTTCCCCTTCGGCCGGCTGGAACTGAATCATTTTGAATCAATTCATTCGTGAATGGGAACCACAAGCGGTTTATTTTGGTGCCAGAAAATGCGATTGGGGCAAATGTAGTATAAACCACAATCCGATGTAGAATCGATCCAGCAATTCGGGTCACACACCTATTTCTCTGTATGTGGGAATGAGGCCCATATCTCCCTTTGGGAAGTGGGGAAAGGTTGAGTGGGGCTTTTAGGTTTTGATTTCTTTGCTCTAAGGTCTTTTTCGGTATTTATGCTACGGCTTTACGGAAGCGATCAGAGATCCACCTGAGGATGCCACTCTTGGGGCCCCACCAGTGGGCTTTCTAGAGCGCCATTCTGTCCGCATCGCTGGACAGGAAAGATGGTCAATGGTGCTAGGGATGCTCTGAAGTTGTCACATTGAATGGCCTTTTCCTGTCTCCATTCCAGAGTTACTGAGCCGCAAGGAACCTGCGTCAAGGAGGAAGACGTCGCCTGTCCGGCGCTTGCCAGGGCAGTCCATCCTTCTTTGTCGGTAAGGAAAGAGTCTTTCAGACCCACAGAGGGGCCTCATCTTTTGCCCACTAGTGTCCTGAGACAGGACCATGGCCTGTGGTCAGGCATTGAAGGGCCCTGACCCCTCCCCTCGAGGGTGGCCAGGTGCCCTCCTTTTCCAGGACATGTCCTATGTTTGAACCTCCTGACCAGGAAAAATTCCAAAATGTCCTCCATTACGAGCACGGCTAAGAAGCATGCATTTACAATGTGTGTGATGACTTCTTCCATGAATGTACTGCATTTTTTCTTTTCCTTTGAAAGGATTCCTTGGAAAAGGAGGAGGTGCCCAAGGAGGCCAAAAATGTGGAGGACGAGGGGGATCAGAGGTACTCCTTTTCTTGCCATTTCCAAAGGGCATGTGGGCCCAAGACGGGCCATGGAGGGGCCATGGGTGGGCTTCTGTTCGGACCTTTGTACAGTCGAGCCTTGCCTTATGCGGGGATCCGTTCCGAACCCCGCCACGTAAGGCAAATTCTGCCTATGCTTGAGCCCCATTCACTTGATTGCCGCGTGGCTTCCACGTAAACAGGAAGCCGTGTATGGTGCACCCGCGTATGGAGCGGGCGCACTGTATTGTCTCTCCTCCCAGCTTCTGGAAAGAACCCCCTTGGCTTCAGATGGGTAATTTGTCCCCACCTGGGAGGGATGGCTTCTGTAATGCCTCACCCGGGAGAAATGGCTGGGTGCCTCTGGAAGGAGCACTCTCTTCATCAGTCCATGGGCTTCCATAAGGATGCCCTTGTGGTCCCTCAGTGGGATGTCTGGAGCATCATGCTGCCCCAGAGGGATGCTCTGAAGGTGCCACACTTCATGAACTTTTTCTGCCCCCATTTTAGACAACCGGAGCCAATGGAGGACTCCGCTGAGGAGGAGGAGTACCGGGATAAGATTGGCCCCTTGCCGGTAAGGAAAGTATCTGGCTGATCTTCAGAGGGGGTCCTCTTATTATTTAGTTATTCATTTTTAAAAGATACACACTCACACACACACACAGTGGGGCCTTGTTATGCGCTGGGGTTTGGCTCCAGCATCCCCCGTGGATAACAAAATCCATGGATGCTCATGTCCCATTCACTGTGATGGCAGAGCAAAATAGTGTCCCTTATATAAAATGGCAAGTCAAGGTTTGCTATTTGAAAGTTGTACTTCTTAGGAATATTTTCAAGCCGTGTATCCTTGTAGAAAAAACCCGTGGATAAGGAGGGCCCACGGTGTGTATTTATACATCTTTTGCCCTTCTGGACCCAAGACCAAGAGTGTCTTGAGAAGGGACCGTGATCTGTGGCCAGGCAGGGAAGGATCCTGACCTCCTCCTTTTCCAGGACGTTTCCACCTCCTGACCAGGAGGAATCCCAAAACGTCTTCCGGTTATGAGCATAACGAAGAGGCCCATTGAGCAGGGTGGCCATGACACCTTCCAGGACACGTCCTACATTTCAGACGTGCGGAGACTTAGAAGGTGGCAGTTACCTAATTTCCCTCCTCTCCCCCCCCCCCCCCCCAGAGAAAGAAGTCTCTGACTCCTTTTTGTGAGTGGTTCCGCCATCTGGACCCTACAGTGAGCAAGTTAGTAGCAGACGTTGCAGCCAAGCGTCGTTTAGAATTCATCCTGGCTCACTATTTAGAGTCACCCCAAAGGTAGGTGGACTGCCTCTTAGTCTCCCACGCATCTCTGGGGCCCTGGGCCTATATTCCCTCTCTGGGGCTGGAAGTCCAGTAAGGATGCGACTTCCCTCTCCTTCCCTGTTTCTCTTGACAGCACCTGTGATAAGCTCCTGCTTAAAGTCCTCAATTCTCCATATTGTGACCAGGAGCATGCGCTGCTATTCCTCATGGCCGAGATGAAGGAATCCTCCTGGTTGAGGAAGGTAGGGACATCACCCAGAAGGGGTCTTTCCTGCTGACCCTCACATGGCTGCTCCAGGCGGAGCAAATATAAAGGCTGCACCTTGTTTTTGGGAATTGGGGAGAAGGGCCGGGTGACCCTCGATCTCTTTCCTTATTGTTTGCAAGTGTTGTGCTCTTGTTGAGACCAGAATCTCCTTCTCAACCCAGTTGAGGGCGATGAAAGCCATGGGGCTAATCGCAGATGTCATCGCGTTTGAGGAGACGCTGGAGCCATGGGTACCCTTCGTCGCAAATGCCTTGCTTTTAGCCACCTGTGAATCCAATTCCCGTGTTAAGAACCGCAAGGAGTTCAAGGAGTGAGTTGTGTTACAAGTAGAGGCTGGGGGAGAAAGGGTCCATGGGGGTTTCTAGTCCGCTGGATGGGGCCAGATGGAGGAATGCAAATCTCTCTACTGAACAAACGGGGTTTTCTGTTGACTTAGTGAGGTGATATTTGCTCTCTCTTCTCTGCAGGGAATTAAGTCACAGCATCAATGCCCTGCTGCCCAGGTACATGCCTGACATCGAGGCCTTGCTTGATGTCACCCGTCGAGGTGAGTCTCGGTTTTCTTTTCTGTCTCTCTGGGGGAAAGGGCCTTTCTCCCTTCCCCAACCCCTGAGCCGCAGCGATCCCTCTCTCCCAAAAGAAAGGGAGAATGGGATTATTTGCAGCCTTGCTGGGGGGAAAATAGAGATGGAAAGTCAAAAACATCTCTGCTTTCTCTGTTCTTTTTCAGGAATACGATGCCAGCGCTCTCGCAGGGAAAAAACAAGGGCTGTATAAGCATTATCGCCTGGCGGAGGGAAGCCTTTCTGGTGCTGGACAGCTGAGGAGGAGGAGGAGGCCCGGAAATGGCAGAGACAATATTGGGGCCGACACCCATCCACCAGTCCCACACGCTTGCCTGGGTCTTCTCCTCTTCCCTGCCCATTCGACCTCTTGGCAACAGGGACTGGTATGGGGACGGAAGGAGGAGAGCAAACAGGAGAAGAGGCACAGGAGCCCCAGCTGCCCAGAGGCAATATTGGGGCAGACACTTGTCCACCAATCCCACACACTTGCCTGGGTCTTCTCCTCTTCCCTGCCCATTCGACCTATTGGCACCAGGGACTGGCATAGGGATGGAAGGAGGAGAGAAAACAGAAGGAGAAGAGGCACAGGAGCCCCAGCTGCCCAGAGGCAATATTGGGGCAGACACTTGTCCACCAATCCCACACACTTGCCTGGGTCTTCTCCTCTTCCCTGCCCATTCGACCTCTTGGGAGGGGAAAGTTTTTGCAAGCGCACACGGGCGCAGAGAATATTGCAAAAAAGCATTGCAATTTTGCAAATTTTACGCATGGATTTTGGGGGGTTGTAGGGGGAAATTGGGGGGTCCTAAGGAAGAATAAGTGGGGAGCATTAAGTGGGGGGTCGTGCCTCTTTTCCTAATTTGCTTAGAATCCTAGAGTTGTAAGAGACCCAAGGGCCATCCAGTCCAGCCCCATTCTGCCATGCAGGAACTCTCCATCGAAGCATCCCAGACAGAAGACCATCCCCGACAGGATTCCTAGGAGGAACCTCCTGACAGTAAGGCCTCTTTGACATAGGAACAAACTCCCTTGGAGTGTGGCGGAGTCTCCTTCCTTAGAGGTCTTTAAACAGAGGCTGGATGGCCATCTGTCAATGGGGATGCTTTGACTGAGAGTTCCTGCATGGAAGGATGGGGCTGGACTGGATCAGGGCCCTCTGGGGGGCTCTCTGGGGGTTGCCCTTTGCTGACCCCGAGGGGGGTCCTCCCTCCTCCCCTCCCTTCCAGGGGTCACGTGGTGTGGTCTGAGCCCCCGTGTGACGTCAATGCCTTGTGGGGGGGGGGCGCCCCGAAGCCTCCTTCCTTCCTTCCTTCCTTCCTTCCCGGCCGAGGAAGGAAGGAGGGAGGGAGTCCCTGCGGGGAAGGCGTCCCAGGCGGAGGGGATGCTGCTGCTGCTGCTGGGGCTGGGGCTGGCCCTGCTGCGCCCGGGAGCGGGAGGGGGCCTGCGCCCGGCCTCCCCGACTGCCTCCTCCTCGGGTCCCATGGGCCTCCCTTCCTCGGGCTCCCCGGCCTGGTGCCCCTACAAGGTGCAGGGCCAGGACTCGCTCTGCTTCCGGAGCCCCGCGCTGGGCTTCGAGTGCGGCCCCGGGCGCTGCCTCTCCTCGCACCGCTCCCCGGGGCGCTCGCTGCTGGCGCTGGTTCTCCGCAACGGCAGCGTCCTCCTCCAGTGGCAGAGCCCAGGCCCCGGCGAGGAGGAGGCGGCGGCGGCGGCGGCGGGCGGCTTCCGCCTCTCGTGCTCCTGGGCCGGGGCCTACACGCGCTTCCCCTGCGAGAGCGTCCTCCTGGGCGCCGCCTGCAGGGACTTCCTCCTCCCCGAGGCCCACCCCGGCGCCCGCTACCGCCTCTGCCTCCAGGCCCTCCCCGGACCGGCGACGCCAAGGCCTCACCCGGACCCCGACCCCGAGGACTGCGTCGAGTTCCCCGTCGAGGCCTCCGGGCCCCGCGAGATGGTGGTGGCCGTGGCCGCCGTCGGAGGCGCCATCTGCGTCATGCTGGTCCTCATCTGCCTCCTGGTGGCCTACCTCACCGAGAACATGGCGCCCAGCGGCCCCAAGAGGGCGCCCTGAGACCCCGCGGCGCCCGGCAGGAAGGCCAGGCAAGTACCTTAGGCTAGACACGGCCGCTCTAGGAATCTCTAGGGCCTCCGGGCAAACTCTGTGGTCAACTCTAACCCTAATCCACAGTGGAGGACCTAGAGGTTCCTAGAGAGGACACTCCGCTAGGCCTTTGTAGCTCCTCCAGCGCAACTCTATGGTCAACTTTAACCCAAAGTCACACTGGAGGACCTAGAGGTTCCTAGAGAGGACACTCCATTAGGGATTTGTAGTTTCTTTAGCGCAACTCTATGGTCAGCTTTAACCCAAAGTCACATTGTAGGACCTAGAGGTTCCTAGGGAGGACACTCCACTAGACATTTGTAGCTCCTCCAGCGCAACTCTATGGTCAGCTTTAACCCAAAGTCACACTGGAGGACCTAGAGGTTCCTAGAGAGGACACTCCGCTAGGCCTTTGTAGCTCCTCCAGCGCAACTCTACGGTCAACTTTAACCCCAAGTCACATTGTAGGACCTAGAGGTTCCTAGAGAGGACACTCCGCTAGGCCTTTGTAGCTCCTCCAGTGCAACTCTATGGTCAGCTTTAACCCAAAGTCACACTGGAGGACCTAGAGGTTCCTAGAGAGGACACTTTGCTAGGCCTTTGTAGCTCCTCCAGCGCAACTCTATGGTCAGCTTTAACCCAAAGTCACACTGGAGGACCTAGAGGTTCCTAGAGAGGACACTCCGCTAGGCCTTTGTAGCTCCTCCAGCGCAACTCTATGGTCAACTTTAACCCAAAGTCACATTGTAGGACCTAGAGGTTCCTAGAGAGGACACTCCGCTAGGCCTTTGTAGCTCCTCCAGTGCAACTCTATGGTCAACTTTAACCCAAAGTCACACTGGAGGACCTAGAGGTTCCTAGAGAGGACACTTCGCTAGGCCTTTGTAGCTCCTCCAGCGCAACTCTATGGTCAGCTTTAACCCAAAGTCACACTGGAGGACCTAGAGGTTCCTAGAGAGGACACTCTGCTAGGCCTTTGTAGCTCCTCCAGCGCAACTCTATGGTCAGCTTTAACCCAAAGTCACACTGGAGGACCTAGAGGTTCCTAGAGAGGACACTCCGCTAGGCCTTTGTAGCTCCTCCAGCGCAACTCTATGGTCAACTTTAACCCAAAGTCACATTGTAGGACCTAGAGGTTCCTAGAGAGGACACTTCGCTAGGCCTTTGTAGCTCCTCCAGCGCAACTCTATGGTCAGCTTTAACCCAAAGTCACACTGGAGGACCTAGAGGTTCCTAGAGAGGACACTCTGCTAGGCCTTTGTAGCTCCTCCAGCGCAACTCTATGGTCAGCTTTAACCCAAAGTCACACTGGAGGACCTAGAGGTTCCTGGAGAGGACACTCTGCTTGGCCTTTGTAGCTCATCCAGCGCAACTCTATGGTCAGCTTTAACCCAAAGTCACACTGGAGGACCCAGAGGTTCCTAGAGAGGACACTCTGCTAGGCCTTTGTAGCTCCTCCAGCGCAACTCTATGGTCAACTTTAACCCAAAGTCACACTGGAGGACCTAATGGTTCCTAGAGAGGATACTTCGCTAGGCATTTGTAGCTCCTCCATCACAACTCTATGGTCAGCTTTAACCCAAAGTCACATTGGAGGACCTAGAGGTTCCTAGAGAGGACACTCCGCTAGGCATTTGTAGCTCCTCCAGTGCAATTCTAGGGTCAATGTCTGGCAGATGTGGACCACAGAGTTGCGCTGTAAGACATAGAGATTCCTAGAGAGGTGTTCTCTCAGGCAAAAACATAGTGTTTTTGTTATTTGCGGTTTTTCCACATTCACAGGGGTCCTGTGCCCTTAACCTCAGCAAATGTGGAGGGATGAGTGTATAACTAAGTGTCTAAAGGACGAAGCAAGGGAAAACAGTGCCAAAGAACCTACAACATTCTGGCAGGCATCACTGTTTGAGGTCACTCTAAAGCAGTGGTTCCTAGAGTTTGGCCTCCAGATGTTTTGGAGTTCAGCTCCCAGAATTCCAAGCTAGCTAGGGCTTCTGGGAGTTGAAGTCCAAAACACCTGAAGGACCAAAATTTGGAAACCACTGCACTAAAAGGAGGATGGATGAGAGAGTAGAAGGGGGTTAGTGCTTCCAGGAAGTACAGTACTTACATTGACCCATGGATAAGTCAACTCAGATTTTTAGGTCAATTTTTGGCTAAAATTTCTAGACTCATACGTGAGTATATACAGTAATTATGAATAATGGTGAAGTATACTTAATAAGGTGGCTTAGCGGTTAAGACTCATGACAAGCGCAAGATTGGCAGTTCTAGGCCCAAGCACCACATAACGGAATGAGCTCCTGCCACTAGTCCCAGCTTCTGCTAACCCAGCAATTCAAAAGCATGTAAAAGTGCAAGTAGATAGATAGGTACCACTCTGGTGGGAAGGTAATAGTGTTCCATGTTCCTCAGCATTTAGTCACTATTGCAAAAGAGTACAGTAGACCCTTGGTATTCATTCACTGAGGTTTGGTTCCCAGACCATCTGTGGATGGGAAATGGGCTAAGTATCATTGGAAGGCATGGATGACTGTTGGTTTCTTTTCAGTAACATCTGAAATCACAGACTTCAGACTTAAAGAAGAAGGACACATACGTCAAATAAAAGTATTTGAAAGGCATTCGCTCCGTCTCACACAAATGGCAGGCTTAAACATTTTCAAGCAGAACTTTAAGCCGCTTTGCTGGTTTGTGATGTCAGTATTCTAGAATGTTTTTTGCCAAGCTTTTCAGTATGATGCAGTGACTCCCATGCAAATGGCCATAGCTCACAGCACTTGCGTTCTGTTGTTGAAGAGCCATGTTGGATGTGAGCATATTAAAAACTCCAGCTGTCATAATTGACAATGGATCTGGGTCTTGCAAAGCGGGGATTTCCGGCGAGTCTCAACCACAGTCGGTTATCTCATCACTTGTTGGCTGCCAGAGAGTAGAAGAATACTGTACTGGTAACGAAGCCCTGAGGAAGAAAGACAATATACTGAACTATCCTGTTGAGCGTGGCATAATTTCTTGTTGGGATAACATGGAGAAGCTATGGAACCATATATATAAATATGAGCTTAAAGTAAAATCCAGTACAAGTCCTTTGCTTCTCTCTGAACCACCACTAAATCCACTCCAGAATCGCGAGATAATCACACAGCTGATGTTTGAACACTTTAAGGTTCCCGCTTTGTACCTCTCCATTCAAGCTACTTTGGCTCTTTATGCTTCGGCGCGTACCACTGGGCTGGTGATGGACAGCGGACATGGAGTCACTCACACTGTCCCCATCTATGATGGATATTGTCTTCCTCATGGGGTGCTCAGACTTGATGTTGCAGGGAAGGATATCACAGAATACCTCTCCAGGCTTTTAGAAAACAGCCGTTTTTCTTCTTCTACAAGAAGAGCAAACAAAGCCATAGCGAAGAACGTAAAAGAAAAATTCTGTTATGTGGCTTTGGATCCCAAGGTTGAAGCAAAGAAGAAAGCAGAAGAAGTCCTGAAGCTGCCAGATGGGAAAACGGTCAAAATCAATTTCTGCAGAGCCCCAGAAATCCTTTTCGTGCCAAAGACCATTGGCGTTGAGATGCCAGGCATTCATGCTATGATCATCAAGAGCATTAGAAAATGTGATAAGGATATTTCTGGCTCCCTATATGGCAATGTGGTTCTGTCTGGGGGATCCTCTCTTTTCCAGGGCCTAGATGGAAGAATTTTTAAAGAGATAGAGCAGGATGTGCCAAAGGATGTTCCAATTCGAATCATAGCGCCTCCAGAAAGATCCTGTGCTGCCTGGCTAGGAGCATCTATTGTTACTCACTTGGACTCCTTTAAACAAATGTGGTTTACCTTTGAGGACTACAAAGAATTTGGTGTAGCTGGCATCCACCGGAAGTGCTTTTAAGAAGCTTGAAATCACAGCCAAATTAAACTCTGCTGATGAGAAAGTATGAAATGTGCATACTGAACTTACTAATAGTAATTTTACAAAGTGGTTTGTGAGATTGTAACTTGAATAAAGGCACAAAAGGTGGTCAGTTCAGCAGGTCATTATATATGTGTTGACAGATGTTACCATTTTAGGATCCTTCACACTGTTTGTCTCATTTTGTTCATTTGAATGAGCTTTCAAGATAGTGAAGGATAGGGTTCGATTATTACTTGAGGGGTAGAAGTACAATTACATTATCCCCGGATTTGCTTCCATTCTTAGGCCCTTAGCACTGCTGCGTTTTGCCTTGTGACTACATTTCTTCTTCAGAAAGGAAACCGGTACCGTACCTGGGGAAAATGGAGCAGATGATGCACTAGGGGAAATGCAGAACAGAATAGATAAAAAGGTAATACAAGAATGCCTGGTTACTCTAAATGAATTCAAGTTTTCAGGCCCAGATGAACTACATTCAAGGGTAGGCTTACTATGTGTTCCAGAAAACCAGGAAAATCCTGAATCGAAGGGTTTGAAAAATGACCCCACAACAAACAAATCCCAGAATGTAAAGTGATGGTAATATATAACTAACAAGTTAAATACAGTGGGACCTTGGTGTAAGGGTGCTATTTTAAGACAAAGGAATAGTTATTGGACAGCTTATAACAATTTTGTCGGGCTGTAAGCTTCAAAGAACGTACAAGGACAGCCCTGGCGGGAAGGAGATAGATAAAAAGCTAAACAATAGATAATACCAACATGAAAGGGAGGCTGAACAGTTAATAATGAAACTGTGAGTTCACGCTTCGGTTACTTGCACAGGTTTCACAAACCATGCCAAAGATATACTGTATATACTGGGTCAACTTATTCATGGGCCAATAATGCAAGTGCTGTACCTTAACTCAAAATAGGAACCATCTCCTGCCCCAAAACCTGCCCTCGACTTATCCATGAGGTTGACTTATAGTCAAGTATATTCGGTATCCTAAAAGGAAGTTTCTGAATTTGAGTAGGTGGGAGATATAAACAGGGGCAGAGATATATTCATTTGAAGAAATCTGTACCTCACAGAAATGCACTGAGATAGGCTGGGTGCCACCTGGCCTGACGATAGTACATTTGAACAGGATCTGGGAGTTTTAGTAGATCACAGGTTGAACATGAATTAACAGTGTGATGTTGCAGTATGACAAAAGGGATAGTCTCTAAAGGGAAGTAATAGTGTCACTGTATTCTGCTTTGGTCAAGCCTCACCTGGAATACTGTGCCCAGTTCTGGGCACCACAATTCAGGAAGGATATTCACAAGCTGGAACATGTCCAGAGGAGAGACCAAAATGGTAAAAGGTCTGGAAACCATGCCCTATGAGGAGTGACTTAGGTAGCTGGGGATGTTTAGCCTGGAGAAGAGAAGATTAAGAGGGGATATGATAGCCATTTGAAAAAGTATCTTATGGAGCAAGCTTATTTTCTGCTGCTCCAGGGACTAGGACATGAAGCAATGGATTCAGACTACAGGAAAAGAGATTCCACCTCAACATTAAGAAGAACGTCTTGATGGTAAGAGCTGTTTGATGGTGGAACATGCTCCCAAGTGTAGCTGTGTCTCTTTGGAGGTTTTTAAACAAAGGCTATCTATTGGGGAGTGCTTTGACTGTGTCAGCTTGCATAGCAGGGAGTTTGAGTGATGGAAAATTTCAAATGTACTCACTCATTCAGGGCAATTGGTTAAGTAGAATTTGGGCAACAGCCCTATTAGTAGAATTGGCAAGTAAATGAAAATATGCTTTGATTGAGAGTTCATGCATGGCAGAATGGGGTTGGACTGGATGGCCCTTGTGGTCTCTTCCAATTCTATGATTCCATACCAGACTCTGCCTTAGCATGTGAAGGGTTTTACTGGGGGGAAAAACATTTCAAGGGTTGGTGTCTTGTGACATCGAAGCCTTGCCTTGTGACATCATCAGGCCCCACTCTGTGACATCACCAGGCTCTAATCTATAGCTTTGGGATGCTGCTGACAACCTAATCTTCTGAAAACTGGTCTCAGTTTCCCAATGTGGCGATCCTAAAGTTTGGTAAAGGAAAAGGGCCACTGACAGAATTCCAAGCACCTGCCCCAATCTACAGTCCTTGGCTATCTTTGTGGTGAGTTGCCAGTTGAACAGGTATAAAAGGAACAATATACATTTTCAGGGTGGGGAGAGCAGGTCTGTCGTGGATTTGAAATGGTGCTGAGAGTTGTTGCTTGTCAAAGCAGGCCTTAGCGAGAGCACTGTCAGTGGCTCAACTTCTTTATCAGTGACCTGGACAAAAGAACAGGGAGCAGGCTTATCTAATTTGCAGATGACACCAAATTAGGAGGAGTAGCTAGTAGCCCAGAGGAGAGGATCAACATTCAAAATGGCCTGAATAGATTAGAAAGCTGGGCCACAGCTAACAAATTAACTACAACAGGGAGAAATATAAGATACTGCATTTAGGTAGAATAAATGAAACATGTAGATGGAGAATGGTGGACTCCTGGTTTAACAAGACCTTGTGTGAAAGTGATTTAGGAGTCCTAGTAGACTAGGGGTTGAACATGAGTCGACAGTGCGACAGCTAAAAAAGCCAATGTGATTCTAGGCTGCATCAATAGAAGTATAATGTCTAGATCAAGGGAAGTAATAGTGCTACTCTTTTCTGCCTTGCTCAGGCCTCACCTGGAATTATACCGTGTGCAGTTTTGGGCACCAGAATTCAAGAAGGATGCTGAGAAGCTGGAGTGTGTCCAAAGGAGGCCCTGTTTAAATATTTGAATGGATATCATATTGAGGAGGGAGCAAGCTTGTTTTCTGCTGCTCCAGAGGCTAGGGCACAAGGCATCAGTTTCAAACTATAGGAAAAGAGATTCCACCTCAACATTCGGAGGAACCTCCTGACAGTAAGAGCTGTTAGACAGTGGAACATACTGCCTCAGAGTCTGGTGGAGTCTCCTTCCTTGGAGGTCTTTAAGCAGAGGGTGGATGGACATCTGTCAGTGATGCTTTGATTGAGAGTTCCTTCCTTCAAATACTTAAACAGGGCTATCATATCACCTCTTAACCTTCTTTTCTCCAGGCTAAACATCCCCAGATCCCTAAGATGTTCCTCATAGGGCTTCATGGTTTTCAGACCCTTCACCATTTTAGTTGCCCTCCTTTGGACACATGGCTCCAGTTTCTCAATGTCCTCTAGTCCTTTTTGGTCTTTGCTCTTCAGTATCTTTTCTAGTTCTTTCATAGCTGCCCTTCCCATTCCTAGTCTTCTTCTTATTTCTTGACTGCTGTGTCCATTGTGGTCAATGTTTGATCCTAAATATGGGAATTCTTTGACAATTTCAATTTCCTCATTGTCTGGGTTGTATTTATGTATTTCTTCTGTGGTCATTATTTTTGTTTTCTTTCTGTTCAGCCTCAGACGTGCCTTTTCACTTTGATCTTTGACCTTCCTTATGAACTCTTCCAGTACCTGAAGGTCCTCTGCTACTATTATGGTGTCGTCTGCATCTCTGGGGCTGTTAATGGTGCTTCCTCCTCTCTCCACTCCTCCTTTTTTCTGGTTCTAATTCTGCGTTTCTTATGATTAAATTTTTAAGGTTGTGAAGTCGCTCTGAGTCCCAGTTCTGGGAAAAGAGCAGGGCACAAATAAACAAACAAACAAATTAATAATAGTTTCAGCACATAAGTTATACACTCCTCCCTCCATATTTGTGGGTTTGATTATTCACAGATTTGATTAATATGTTCTCTCTAGGAATACCTAGGTCCTCCAGTGCAACTCTATGGTCAACTTTAACTAAAAGTTGCACTGAAAGACCTAGAGATTCCCAGAGAGAACACTCTACTAGGCCTTTGTAGCTCCTCCAGCGCAGTTCTATGGTCAGTTTCTGTCGGATGTTGGCCACAGAGTTGCCCTGGAGGACCCAGAGATTCCTAGAGAGGACACTCCACTAGGCCTTTGTAGCTCCTCCAGTGCAGTTCTATGGTCCGTGTCTGTCGGATGTTGACCATGGAGTTGCCCTGGAGGACCTAGAGATTCCTAGAGAGGACACTACTAGGCCTTTGTAGCTCCTCCAGTGCAGTTCTATGGTCAGTGTCTGTCAGACGTTGGCCATAGAGTTGCCCTGGCGGACCTAGAGATTCCTAGAGAGGACACTCCACTAGGCCTTTGTAGCTCCTCCAGTGCAGTTCTATGGTCAGTGTCTGTCAGACGTTGGCCATAGAGTTGCCGTGGAGGACCTAGAGATTCCTAGAGAGGCGTCCTCTCATGGTGTTGTTGTTATTTGTGGCTTTTCCACCTTCAGGGGGGTCTTGTGCCCGTCCCTAACCCTGGCGAATATGGAAGGACAAGTATATAAGTGCAGGCTAGAAGGGCGCTCTATCCTTTCCCTTTTTCTCTATGGTCCTGGCAGGAAGGAAGCCGGAAGTAGGCCTTGCAGCCAGAGCCGGAGTGAGACACGTCCTCAAGCCACGCCCCTTCCGGTCCTAGCGGCGGCCATTTTGTGGGAGCGAGAGGAGGAGAAGGGCTTCTTCGGCTGCAGCCGCTTCGTCGCCGCCGCCGCCGCCGCCAAGGAGGAAGAGGAAGCCCCGCCGCGGCCATCCCTCGGCCGCTCTCCGACCCAGCGCCGTCCTTCCTTCCTTCCTTCCCTCCGTCTCCGGGGAGGCATCCAGGCAACCATGCCCTCCTCGCCTCTTCGGGTGGCCGTGGTTTGCTCCAGCAACCAAAACCGCAGCATGGAGGCCCACAATATCCTCAGGTAAAGCCCCCTGGGTTTGGGTCAGCGCCTCCTGAGGCGGCCTCCTCCGCATCCTCCTCCTCGGAGCCGGAAGACAGAGGCTCCCCTGAAGGGCCTCGGTGCTGCGGGAGGCTGGGGATATGGCCGCCGGTTGTGGCTCCCTTGGAGGCTGAAAGTGGCGTCGAACCGGATTGGTCTGTTCACAAGAGGCACTAAAAGAAATGGCAGCCCTTGCCCTTAGGGAAAGACACAAGGAATGAATGGCGGTGCGGAAGGAGAAGGGGATCGGGTCCAGCGGCGCTTCTCTCCCTCTGAGGCCTGGACCGAGGCGGAAGGACGGGAGGGAGGGCCCTTCTTCTTAGGCCAGGACTGATGGCGTTGGACCTGCCATTTTGCTCCTTCCCAGGAAGGACAGTAACAGATGGACTGGAGGCAGGGCTCTGCTTCTTCAGGCTGGCCTTGATAATAATAATAATAATAATAATAATAATAATGTATTTATATAGGAAACCACTGGGGAAGGCTGGCCCATAGGGAATCATTGGAGAAGAGTTCCCCATAGGGAAGCGTTGGGGAAGACTGGCCCATAGGGAAGCATTGGGGAATATTTGCCTATTTGTAATTGTTCCTTTGTCCTCCCTTAAGAATGTGAATTTAACCAGGAAGCTCTGAAAAGAAATAAGATCATAGACATTATGATGTAAACAGCTTTTACCTTCTTTGCTGGAGAATGAGGCATGAAAATGGATGACTGGTTATGACCTCCTTCTTTTAAACCTCTGCTCTTCCCTCCCTTGTATGATACTCGGTTGGAGACATATTCCAGGTAGTTTCCCATTCATTCTAGAAATGCCTCTCTTCTCCAGTCTAGTCAGATATGTTCATCATTGGCCTCACTGTCATGGCATGATGCTTGGAATCCAAAACACTTTTAGCATCCCTCTCACCAGGAGGGAGGGAGGGAGGGAGGGAAGCAGATGTTGTGGATGTTGAGCTTTTCTTTTCCTGTGCCATTTCTCCAAATTTCCTCTGATGGGGTCCTTCAGAAAAGATTCCCCATTGCAGGCTGCTGTGAGAAGGAAATATACTGTATATACTCAACTATAAATTGACCTCATGCATAAACCGAGAGCATATTTTGGGGCCAAAATGATGGATTTTGATATGGCCTGTAGCTATGTTGAGGGTAACAGTGAGGAGCATGTAACAAGGGATGTGAAGAACGAAGCGAAGGAAAACAATGCCAAAGAACAAAACTCCAAGAGGCATAACTTTGTGTTCATGCTGACGGCTGGATGGATGAGAGAGTAGAGTAGGGTCAGTGCTTCAAGGACAGATTACATGCTTGCCTTTCACCAGGGGATGGTTCCTTAAGAGTTAAAGTACAGTACTTACATTGACCCATGGATAAGTTGACTCAGGTTTTTGGGGTCAACATTTTGACCTTCATGAGTATATACAGTAGTCTCTTCTTGTGTGTATGGAGAGGACTGGGGCTGAGGTCTTGTTCCACCTTAATTATTCCATTGCTCCATTTTATCTGGTGAGCTTACTCTGGGAATTGACTAATTTATCCACCAAGGGCGATTTTCTTACCTTGCAAAAATCACTTCGTCTTTCTCACACTTACACATTGTACTGCAGTTTATTTCTGTTACTAGGATGTTAAATGAACTCAGTAATTTCTGCTTCTGGGAAATGGAAAAGACAGTTAAAGGTGCTTGCTTGAGACATTATCACTTCCTGTGTTGTTGACATTACACACTGTAATTATGTCTACTAAAATAGCTAACATACCTTCTTAATTTGTCTGCTCACATAAACCTGTATTAACTATTTGTATTTGTCAATTTAGTGACAATTAATTATTCAAAAGTATGATCCTTATGATGCCAGGTTAGGTGAGTAAGCCCAAAAAATTGTTACACTAGGGACCCAGTTGTACAGTATAGTAATTTCCATTTCCTTGTAACCTTTTGAAACATGGCATATTTCTTAGCAGGTTAATAAAAGAGACAGCCTTTTTCATCAAGTGGCTTGGCAGAAGGGTTTCCCAACCTGGGGCCATCCAACTTAGTTTGGCCACAGGTCCTATCATTTGGATGTCTTCCCCAAGTAAATGTTCATATGATTGCTGTCATAGGGTGCATCTACACTAGAAATAATGAGAAGCATGGTGTTCCTTTCTTCTTTTTTCTGCCATCAAAAGAATGATTGCACACAGATCTGTTACACATAATCAAAGCTAGTGCTGGCTATACTTGCTGCGTTTTGGAAGCACATTTCACAGTTTCACAGCAATGTGTTCGAACTGGTAGGAACTACATACCAGACTTGGGTTAATTCCATGCAGTTGATTATGTTTGATAGCTTAGGAGGAAAATGTATATATTGTTTTCTTGTAGCGCCTAATGGAAGAATGGCTGCAGCGTACAATGTTTACAATACAATAACCAGACTTTAAACCTGTTTATTGCCTCTTTATTACCTCTTTAAGAGTGATGTCATCTGAAAATCTTAATTGTAAATTCACGTTTTGCCTGGGATATTTGCTGTTTAAACCCCTGATTTTGCCCAGTTTCCCCTGAGTGATAAAGTCCTAAGCAAACAGCCATATTCTAAGGTTTTTCTATGATGATATTTATAAATTTGGGGGGGGGGGGATTTTTAACCTTAAAAAAAATTAAAAGGAAGATTTTAAAAAGGTGGGGTTGGGCTGCATGTGGTCAACTTTTCTCCCCCCTGCTATAAAACTAAGAGCCATTAAGGGCAAATACAAGTTTATTTAATAGAGTCTGGATTTTTCTCTATTGAATTCATGGCAGCATACATGGCTTTTCCCTACTTTTTTTACAGTTACAGGCTAAGAGATAGTGACTGGCTTATACTTATGCAGTAAATTACCCACAGGGCACCTGAACCCATCTGATCTTGGAAGCTAATCTGAGTCAGCCATGGTTAGTACTTGGATGGAAGACTGCCAGCGAATACCAGGTGCTATCAGCTATATTTCAGAAGAGGGAACTGGTAAAACCACCTCTTGAGTATTGCATGCCTAAGAAAATCTTATTAAATCCATGGGGTCACCATTTGTCGACAGGCAGTTTGAAGGCACATATACACACCCACGAGTTGCTAAACTGCTTTCCACAATCCTGGTTCAGATATGTATTCTGGTTTAGAGGAGTGATACTGTGCTCTGATGAGAGTTGTGGTTCAAAAGTTCCAGAGAGGTTCAGCCTGGTACCCCTGGATTGTGTGTATGTGTGTTGTGTGCCTTCAGGTTGTTTCCAATTTATGGCAACCCTAAGGTAAACCTATCAAGGGGTTCCAAATCTGTTCAGAGGGAGTTTGCCATTGGCTTGCTCTGAAACTGAGGGAGTAGGACTTGCACAAAGTCACTCAGTGGGTTTCCAGGGTTGAGCAGAGATTTGAACCTGGTTTCCTGCAGTCCAAGTCCAGCACTAAAACCGCTATACTACTGAGTGTCAGTGATGTTGCAGACTTATATGTTTTCCATTTCCAGGCTTGGTGTAATGCTATCTTGCTTTGAATCTGAATTGGGAAGAGTTTATCTCACCTTTTCTTCAAGTGACCAAGATGGACTAAGGGTTGCATCTACTACACTCATCCCTTAGAGTGAGGTGTCTGGCCAGCAATATCCAGCGAGCATGATAGGCTGCTGCCACACTGCAGAATTAATGCAGTTTACCACTGTTTTAACTTCCTTGGCTATATCTTATGGAACCCTGGGAGTTGTAGTTTGTTGTGGCACCAGACTCTGACAGAGAAGGCTAAATATCTCACAAAACTATAAACCTCAGAATTTCATACCATTGAGCTCTGGCAGTTAAAGCGGTGTCAAACCGTTAATTCTTCAGTGTAGAATGGAACCCTAATCAGGGATATGAACTTGGCTAGATGTCCTTTGTCCGCAGTGTGCTAGTATTAATCTTCAGATCAGGGTTTGAAGTGGGTTTGCAGTCCACAGCTTGGTGATTATTGTTAACCATAACCCTCTGATTTGTGTACTGTGGTAGTTTGGGTTATAATAACCCAGACATGGAGATGGATTAAAGGCATCCGAATGAAGCAGAAACTTTTAATATATTGCAAGCCTTTCATCCTTTTGGAGGTTGGTAAAATGAGGACCCAGCTTGTTGGGGGCAATTAGCTTACACACTATTGCTATTTCCCATTATCATTATAGAGATGTAACTTTTTCATGTTTCATTTTATTGTCTTGGTGAGTGTGATACTTTAGCATTTAATGCAGCCAATTTAAAAACTAATCTGTTAAGAGACTAGTAGAGCATATTTCATTGCTGGTTGTGGAGGAGGACATAGAAATGCAGGTATTAGTTGCCTTAGCAGGCTAGTAAATTAGTTGGTCTTCTAACAAGTGGGGAAGTATGTGGCCCTCCAGATGCTGCTCAATTGCAACTTCCAGCAGTCCTAACCAGCAGAGCCATTGATGGGGCGTACAGGAAATCGTTTTTCAGCATCATCTGAAGGGCCATACAGTCCCACCTCTGACTAGCAGAAGAGGCATGGATTGCTTTATTGCTCCTTTGTCCACCTGCTCACTTTTTATGTCTACTGTGGGAAGTGGATTCCTTAATCAAAAGCACAGACAGCAAGAGACCTGCTGATAGACTGAAGGAATATCAGTTCCTCCACTACTAGTCACTACTCTGTTCCCTTGCCAGCATGGATTTCTTTATTGCTTGTTAATGAAAAGATTGTTGTAATGAATTAGCCCAGCCCTTACTGACTTGTTGTGTTCCTTCAAGTTGATTCCAATTTATGGCAGGCTAAAGTCAAACCTACGATGGGCTTTTCTTGGCAAGATTTATTCAGAAGGGGTTTGCTAATGTCTTCCTCTGAGGTTGAGAGAGCATGACTTGCCCAAGGTCACCCAGCAGGTTTCCATGGCCAAACAAAGAATCAAACCTGGTCTCCAGAAGTCCTACTCCAGCATTAAGTATTTGAAGAGGTGTCACGTTGAGGATGGAGCAAGCTTGTTTTTTGCTGCTCCAGAGACTAGAACATGGAACAATGGATGCAAACTACAGGAAAAGAGATTCCAGCTCAACATGGGCCCTCTACAGACGGGCCTTTGCAGCGCCCGTGTCACATGCTATGGGTTTGCTGAGGGCGCACCGCCCATACTGGTCTCATCCCTAGCACATGATGGAGGCGTCAAAATGGCGGCGCCCTGTACACATGGGCACTGCCATTTTGATGCGACGGGCGCTTAGTGTCCGCACAACCCGGCGTCATTGGACACCGCAAGTGCACCATTGGTGTATTGCGCCGTCACAAACGCACCACAAGAAGAACCCACTTTTTAAGGGTTCTTGCTGAGTGAGGGAGCCACACGGTTTGTCCGCTGCGGCTCCCTTGCGCTGCAAAACAAGGTGCGGATAGACCACCCTTTTTGGGCGGTCTGTATCCCGCCATACTGACACTAAGGGCTGTTTGACAGTGGAACACTCTCCTTCGGTAGTGGAGTCCCCTTCTTTGGAGGTCTATAAGCAGAGGCGGGATGGCCATCTTCGGGGATGCTTTGATGGAGAGTTCCTGCATGGCAGAATGGGGTTGGACTGGATGGCCCTTGCAGTCTCTTCCAACTCTAGGATTCTATGATTCTCAATTTAATGGATATTATCTCATCAGCTCTATGTCTGAGATAACTATTGGAAGCAAGTCTTCATATAAAGAATCTTCTGTACATTCTGGTACATTCTAAGTGAAATGTAGAACTTTGTATGTGATGAATCATATCCCAGAGTTGCAAGCCTTGTAAAGCAGATGACACAAGATATGCTGTGAAAAGATTTTTATAAGTCAGTCTTCAGTCTGGATGAATGTGAACAGTTTGTTTTTATGGCTACACTTTTCAACACAGGTATTGATTTATACAAGTTCTCATTTAAATACACAATTGCTGAAGTAGTGTCCTATCTCCCAAATTGTTTGCTTTACTTTACTAGGCAGTGGCTTATTTTGTCAGATGCTTGATGGACTGGTTTTAGTTTTTCTGTGTTGACCTTCCTGTAAGGTTACCAGGATGCCAATACAAGGAGATTATGGGAGTTATAAACCAAAAGGTTTCGAAATCAACAGGTTGCTTAGCCCTTTCTTAGGATAACTGCAGGAGATGAATACGGCTGAGACACTGGCCTGTTACAGACTGCCAAAATAAAGCTGCTTCAGGTCTCTTTGGAGGCATGCTGTTTAAATGATGCATACACCCTAAGAATCCGGAAGCTGCACCAAAGCTGCACTCCAGTGCTTAGGAATGGAGTGTGGCTTTGGCACGACCTCCGGACTCTTAGGACCCATGCGTCATTTAAATAGCATACCTCCAAAGAGACCTGAAGCAGCTTTATTTTGGCAGTCTGTAACAGGCCATAGTATCTGACCAAGATTGTCCAGTGAGTTCCAAGCCCAAATGTCAGCCCTAACGCTATCTGCTGTTACTGTTCTCAGAAGCTCAGACCATAAATAAGGAGCCACAACATTGCCTTGTCTGTTATGGCTATGGATGAGTGGGGCTACTGAAAATCTTTTTCAGTATTGTGGCTTCCACTCTTCCAAGAGATCTCCCTAAATTGCGTTTCTTATATCCTAACATCTTTGTCGAATGGGGAATCATTGGAGGTTATCAAAAAAGCAGTTCGGGGAAGTGTTTTGTCTTCCTTGGCATGCATGCTGTGTAAATACCATAAACACTCTGTCCAGTATGTTCCCTTAACACCAACATACACTTTTCTTCCCTCTTTACGTGCTGCACTAGAACACTCCCCTCTCTTTTGTGCTTGCTCCTAACCCACCATCTGAAAGAAAAGGGTAGTTCAGTCAGAGAAAGGAGCAGCAGTGTGAATAGTATTCATTTAATCCTGTCGTTGGAAGGAGGAAAATGTACTCCTCCACCAACAGACCCTTCTTTTCTGTTCTCCTATAAGGGAGGTTGGGGGGGGGTATTAAGCTTGCTTGCCTTGTATTCAGTTGTTTGTGGCCACTTCCTCCCCTTCCTTATTTTGGCTTGCTCCTGCTTTTTCCTGTTTCCTTGCCTTCCTCAGTTCTGTCCTCTTCCCGGAATAGAGTGCCAAAAGAATTAGTCTATCCCTGGAGCAGCTAAAAGAAGCACCAACCCGGCCTACTCTTCAGCACTGTTTCTGATCTTTTTGAATGCCTAGGGAGGAAAATAGCAGCAGTGGCAGCTCTTTGGTGCTTCCTCTCAAAGGATTGCTGAGGAGAATTGAGCTTTAAAGGATTTGTATAACACATTTGTATATGTTTGTCAACTTTTCTGGGTTAAAATCAGGCAAATTGGTGAGCACAATTACACCCACTGGGATTTTCTAAGTTCTTTGGCATCTTTTTCCTTTGCTTCATCTTTTATATCCTTTGTTACATGTCCCTATATTTTAACCTCGACATAACTGTGAGTCATATGAATATCCCAAAGTTCGCCCCCCAAATCTTCCCTTAATTTATATGTATAGTTTACAGTCAAACCTCGGTATATGTGGATTTAAGCATCCGTGGATGGCAAGTCTGTGTTGTTCCCAAAGGCAGCGTGGCCATGCCACCATTAGGAACAACAGCTTCCTACCTGCCTCCCGTGCGCAGAAAGCCAGAGAAGCCTCTCCTGGCTGGAACACAAAAAGTTAACTCAGTTAGTTGCATGTAAAAGTGCCTATTTTAAGCTGCTTAACATGCATATGAAGTAACCAAATGTTTGCCTCACTTCTATGATTGCAGCACTTTATGGTGGCTTACAGATGTGGAGATTTTCTGCTGCTTAGACGGAAGACAATTCAAGCCCTTGTTTCCTCTGGAGGAGGAGCTCAAAGGGTGCTATTTAATCTGGATCATTCAGCACTCTGTTGCAGGAGAAGGGGTTATCCATTCTGAAATGAAGCAGCAAAATGAGGCATGACATTCACACACACACACATATATATTCATAGGACCAAAGTAGATGTGACAGTGGCAGAGCCTTAAGCCTGTAAATGTAGCTTGCAGGAACAGAGCTGGATGGTTTTTCAGAGGTAGCCTAAGAATGTGTAATAGAGAAGGAAACAGAATTTTGGAGTGGGGTATGCTTATAATTGTGCTTTCCAGTTTGCATTTCCCATACGGCAGACCTCTGTTTGAAGACATGAGTTTTCTCTCCTATGTAGCTAGTGCCTGGAAAGTCCAAAAGGGAGGTAGTGCATTAAGGTTTCACACTGGTCATGAATGTATATGGTCAAGTATAAATGCCTTTGTTGAGGATTAGTGGCCTTCCAAAAGGCAAGCGTGTGTAATTATTTGACTTATGGTAACCCCACAAGTGTCATAGGATTTTTTAAGGCAAGGAATACTCAGGGGTGGTTTTGCCAGTTTTGTCCTCTGAAATACATCCTACAGTACCTGGTATTCATTGCCAGTCTCCCATCCAAGGGCTGACCCTGTTTAGCGTCAAAGATCAGATTATCTCTTTAGTGCGGTGGTTCTCAACCTTCGAACCCCCAGACATTTTGGACTTCAGCTTCCAGGAGATCCAGCCAGTGTGGCCAGTGCTCAGGAATTCTGGGAACGGAAGTCCAAAGCATCTGGAGGACCAATGGTTGAGAACCACTGCTTTAGTGTATTAAGAGGCAGACAACCACCTTGTTGATTCCCAATGAAATGTTTGATTCTGCAGTCATGGATCCTCTGTACATCTTTCAATGTGTTTAACTCAGAGGTGGGAGACCTTTTATATTCCAGGTGTTTCAGACTTCTGTTCCTGAAAGCCCTAGCCAGCATAGCCAGTCATAAAGGATTCTTGTGGTTGTAAATACTTTAAAGGCTCCACATCCCACCTGCACTTGGGAGCAAAGCCGCATCAGTCCTGGTTAGTACTGTGGGCCCCTGATATCCACTGGAGTTTGGTTCCAGAGCCCCTGAGGATAACCAAATCTATGGATTCTCAAGTTTCATTAAATACAATGGCATCGTGAAATGGTGTCCCCTATATAAAATAACAAAACCAAGATTTGCTTTTTGGAATATATATGTACGTATATGTGTATACAGTGCGTCCGTGTCATGCGTGGGTACGCTTGCTAAAAGCCGCGTAGGGAGAAGGGGCGGTGCAAATGGGGCACACACCTATGGCGCAAGTGTGCTGCCTCGTGCATGAGCCTCATTCATTTAAATGGGGCTCAAGCATACACAGGATTTGCTTTACATGGGGGAGTCTGGAACGGATCCTCCACATAAAGTAGGGATGCAATGCATATATGTGTGTGTGTGTGTGTGTATGAATGAATATTTTAAAGTCTTGGGTGGTTGAATCCATGGATCAAGAATCTGAGGATATGAAGTGCCAACTGTACTTGGATGGGGAACTACCAACGAACATGAGGTCCTGTATGCTTTATGTTAGACGAAAAAACTGGCAAAAACCACCCGTTGAGTATTTCTTGACTAAGAGAAACATACGATATTCATGAGATCATCATCATAAGGCACTAGGTGACTTAAGTTACATACACAATACAAACATCTTAGGGGGGTTTCCTTTGGTATGTGGTATCAGCAGATTTACTACATCAAGTGCTACTAGTGAACAACCCTTATTCTTATAGTTGGCACTTAAAGTGTAATGCCAAAGATGAAGCGCTGTCAGGTAAATTTAACTATTTGTGAGTTTTTAGTTGTCAAAGCAGTGGTCCATCTGCAGCTATTCTCAGCGAAGCCTGACTCATCCCTCATAGTCTATAATTAGCCCCATAATTTATACATGGAGTGAGACACAATGTTCCCTTGTTTGGTATTCTCAGTGTATGAAGCAATAGTGTATTGCTGTGTGTTTGTGGGTGAAAGGAAAAAATTGGAAAGAATTGAAGGAAATAATCTTAAGTGTGACAAAGCTTTGTTAACTTGTATTATTATTATTAACCTTTATTTATGAAGCGCTGTAAATTTACACAGCGCTGTACATACAATCTTTTAGTTAGACGATTCCTTGCCCTCGGGCTTACAATCTAAAAAGACATGACACAGAAGGAGAAGGGAGTGGTGGAGGGAAAGGGTAAGAGGTCCAGCAGTTCCTCTCTACCTCCAAGGCCTGGACCAAGGCAGATGGACTGGAGGGAGGGCGAGGCTTCATAATGGATGGTTAATCTTCTTCCAGGGGAAATACATACTCTCAAGTAGGATAATGCATATACAGTACATAGCAATACAGGAAAGGGTTCAATAAACAGGCACCACAAGAACATCAAATAGTGAGCGACAATTATGCAATGCCTGGGAAGGCTTCTCTGAACAGGATGGTTTTCAACTCCGTTTTGAAGCTGGTTAAAGAAGTGATGGCTCTTGCTTGTGGGGGAAGAAGGTTCCAGGAGTGAGGGGCAGCGAGTGAAAAGGGGCGAATCTGGGATGGGGCAGAGGAAATCCTGGGCTGAGACAGCAGACCTTGACTGCTAGAACGGAGGGCCCGAGTGGAAAGGTGAGGAGAAAGAAGGTCTGATAAGTAGGGAGGGGCCAGTCCATGGAGGGCTTTAAACGTGGACAGCAGGAGCTTATACTGAATGCGGAAAGGGAGGGGGAGCCAGTGAAGGGATGCCAACACAGGAGAGATGTGGTCAGAGCGGTGGGTGGAAGTGATAATGCGTGCAGCTGAATGCTGAACAGAGAGTAAAGGACGGAGGTGAGAAAGAGGAAGCCCAGCCAGGAGGACATTACAGTAATCAAGTCGTGAGACCACTAGGGCATGGACCAGGATCTTGGCAGTAGAGGCGGAGAGATATGGTCGGATTTTGGCAATATTGTACAAGAAGAATCTACAAGCCTTGGCTGTGGTCTGGATCTGAGGGATACACGACAGAGAAGAGTCAAAGATAAAACCAAGACTGCGGGCTTGCTGGACTGGTTGTCTCTTAAATTTATGTGGGCTATCTATAAGAAGTGAGAGCCAGTGTGGTATAGTCAGTACTGAATTAATAGTAATATAGTACTTTTTAAAAATGTGCATTAACTCCCCCACACACCAATAAGGTTGTACTAGTTTGCTTGTGCCTATTTGTCTTTATAATGTGCAATACCACATATATTCATCAGCCTCAAGCTGAGAGGTGGCAGGTTTGTCTTAATGCTTCCTGCATCTCCCCACTTCACATGGTTAGCAAAGAAAGAAAGAAAGGAAAGCCAATTATGGAAAAAGTAATAATGGAAAGCACCCCGAGGCACTCATTTATGTTCTGTTTTGGAGGCTGCTACAGTAGTGCAACTTCTCTCTATTGTTTTTGTGTTTTAGGTTTTTGGGTTAAAGTTACATGGGGCCAGTATCTCTCATAAAAAATCTAAAACTGGTGCTTAAGAGCTTGTGATATTTCATTGGCTAAACTTTAGGCTGCTTATGTTTAATCATTTTGATTTTCATGTACAGATTCCTAAATTAGTGTCTTGAGACTGCAATGGACTGCTGCAGTGCAGTTTGATTCCTGGAAAATTTTAGTGACCCAGGTCATAGGTGCTAATTCTCTACTCATGGTCTGGGAAGTAGACTACCCAAACACATGTTATATCAAATTTGTGGGCTGGCATCTCCAGTTAAAAGGGTTTGGAGGTGTACATGAAGCCTTACAAAGCTACTGTACTCCATAGGCAGTGCTAGGCTTTTTGTGTAAGCAGGTTCATATGTTGTTTCTCCCCTACAATCAGCATACAAACTTGAATATTTAGGGAAATTATGCTGCTGCAATATAGCCAAACAGATAGTTATGGATATTGCACATTCTGTTAATGGTCATGTCTGATTATGTAAGAACATGGATTACACATAATGTGATATTTAGGATTTGGAGAATGTGTGTTGTGTGTTACTTTAAAAGCCAACTTTCTGGTCCTTGGGTTCCATATATAACTGTGTGTGTGTATACCAACAAAGCCTTTGAGGATATGGTGTCAAGTTGTAAGTGGACAGAGTACAAGGCATTCATTTCTCAGTGTACATCCCCCCCTTTGCATAACTACAGAATAATTTAGGCAGGCCTAAATGGAAGTGCTTGCACAGGTTGAAGAATAATGCATTATTGTGGTGTCTTGTAAAGGCAAACAACCATGTACATAGTACAGTGGGCCCTCCCCATACATGGGATCCGTTCCGGACATCCCCCCCCCCCCCCGGTGTATGAGGGGAAATGTGTAAGCTCAAACCCCATTAGTTTCAATGGGAGAGCGTTCCCGCATCTGGTGCAGCGAGTGCGCCATAGGCGCATGTTCCATTCTCCTTATGGTGGCTTAAGCCACGTATGGCACACTTACGTATGGTGCTTGGTAACAACTGGCAGTATTTCATATTACGCTCCTATATCTATTCAGAAATAAGTATTGTTGAGTTCCTTGAGGCTTACTCCCAGCATAGTGGGTACAGATTGCAGTCTTGCAGAGCTGATAATGGAACACCTTAGCAAAACACAAAAACAAAAAAACAGTGCATAGTTAACATGAACAACCTGCTTTTGCAAGATAGACTGGTGACTTCTAAAACAGGTTTCATGGCCATGTGTGGTGACTTCAGGTGAGCTTCCTAGAGCAATCTGGGTGGCCACTAGCAAACAGACATACAGTGGATCCTTGTTATACACTGGGGTTTGGTTGCAAGATCCCCCGTGGATAACAAAATCCATGTATGCTCGAGTCCCATTAAATATAATGACATACCAAAATGCTGTCCCCTATAAAAAATGGAAAATCAAGGTTTGATATTTGAAATTTATACTTTTTTTATCATTTTCAAACTCTGGGTTCTTGAATCCGTGTATAAAAAATCAGTGTATAAGAAGGGCCTACTGTATATGGTCTTACATTATTCATGTGTGACATAGAAGGTAAGAACATTGACAGTCCTGATGCTCAGGAAGGAATTCTTCTGTTTCTTGTCTGCTTGGGGGAAATGCAGTGACTCTGAGACTTGTCAAGATTTTGTGCATGGTGTCCATCCAGATGGTAGCAGGTGCTTGCTTCTGTCAAATGGATATGTGAGTGCCTCTCTGCAAAGACTTGTCTGTTGTAGCAAATATGTAATAAATACTGCTTAACACTGGCATTCACACTGCTTCATGTCTCCCCTACCTCCATGTGTTTCTGTATATGTATTTTTTTTTACTGTATCTAGCTGGCAAGTTGATTCAGCATTCTCTGGATGGTCTATAGGAGCAATGCACAGACATAGGGGTTATCCCTCACACTCCAGCATATATCTTTCCTGCCAAGCCAGCTACACATACTTAACAAACCTTCCACATTAGAACGATAGGAATTTTTAATAGACTGAAAACACCAAAAACTGTAAATGAATATTAGAAGAGGAAGAGAAAATGGGGATTCTTTCACCGTGGGCAAGGCAGGGTAAGGCAACATTACCAAGCAACCAGTCTGGGACGTCAGCTCAAGGTTTCTCTGATTCATCACCAAGAGTTTTGAATGGCAGCTCTGCATTAACAAAGTAAAGCAATCAAAACCAGTATGAAGTGACAGAATAGAGGCAGTTGAAGGAATATCGACCTAATTTTTTCAGTTACAACAGATAGTGACGGACAATCAGTCACAACAGCCTTCCTTCTACGTCAGCAAGTAATTCTCAGGCAAATCTGTAAGAATTAATAAGGGAGCGAATAAATGAAGGATTAAACAATATAATACAGGCCCCATACAGACAGGCCAAAATAAAGCTGCTTCAGGTCACTTAGGAGGTATGCTGTTTAAATGATGCATGCGTTCTAAGAGTCCGGGTGCTGCATCAAATCCACGATCCAGTCCTAAGAACTGGAGGGCAGCTTTGGCACAGCTTCTGGGCTCTTGGGACACATGCATCATTTAAACAACATACCTCCAAAGTGACCCAAAGCAGCCTGTATTTTTATTTTATTTTTATTTTTATTTATATTTTAGCCTGTCTGTATGGGGCCACAGACACACATAGCAGTCCTTTCAGGATTGGAAGGATTATTAATGAATTTAAATGATGGAAATTTATTGAATAGGTTTAATCAAATTAATTTATTAAATAGGCAAGGATTAAATTGAATCCATTTCCTGTCCAGTGATTTTAGTCAATCAAATGCAAGCAATAGTTATAATAAGGAAAAGGGTGTAAGAACGAAAGGGCAATGATTCAAAAGTTTTAGAAAGACCAAAGCAGAATGTAGGGAAAGTGCACTCAAATCTATGCATTTGGAGACAGAGGAGTTAGTATCAGATTTAGACAATGAATTATCTGACAAGAAGATGAGTATGGAGGATGATCCAGCAGAGCGTGGGATGGAGAAATAAATAAATTGGTGTTTGATATGGAAAAGTTCAAGCAAATACTCAAAAGTGTTGACCAAATTTTAGTTAGTTGATGTTCAGGATGAGACAAAAGAGGATAAAGGCAGAGGGAGTAGAAACAGTAAAGTAGCAACCAAAAGGTTTCATTCATTCATTCATTCATTCATTCATTCATTCATTCAATTTCTAGCCTGCCTTTCTCCCAGGTGGCTCACAATAACAATTCTAAAAACATAGTGCCATAAAACAATTAAAACATCAGCTAAAAACAATATAACATTACAAACATTAAAACCACAGTACCCATCCCATATAAAACCGAGGTGAAGAGTTACCATTGCTAGTAATGTTCAAATAATTAATACCCTTGGAGTGGTTGTCTCCACTGAACACTAAGAGGCTTTTGGCATATGGACAGAGGCTTTACACCTATAAAAATGTGAAATGAAGTACCTTAAGTTTCCATTGGTCGATGCTCCCAATTTTTATGTTAACTTCTCATGCTGTAGCTCTTAAAGAAGGAGATACAGCACTTAGAGACACAGATAAGCGTAGAATGGAGGCAGCTCTAAAAAAGGGCACATGAAGCCTCCACGTTGGCAATTGGATCTTGATTGCCACTTCAGTGTTTGCAAAGGCTGAAGTACTGTGGTCTCAAGATAATTTAGAGGCAACAGGATTTGGCTAGAGCCGTGCAAAGAATACAGACAGTTGTATTCGACAGCTTCAGTATAACGGCAACAATGGTACCAGGGAGATCACTGGGAAGTTGACCAAAAATCAAGCTCTAATCTGATTTATATGCCATTTAATGGCAATTTCTCTTGGGAGAAAAGGCTTTAGTAAATATTCTAATAGAAGGTAAGGATAAAATATATATATAAACTGGATGTAGCTACATAAATAGTAAGAAATTAGTTTTAAAAAATATATATCTGTATCTTCGAAATTTCCAAACTCTTGTGGCCAGCAGTGTTTCCCTTGTAGCCATGCTTTCAGAAACTCTTCCTAATCAATAGTAGAAAGGTATTCAGTGTCAAAATTTTTTGCCATTCAGTATGCCATTGCTTCATGGGAAGAAGAGAAAAATGAACTGAACATAGTGCCTTTTGTTCATTGTACAGCTGACTTTATATCTATTCTTTCTGAAATGGCAAATGCAGATACTCAAGAGAGACTGTCTTTGAGGGTCAAAATTGCTAATGGCTTAATTGATGAACACTTTAAAACTGGCACTCTTCTGAGAGACTTGAAATTAGAGTATTGAAAAATAACTATGGGGGGAGCTAACAAGATTTTTCCTCTTGCCATTTTTTTCTTGCTTTCAAGTAGATTTCTTAATCTGGTTTGCTTTTACCACAGCAAGTCAAAAAGTGAGTTTTGGGATAAAGTTAAGAAGTAAAAGTTGTAGCATTAATAACCAGAACAGTTTACTACGTCTCTTTCTACTACTTCCAGTAGTAGCTTTGGAAGCTTTGATTCAGACAATCGCCTTAAAAGTATTTGTTTGTCTGGGGGTTGCATAATTGGTATTACTGTCATATGTACACTTTCTTCTTTGTCCTTATTATGTAATGTGAACATTTCCCGCTCCCGCAGTATGTAAACCTTCATTGCAAACTAATGAACCTCTCTTTCTCTTTCTCTTTTTTGTGTCTTTCAGTAAGCGTGGTTTCAGCGTTCGATCCTTTGGTACTGGGACTCATGTAAAACTGCCAGGACCAGCTCCGGACAAGCCAAATGTTTACGATTTCAAAACAACATACGATCAGATGTACAATGACCTGCTTAGGAAAGACAAGGAACTGTATCCCTGCGGAATGCCTTTTTCAAAACCCCATTGTTCCCTTTCCTGAAAGGTGTTCTTCACCTGTTTCCATAAGGAACATGCTGCTACTTGACTGGGGCAAGGTCTTGATGTTGCCAGTTCTAGGCGGGTGCGTCACACGATGGAAGGGTTATTAAACACATCCATATAATGGCTTTCCCCTCCTTTGGCTAGCGGTGCATGCCTCAGGATTGTTAGATAGGTTGACACTTGGTGCTTACTTGGGATGTGATTGCAATTCCATGCTCTAGATAACCAGGAGGCCCCCAGAATAATAGCTCCACTTGTAATGAGTCTGTAGTCATAAAATCAGAATGGGCCTATAACCAAAGCTTTGATTCAGTACAGTATGCAATTCCTGACTCTGGCATTTTCCTTCCAGCATTGTTGGTGTGGGAAATGTTCAGACAGCTGTATGCGCTGACCTGTGCTGTTTTTCCCCCCATTGTAGCTCACAAAAATATATTGCTGTTGGAAAAAATATTTTTCTTCCAGCTGTTGTGAGGTTTGCATCTAAATTCATATGAAACAGCAAGCCTATAGTGGTGGTGGTGGTAAATAATGTCAATGCCTTCACATGTCACTCTGCATCTAATGTGTAGTGGCTTCCCTACAACAGTACTTTGCAGTCCCCCTTTCTTTCCTCTCTCTCCTCGAACTCCATTCCCATCTCCCTTTTCTGTTCCCAATCCATATTTGCATGTTTTGCTGTACCCAGCCCTCCATGAATAAATTAGCATGGCCATCCAAACTCCCTGTAACAGTAGGGTAGCCGGACAAGTGCTAAAGACTTTTACTACTAGAGAAATCATACTGCCTTACAGTATAGTGAGAATTGCTTTAAAAGAGGCAGTATGTTTTCCCCTTCTCCTAGTAGTGCCAAAAAGGCTTTGTTCTTCACAGGAATAGCAACATTATGTCCTAGAACAGCTTTATTTGATGCAGATGTCCTGCAAAGTTGCTCAGGTGTAGCAATTTTTCCTATATAACAGATGGATTTAGAATATAGTACCCATTTGAGGTCCAAATCTCTAGGATGGGTGGAGGGGGCACTTCTCACAGTAATTGCAACAGTACTGTGGTGGTGCAAACGCATCTCTAGAAACACTTAGCGGTTTCTGACATCTTCATTCATTTTAATTGCTCCTGTGCTATTTTTTAACAGCACAAAGATGGTTCTTTACATTGGGCAGGCTATGGACTACCACACAATGCTAGGTAGTTCAGTCAAGGAAGCAGGTAAGAGGTAACTAGACCAGCATGTGTCTTGACTGAAGGAAAAAAGTGTTTAGTTTTCATCACCCTTTCGGAGAAGCTAAAATGCAGATATGTCCTTCTGAAAACCTTGACTTCGGTTCACACACCCTTCATCAGTTGTAGCCTCTAAACTGGGTATACTTTCAAGCACATATCCAGTCTCTGGGATCCATCATATCCTGGGTTTGCTTTTCTTCTTTTTCAACTTTATGATTTTTTGCAAAATGTAATCATATTTAAACAAACAAAACCCTCGTTCCTTTCAAGGAGTTAGTGCAAGGGGAACAAGGGTGTAGTGCTTCTGAAGACGCACTTGCCATATTACCGCACCGCACTCTTATAGTGCTGCTATTCCATTTTTACTGCTCTGGCTGCCTCCTATTGCATTCTGAGGCTTGTAGTTCATTGAGGCCTAAGAGCGCTCTGGCTGAGAATTGTAAATTCCCCTCATAGAACCAAAGAATAACAGAGTTGGAAGAGACCACAAGCAGTTAAAGTGGAATAGCAGCACTATAAGAGTGTAGTATAGTAATCTACTTGTTCTATATGAATGGCAGGAGAGATCAGTGTGACCCTGGCCTACTTCTAAAATCAGTGAAAACGCATAGACCTGAAAAACGAAGAGGCTTGAATAAGCCATAAGCTTACGCTATAGAGGTACTAGAATCTTGATACAGTGCGCCTGCGTTTTATGCGGATGTGCCATACACAAGCATTCAGCATATGCTGAAAGCCGCGCCAGAAGAGCCCTTCACGTGCCCCGGAAGAACTAGTGGGGTGCGCACATGCCGCTGCGCCACTGTGCACCATGGGGGCAAGCCCCATTACTTCCAATGGAGCTCCAGCATACGCTGATTTTCCCTTATGCAGAAGGATCCGGAATGGATCCCCGCATTAGGGGAGGGCCCGCTGTAATAGGAGTCTTCTAGCCCAGATCTTTCAAAAAGTGGAATTTAACGCTTTGTATCCTCCACCCCACTCCTTGTCCATTTGATGCCGATAACAGCCAGGATGTTGTGTCTGGAAAGGATGCCCTACTTGGGCAGTCACCAGAGATACCCTACCGTTTCCTTTTCTCTGGAGTGTAGAGGGGAAGTGGGAGGGCTTGGAAGGGCAACACTGCTTACATTCCAGATGGCCCATGCAATTTTCAACCCAGTGTCATCAAACATATAATGTTCCGTGCAACTGGTTATTAAAAATTAGAATAAAACTGCCCCGGACTGCCTTGGGGAATCCAGGGATATCCAACTGCCCAACAGACTAGTAAGAATAATGATCTTATCCTCAGTTTACCTTGTTTAGCTCTTAAAACAGCCTTTCTCATTCTGGTGCCCTCCAGATGTGTTGGATAAACAACTATGTGAAAGCCTTACTGAAGCGCATCAGATTAGGAAAGGCTGTCTTAAAATGACTCTTGGGTGCTTGTGGGGTTGGGGAAACCCATGACTCGGTTTGTTGAATGCGATTTGTTTGTGTTACTAGTGGGAAAATAATCTGAGAGTTTACTGCTCCCATTAGTGTTGTTTTTAATTTTATTCAGGTTTTCTATACCGTACACAATTGCCGGCACATACCTCTTTAGGTTTTTATGTTTGGGTGTCTCTGTTCTCTAAGGGGCTGCCTGAGGATGAACCTGGAGTCTGTAGCTCTTGAAATACAGAGCTTGCCTCTCCAGTCTGTCTCATTGAGGTATGATAAACCTTTGTCTGGCTGTTCCACTTCAGACTGCAAGTGGTTCCATGTGTATGTATGAGGTTTACTTGATGAAATATAGGAATTTAAGAGGAGCCTTCCTGGCTGATACCAAGAGTCAAGGACAACATTTTGTTCAGTTTAGTAGCTGACCAGATGTCAACAGGATACTCCCATGCAAAGAGCTTAAAGCAAACAAGTCTTTCCTACCTTTCATCCTCATCACCTGATATTCACAGGTATGCATCTTAATACTTAAGGTTTCCTTCCTTTAAGGAAGGGAGATTTATCCAGTTTCTCTTATAGACTATGTAAATTTGTTCAGTTTCTCTTTAAAACCATATGGGTCATTGGATGCTTTCACATCTGCTAACCTAAAAAACAACAACGAAATCTCAAAATATGTATTGTTGGAGAAAAATGCTTTAGTCTGTTTTAGCTTTCTGTCTTCCGCAGAAGGTGGGGCTACATGGCTTCATAGATCTAGTCATGTCTGAAGACAGAAATATTTTTCTTGCCTGCTTTCTCCACAATGTGAATATCATGTCCCGCCTTCATTGGTCCAAGTATTTATGACTGTCCTTCCCTAAACTGATGCCCTCCAGTTGTATTGGACCACTGTTTCCATAATCCTCTAACATGCTGTCTGACTACTTCTAGTGAAACATCTAGTGCATCAGCTTAGAGAAACTGCTTTAGTCTGTCCTCTTCATGTTTTAAAAACATGCTACTCACAAAGTGTTTCCTGCAGAAGGTGAGATAAAAAAATCCTTTCCTTGGCCACAAACATATCTATAGGGGGAAATGTTGGGAAAGCGTTCTATCACATGAACCTCCACCAACAGCCTAAAGTGATACATACAGTACTAGACAATTTTATCATCTTGGTGAGAACTGGCACATAAAAATCACAAAGAGAGGACTACTACCTGTTCATACCATTCATATATGGCCTGGTTGTTCTCTTCCCACTTCTCTAGCCTGATATGGCCATCATCGCAGTGGGACTGGGAATCTATTTTAAAAGGGTTGGTTGTATTTCCGTAGGATCTGCGATGCTTCTTTCTTGTTAAATTATTGTTGTACTGAGAAACTTAATTCAATTAAAAAAATCCTTTGGTCCCTTGTCCACTTTTGGAGTTGCTTATTTTTAATTCATCCTTGTTATAGAGAGGCATAACTGTTGCCACCAAGCACTCCTTTCTTATAAGGGGGGAAATGTACCAGTCGTGGTTCAGGGCAGTAAGTGGAAAAGGCACTAGATGATCCTTGAGGCGCCAACGTCATGCTTAGAATTCAGGTCTTCAATGGCTTACAGACAAGAGCAGGGATGTAGCCAAGGTGGGGGGTCCTTGGGGTCCAGATCCCCCCTTCCGTTTGATAAAATGAATGGTGTGTGCTGCCGCACCCAAGCCCCATTATAATGGTGGCACTTAGTCTGGACCCTTCCCAAAATCCTGGCTATGTCCCTGCCAAGAGTGTTCCTACACTGGCTGTAAATAACTGACCCCACTGCAGAGTTAGGTGGACTGGTTCAGATCTATGGGGTTTTAAAGAGAAAATTGGTTTTGCTTTCTAATAAAACAGCTGTTAAGAGCTATACAGGGAGGGACAAAGGATTGGCCCACTGGGGAGTTCTGCTTTAAAAATGGGAATATGGATGATGAAAGAGCTCTGTCTTTACGATGGTATGTGGCTTGGGGTACCCTGGAAGAAGTCATTCTTCCAAAGCTATAGGTCAGTGATGGTGAACCTTTTAGGAACCGAGTGCCCAAACTAAAAGGCTTTCTGGCATTGGGTGTTACCTAGTGCCAGGGTGGGACTCCCACCCTCCAGGTGTAGGAATTCTGCCCCTGGAGCAGGACTCCCAGGCTGGGATTTCTTCCCCTGACCTCCCTGGCCTTTGGATGCTTCTCCGAAAGCAGCTGTAGGCCCGGGACAGTGGAGGTCCAGACACATGCCTGTTCTTCCTCCTCCCCCCACACCTTCTCCAGAGACAGCTGAAGACCCAGGATGGCTGGGAAGGAGAAGGAACAGGTGTGTGCCTGTTCCTCTTCTTCCCTGCCACGTGCCATGAAAAATGGCTACGTATGTTATCTCTGGCATGTGTGCCTTAGGTTCACCAACACGGCTATAGATTTTGTTTGCCAAGCCCCCTAGTGTGGCTTGCTTTCAGGTAAATTAGGGCCTTTCCTAGCCTTCAGTGTCTGAAAGAGTAGTTCCTTTTTATTATATGCAAACTCTTCATGGCAGCACCTCCATGGTATGGGGGTGTAGTAGTAGCTTTCTGTTTTGTTTAGCACCAGGAGGGGTTTCCCTACTATTAGTGTATGGAAGCCAGGTACACTGCAAATATTTGTGGCTCCCCATTCCCCTCCCACCTCATCCCCTCCAGTCTATCTGGTCAGTCCAAGAAGCAGCTTTCTCAGCCAGGCAAAAGGTGCTACAGTGATGAACACCGAGGAACTCAAGGTAAAAATCTGCTTAGAATGGCAAGGGGTGTGCAAAACCCTTTTTCCTTTTTATAAAGAAGTGGAGTGAGGGATGGGAGGAGATTAACCTGTATCAGGGTTCGGGATAAATTGAAGATCATGTGTGTTGAGAAGATACATGCAGGGCTACTTTGTTACTGCCCCATTTTGGGATGCTTCTATACATGTGCCTCAGAGAAAAAAGAGTGGCCATAGTTCAGTGATAGTGCACACATTGCATGTTAGATATGCTAGGTCTCCTATCTTATAAAAGGGTCTCAGAACGCCAGACTTGAAAAGACCCCAAGAGCTACTGGCAGTCTTGAGTAGTCAGAATACTGGCCTTGGACTGGAAAGTAGTAGATGGCACAAAACAACAACAACAACAACAACATGAAGCATTTTCATATAACAAACACAAATGGGAGGACAGGATTGTACAAGGCAACTGATCTAAATCCTCTTGTTTCTTCTGATTAGACTTGACCCACTGAATCACACTGATTTATCTATGCATTGAATCACCATTCAACAGTTGATTTAGTGGAGCTACTCTAATTGGGAATAGCAAGCAGGATTCCTCCTATGTGTGTGTTCTTAGACACAATGAATAGGTTTTAGATCAGAAGTGCTGAGGCTTAGGAAGATGACCTTTCCTTGGAAGCTAAATACTGGCAGCAGTTTACTGGGCTAAGACCCAGACTTTCATACAGAAGGGAACAGCATTGATTAAAGTTAATACATCAGAGTCAGTTCTGTACTCTGTGTTCACTCAAACCTTTTTTAAATACATGATGGTTTCTTATCAAATAACCATTGTAAATAATGCTTAATTGCATAAGCATAGTATCAGCCAGTCAGTGGAGGGGACCTATTATGTATAACTAAGGGGATGTAGTATCTTTTCTAGAAGGAATGTGGGCTCAGGCCATCAGAATTTGTAAATTATGTTTGGAAAATATTGGGGTTTTTAAACAGTTAATCTTCATTTAAATATACTTGTCTGTTGTAAAAATAATGGGTTCCTTTTGAGATATTAAAGATGCCATTGTGAGTGCAAATTTAAACTTTTATGGACTTTGTTACAAGGCAAAGAATCATAGAATCTATCTTTGACACTTTATTTTTCACTTCCTTTTTAGTCATGTACCACAACTAATTATACTTTTAACATAGTTCCCAGCACTTACAACTGTCCTGCACAGTTCAGTCAGAAGCTTTCCATCAATTCGCATGTTTTCAGAGAATCTACAATTTCCATTTGATGTGTTTCATGAGCCACTTAGCTAAAAGAAGCTGATGATCATGAAACATGATGTATTTGTTTCAAAATATGGAATATAAACGGTTGCAAAATTGCAGGCATTTCCTAGGATTAAGGTGAGCTGTGGTTGGGATTTTACTAACCATCGCTTCTCGGCCGTTTGGCTAAGATCAAGTGTAGTACTAACTATCTAACTTAAAAACAAAGCCATCATATGATTAAAGTCCCATGTGCATGGATGAAAGTGCAAGGGAGTTGGCTCAAATGGACAGACAGCTCAACATGGCAAAAGTCCTTTTTCTTGTGCTCATTCTAGTATCCCTGCTGACTGGTCTGTTTTGTTACCACATCCAGTCTGTCCAAAAAAAGAAACCAAATAGAAGTTGCACTGTGTGCTGGATGCAACCCCAATGAATGGATATTCATACAGTACTTAATAACATGCCACTTAAAATATAACTTTTGAATGCTATTATTTAAACTTCCAATATCCCCCAGGTTGAGGGATTTGGGGAGTCCAAAAGTAATTTTTCCAATCTTTGCATTAACTTGCAGTCTTGATAACCATTATTCCCCTGCTGCATATGGTGACAGGAAAGAGGCTTGGGAAGTAATTTGCTTAAGTAATCAAGGAAATAGGGAAATCTATTTTACCACGTATCTCAGTGGTAAAATGTTTGCTTTGCATGGAAAAGGTCCTGGGTTCAATCCGTGGTATCGCTATGCAAGGCTGGGAAGCCCCTTCCCCATTCTAAAACCTTGGAGAGTTGTCTCTTGTAAGCATAGACCAAGTTGTGGAGCCACAGGGCCTGACACTGAATCTGGCTCTTTGGGCTTCCCTAGAGAGCCATGCCGGTTTTGTATTTGCCTTGCCTATTCCTCATGAGTGGGCAGGCTATAAATAAGATTATTATTATTATTATTATTATTATTATTATTATTATTGCCTACCACTGCAGTGTGGCCTATGATAACCTCTGAAATTGAACTGAGCCTTGTGTTGAATGAGGTTCTTCACTCTTGGTGTAGACCAGCCCACCCCAACCTGCTGGGGTCTGTTGTCTACAGCTAGCTCCCAAGCCAGTGGAAGCATGGGCAGCATCATTAGTAGGCAGCAGATTAGAGAAAGCTGGGGTAGACATTACTGACGTCGATGGGTCAGTGGTCTAAATTCAGTCTTGAGGCAGTACCCTCTGTTCTTTAGGCACACCTACACAGAGTTTCATGAGTTGGAATTCAAACCAAGAATGTAATTAGTCACTCAGTTCAGTTGCTAAACTGCATCAAGATTCTGGGTTCTGTGTTTTTCAGTTTGCCTCCTGATCTGGGTTATGTGGGGCAAAAGACAGTTACTAAATGCAGTTATAGGCCTGTTACAGACTGCCAAAATAAAGCTGCTTCAGGTCTCTTTGGAGGTATGCTATTTAAATGATGCATGGGTCCTAAGAGTCCAGAATTCGCACCAAAGCCACACTCCATTCCTAAGCACTGGAGTGCAGCTTTTGGTGCAGCTTCTGGATTCTTAGGATGTATGCATCATTTAAATAGCATACCTCCAAAGAGACCCGAAGCAGCTTTATTTTGGCAGTCTGTAACAGGCCATACTTTAAAAAAAATCCCTTGCAATATTACTGAGTTTCCCTTTAAGGAAAACACACGAGTGGTGTACAACAAAACACACATTGCACAAAAAAGAAGGAAGCTTGTTAAAAATGATTAAAGTAAGATAATGCAATATGCACACAATGGCCCCATACCAGTCTTAATTAATTAGGCAAGGGAGACAGGCGTGTCTTCCCTTCTTGAAACAAGATAACTATGAGCCTGTACAGACAGGCCAAAAATGCTGCTTCGAGTCACTTTGGAGGTATGCTGTTTAAATGATGCATGCGTCCTAAGAGGCCAAAAGCTGTGCCAAAGCCACGCTCCAGTCCTAAGGACTAGAGTTCAGCTTTGGTGCAGCTTCTGGCACCATCATTTAACAGCATACCCCAAAGTGACCCAAAGCAGCTTTATTTTGGCCTGTCTATATGGGCCCTATGTTGGTAGTAAAACAGGATTCAAAAGCAGAGACACACAAGTAGGATCTCTGCAGATAGTTGGACTAGTGTAGGGGAAAATAAGATCAAAGTTGTTTTACTGCCCTCTTTGAGGGCATGTATTGCTTAGATAGGAGTTCTTATAGGCCTTCCTCCTTTGTATTTTGTTTTTTTGGATGCTAACCTAGTTGCTGGTGATAGAAGCCTCACTTCTCATACCTATTCATGATAGAAATATAAAAATTAACGCATGCATTAGGTATGCTAAAACGTAACAAAAACGATGTGTGACCATGCCCTGTCAAGTCCCTTCCCCTTGTCTCATGAAGGGACCCTAGAGACTTGCCATCTGAAACCAAAACTTGACTGACCATGGTAGACAACGATTCTGGGAGTTTTAGTTGACCAGGAGACCAGTTTTGCAGGAGGTTGTGCTTAGTTCTGGTGGGGATTTTTTTCATCCATATTTCGATGCCAGCATAGGGCAGCATGGTGTAGTGGTTTGAGCATTAGACTACAACTCTGGAGACCACAATTTGAATCTCTGCTTGGCCATGGAACCCCACTGGGAGACCTTAAGCAAGTCACACTCTCTCAGCCTCAGTGGGAGGCAGGGGATAAAAACTGTTGGAACAAGATTACCCTGTGATAGGCTTGCCTTAGGGTCACAGTAAGTCAGAAACATCTTGAAGGCACACCACAACAATTGCATAGAGCACACTAGATAGGTCTGATAAGAGATGTCAGTGGATATTTCTGGAGGGCAAAAGTTCCCTGCCTCTTGTCTAGGGTAAAGTGTATTAAGATTCAGTGAGGGCAGAAATCTTGAAAGGCCAAGAAAGGAGCACAAAAAGGACTGGATGAGGGAGCAGTCATTTTAGAAGGATTAGAAGTGGCAAGAACTGTAATCTTCCTAAAATGTGAGATTGCATTCCTTGCATATTGTACTTGTAGGGAGACTACTGGTGGGATCCACTGTGGAGAGTAAAGTGACGGTGTGAGGCCACCGTTTAGGAGGTTTGGGTTTGGGGTAATTTGCTTCCTACCTATTCAGAACCCTAAGCTTTAAATTTTCAGGGGTGGGGGAGAATACAGCTCCCCAAATTGCCCGGCTAGGATGGCTATTGGGATGTAGGCTTGGAGAATTCTGTTCCCAAAAAGTAACATGTCCAACTCCAGGGAGAATCCAGATCTTGAAGGTCATATCTGCCTCACCCCCTACACAAGCTAAAGGTATGGAATGTAAGGAATTGGCATAATCTAATGTTTTCTTGGAGCCTTCCTCAGTCTGCTACCTTCTAGCTGTCATGAGCTGCAACTCCCATCACACCCAGCCAACATGACTGATGATGGTAGATGCTGGGAGTTGATGTCAGAAGCATCTTGTGGGCACTAGATAGAGGAAGGTTGCTTTATGGAGTAATGAGCAGGCTCCCTACCACAAGAACACTAGTTTTTAATACAGGGGAGATAGATGGAGCAGGAGAGAAAGAAAAAGAATTAGCAAGAATGAATGAGAAGTGAATGTGAATGGATGTTTTAGGCATAATTTTAAAGTGGGGACAGTAAGTGTGAGCAAATTGAAAGGGTCATAAAATGAAGCTATCTGTTCTTGGCAGCAGTCATGTGTATAGTCTGAATACTGTGTGACTCCCTGTCTTGCACCCCTTGCTTCTGAAGATGTAAGGTGCACCTACACTGTAGAAATAATGCAGTTTGGTGCCACATTAAGTGTTGTAGCTCCATCCTATGAAATCCTGGGATTTGTTGTTCTACAAAGTCTTTAGCCTTCTTTGCCAAAGAGTGCTGGTGCTGCATAAGACTACAAATCCCAGAATTCTGTAGGATGGAGCCTTGTCCGTTAAAGTTATGTCAAACTGGATTACTTCTACAGTGTATATGCATCCTAGGAGTATAGGAAACATAATTCTCTGGGCCTCTTTTGTATTGCAGAGGTGAAGAACCTCCAGAGGCTGAGCTTTGACTCCCTGATTCCATTGGCTGTCCTAAATAGCTGATGGGACCTTTAGTCCAGTGACATCTGGTGTGCCATGTAGTCCCCACATTTGCTGTATTGCAAGAATACTGTCCAGTTAAAAGTAGTGGTAGTGATGATTTAGTGGTGTCATAGGTGTCCAGCTGCGGAGACCTAGCACCTTGGGAAGGTCTGCTTGTGCCAGCCTGTGGACAACTGCATCTGAGGATCAGTGGCAATTTTTGCTGTTAGAAAGACCTGCTCCTCCCATCAAGATTTGGTCCATTGACCCTTCTAGAGCTTGACCATGCTGTTTTGGGCATTCTGAAAGCTTAGCTTTTCCAAGGTCTTGTCCTTACAGGTTGCCTGGCCCCCAGTTCCAAGTGGAAGGAGCAGTCTCTGCTGTTCTTGGCTGTCTTTCCCCCTCTTTGGATCTGAGGCTAACCTAACAACAAACATTGAGAAAGAGAGGCAGATTACATAGGGCTTCTTACAAAGGATCCCATCCCCACTTGTCAAGCAAATTTCTGATCTCTGACATTCCTTGTTATGTCTTGGTACTCTATAAACTTTTTTTACAGGTTCATTTCCCTAAGGGTTTAAGAATTTTTCACACTTAACCTTTGCTAGGTATATCAAGAGGTAAGTGGGAATGAGGCCTTTGATTTGGAGAAGCCTGTACACCTTATGTGGATGGGTGCATTTAAATGCAAGCAAATTAAACCAGCAGTTTATATTTATATGTATTATTTGGATACTTTTCCAGTAAAGGTGCATACTAATTGGTTGCAGTAGTTATAAAAATCAATAGCTTTTTAAACCAGACATATACCGATACATGACCCTTTTTATGTGTAGACCCAGTCCTCCCTGTATAAAACTCTTATATTGTGAGTTTCCAAGACCCCTTAGCATAGCTATTAATAACAGAGTGTCTTGGGAGTGACTCATTGATTGTTGTTGTTGTGCCATTGTCCTTTCCCACTTATGGCGACCCTATGGTACCTATAATGGGGCTTTCTGGGGCTGAGTATGTGTGTGTCTCACCCATGGTCACCCAGTGGGTTTCCATGGCCAAGCAGGGAATCGAACCCTGATCTCCAGAGTTGTAGCCCAAGGCTCAAACCGCTATGCCACTCTGGCTCTCATCTCATCAATAAAGGCACCATAAGTCAAAGCCAGCTTTGACAGTAATCAACAATAACAGTGCATTTACTACCAGGTGACTGGAAGAGATGCTTTCACCACGTATCTGTGGGAGCACATTTCACTACGTTTCTTCTACTACAAAGGAGCTGAAGGTCCCTTCCTGAATTGAAGATCATCAGTTCAGGTGTAAGAGTTGAGAAGACTATGTGAAATCCAGATTTCATTCCAAACAGGCCATTTTTAGAGTGGGAAAACATCTTAAAATAGCTGAAGCATTTAAAAAATGTAAGTAAATACACAAGTTTTAGAATAATTTTTTATTTTTAAAAAACCCACATTGATTATTATCTGCTCTTTGTCTGCTGTCAACTTACATCTACTTAGCAGAATGATGGTGATAGCAATGGAAGTGTAGGGATAATGAATTGGTCAGGAAAGGTTCATAGGATTTGGAATTACTTAACCAATCTTTCCTTGGAGGGTATTCCAGAAGCAGGGTTATGGGCTTTTTAGGAAAAAGCAGCTGCAATAGATTCACAATACTGTACTTTAGTTGTGTATTCCTGCATAGCAGGAGGTTGGAATAGATAGCCCTTGCGGTTCCTTCCAGCTCTATGATTCTAAGTCGTAGGATGCTTCTCAGTGGACCCAAACAGCGTATGGATGAAGAAAGCCAATATGGTCAGACTCAGACCTTGGAAAAGTTGTTGTGTGGATTAGAACTCCACTGGTAAGGGTAATACTGATTAAGTCATGTTAGGCTACAACTAAAATTACTCTGGTTCAAGTGTTGCTTAGCCCTAAAGTTAACTGTGATCTTTGACTAGCTACCATCTCTCAATCTAACCTAAGGCACAGAGCCACTCTGAGGCTAAATGGAGTGTGAGCAAGACAGGACAAGCTATGCATGTCCCAAGCTATGTTGACCTATGATTGAGGAAAGGGGAGTTCCAGTTAGATTAAAGAGAGGACGGTTGTTCAGTGATTTGAGGTTACAACTGCAACAATGCAACTTAAACATTTCTATAGACCTCTGAGATGCCCCATGCCCTTCATGTGTATCTTGTGTTGTAGAAGTGTATTATCACGTTACACTTGGGGCTGAAGGGATCATACTTGAACAACAGGAGTGTCGCAAACTGTAGCGCCGTCTCCTCAATTATAGCGAACAACGTAAACTGGTTAACTTTCCCCCACTTCCCCTTCAAAACAACATCATATGGACTTTGCTCCTCTTTTATTGTTCCTGGAAATTGATCCTCCATAAGAGAGATCTGGGATCATGTCAGCCTGCTTTTTGCTCACATTAGTTCAGTGCTGAATATGGAAGCAAAAGGAGAAAAAGGTTTGCCAAGAAGTCCCAGAATCCTCCAGTCAGTATTGATATTAACAGTTTAGCGAGGATTCTGGGAGTTGTCCTGAAAAGCTAAGAGAGGCAGGTAGATGTCCATGTACCTGAATACTTCCATTGGAGATGTAAAACAGGAGTGGGTAAAATGTGTCCCTGAATCCACATCTAGCCCACTAAGGATGTTTTTGTGGCTCTCAACACCTCCAAAATCTCCAGAGTGATTTTCTCGGCCCAGGAAAGAGGGTGAGTTTCTGTTCCTGGAAGCTTCCAGGTGTAACAGTTTGCCTTTAGAATAGGCTGAAAGCCCTTTTGAACGGTTTACAAAGAGCCCCACTTTTAGAGAGCCAGAACTGGACTTCCAGTCACTTTGGGGTTTTTTTGTTTGCTGTGTTTTTCAGTAGTCCAAATGACCCCCAGAGGATCCCGGGGTATAAAAGTGGGCCCTGGGCCTGCCATAGTCATCCACCCTGGTGTAAAGCATTTGAGTTAGGTTCTCTTAGGAAAAAGGCAACCAAGGAAAAGCAGTTGGAAAAAATATAAAAGCATGAGAAAAGGGATGCTGAAAATTGGGAAGAGAGAAGGAAAATGCATACATTTCTTTAAAAAAGAAGAGATTGTAATATACTTTTGGAAGATGCAACTATGCCTTCTGACCATGGTGCTGCCTTGTGATGGTGGTGGGATGATGTGCTTCTGTGAGGCAAGAGGCTATGCTGACGGTAGCAGTGCTTATGGTAGGGTTGGGTTACCCATGTCAGACCGACTTCTGCTGAGGAGCCGCTAAATATGCCAAACAGCTCCTGAGCAGTGACAATAGTGCTGGGTGACACTGGCAAAGGATCTCTTAGAGACAATGGCAGTGGCACCGTAGCTAACACTTGTGTACCACATAGACAAAGGCAATGGTAAACCAATCTTGAAGACTTCTACCTTGAAAACCCAATGACGAGACAATCCAAAACAAAATGAACTAGTGCCCAAAGATGAGATCCCCAAGTTGGAAGGTACTCAACAAGCTACTGGGAATGAGCAAAGGAAAGTCAGGAGGAGCTGCAGAACACAGAGGAGCATGAAATGCGAGAAGAATGAAACAAAGAAGCTAGACGTTGTAAAACAAGGATGGAACATATAAACATTGCAATGCTCTGGATGCGTGAGTTAAAGTGGACAGGAGAGGAACATTTTCAGGATGATCACTGTGTTACTCAGGAAATGAAAAGAAAAGAGATGGCAGGAATAGTGAGGAGAGATGTTACAAAAGCAGTCAAGGGATATAATGTCTGACGGAGTAATATCAATAAGAGGCCGGGGAAACCCTGTCAATATACAGAGGCAGAAAAGGAAGAAATTGAGATTCTGTGCTGGAGTCCTGGAGGAAATTGCACACCAAAATGGACACGGCAATCCTAGCAATTGGAACACAAAAGCAGGAAACAGCAGAAGCAACATTGCAGGAGAATTCGGCTTAGGATCAAGAAATGAAGCCGGAAAATGACTGAATTCTGTGAAGCCAGTTTGTTCATTCGCATCATTTAATGGCCAGTGTAGAAATCCAAATAGACTACATAATTGAAAACAAGATGGAGAAGCTCCATTCTCCATTTGCCAAAAAGGGGGGAGCCAGGAGCAGATTGTGGCACTCCTTGTGAATTGCTGATATCAAAAAATTAGAGTAACACTAAAGAAGAACACTAAACCAACCGTCATGCCAAAATAAACCAACCGTCATGCCAAGATACAAATCTTTGGAATTTAACGATAATATAAAAATAGATTTGCACTGTTAAGCCTAATTGTCCAGGAGCCAGAAGAACTTTAGACTGGAGCCAGGGACATTGTGAAGGAAGAAGGCAAAAAGGCAGTATCTCCAGCCGAAAAGAAAGGAAAATCCCACTCTATGACAGATTGAGCTCTTCAAGCTGTTACCGCCAGATGAGAAGCAGAAGTAAAAGGGGACAGAAATTGGGTCAAAACTGTGTTCAACAATTTGTGTGCAGGGGCAAAGAAAAGCACTATAACAATCAATGCAGAGGAATTAAAGAAATGGAGATGGCACCAAAATGGAAAAACATGAAACCTCTTCCACAAGATCCATGAGTGGGAATAGTGGCATCCTCACCCCGGGTGTCACCCAGTGCAGTGGGCTGCTGGGAGGGAGTTATGGCAATGGCCAAAAGGGCGCACTCGCTTTTCTTCTTCACCAGGGTAGTAGCCTCCTGAGGAGGGCTCTGCTGCTGTGGCTCAGCCTGGAGAGGCAAGCTCTTCCCTTCTCAACCTCCGCCAGCACTAGGAGGGCCTGACTGAGTGTATCCCATCTTCTGGGATGCCACCCAGTGCAGACCCCACATCCCACACCTCCCCTATTGCTGTATGGCCAATAGGGGAACACATTACATGACCAAATAGAAATAAAAAGACGAAACAATACAGGCAGGAACTATATAAAAGAGATGAAGGGAAGCCAGCTTCATTCAAGGAAGAAATATTTGAAGATACGATATGATGGCCCTGTTTAAATATTTGAAGGGATGCCATATTGAGGGTGGAGCAAGCTTGTTTTCTGCTGCTCCAGAGAATAGGACCTGGAAGAATAAATGCAAGCTACAGAGAGATTCCACCTCAACATTAGGAGGAACCTCCTGACAGTAAGGGCTGTTTGACAGTGGAACACTCCTTCCTCGGAGTGTATTGGAGTCTCCTTCCTTAGAGGTCTTTAAACAGATGCTGGATGGCTATCTGTCAATGGGGATGCCTTGACTGAGAGATCCTGCATGGTAGAATTGGGTTGGACTGGATGGCCCTTGGGGTCTCTTCCAACTCTATGATTCTGTGAACCTACACTTTCAGAAAGTGAAGTGGAAGCTGCATTCAGGATACTTAGGAGAAATCAACCACCAAGAACAGAGGGCATAGCAATAGAGGTGCTCCAAGCTACAGAGATAGGATCTACTCTAGTTCTACGAGGGGATGCTGCTGCGATCATCTCTGAATCATTCAAAACTGTCCTCTCCTTTCAAACTCTTTTTAAGGTTTGGAAACGGAAGGAAGCTAATAAGACCTCCTCCATATGTGGCTGTAAATTGGAGTTGCGGTGCTCTAGCAGTTGATTCAGGACCAGCCTTTGGGCCTCCATTCATCCATTGCTGATATAGTTTCTCTTAGAACGTGGCTACAAATTCCAAATTTGCACCTGTTTTAAAAAGATGGGGAAGAGTATCACAGTCTTCTGAACAGAGTACTCTAGGTGCTGATATTTTGGATTGTGGTAGGAAGAAATGTGGAAGTGTTGAGAATAGATTAATGAAAACTTGGAGCAGAAGTGGATGGGTTTCATGGTCTGAATTGCTTGCCATTGGAAAGGGACTCAGGAATATAATCCACTTTGGTTAACTGGTATTTTGTTAACATCACTGAATCCCCATTTCTCGTAACTAAAACTTACATCCTGAATTTATTTGATATCTGACTCTTTTGCACTTTTGTAAAGATTCAAGTTTGTTTCCAGTTTTAAGAGCTAAAACGTTTTTAAAAAGAAAAGTCCATATTCTTAGGAGATGAAATTCTGAATCCCACTTTTGTATTTGCATTGGGCAGAATGTCATAAAACAGGTTGTGCTTCATTGGGAATTTGCCTAGATGACAAAATGATCTAGTAAGGCTGATACATCTATCTTAAATAGGTTACTAGGGCTGCATCTGCACTGCAGAAATAGTCCAGTATGACACCAGTAACTGCCACAGTTTAGTGCTGTGGAATTCTGGGAGTGGTAGTTTAGTGAGATATTGAGGGGCTGTACAAACTGTTCAGGGGCAGCTCTGTGCCACACCTGGAAACGAAATGTGGCTCCTATTTGCGCCCTAGAAGGGATGCCATAAAGGCAGCGGTGTGGCCTTATGGTGCTCCTTGTGCACAGTGCCAGTTGGACACTGCGCACAACGGACATCATTATGTAGCCCTAGTCCGCTGGCCAGTACAGGCTGGCATAAAGTGCTGGTCTCTATTGGCCCTTAGCCGTCTTTGTCAGACAGCTCTGGTGTCTCAGCAAACGATAATTTTCAGAATTCCATAGCACTGAGCCATGGCAATTAATGTGGTATCAACCTGGATTATTTCTGCAGTGTGGATGCAGGCTAGTTCAGCTTTTCCCATGCTGGTGTTCCATCTTCTCTATTGCTGGATGCAATAATGGAAGTAGTTAGGATTGGAAGAGTGAAAACTGGAGAGAACTCCTGCCCTTTTAATATTTCATAGAATCATAGAATCCTAGAGTTGGAAGAAACACCAAGGGCCATCCAGTCCAACCTTATTCTGCCATGCAGGAACTCTCAATCAAAGCATATCTGACAGATGGCCTCCCAGCCTCTGTTTAAAGACCTCCAGGGAAGGCGACTCTGCTGCACTCCGAGGAAGGAGTGTGTTCCACTGTCGAACAGTCCTTACTGTCAGGAAGTTCCTCCTAACGTTTAGGTTGAATCTCTTTTCCTGTAGCTTGCATCCATTGTTCCAGGTCCTGTTCTCTGGAGCAGCAGAAAACAAGCTTGCTCCACCCTTGTATGGCATCCCTTCAAATATTTAAACATGTAAGTGCCGTGTAAATATCATATTTATGGCGAAGAGGGGATTTCAGCAGGTACTGCTTGTCATACAACCAAGTGACTAGCAACACTTGGTGAAATTCCTTCTTCTACACAGCTGTTAAAGGCACAGGAATCCCTCTTCAAGTAACCCTAGGAGTTGTAGTCCAACATACCTGGAGAGGAACCAGATTGGGGGACGCTGTTGTAAATGCATGCAGCAATTTCATGAGGAGGGTTATTGACTGTCTTGCAGAACTCAGTAGCATCTCTGAAGCTGGTGTCATCTGGTGTGTGGGGAGCAAACTGCCTTGTCCTTCGCCCCTGCCTGCCAGAGCCTCCCCACTAAGACCTTCAAGGTCTGTGACAGGCCCTGAAAGCAGCTCCCCCCCCCCCCGAAAAGGCATTCAGAGTTTGGTTGCAGCCACGCCAGACCCTGAAGACAGCCCTCCACCCAGAAAGACCTTTAGGGTCTGGTACAGCTGCTCACTAACCCCCTCAGCAGTCACCACAAATTGGGGGTGGTGGTGCTGTGGCCTCCATAGGATCTGTTTAAGATCCTGTGCAGCTGCTAACCAAGTGGGAAAGCACCCTTTCTTGCTCACCCAGTAGCCGTGCCAGTCCCTCCAGGTGTGGCACTTCACCTTTGCCTCTCTGGGGTGTCACCTGGTCTGGGCCACCCACCCACACCCCACTAATGTTGCCACTGGCAGAACTTACTGGCCTGTTACAGACTGCCAAAATAAAGCTGCTTCGGGACTCTTTGGAGGCATGCTATTTAAATGATGCATGGGTCCTAAGAGTCTGGAGGTTGCGCCAAAGCCACACTCCATTCCTAAGCACTGGAGTGTAGCTTTGGTGCAGCTTCTGGATTCTTCTGATGCATGCATCATTTAAACAGCATGCCTCCAAAGAGACCTGAAGCAGCTTTATTTTGGCACTCTGTAACAGGCCACTGTTTAATATCCTTTTTAATATATCTGTGTCATATGCCTTTGTAAGTAAAGCAGAGGTGCTTGGCACAGCAATGCTGCTTTTACCTAAGCCTCCTTTTTCTATTAACCACTTAAATGTGTTTTAAAGTGTGTGTGTAGTTTGCTAGCCTCAATGTAAGTCAAGACAGATTGAAATGTTCATGTCTTCACTGCTACTCTCGCAAAGATAGGAGTGTCTAAAAATGGCAGATTGGTTAAGTCAATAAAAGGGATGGGTGGCATCAGGGGAGTGTAGGAGGTGTGAAGTTGGATTGCCAAATTGAAAACTAGAGATGGCTGCTGTACTTTAAATAGTTGGGTAAAAGAAATTAAATACCCTAAAGGCACCAGATCCTGGCTGGTCTCGGACACTAAGGAGGGCCAGCACTGGTTAGTATTTGGATGGGAGACATGCTAGGTTCTATGGGATATATTTCAAAAGAATGAACTGGCAAAAGTACCTCTGAGTATTCTTTGCCTAAGAAAACCCATTGAAATTCATAGGTCTGACGGAGCTGAAGGCTGACACACAAGAAAAATGTTATGTTATTTGGGCACTTGACAGACATGCTGAAGTTCCATCTTCTGCACAACCATTAATGGTACAGGAGCCCTCTCAAGTTTTTATTCTTGCAACCCTAGGTTAAACAAAGGCAGCACGTCCCAGAAGAGGTTCATAGTAGCTGCCTGCAGTCACTGCAAAACTTGTCAAAGATGACGGTATGATGTAAGAAGTGCAGGAGTAGACATTTGAGGAAACTAGTGGACATTTAAGGAAACATATGGATGTGAGAGCTGGACAGTGACAAAAGCTGATAGAAAGAAAATCAACTCATTTGGGATGTAGTTCTGGGGAAGATTGCTGAGGATACCGTGGATGGCCAAGAATACAAACAAATGGGTTCAAGAGTAGATCAAGCCCAAACTGTTCCTCGGGATCAGGTTGACTAAATTGAGACCCTCATACTTTAGCAACATCATAGGGGAAAATGAATCATTAGGAAACAAAAGCAATGATGCTTGGAAAGAAATGAAGGAAACCACGTGGCAGATGGTTGGACTTGATCAGGGAAGACATGGGCCTGAGCCTGCAGGGCCTGAACAGAGAGGTTAAGGACGGGGGGTCTTGAAGATGTCTCATTGAACAGGTGCTTCGTACCTGTGCTGGGGTGGCTGAGATGGTTTCTAGAATGAACATTTTTATGACAGATCCACGAAAATAACAAGGAAGATCTGGCCACCTGCATTGTGAGTTACAAGGGGAGCAGGAGAGCTTGCTGCTGATTCAGTCTCCTAGCGGTGAGTCATCTTTGAACATCAACACATCTACAAATGCTCACTGTCTGGCATTTGTGCCACAGCAGTGCAAACATGGCACATAGAAACTATAAAGCCAATATTTTGGAAGTTAGTGGTGGGGGGACCCTTTGGCTTTCTGAGTGCTTCAGACTTCAAGTCCCCAAAGCGCCAGGCAACGTGGCCAATGTCATAGGATTGTGGGCACTATAGCTCAGAACATGCAGAGAGAGGGAATGTGGTGGTGTTAATGCTGGAAGGGTCCTCTCTCAACTGCTTGCCCTCCAGATCTAGCTCCTATCATCTCTTGTGTGGCTGTTGGCCTGAGATAATTCAATTGTCCTTCCAACATATTTATAAGGCATCAGGTTACAGGAGGCTGCATTTGAAGATGGATAGTGTTGAGGGAGCAGGGCTACTTCTCTGTACCTTTTAACCACAGCTCATTGTTAGATGGGTACCAACTACAACTGTAGTTAGGGTAATTGGGATGGGTTTGAAAGTGATTACCAATCTTGGTTAAAAACAGGAGACATTAAAAATACTATGTGGGTGGGAAACTGATGAAAGTTAGGTTACTTTCAGCTTAATTCCCTGCTTCCTTATTTTTTTAACGCTTCGCATTTAAAATAATTTTGCTTTGGGCTTAAAAAAAGCTATCAGCTAATTAAACAGGGGTGGAGTGTCTGAGCAAAAATGGTTTTAAAAGCAATTATCTGGGGATACCCCATGAGGTCCTGTGATAGTTGCTTGCCACAATGCCCCCCGCCGCCGCCGCTGCCCTATTGTTAAACAAAAGCCATCTTTTGTTTTCTGAGTTCCTTAACCCTGACAACCTCAGGTATACACAGAATGGGATTTTGCACATGTTGGACAGAAACAAGCGGATCAAGCCACGGCCGGAGAGATTCCAGAGCTGTAAAGACGTCTTTGATTTGATCTTGACATGTGAAGAAAGAGTCTACGATCAAGTAGTAGAAGGTAATGGATGATTCTGGAACAGTGAAAAAGTTGTGTGTCTGAAATTTCATAGGGCTTGGTACAACATGAGCCCTGGATGGCACAACATTCAATAAAGCGAAATCATAACCACAAAACTGGATCATCATGGGCTAAGAAGTCAGTCACTCCGATAGCCCAGGCTACCACAGAATCATAGAGTTAGAAGGGACCCAATAGCCATCAAGTCCAGCCCTCCACTAAGTGCAGGAACCCCAGCCAGAGCAGTGATTCCCAAAGTGGGCAGTGAGCTTTACTGTGACTTGTGTCAGCTTAGTGATAAAGCCAACTGTTCAGTTGCTGCTTCCAAGGTGACTGGGTGCAAAGGGAGCAATGACCAAGACTGGTTGTTTTAAATTTACAGTAGAACTAATATCAACAAATTGGCATGGGGTGGGTGGGTGGCAGGATTGTTGCCCGAGAGCGGAACGAGTGTTGGCCCCCATAAGTTTGGGAACCACTGAGCTCGAACATCCCCAGTAGGTAGCTGTGCAGCAGCTTTTTGTACACACCCAGCACCTCTCAAGGCTGCTTGGTCACTTTTTCACCCGATCACACTCAGAGCAGCAACTGAGCAGCTGACTGAGTAATGATGAAGTGGTTTACAACTGTAAGCTAATTGTCCCCAACTATCTGGGTACTCATTTTAGCGACCTCCTCAGAAGGATGCAAGCCTGAGTCAAGCTTGAGCCCTTTTGCTGGTGTTGAACTCACAACCTTATGGCTTTGAGTGAGTGGCTGCAGACCAGGCATTGAACCACTGTGCCACCAGGGCTCCTACTACATTCTGCAGTGGAGGGGTGGGGAAGAGAGAGACATGAAGATACTCCTGTTTGAACCTCAGTATATACACATCCCAGATGTGCATGCCACATATCCTACAAGAAGCTCAAAGTATACACAGTTTACTTGGAAATTAAAGTGGTCTCAAGCTGCTATAATTGTGTCCTGTGGGTACAGCCACAAAGATCCTTTCTCTTCAACATTTTTGTTAATGACTTAGATTATAGGCTAGAGAGAATCCTATTTGGAAGTTGTTCAGTTGTAGTTGTTTGTTTCCCAGTGGCAGGAGGCCCATGTCTAGCTCATGGATTTGTGTTGTCAATCCTGCCTCAGCCAGTAAAAAGCCCCAAAGCCAAGGTCTTGCCAATATCAGCATTGCTGCCAGGCCTCACTCTATGAGAATGTTTTAAAGGAGAAGAGAAAGTGAGCAAACTGAGTGACGGAACATTTGCTTTGGACCCCAGGTTCAGTCCTTGCCATCGTCCATTAGAAGGAATGAGCAGCAAGCGATGGGAGAGAGCTTTCTCTGCCTCAGAACTTGGGCTGCATCTGCACTGCAGAAATAATCCAGGTTGACACCACTTTAACTGCCATGCCTCAGTGCTATGGAATTTGGGGAACTGTATTTGAATCTTCTTTGTCAAAGAGATCTAGTGCCACAACAAGTTACAGTTCCCAAAGGTCTTCAGTGCCTTGTGAATTATCCCTCCTCCATTAAAGCTGGGAAAGTAAGAACTGGAAGATCTTTACTTTTTCTTCTCATGGAATTGTATTTTAGAAAATGGTTTTCTTTTGTTTGTTTCCTCAGCATCATTTGGCTATTGCTTTATATCATTTCAGATTTAAATTCTAGAGAACAGGAGACCTGTCAGCCTGTACATGTGATAAATGTGGACATTCAGGATAATCATGAAGAAGCAACATTGGGAGCTTTCCTTATCTGTGAACTATGCCAGTGTGTAAGTATAATCCTGCCTGCTGCATAATGTTTGGGGTGCCAGAAGGGGGCTGAGAGTAAGGGTCAACAGTCAAAATGAGCCTATTGCATTACATAATTTGTCCTTTTCCCAAACACGTACCTGTAAGATAATTTCAAGGACCATCAAGTCCAACAGTCAAAGCACCTACAGCAAATGGCCTGTTTAAAGACCTCAAAAAACGGCAACTCTACCACACTCCAAGGCAGCATATTCCACTGTTGAATAGCTCTTACTGTCAGGATGCTCTTCCTAACGTTGAGGTGGAATCTCTTTTCCTGTAGCTCGCATCCATTGATCTGGCTCCTGTTCTCTGGATGAGAAGCTGATAGGAAGAAAATGGAGTCAGTTGAAATGTGGTGCTGGAGAAAAGTACTGAGGATGCTATGGACAACCAAAAGGACGAACAAATGGGTATTAGAACATATCAAGCTGGAGCTCTCTCTGGAAGGTTGTTGTACTTTGGACACGTAGGAGGAGGCATGACATTGGGAAAGGTGGAAGGCAGTAGAAGGAGACTGTGGCAAGATGGCTAGACTCAGTCAAGAAGGTCACAGGCATGAACCTGCAGGATCTGAGCAGAGTGGTTGAGAATATGGGGTCGTTGAAACGTCTTATTCACAGGGTTGCCATGAGTCAAAGTCAACTTGAAGGCAGCAACAACAAATTGTTTTTAACCTCTTTAGCAAGACTGAGCTTGTTCTGCACTTTAGCTTTTCTGACTTTCCCCCTACACATAGAATCATAGAATCATAGAGTTGGAAGAGACCACAAGGGCCATCCAGTCCAACCCCCTGCCATGCAGGAAATCCAAATCAAAGCATCCCCGACAGATGACCATCCAGCCTGTTTGAAGACCTCCAGGGAAGGAGACTCCACTACACTCCGAATAGAAATGCTAGCTGTTTGCTTGAATTCCTCTTTGATGATTTCACAGGTGTATATATAATGCTACTCCTCCTTCTTTTCTGTTTGGTCTGTATGCAAAGGGATCTTGCAGCACCTTTGAAACCAACTGAAAGAAAAAAGCTGGTAGCATGAGCTTTCGTAGATTTGTTAGGCCCACGAACCACTGGTTCTGTATCCTTCAGCCATTCCACATGCTGAAGCTATTGAGTTCTCCTGCATGTTCCCTGAGGACTGCTAATGCTACTTTTCCTTGTTCATGTCTAAGGAATAAGGGAGAGAGCTCCAAATTGATTCTGTAGGCTCAAGTTTGCAGGATGAATCCTGGTCCTTCTACCTCTGTGTGTCACATTCCTCCAAGTGTCTTATGTCCTGAGCATGGGGATGACGTCCTTCCCAGAAGTGTGTGTTCCCCATCCAGGACAGTCATAATCTAAAATGTTAGACCAGTAGAAGCAACAGAAACAATATCATAACCGCTTTTTATCTTGGGGATCCTAGCCAGTTTCAGAAGATTGATCTTCCTTATCACAAGGGTTCATTGTCATAACGTCTGATCAGACTCTTAAGATGGGACTGAGGTTGTTTTCACAAATCGCAATGCATTCACCAATGCAATAAATGGAAGCCACGTTGCAACAAAAGGATGATGGCTTATTAGTCCCCTGTTTACTTTCATATTACCTGACAATCTGTCTAAAAGCCATAGATCTCATACTCTCTTCCACCGGGCATCTAAGGAAACATTTCCAGTTTTCTAACAACTAGTGATTTCCATTCGAACATGGCAACAGTCAAATTTTTATGTTTAACATGTCTATATCAAAGCATATTTTGGGTGTCTTAAAAAGGTTCAAGGGACACAGAATTGCTGTTCTATTACGAAACACAGCTCTTGTAGTCCACTTTGTTCATTTTTAATTGACTAGAACAGTGATGGCGAACCTATGGCACGCGTGCCAGAGGTGGCACTCAGAGCCCTCTCTGTGGGCACATGTGCCATCGTCCCAGCAGAGTTTGCCAGAGTTTGTTACTAGAAAGCCAGAGGGACATGGCACTTTGCAATAAATAAGTGGGTTTTGGGTTGCAGTTTGGGCACTCGGCCTCGAAAAGGTTCACCATTACTGGACTAGAATGTCGCAACTTAGTTTTAAATCAATACTTATAGCTGCCTGTCTTCTTCTGCTTCCAGATACAACATACGGAAGACATGGAAAACGAAATAGACGAGCTGTTACAGGAATTTGAAGAGAAGAGTGGAAGGACTTTTCTGCACACTGTCTGCTTTTATTGAAAGCAGCCCTGTCTCCTTTTCTAGGCCTTACTGCAGACCAGAGACGCATGCGTCCGTTCCGACTCGGCTGGACTTTGCTCCCCTCCTCTTGGAGAACGGACTTTACAACTCATGTCACTGTTACCCTTTCGTTTTCTTTCCCTGCTGCATATTTTTTGGAGGGGTTTATAGACATGTTTTGTTTTGGTTTTTTGGTGGGGAGGGGATATTTCTGTCCAGACGCAGAAAAACAATCTTTACACCCAAAAACGAAAGGCATTCTATACATGAGGCTGCTTTATTTAAGAGATTTTTTTTTAAATCAAGATTTTTAAAGCCCCTTTTCCCTCCCCGCTTCTGAGACCCTACTTGAATTGTATTTTTTGGGTAGGGCTTTAATTATAGAGAGAATTTCCAAGATGATATATATCATTTATATTTTCCAGTGTAAAGGGTTCATTTTGGCCTTTTTTTGCGTGGGGAGGGGTTGGTTTTGGTTTTGTTGCAAAGGGTAGGGGAGATGCTTTTCTTTTAACGAAACAAGACTGAACGGCTGGGATAGACAACGGTATGAATGGGAAAACGAATATCTGTATCATATTAGGAATGAAATGAGAAGTATCCAATAAATATAAATGGCTCGCCTTCTGTCTCATCCCTTGTGACTTGTATCAATACAGACTTAGGTTAACGTCTCCCTGATGACTTTGCTTGGCGCTTGCAGCAGGAGGAGGCCTTCAGATGTGTTGCTTTCATCAATGGGAAACCATGGCTCTGTCAGTAAACTGGGTCGCCCCCCCATGCTATTCAGAAGGGGAAACCAGCATGATATTGTGAATTCGAAGGCTTTCACGGCCGGCATCCATAGTTGTTTTGTGGGGTTTTGAGGCTCTGTGGCCACGTTCTAGAAGAGTTTATTCCTGACGTTTCACCAGCATCTGTGGCTGGCATTTTCAGAGGATGCTAGCATGGAAGAGAGTGGGGTATATATATATACCATTGGTTGAGAGGAAGCGATGTACATGTTAATCTGTGTATTGTTCTGTTGTTGAACGGCAAGGTCTACAGGGTGTCTATTGCCATTCAACAACAGAACAATACACAAATTAACACGGGAATCACTCCTCCTTACCCAGAGTCACACTGTGTGTGTGTGTGTGTGTGTATACACACATACCCCACTCTCTTCCATGCCAGCCTTCTCTGAAGATGCCAAAGCCACAGATGCTGGCGAAACGTCAGGAATAAACTCTTCAAGAACGTGGCCACAGAGCCTCAAAACCCCACAAAACCAGCATGATATTGCTGTTTAGAAAGCAATGGAGGAACAGAGGAGCCAAAGAAGGAACAGAGGAGCCAATGTGGGGCAGCGGGGAGAAGTCCGAACTAAGGAAGCAGAGGCTTGTTTTGTATGGCATTTGTGCAACTCTAGAGAAGCTCTTGGTGGTCTTCCATATCGAGAGGGATGTTCTAAAGCAAAGGGCAGCCTTTGCCCAGAGGGAAGCCATCCTTGCCCAGGAATGGTCACCCATAGAGGAAGACTGGGGAATAGGGAGCCATAGGGGAGTCCCTGGCCATAGGCACACATTGGGGAACCGTTGCCCATAGAGAAAGAGTAGAGAGTCCTTGCCCCATAGGGGACCATAGGGGCACATTGGGGGAGCAGTTGCCCATAGAGAAAGAGTAGCGAGTCCTTGCCCCATAGGGGCACATTGGGGGGGGGGCAGTTGCCCATAGAGAAAGAGTAGCGAGTCCTTGCCCCATAGGGGACCATAGGGGCACATTGGGGGGGGGCAGTTGCCCATAGAGAAAGAGTAGAGAGTCCTTGCCCCATAGGGGACCATAGGGGCACATTGGGGGAGCAGTTGCCCATAGAGAAAGAGTAGCGAGTCCTTGCCCCATAGGGGACCATAGGGGCACATTGGGGGGGCAGTAGCCCATAGAGAAAGAGTGGAGAGCCCTTGCCCCATAGGGGCACATTGGGGGGGTAGTTGCCCATAGAGAAAGAGTAGAGAACCCTTGCCCCATAGGGGCACATTGGGGGAGCAGTTGCCCATAGAGAAAGAGTAGCGAGTCCTTGCCCCATAGGGGACCATAGGGGCACATTGGGGGGGCAGTTGCCCATAGAGAAAGAGTAGAGAGCCCTTGCCCCATAGGGGACCATAGGGGCACATTGGGGGAGCAGTTGCCCATAGAGAAAGAGTAGAGAGCCCTTGCCCCATAGGGGACCATAGGGGCACATTGGGGGAGCAGTTGCCCATAAAGGAAGAGCAGCGAGTCCTTGCCCCATAGGGGACCATAGGGGCACATTGGGGGGGGCAGTAGCCCATAGAGAAAGAGTAGAGAGCCCTTGCCCCATAGGGGACCATAGGGGCACATTGGGGGGGCAGTTGCCCATAGAGAAAGAGTAGAGAGCCCTTGCCCCATAGGGGCACATTGGGGGGGCAGTTGCCCATAGAGAAAGAGTAGAGAGCCCTTGCCCCATAGGGGCACATTGGGGGGGCAGTTGCCCATAGAGAAAGAGTAGAGAGCCCTTGCCCCATAGGGGACCATAGGGGCACATTGGGGGGGCAGTTGCCCATAGAGAAAGAGTAGAGAGCCCTTGCCCCATAGGGGCACATTGGGGGGGCAGTTGCCCATAGAGAAAGAGTAGAGAGCCCTTGCCCCATAGGGGACCATAGGGGCACATTGGGGGGGCAGTTGCCCATAGAGAAAGAGTAGAGAGCCCTTGCCCCATAGGGGACCATAGGAGATGTTTCTTAAGGCTCCCTATAAGCAAGGGTCTGTTCTGTGGGCGAGTGTGGTCTGGGCCAGGACTGTCCTCCTTCCCTCCTCCTTTGGGGCGAGGGAGACGGGGCTGAGGCGGAGGAGGAGGCCGGGGCCTCGGTGGGGCCCGGCGGAGGCGGACCCCCGGATGGGCGGCGAGGCGAGAGCGCGGCTGCGGCGGAGAAGAGGGAGCCGCGGAGGGCCTCCTGTCTCAGGCTGCCTTGGCTCTGGCTTCTCGGGGCGGGAGAAGGAGGAGAAGGAGCCGCGCTGGACGACGCCCTCCAGGCCTCCCTCAGCCCCGGGCCTTGAAGATGGAGCCTCCCCGGAGCGGCCTATAGGTAACCAGGGAGGGAAGGAAGGAAGGAAGGGGCGACCCCGGATTCAAGGGCCCTTCCTCGGCCTCCTTCTGGGCGGGGTCCTCGGAAGGAAGGAAGGAAGGAAGGAAGGAAGGAAGGAGGGCGCTCTGGCAAAGGGCCTCCTTCCTTGGTCAAGGGCCGAGGGCCTTCGGGTGTCGCTTGGGACGCAGGCCGCCCAAAGCGGCCCCCCGAAAGGGCCCTCCCTCCAAAGGCTCCCAGAGAAGGGAGGGACGCTCCTCCCGACTGAGGAGGCCCACGGAGGAGGAGAAGAGGCCTTCGCGGGGCCTCGGGCTCGCGTTGGCCTCGCCCCCGGCTTCTCCGAAGGGCCCACGCCTCCCTGGCTTCGGGCAGAAAGGGCTTAGGCCTCCCCTTCCCGAGGCCTGCCTCCCTCCCAAGGCTTCCAGAGGAGGGACAGGCCTCAGGGCTGGGCCTTCTCTTAAGTCCATTTTAATGATTGACAGGTTCTCTGTGACATATTTTGGGGGAATTATAATTTTTCAAATTCAAATTGAAATTTTAAAATTTCCAATTTAAAAAAAATCACCTTTTAACCCAATCTATATATAAAGTCAGACCCCCATTTTTTTGGGGGGTGTTCCATCCCAGACCCCCCCCCCCATACACACAAATGGGAACCCACACATCCCAAAGCCACATAGGCTTGAATGGGGGCACATGCCCATGCGCAGCCGTGGGCCTCGGTTGCGTAAGCAAGGGCCACGGATCTGAAGCCCACACAAACAGAGGGGCAACTCTCTCTCTCTGAAGTCGGAGGCTTTTGTGGCCGGCGTCCGTGGTTGTTTTGTGGGTTTTGGGGGCTCTGTGGCCATGTTCGAGAAGAGGTTATTCCTCACGTTTCGCCAGCGTCTGTGGCTGGCATCTTCAGAGAACACTGGCATGGAAGAGAGTGGGGCAGGGTCACACATTATATATATATATATATATATATATACACACACACACTCATCCCTCCATATTTGCAGCTTTGATATTTGTGGCTCTGATTATTCACAGGTTTGATTAATATGTTCTCTCTAGGAATCTCTAGGTCCTCCAATGCAACTCTGTGGTCAACTTTAACTAAACGTTGCACTGAAGGACCTAGAGATTCCTAGAGGGAATACTCTACTAGGCCTTTGTAGCTCCTCCAGTGCAGTTCTATGCTCAGTGTCTGCCGGACGTTGGCCACAGAGTTGCAGTAGAGGACCTAGAGATTCCTAGAGAGGTGTCTTCTCAGGGTAAAAACATGGTGTTTTTGTTATTTGTGCTTTTTCCATATTCATGGGAGTGTTGTGCCCCAAACCCTAGCGAATACAGAGGGACAAGTGTGTGTGTGTGTGTGTGTGTGTGTGTACACACACACATACACACCCCACTCTTCCATGCCAGCATTCTCTGAAGATGCCAAAGCCACAGCTGCTGGCGAAACGTCAGGAAGAAACTCTTCTAGAGCATGGCCACATAACCCAAAAAACGCACAAAAACCTTTCTCTAACATTTTGGTTGTGCGCATGCTATTGTCATTTGAAGGTCTGGTTTTAATTTTGCAAGTCGTTGACATCGCAAGTGTTTGCATGGCGTCCAGTGGTAGATGGGGATCAGGATGGACGGACATAGTGCAAAAAAGCATCCCTCGGGGCTCTGTATGGCGGGAAATGCCACCAAGCCAAAATTCATCCTCTGGTCATGTTTTTGGGGTTGATTCCCTCCCTTTTTCTCTTCCAAAAAACCACCCCCAACAGCAGAAAGAGCCCAGGAAGCCGCAGAGGGAGACTCCCTCCGAGAGCTTTTCTCTCCTGCCCACATTGGGCTTCTCTTCTTTAGCAAATGATCCAGAAAGCAGCTGTGTATCTCCCCCCCACCACCACCATCACCACCCTCCAAAATAGACTCCAACATGACGCCAAGGCATGCCAAGCAGGGCTCTCCAGCTGAGCACTTCCATTTTCCCCCTTGCTAGAAGGAGAAGGAAAGGGAGAGGCAACACATCTGTGCCTCTAGATGCACCGATTCCTTCAGCAGAATGGTGGATTTCATTTTTGCTGGGAGAGAGCGAGAGAGCAAGGAGAGCCGTCAAGCTTCTGAATCATTCCCGAAGGGTTGGAAAGGCTGAATTTTCTCTCTCTCTCTCTCTCTCTCTCTCTTTCTCTCTCTCTCTCTCTGGGCATTTTTGTAGGGGAGGGTGCTGCTGCTTCTTCTTCTTCATCACCATCATCAGCATCATCTTCTTTTTCTTTGGATCTCTTTCTTCCTGGCGGTGTATTCTGTTGGTGGTGCGGCACTGTGATGATGATGATGTGGTCGACCTTCCTGCTGAAGGGGCTCAGCGCATCGCATGATCTGCCCTGGGAAAATAGACCAGTCTCTGTGTGTGATCTGTAGGAAGATCTGTTGGAATAATCGGAGGGAACCCAAAGGGAAAGAGGGGGGTAGAGAGAGCTAGGGAGTGAGCCAGGAGAGGGAGGAAGAAACCCCACTGAAGCCAGAAGGATCCAGCTCAGGGAGGAAAGCCAAGCGCCTGTCTTCTCCTTCTCCTCCTTCTTGTATGGTTGGAGAGTGGGGGGGCCCAGAGCCTTCCCCCCACTCAGGACTGCAGCTTGGCTTGAAGACCTTGTTTGTGACCATATCTGACCTCTGCCGGAAGCCCTGGCACCCCTTCCTCTCCTTCTTCATTTTGGGCAAGGGGGTGGGGGGTGGGCTGGGGGGCAGTGACACAGCGGCTGTCCATTTCCAGTTGACGTCCATGAATGCTAACACCATGATCTTTATGATCCTCGGAGCTTCTATTGTTATGGTAAGGAAAGAATCTGTTTGCCTCTGCCGAATGTATCCCCCCCCCCTTCTCTTCCTTGCCTACCCTCCCCAGGTTTTCATGTCTTTTTGTTCTGATCATGGTCTTGCCTTTACAAACCTCTGCATCCATGGTGCCTTTGTGTCCCATTTTCAGGATGTGTGTATTTACGCGTATCTGTCTCCCTATTATATAATTTGAAAGAACAAGTCATTATTTTATTGTCCCAGTTTTCTGTAGCAGTCAAACGCAAGTGAATGTTTTATTCCACCACCTCTAGCCCTGACCAGATGCCTTATGGGCTCTTACAGGCAATTGCGTGCTTGATGGATATGAACGCTCTCTTGGACCGATTTCACAATTATATCTTACCGCATTTGAGGGGCGAAGACCGAGTTTGCCACTGCAACTGTGGAAGGTAAGTCAAAATAAAGCCGCTGTATGTGGTGCATCACCCCGCTTCATTGCATAGGATGCATTTCTCACCTTCCCTTGGGAAAAGAAAGAAGGGAGGGTTGTGAGCACACCGAATAAGCAAAGATGATGCTTCCTATCTGTTTGGAGTTTACCATTTCTGGAAAGCGGAATTGTTTTGGAAATAGGGTGTTCCCATCACTCTCTTGAATGTATGGAATGATTGTATAGTACATGGGTAATTCACATGGATAATGTTCTGCACTTCAAGCATCATAATGTTTCTCTTGTACATAACCTTATGTTAAGCTTTACAGCAACCCTGTAAAACAGGTCAGTGTTATCTCTTCCATACTGCAGATGAGAAAAGGGAGGGGGAAAGGTACTCTTCAAGCCAATTTAACCAAAGTGAGAGTCAAAGCAGGGGGATCCATAGTCCTCTGTCTCCTCTCTCTCTCTCCAATTAACTAATTCATCGGCCAAGGTGACTATCCTTATGGCCTTACTACTACAAGGTGCAGTGGCAGGGGCTGGCCTGAGATGGCTTCAGTAAGAACAGTTTGAGCAAATTAATGGAGGAGGAGAATAGTCTACCAGTAGTGACCTGGGAATTTAGTGGAACTTTTAATTCTACAAGCAGTCTAGCTCCAAGTAGGAAATTTGGTGCAAGTAATACAAACAGCTGCTAATACCCGTCGCCCTTTTTGCCTTGCTCACATCTCTTTTTTTTTTTACCTTACTAATGGCTAATGGATTGTTGGAGGGGAATCTGGATGGAGCCCTGGCAAATCTGTTTCTCTTTCTATGGAAGTGCAGTCTTCTAGTCCATTTGCAAACAACCACAACAGCAGGAATACTTCCGCCTTGGGGGAAAAGATGTAACTTTTCCTTGCAAACACTGGTTGCTAGTCATCTTTAGCCATTTAGTCGGTAGCACTTCCCTAGTTTGTCTATGGCTATTTGAGAGTTAGGCCTGGGAATTGTGTTGTGTTTTATATAAGCTTCTGGCACCAGTTAGACAAGAATGTTACTGGGCTTTCTTCTCTCACTCTCCTCAGCATTGTATTTCTTTAGAGATCTCCCTGGTTCATGTGTCTCAGTTTTTTTTTTTTTTTTGGGGGGGGGGCACTCAACCGAGAACAGACAACTACGTTGACCACATTTGGAGAATATGTGCATTGAGTGAAACTTTCTTTGAGCCTTCATGCAAAAGTGGATAGATTGGACAGCGCTGCAGCTTAGAGGACACCTCAACTAGACTGGAAATTAGCACTAGGGAAATTTACTTTTTTGGACCGCAACTCCAAAAACCCTTAGCCAGCTGGGAATTGTAGTCCAAAAACAGAAAGTTCTCCAAGCTCTGAATTAAACAGAGGTATCGTTTGAATTAATCAGAGGTATCTGTGGCAAACAGACAGCCTGCTCTCAAAGCAGGCTACTGCTGCAGTCCCACACAAGCCGTCGGCAGGAGTGGTATTTTACCGGTCCTTTTGCCTGTGGCTTTGGGCCACTCAGAACAGCTTCCGGCCGCTCCGGAGGCATGCGTCATCTGCATGCTATGCCCCCAAAGTGGTCAGAAGCTGCTCCTTTTTGGCCTGTCTGCTTTGGGCCTTAGAAGCAATTCCTTTTTATTTTGGTTCAGATTCAGGAGGCCTATAATATAAGAGGGCTGGTATTCCATTATTTGCTTGTCTGTTGTTATTTGCCATCAGATCAACTTCGACATAAGGTGAACCTATGAATGAGAGACCTCTGGACCCCATATTATTCACAGCCCAGCTTGTGTCTCCTCTTGATGGTTTATGAGCTTAGCTGGTTTGTGGTTACCTTCTGCACAAAATTAGTCCAAAATACATTTTAATCAAGGACTTCAAAAGCAAGGTTCCTCATCTGCTACCCATAAGCAATTAAATTACTCTTTGCTTTACTGCTTTGGGCAGGTGCTCGCCTTCATCCTAGCCCTGATTGGGACAGTCTCAGAGGAAATGGGAGTATTGCTGACGGTCGGAATGAGCTTGAAGGTCACTCCATTCATTTGCAAAAGCTAAAAGCAAAGTTTTGTGGAGCAAATGTTTCTGATACTAAGGCTTTGGAATAGCAGAGAGAAGCAGACAAAAAGTCTGGGCATCCAGATCTTGTGTAAAACCAACAGAGAGTCAGGGGGCTCAGAAGAGGAGGAAACCCAAGTGATTTATTTATTAATTAGCTATTTTAAAAATCCAGTGCATGTCTCTCTCACAAAAAATTGATACGAAGGATGTGCAATTAATATATATGAAAATCTTTGCAAATTGGGCAGATTTCTCTGTTAATTCAAGAGAAAGAATTTGAGGTTTTTAAAACAAAGCTTGTCAGATTTGTCAGGCTTGCAAGAGAAGTTAAGAACAATAAAAAGGTCTTTTTTGGGGTATCTCTGCAGCAAAAGGAAGAAGAAGGAAATGGTAGGGCCACTGCGTGGAGAAGATGGCAAAATGCTAACAGAAGATAGAGAAAAGGCAGAATTACTCAACACCTTCTTTGCCTCAGTCTTTTCAGAAAAGGAAAAGGGTGTTCAACCTGAAGAAAAGGGAGCAGAGGACAGGAAAGGGGAAATTCAGCACAGAATAAGTAAGGAGACAGTACAGGAATACCTTGTTAATCTAAACGAATACAAGTCTCCAGGACCAGATGAACTACATCCAAGAGTATTAAAAGAACTGGCAAATGTAATATCAGAGCCATTGGCAATAATCTTCGAAAACTCCTGGAGAACAGGAGAAATCCCAGAAGACTGGAGGAGGGCAAATGTTGTCCCCATCTTCAAAAAGGGGAAAAGAGAGGATCCCAACAATTATCGTCCAGTTAGTCTGACATCAATACCAGGAAAGATTCTGGATCAGATCATTAAACAGAGAGTCTGTGAACATTTAGAAGGCAATTCCATCATCACAAAAAGTCAACATGGGTTCCAGAGAAATAAGTCAATGCCTGACAAATCTGATCTCTTGCTTGGTAGATGAAAGGAATGCTGTGGATATAGTATATACCTTTTGACAGGGTTCCCCATGACATTCTTGCAAACAAGCTTGTAGAATGTGGGCTAGACAAGGCAACTGTTACAAGGATTTGTAATTGGTTGACTGGCCGAGCCAAAGGGTGCTCAGCAATGTCTCCTCTTCATCCTGGAGAAAGTGACCAGTGGGGTGTCCAGTGGGGCTCTGTCCTGGGCCCAGTGCTATTCAACATCTTTATCAATGACTTGGATGACAGAATTGGGGGCATACTTATCAAATTAGCACATGACCAAATTAGGAGGAATAGCTAATACTCCAGAGGACAGGATCAAAATACAAAATGACATGAATAGATATGAAAGCTGGGCCAAAGTTAACAAAATGATATTCAACACAGAGAAATGTAAGGTACTGCATTTAGGGCGGAAAAATGAAATGCATAGATATGGGATGAGGGACACCTGGTTTAAGGAGACTAAATGCAAAAGGGATCTAGGAGTCCTAGTAGACCACAATTTGAACATGAGTCAACAGTATGATGCGGCGGCTAACAAGGCCAATGCAATTTTAGGCTGCATCAATAAAAGTATAGTGTCTAGATCAAGAGAAGTAATAGTGCCACTGTATTCTGCTTTGGTCAGGCCCCACCTAGAATATTGTGTCCAGTTCTGGGCGCCACAATTCAAAAAGGATGTGAAGAAACTGGAGCATATCCAAAGGTGGGCCTTCAAAATGGTGAAGGGTCTGGAAACCATGCCCTATGAGGAATGACTTAGGGAGCTGGGGATGTGTAGCTTGGAGAAGAGAAGGTTAAGAGGGGATATGATAGCCCTGTTTAAATATTTGAAGGGATGTCATATTGAGGAGGGAGCAAGTTCTGGGAACAGGACCCGGAACAATGGATGCAAGCTACAGGAGAAGAGATTCCGCCTCAACATTAGGAGGAACTTCCTGACAGTAAAGGCTGTTTGACAGTGGAACACACTCCTTCCTCTGAGTGTAGTGGGGTCTCCTTCTTTAGAGGTCTTTAAACAGAGGCTGGATGGCCATCAGTTGGGGATGCTTTGATTGAGAGTTGCTGCATGGCAGAATGGGGCTGGACTGGATGGCCCTTGGGGTCTCTTCCAACTCTACAATTCTATGATTCTGTGAAATGGAAGAGGGGAAACATTTGCTCTGTACCCCAGGCAGCAAAATTTCTTAGTCTGCCCCTGCTTCTATTGATTGGAAAGACAACTGCTTGGGGCTCTGATGGGGCGGTTCTGTGCCCTGAATTACAGAGGACAGTCTTCTCTTTAAAGGGCTCTCTGGGCCGGGTCTGAAGAAAACATAAAGAACCCTAAGAAGGGAGAGGAGCAGGGGCTTTCAAGTTGCCTGTTGGCCAGAGATGGTTCTCTGGCTAGGTAAAACAAGGTGACTGCCTCAGGCAGCCGGTTTTGGCTGTCCTGAAAGAGGGCAGTAAATTGTTACTTACTTAATTTATTACTGTACTGCCAAGAGCGAAGAGAGATGTTTGTGGGATTTTCTGCCTTGTGTGCCAAAAATAACCTGGCTGACTTTTAATCCAATGCACCTTTAAAATTTTTATATATATATAATGCACCTTGATGTAGTAAATGGTGAGGTACCATTTACTACTTAGCCTTGGGCAGCAAACTGTGGTGGTACTGCCAATGGCAGGCAGCATCTGTACAGAAACAGGCTGGGTGGCACATAGGCCACCTATTCACAGTCCTTCCTGCTCAGATGGGATGCGTTCTATCTCTGTTTGAATGTGCATCTATACCTTATCAATTAGCACAGGCGTATTGTTGGTCACAAGGCAGACACAATAAATGTTGGGTAGCAAATCTAAAGGGAATCCACCATGCCTTACACCAACAACAAGCTCAGTCCACCAGGAGGTTTCTCATACTGCAATGAACAGTATATGTAGCTCTTGTTTGCTTCAGTGAGATTCACACTGGGAGAATTGTTTGGGGGACCTAGCCTCACGCATCACTCCTCCACCTCTCCCTTTCTCTTTCCCCTTCTCTCTCTCTCTCTCTCTCTCACACACACACACACACACACACACACACACACACATATTTTGACATTAAAGTCAAGACTGTTTGCCTCAAGTTAATCAGAGTCAATAGTAATGTATATTCTCATGTATACGTCTAGACATTTTAGTTGGATATGGATCGTATCAAAATCCATAATTTTGGCCCCAAAATCTGCCCTTGACTTATACATGATGTTGACTTATAGTCAAGTATATATAGTAATTGTTGGGACCATCTAGTGGTTTTAGATATGAATGAATGAATGAATGAATGAATATATATATATATATATATATATATATATATATATATATATATTCATATGTCAGGAGTAGGAATTGTGCAGTTTGAGGGCTGTATGTGGTCCTCAGAAGCTTTTCTGCAGCTCTCCCAAGCTCCTTGTCTATGAAAGTGATTGAGGTACTGTGTCTCTTGAGGCCTTCTGGTGTCCAATTGCTTTTTCCTCCTTGCTCTACACCTGGTTTGGGCCCCAGATACCATTTTCAGAAACCTTCTAATCACTTCTAGTTTTGTAAAAATGGGTGAGTGTGGCCCATGGGAATCCGATAGAAAATGGAGCAGGGACTCCATGAAACATGAAGCATTGTATATGGTTGATAAGCAGCAATGTGCCTGAAGGGAACAGTGGAGGAGCCAGATAGATGTAGACCAGGGATGGGAGTCTTTTCGCCCTCCAGATGTTATTGAACTGCAACTGCCAGCAGGCCTAGCCAGCATAACCAATGATGTGGAATGCTGGCATCCATCTAAAGGGATGAATGATCGTCGCCCCTGCTATAGAGTGATTATTCTCACCGGTGTGACTTTCTTTCCTCTTGCCCCTTCCTCCTTCTCTAGACTTTGTCTTAATCAGGTAGTTTTAGCCACAAGATCCTGCCCCCCCCCCCTTCTTTGTAGGACATGGAATTTCCTTAATAAATGCAAATGCAGAGTTAGCTGTGTTTGCAAAATAATTCCAGAAGTCATATCAATTGTAATATGTTTATTTGGCTTTAATACAAATACAAAGCCAATAGTAGGAAAAGCTGTGTTAGATGAGACCAAAGGTCTCTCTAGTTCAGTGATCCATTTCCCATCATAAGAGTTGGAAGAGACCACAAGGGCCATGCAGTCCAACCCCATTCTGCCATGCAGGAAATCTAGATCAAAGCATCCCCAGCAGATGTCCATCCAGCCTCTGTTTAAAGACCTCTAAGAAAGGAGACTCCACTACGCTCTGAGGAAGGAGTGTGTTCCACTGTCGAACAGCCCTTACTCTCAGGAAGTTCCTCACCTGGGTCCCCTTACACTCATAGGATCCAAGGGGCCATCCAGTCCAACCCCATTCTGCCATGCAGGAAATCTAAATCAAAGCATCCCCGACAGATGGCCATCCAGCCTCTGTTTAAAGACCTCTAAGGAAGGAGACTCCACTACACTCCGAGGAAGGAGTGTGTTCCACTGTCAAACAGCCCTTACTCTCAGGATGTTCCTCCTAATGTTGAGGTGGAATTTCTTTTCCTGTAGCTTGCATCCATTGCTACCAGTCCTGAAAAACTCCAAAATCAAGACCCAGCAAGTTCAAATGAAAGCCATCCAGGGTCAAGGAGTTTCCCAGCAGGCAATGGATCTCTAATTAAATGGACACCCTGAGACCTTGCATTCAACAACAGACCAACACACAGCTTAACATGTAAATCACTTGCTCTCACCCAAGGATCACACAGTATATATGCCCCACACACCTCAGTGCCAGCATTCTCTGAAAATGCCAGCCACAGATGCTGGCGAAACGTCGGGAATAAACTTTTCCAGAACACGGCCAAGTAGCCCAAAAAACCCACAAAATACAATGCAAACTTGAGCTGGGAAAGAATGGGACTCTGCTGTGTTAATTCATGCTGTAGTTGTGTGTGCCTGCTTACAACAGGCAAGGCAAGCTGCAGCTGCCTCCAAATTTTTTACTGAACATGTGCGAACAACACAAAGGAGAGAGAAGGAGAGAGGAGATAGGCCTGCCTCACCAGTTCAAAGCTTACCTGACTTGGTTGTTGCATTTCACATGCGCATACGATAAGTTTTGAATAAAACATTTGCTGAGATTGGTTGAATTGCTTCAGTGGTTCTATATGGAGAGTGGTCATAGCTTAGTGGCAGAGAACATGCTTTGCACGCAGAAAGTTCCTATCTGGACTGAGCTTGGCATCCTCTCATCTCAACTCAGACCACAGAGATCCTCTGCCAGTCAGTGCAGACAGTGCTGAGCTCAATGGAGCAACTCAGTACAGTATAAGGTTTGACTCAGTATAAGGCAGCTAATCAAATGTATTTGGGAGTGATTCATATGAGCAAAGGTAGTCCATCCAGCTCTCTAGTTCCAGAACATTAAGGGCCCTTGGTAGTGAAAACCAGCATGTTGAAACGGGGTGAGAAATAATAGGTAATTCATGTGATTGATATCAAAAGTGGCATGTTATGTTCTGTGAGCTGCGCACCCACGGACAATCTGGCTACTGTATTTTTAAACCACTTGTAATTTCTGAAGCATCTTGAAAGGCAGCCCACCACGCAGAGATCGCTGCGATCATCTGATTTGGATGTAACCAAAAAACAGGCGGCTGAGATAAAGTATTTCTTCAGAAAGAGATGCAGCCAGGGCCCCTGGATCTATTTTTAAGGCAAGGGCCTCAACATGGGCCTCAACCTGGGAGGGCAGTTACTTTTCCCGTTCATTATCACTCAGGTATCCTTAAATATAATGGCCCTCCCTGGATGAAGTAAAGCAAAAACAAGCCAGTGGTTTGATTTAATGTTTAGTTGCTAAAATCCGGCAAACTGCAACAAGATGTGCCCCTTTCCATTTGTTAGTGTTTTACACCATAGAGCAGCACAACTTAGCATGGTGATGCCTGGTGCCAAGCCTTGAGCAACTTCTGATGAGTTTCTAGGGGGGAAACCAATAGTAGCCAATGGGCATATCAGTCCTTGGCATATTGCAGGAAAATATTTCCATCCCTCCACATCAGGAAAACTCAGATGCATGCCATAGAGGACAGAGCGAGATGGACCAACAATCTAGAATGTCAGCTTTGAAAGGGAGCTCAACGATAGGGTTGTCATGTGAAATAAAGGACAGGTTGAAATTCCCTTTTGCTTGGCAACCCACTAGTCAAGGGCAACCCTAGCCAACCCTGCACAGGGAGTAGATTGAGAACGGCGACTGGGAGGGTATCCTTGACTGGGTGTTTTTTCAGGCTTGCGTCTGTGTGTTTGTTTCTAACCATGTATGCCCCCTGAACACATGCTCTGAGGGTTGTGATTTTAAAATGCCTGTCTGAATAAAAACGTTTTTACTTGCCGGCGAAAGGTCTGCCTGGCCTCCCATTGAAGGGAGTTCCAAAATGTGGGAGCAGCCACTGAGAAGGCTCTCTTGTGTTCTTACCAAGCGAGCCTGGGATGGTGGCAGGCCCAAGATAAAGCCATCTCCTAAAGATTTTAGGGCTCCAACAGGTTCATATGGGGAGATACGGCCTCTCAAATAGCCTAGACCTAAGCTGTATAGGGCTTTATAGATCATGACCAGTACTTTGAATTGTGCCTGGAAACGAACCGGTAGCCAGAGAAACTGTTTCAAGAAGGGACATGCTTCCAGGCTAATGTATTTAATATAACTATGACATTATTGGCAACCTGCTGGTGTGTGTTGTAATGTCACTTCATGGGGTGTGTGACAGCTTGCTCATGTGGTGCATCTGGCCACTCATGCACCTGTGTGCTCAACAACAACAACCAAGAACACTGTATGGCAAGCAGTGGCACAGGTGGCTGCATCTCACCAGACCCACGGTACATCCTTGAGACCGCTTCCATAAGCCACCTGGCCTTCCCACGTTCCCGAACATGCATCGTGCTGTTTATATGCTGGTGCAATAATGTGCAGTAGGTGAAATCCAGTCTGTTCCCTGTTGCCCTCCAAGCACTGATGCTCTTATTCTTCTTTTCTCATCTCCCACCTTCCCTCCCTCTCCCAACTCAACCCATCCCAACCCAACAGGCATCATGTCCATTACGTCATCCCTTATGATGGAGACCAGTCAGTGGTGGATTCCTCAGAGAATTACTTTGTGACGGACAATGTCACCAAGCAGGAAATTGACCTGATGCTGGGACTCTTGTTGGGATTCTGTATAAGTTGGTTTCTGGTGTGGATGGACGGGGTGCTCCATTATGCAGTGCGAGCGTGGCGGACAAACCGACGGTATGGTAAGTAGATTCTCATGGGCAACTTGTAAAAGGGTTTTAAAATGTCACTGATTGGGGAAGGGAAAGTGTGGACATGAGGAAGAAGGTGAGATGTTTAGGCCTGGGAGACTGCAGTTGTGGCACAAGAGTCCAGTTTGAACTCCAGAGTAGGAAGAGACCACAAGGGCTATCCAGTCCAACCCCGTTCTGCCATGCAGGAATTCCCAATCAAAGCATCCCCGACAGATGGCCATCCAGCCTCTGTTTAAAGACCTCCAAGGAAGGAGACTCCAATACACTCCACTGTCGAACAGCCCTTACTGTCAGGAGGTTCCTCCTAATGTTGAGGTGGAATCTTCCTTACATCTTTCTGTGTTGAATATCATTTTGTTAGCTTTGGCCCAGCTTTCCAGTTTATTCAGGTCATTGTGAAGCTGTCCCTTGTTGTCCCCTTCTCCCAGAGGTGGCTTTGTGCCTGTTAGCATGGTACAAACATGTTTAATACAGTGCTACCTTGGGTTACGAAATTAATTCGTTCCGCGGCGCCGTTCGTAACCCGATAAATTTCGCAACCTGAAAAGGCGCTGGAAAGCCGCTGGAAAGCCGCTAGCCGCGCTTCGGATTTAAATTTCGCGCCAAAATTAATTTCGTAACCCGAAAAATCTTTCGTTACCCGGAACAGTTTTTTTAAATCTAACTTTTTCGTACCCCGGAAATTTCGTAACGCGGTCAATTCGTATCCCGGGGTACCACTGTAGCTCCTGATCTCTCTCCATTACTCTGCCACGTTCCCTCTGAACAATCAAAACAAAGAATCCCTTCAGTCCCCAAATTTCTGGGATCACACTAAACTTCAGGTCAGCATGTAGAAGTACGTTGCTAAAAAACTTTAGGGGATGAGCTACAAAAATGGCTCCCGATTCCCACTCCTGTTGTATAATGCAGTCTGTGGATCGGGGAGTGAGGTGAAATAGCTAGGTTTGCATTAACATGTATGTACTGTTCTATGACCAAACTAAACTGAACATTAACATGTGGAGTGAAACACATTCTCCCTGATCCTTCATCAGTTATGTTCTTTTTGAAAATGTATTTGTATGAAAGCGGTCTGGTCAGTACTACAGCTCTGAGAGAGATCAGGTCTGTCAGTGACGCAATGTGTAATGTCTTAATAATGTTTTCTAGTCATTTTTTAAAACTGCTTTTCAAGGGCAGTTTTAGAGGCATTTTAACAGGGATTTCCCAAGTTTTATGCCTTTCTTTTCAATGTGTGTGTGTGTGTGTTGGCTGTCTACTGTGGATGTCCATAAATTTGAGGTCTTTTCACACTACACAACTAGGGTGCTATGATTTACATGTCTGTGTGCTGTGGAATATGTTCTGGGGGTTGTGAGCACTAGAGTCTCTGGCTGACAATTCCAAGTATCCCCAGCTGAAAATCCCAGAATCCCTTAGACAGAAACCATGGCTCACTTCTTACTGTGGCATCACAGTGCTATCACTGTATAGTATGGAAGAGCCCTTGGTTTTGGGTTTTTTCTGAAGTCATGCTGATACATCTCTCTCTTTCTCTTTCCAGATAATTCTTGGTCTTGGATCCCAAAATTTTGTAACTTCAAGGAGTTCAGAAAACGTCACCACAGGCAGTATGACGAAACCACCGGGAACATGGTGCACATCAAACAGAAGTTGTACCACAACGGGCACCCCAGCCCACGACACCTCTGAAGAAACCCAAGACTGAGGAGAGGTCATAGAACTTGCCCTTTGCCATCTGTCACAGGAGGGCATCTAGATGTTCCCCCTTCTTCTTTGATGGATGCTGCTTTAGGACTTCCTTTTCCTTCCCCATAAGGTGTGCCTGTTTGGCACCTAGAGAATGCACAATTCATCCCCGTCTGGGATGCAAGGCACCCGTGACGTTGCACTGTGGTTACCATTTTATTGGTGGACTTCTGTATATATGTAAATACAAGAACAAAAAGCAAAAGGAAAAAAGAGAGAGAGAGAGAACTTGCATTGTACTTCCAGTCCATCGCTTCCTCAGTGGTGTCCTGCAATGCCAGTGTACCTTTTGTTTTGGTTTTGGTTTTGGTTTTTTTGGGTTGTTTTGGAAATTTGTTGTTGTTGTTTAAGGTCATTGTAGGTGAATTTGGCCAGAAGATGCGATGTTTAGCATTCGATAACTTTCAAACTCCAATCCAGTTGTGTCCACTTCTCCTGCCCATACCGAGATTGCTAGAATGTCTTGTTTCCAGTGCAGATTTAGGTTGAGATTTATAACAGTCTGGGTTGCTACGATATTTAGGATGTTATGTCCCACTTTGGTTGTTTTGCATTCAGATGGGTAACTTGCTTCCCTCCGCCACCATTTCTCTTGTTTCTTATAATCATGGGATTTTCAGTTCCGCCTGCTTGGATTTGCTGTTTTGAAGAAATGACCAACACAGGTATGCCATGTAAAACTTTGCAACCAGCAAACAGGAAGGAAAACTGCAGTACTTGGGTTTCCCATTGAAGTATTAGGCGTTTCATTCCATTGGTTCTAGTGCAGTACCCTCCAAAACTGTGGAAACAAATCTGTGATAGCGTCAACTAGCCACACATTCTGTTGTTACTATCCCTTTCTCTGTGTTACGTTGCCAAAAGGTTAGTAGGGGATTGTGAAATACCAAAAAGCATTTTGTCGTATTTCACTAACCATAGCTCTCACGGTAAGGACCCTACGACAAGTCCGTGTGCGTTGCGATTGGTCATGTGAATTTTTCAACCTTACGCTTGGGAGCAATGGATGCCTGATGCCGGTCAGGCTATGTCACTTAGCCCAGTTGTGTCTTTTCTTATGGGCGGCAGGTCTTGAGGTTCTCAAGGATAGAAAGTGCTTTCCCATCACACTGCTTACCTGATCCTTCCAGCTCAGTGATGGTGAACCTATGGCATGCGTGCCAGAGGTGGCACTCAGAGCCCTCTCTGTGGGCAGATGTCCCTTCGTCCCAGCACAGAGTTTGTTACTAGAAAGCCAGAGAGACATGGCACTTTGCAAAAAAATAGGTGGGTTTTGGGTTGCAGTTTGGGCACTTGGCCATTAAAAGGTTCACCATTACTGTTCTAGCTGGTGATGATGAAGGTGGTTGCACCTGCAACCTTCTGAATGCAAATCTGGTGCTCTGCTTCTCAGCATGGTTCCTTCTCCTTCTTAGCAGTTCCACAGTTCCTCTGGGACACAGTGGTCTATTATGGACTAGACCACCTTCTGTAAACAGATGAAGTTTGGGGGCAGACAGTTTGGTATTACTATCTTGTTGTAGCATTAACAAGGCCAGTTACCTCAACAATTCAACTCTGTAGTGGTGTTTAAAATCTCATTTTATGAATGGACCCTGACACCATCCTTTACAAGGGAGAGATGTTAATTTCCTCCCCTCAGTGCTTTCACATTGCTGCAGACAGATAGGTATTAACTCACACATTCACCAAAATTGTTATTGATCCTTTTTAAACCACTGATTTGAAATAAATGTTAGTGGCCTCGTCCCAAGCAATACTGGCCCCTTAAGAGAAATGCATTTTCATTACAGATGGCTAATGCAACTCAGAAAGGTACTATCCTGACTACTAAGGGAGTGCAAAGATATAGCCGTGTTAGTCTGTGGAATCAGTATAGAGAGGTCTTGTAGCACCTTTGAGACTCACTGAAAGAAAGAAAGAAAGAAAGAAAGAAAGAAAGAAAGAAAGAAAGTTGGCAGCAAGAGCTTTCCTAGACTAAAGTCTACTTCCTCAGATGCATTTGGTGGAGTGAAAGCCAGGGACAGACATTTATATGCCATTGGTATGTGAGGATGTTAATTCAAATTCAAAACCCTTTGTGTATGGAAATGAAATAGCAAAGGAATTTGAATTTGAATTTGAATTGACGTTCCACAGCTCAGAAAGTTTACCTTTTTGGACTGCAACTGCCAGAATCCCCAGTCTAATATGTCCACTCGCTGGGGCTTCTGGGAATCGTAGTCCCCGAAAGTGACATCCCAACCCTCTGCTTTCTTCGGAATCGGCCGCTTTGGATTGGGGCCGCATGGCAGAAAACCCCTTCTATGCCCCTCTTCTGGATCCCCGCTTCCAAAGTTTGTATTAGAAATCCCGACTCTCACTGGCAATGCATGGAACATGTCAGAGTCCTCTATTTGCCTACTTTGTGTTTAAAGAGAGAGTTCCCAAGGTGTTCAGTGTTCCCGAAACAGAAAGAAAGGAGGGACGGAAATTGGACAGAGTCTCCTTAGGAAAAATATTTTCGATGTCTGTGATTATTCTCTTGTTTGACTGCAATGTCCATGTGATTAAAAGGAAAGAAGAAAAACAAAACACACAAAAGATGAGAAATCTACCACCGAAATGAACCTCATTCATCTTATTTGATTTGCCAGGTCTTGTCAAAGGTTGTTGTGTGTGTGTGTGTATGTGTGTGTGATGGGGGGATGATTCAAAGGCATTGTAGAAGATATGTTTCCGTGGATATAACCATTCGCACAGTTATATATGAGGAGGGATGGGTTGCTGGGAGTTGGTTGGTGTTTTTATTGAGAGAGCGAACCAGGGTCTATAAGAAAGAGCAGACACAAAAAAGGTGTCTGGAATCAATATTATTCATTATTGCATCTGATACGATGGATCCATGTGCATTTTATCTGGTCACCCTTTGGCCTCTTATCGCATGAGGCAGGGAAATCACATTTGCAGCAGGGTTATAGTGCCTTCAGTTGGCTCTCGGCGCATGACGTCCCTCTTCCATTGTCCTCCGGCGTGTGATATGGTTTCAAATGTGTGGTTTATTTTTTATCCTTTCCCGCTTCCATTGTGCTGTTTTCCTGTGCAAAAATGTCCAGTTGTGCTGTTGTGCTCATCTGGGGCGATGAGTGGCTGTGGTTTTGAGCATGATGCGCTCATGCTTGGAAATGTAAGAGGAAAAGGCCAGAGAGTCTCACGGTTTAAAAGAGCACTCATTTTGTAAACCTTCTGCCTCTTCCTTCAGACAAAACTATCCTTTTGCCAGCGGAGCCTCCATCCGGTCCTTTTTGCTTACCAGGCTGCCAGCTTTTATTAAGCAGTATTTGGACAGGAGAGTTCTCCTCTTGGCACTACATTAACTCTATTGACAGTAATAGAGACACATGCCTTTGCCCCTCCAAAGATGGCCTAGAAGGACCTGACTTCCATTGAAGAGGTGGGTTAAGAAAAATGCGCTGGATTAAAGTGCTCTGTGCAGCCGATGCAGGAAGAACAGAACGTGCGCAAGTGTGAAGGTAATCTCAAAGACTGAAGCGCCACACAAACTGCAGATGGAGTCATAAGGTTGTTTTCCTCATGTATTTAAACACACAGAGAGAGAGAGAGAGATCTTGCATTGCTTCAGACTCCACCACCCTCCTTTTGACGCATGGCTCCAGTTTCTCCACATCCTTTTTGAATTGTGGTGCCCAGAACTGGACACAGTATTTCAGGTGGGGCCTGACCAAAGCGGAATACAGTGGCACTATTACTTCCCTTGATCTAGACACTATACTTCTATTGATGCAGCCTAGAATTGCATTGGCCTTGTTAGCTGCCACATCGCACTGTTGACTCATGTTCAACTTGTGGTCTACTAGGACTCCCAGATCCCTTTCACACGTATAAATCTCAGCCAGCCAGGTGTCCCCCATCTTTTATCTGTATTTCATAATTTATAGTTTTGGGAGGACCAGAGGACCAGGCAGAGCAAGGACCCCTTTGAAGTAGTGGCCAGCGGGCTTTCCAAAAGGAGGCTCTTTCCCAGGGTCCCTCCGTCCTCCATTGAGGCCAATGCTGCTGGAAAGCCTTACAACTGGAGGGAGGAGGAGGAAATAAACGGCCCTTGGCTTTGCCGAGCCAGGGATGCCTCTGTGCTTGGCACTTCCATGTGTGTCTGTGTGAGTGTGTGTGTGTGTGTGTATACATATATCAGAAGTGTGCATATATATATGTATATATATATAATATACACACACACACACTTCTGATACGTGTATATATATAGAAGTATGTATGTATGTGTGCATATATGTGTGTGTGCGTATATACACACATACACACACTCTTCTGATACATATATATACACACACACACAACCTGAGATATATATATATATATATATATATATATACTTCTGAGATATAGATACAGATATATACACACACTTCTGATATATATATATATATATATGGTTCTCCTGCCTCGTTGTTGTTGTTATTAATTTGGACCCAAAGATGCCAGCAGCCCTGAGTCTCTCAAACCCAGGAGCCAGGAATCATTCCTGAGCCCCTTGGAGCCTGAGAATAATGAGCCAGCAACGCTCCCTTTCCGCCACCAGAGGGCGCCCCAGGACAGGGAAGGATCATCATATTAATAAGCGTCAAGGGGCCAAAGTGAGCCACAGGAGGGCGCCCGAGAGAGAGCGAGAGCCAGGAAGGAGAGCGCAAAAGCGCCTGAGAACGGAATTGCGAGACAATGAGACATTGGCTGCCTATTCCTGAGGGGCGTGGCCTCCTTCCCTTTACCTGGACCTTGCTCCGCTCCCATTGGCTGCCTATTCCCGAGGGGCGTGGCCTCCCTCTTTGCACCTGGAGCATCCTCATAATAATCATTTAAAAGATGAATGGTTCATTATTATTATTATCTGCCTCTGGGTCCCAGGAGGAAAGAGAAGAAGCAGAGGCCAGTGGGCTTTCCAAATGGAGGCTCCCAGGAGGGCCATGGCTTCAGACAGCGGCTCTTTCCCTGTGTCCCTCTCTCTGTCCTCCATTGATGCCAATGCTGCTGGAAAGACTTACAGCTGGACAGAGGACGAGGAAAGAAAGGGCCAGGGAAAGAAACCACAGCTGAGTTGTTATTTGCATCACTTCGTACTGATATGACCATTAGAGCTGTTTGAAATTGGAATAGGTTCGCCCCGGTTTTAAGTCCTTTCTCTCTGTCCATCCGCACCGCCCTAATATTTAATTATTATTACTTAATTAGTCCAACTATTTGGCTGGAAATGCCCACATCCCCACCCTTTTGTCCAAAGCTGGGAATAAGGCAATACTGACACTCATCTCAATAGGAACATTGGCCTTAAAGCTTTTAAAACTATATCTCTGTTTCAATAAATATTTCCAGGCGTCTTTTTTGAAGGAGAACGAAAGGCGACAACGTCTCATGCGCTCCGTAATAGTATTTATTATATTATAGTCCAAAAACTTGTTATTTCTTAAAAAGCCCAACGTCTTTCGCTCTTACTGTCTATCGGCCTTCTTTATGGGGCTGCTTATAACATAGACAAAAACACATTGACTATCTTCATATTACTGAAGACCATACATATAAACCACCTCTAAGCAATGTTTTTATTATTATTATTATTATTATTATTATTATCATGTAATATTTGTATTGTATTTAACATTGCATTGTTTTAATTAGGCTATTTTAATTGTTGGGAGCCAATGGGAAAATAGCATTAGTCCCCATAGATTTGGGTTTGATCAAGATGTGGCTGATAATAAAGAACATTCCTAATGCAAGGGCGCCCTCTGATGGCTACTCGGGGCACTGCAGCCTCTGGATCGAGCCAGAGAGAGAGCCATCCAGAAAGGAGCTCGAGGGAGGGTGCCTGCTGGGGATGATGGGAAGTGTCCTCCAAGACCCCTAATATGGACATTCAAGCCAACAACCCTGGGAAGGGGGATGATGGGTCCTGCAGTTGAAGAGGCCTGCTGCTCCCCCTGAACCCTGAGGAGCTCAGGTCTGTGTCTGTGTGATTGACAAGGACTGCAAGATCCCTAGGCATGGCTTTTGGACTACAGTTCCCACCACCCCCTGGGAAAACATGGCCGTCCCGCCCTTGAGGGCCACAGGATGATGGGAATTTCATTCCAAAGCCATTGAGGGCGGCGCCCACCACCTTCTGCGTCGACTGGGGATGATGGGAAGTGTCCTCCAGGCTCTGGAGCTGCTGCCATTTTGTGTGCCATCTCCTGGGGATGATGGGAGTGAGTCTTCCCGCAGAGCTAGTCTGGATTGAAGCGCTCAAAATAAATTAATACATTCTTTTGCCTTCAGTTAATAAATTTATTTAATAAATTAAAATTTTGCTTTTTGGCATTTCATAGAATCATAGAATTGGAAGAGACCCCAAGAAAGGCCATCCAGTCCAACCCCATTCTGCCATGCAGGAACTCTCAGTCAAAGCATCCCTATTGACAGATGGCCATCCAGCCTCTGTTTAAAGACCTCTAAGGAAGGAGACTCCGCCACACTCCAAGGGAGTTTGTTCCTATGTCAAAGAGGCCTTACTGTCAGGAGGTTCCTCCTAGGAATCCTGTCGGGGATGGTCTTCTGTCTGGGATGCTTCGATGGAGAGTTCCTGCATGGCAGAATGGGGCTGGACTGGATGGCCCTTGGGTCTCTTACAACTCTAGGATTCTAAGCAAATTAGGAAAAGAGGCACGACCCCCCACTTAATGCTCCCCACTTATTCCTCCTTAGGACCCCCCAATTTCCCCCTACAACCCCCCAAAATCCATGCGTAAAATTGCAATGCTTTTTTGCAATATTCTCTGCGCCCGTGTGCGCTTGCAAAAACTTTCCACTCCTTTCTCTCTTCCTCCCTCCCTCCCTCCCTCCCTCCCTTCCTTCCTTCCTTCCTTCCTTCCCAGCTGCAAAAATGTGAATTCCAGAGGAGGAGTTAAGGTGGGTCCAATATAACAACAACAAAAACAACAATAACAACAATATATTTATTTGTTTCCCGTCTCTACTTTTTTCAGGGTCAAGACGGATAACAGCAAAGCTCAAATACAAATTATATAGTAATAAATAAATAAATAAATAGTAATAATAAAAACATTTCCTTAATTTCCCCAAACCTCCCCCCCTCCCACCTTCACATATAAATCATAACAATAAATCCATACAAGAAACAATAACATTACTTAAAACAATTAAAACAGGAGTGGCATTAGGGGGGGCTGGTTTGGACGGACAAATAGTCCTGTTCTATTCGGAGGTCAGTCTGGGAAGACCCACCAAAAGAGATCCATCTTTATGGCCTTTTTAAAGGCGTGGAGAGATGTAATAAGGCAGATTGCCTCTGGCAGGGCATTCCAAATGTTCAGAGTGACTGTTGAAAAGGCTGTTGAATCCAAGCCTTAAATAGACCCTCCTTCCCTTCTCAGGTTTGCAAAGAAAGGACCCAGTCCCTTGGGAAGCCTGGCACTGAACAGGAAGGCAAAAGGAGGCTCTGCAGCAATGGAAATCCCTGGAATGCACTAGAAAGATCTGGGGGGTTCTTTGGAGAGGGATGCACCGCGGACCCTTTTGGCACCGTCTCCAAACAGGGGCAAAATCATGGAGGGCCCTGGATGCCAAGAGGAGTTTAATTTTACTCCTGCAAATGGAGTTGAGATGTTTATGGTCCTGAATGCCATCCCAGTCCATTAATGGCATTATCCAGGGTCCTCAAGACCATCCCCAGATTAATGGTGCTATCCATTACTGTCTTTCAGTCCATTCGAGAAACTATCCATGGTCCCAAGGCAGTTCCCAATGGTGCAAAATCTCCAGCTGCAAAAGCGTTCCCATCAAGCTGCCCAGCGTTGTTTGGGAGACATCTCTCAGAGAAAGAGACCCCACCATCATTCTAGGGGGGAATTGGGGCATTCTAGGGGCGACCGCCATTAAGATGAATGGGTCACGCAGCCTCGGCCTGGCTGCAGATATTAGTATCCGCAGATAGCAAGCCCATATTGTCCCAATGATGGTATGCATGCACCCGCACTGCCATAAGGGACAAAATCCTTCCCCCTCCTTCTATCCTACTTCCTTCTGTTCTTCCTTCCCTCCCTCCCTCCCTCCTTCCTTCCCCCCTTCCTCCTTCCCTCGCTTCTTCCTTTCCCTCTCCATCCTTCCCTGATTCCCTGCTTCCTCAGAGGCTTCTGCCCCAGCTTGGCTGAAGAGGCAGAGTCTGCCAGGGTTGGGAGCAGGGCTGGGGCTTGGGTTTAGCAGCCCCAGGTCCAGCAGCAAGAAATCCAAGCCCTGGCCCTGGCTCCCTCTGGAGGAGAAGACCCAAGCAAGCATGTGGGACTGGTGGACGAGTGTCTGCCCCAATATTGCCTCTGGGCAGCTGGGGCTCCTGTGCCTCTTCTCCTTCTGTTTTCTCTCCTCCTTCCATCCCTATGCCAGTCCCTGGTGCCAATAGGTCGAATGGGCAGGGAAGAGGAGAAGACCCAGGCAAGTGTGTGGGATTGGTGGACAAGTGTCTGCCCCAATATTGCCTCTGGGCAGCTGGGGCTCCTGTGCCTCTTCTCCTGTTTGCTCTCCTCCTTCCGTCCCCATACCAGTCCCTGTTGCCAAGAGGTCGAATGGGCAGGGAAGAGGTGAAGACCCAGGCAAGCGTGTGGGACTGGTGGATGGGTGTCGGCCCCAATATTGTCTCTGCCATTTCTGGGCCTCCTCCTCCTCCTCAGCTGTCCAGCACCAGAAAGGCTTCCCTCCGCCAGGCGATAATGCTTATACAGCCCTTGTTTTTCCCTGCGAGAGCGCTGGCATCGTATTCCTGAAAAAGAAGAGAGAAAGCAGAGATGTTTTTGACTTTCCATCTCTATTTTCCCCCCAGCAAGGCTGCAAATAATCCCATTCTCCCTTTCTTTTGGGAGAGAGGGATCGCTGCGGCTCAGGGGTTGGGGAAGGGAGAAAGGCCCTTTTCCCCAGAGAGAGACAGACAAGAAAACCGAGACTCACCTCGACGGGTGACGTCAAGCAAGGCCTCGATGTCGGGCATGTACCTGGGCAGCAGGGCATTGATGCTGTGACTTAATTCCCTGCAGAGAAGAGAGAGCAAATATCACCTCACTAAGTCAACAGAAAACCCCGTTTGTTCAGTAGAGAGATTTGCATTCCTCCATCTGGCCCCATCCAGCGGACTAGAAACCCCCACGGACCCTTTCTCCCCCAGCCTCTACTTGTAACACAACTCACTCCTTGAACTCCTTGCGGTTCTTAACACGGGAATTGGATTCACAGGTGGCTAAAAGCAAGGCGTTTGCGACGAAGGGTACCCATGGCTCCAGCGTCTCCTCAAACGCGATGACATCTGCGATTAGCCCCATGGCTTTCATCGCCCTCAACTGGGTTGAGAAGGAGATTCTGGTCTCAACAAGAGCACAACACTTGCAAACAATAAGGAAAGAGATCGAGGGTCACCCGGCCCTTCTCCCCAATTCCCAAAGACAAGGTGCAGCCTTTATATTTGCTCCGCCTGGAGCAGCCATGTGAGGGTCAGCAGGAAAGACCCCTTCTGGGTGATGTCCCTACCTTCCTCAACCAGGAGGATTCCTTCATCTCGGCCATGAGGAATAGCAGCGCATGCTCCTGGTCACAATATGGAGAATTGAGGACTTTAAGCAGGAGCTTATCACAGGTGCTGTCAAGAGAAACAGGGAAGGAGAGGGAAGTCGCATCCTTACTGGACTTCCAGCCCCAGAGAGGGAATATAGGCCCAGGGCCCCAGAGATGCGTGGGAGACAAAGAGGCAGTCCACCTACCTTTGGGGTGACTCTAAATAGTGAGCCAGGATGAATTCTAAACGACGCTTGGCTGCAACGTCTGCTACTAACTTGCTCACTGTAGGGTCCAGATGGCGGAACCACTCACAAAAAGGAGTCAGAGACTTCTTTCTCTGGGGGGGGGGGGAGAGGAGGGAAATTAGGTAACTGCCACCTTCTAAGTCTCCGCACGTCTGAAATGTAGGACGTGTCCTGGAAGGTGTCATGGCCACCCTGCTCAATGGGCCTCTTCGTTATGCTCATTACCGGAAGACGTTTTGGGATTCCTCCTGGTCAGGAGGTGGAAACGTCCTGGAAAAGGAGGAGGTCAGGATCCTTCCCTGCCTGGCCACAGATCACGGTCCCTTCTCAAGACACTCTTGGTCTTGGGTCCAGAAGGGCAAAAGATGTATAAATACACACCGTGGGCCCTCCTTTTCCACGGGTTTTTTCTACAAGGATACACGGCTTGAAAATATTCCTAAGAAGTACAACTTCCAAATAGCAAACCTTGACTTGCCATTTTATATAAGGGACACTATTTTGCTCTGCCATCACAGTGAATGGGACATGAGCATCCATGGATTTTGTTATCCACGGGGGATGCTGGAGCCAAACCCCAGCGCATAACAAGGCCCCACTGTGTGTGTGTGTGAGTGTGTATCTTTTAAAAATGAATAACTAAATAATAAGAGGACTCCCTCTGAAGGTCAGCCAGATTCTTTCCTTGCCGGCAAGGGGCCAATCTTATCCCAGTACTCCTCCTCCTCAGCGGAGTCCTCCATTGGCTCCGGTTGTCTAAAATGGGGGCAGAAAAAGTTCATGAAGTGTGGCACCTTCAGAGCATCCCTCTGGGGCAGCATGATGCTCCAGACATCCCACTGAGGGACCACAAGGGCATCCTTATGGAAGCCCATGGACTGATGAAGAGAGTGCTCCTACCAGAAGCACCCAGCCATGTCTCCCGGGTGAGGCATTACAGAAGCCATCCCTCCCAGGTGGGGACAAATTACCCATCTGAAGCCGAGGGGGTTCTTTCCGGAAGCTGGGAGGAGAGACAATACAGTGTGCCCGCTCCATACGCGGGTGCACCATACACGGCTTCCTGTTTACACGGAAGCCACGCGGCAATCAAGTGAATGGGGCTCAAGCATAGGCAGAATTTGCCTTACGTGGCGGGGTTCGGAACGGATCCCCGCATAAGGCAAGGCTCCACTGTACAAAGGTCCGAACAGAAGCCCACCCATGGCCCCTCCATGGCCCGTCTTGGGCCCACATGCCCTTTAGAAATGGCAAGAAAAGGAGTACCTCTGATCCCCGTCTTCCTTGTTGGTTTCTTGGGTTCCCTCCTCCATTTCTGGGCAATCCTTTCAAAGGAAAAGAAGAAATGCAGTACATTCATGGAAGAAGTCATCACACACATTGTAAATGCATGCTTCTTAGCCGTACACGTAACGGAGGACATTTTGGAATTCCTCCTGGTCAGGAGGTTGAAACATAGGACATGTCCTGGAAAAGGAGGACACCTGGCCACCCTCGAGGGGAGGGGTCAGGGCCCTTCAATGCCTGACCACAGGCCATGGTCCTGTCTCAGGACACTAGTGGGCAAAAGATGAGGTCCCTCTGTGGGTCTGAAAGACTCTTTCCTTACCGAGAAAGAGGGCTGGACCTCCACGGCAAGAGCAGGACAGGCAATGTCCTCCTCCTTGACGGAGGTTCCTTGCGGCTCCGTAAGTCTGGAATGGAGACAGGAAAAGGCCATTCAGTGTGACAACTTCAGAGCATCCCTAGCACCATTGACCATCTTTCCTGTCCAGTGATGCGGCCAGAATGGCGCTCTAGAAAGCCCACTGGTGGGGCCACAAGAGTGGCATCTTCAGGTGGATCTCTGATCGCTTCCGTAAAGCCGTAGCATAAATACCAAAAAAGACCTTAGACCACAGGAGAGAGGTCAGGAAAAATTAAACCTAAACCTAAAAGCCCCACTTGGCCTTTCCCCACTTCCCAAAGGGAGATATAGGCCTCGACATCAGATTGTGGTTTACACTACATTTGCCCCAATCGCATTTTCTGGCACCAAAATAAACCGCTTGTGGTTCCCATTCACGAATGAATTGATTCAAAATGATTCAGTTCCAGCCGGCCGAAGGGGAAACTTGAATTGATTCTGATCCGCTTGTGGTTCACGACACTTGCGTCAAAAAGACGTGGGTTAAATGCATCTGGAGCATGCCCCCCTCTCAGAATGGCTCCAGCAATTCGGATTAAGTGGGAACCAGGGTCATTTGAACTGGTTTCTTGCCATCAGGTTTAAAAGGCAGTGGGAAGGAGGCCATGAAAACACAAGCAGATTTACCTCTCCCTAGCAAACAACAACTCCAAGAGATCCCCAAAAGTCCTCGTTTCCCAGAGCCCTGTACAGAAAGTTCCTCAAAGAACATCAGCGATACAAGCCCTCATTGCCCAAACCAAAAGGAAAAACAAAGGGAGGGAGGGAGGCAGCAGGAAGTAGAGACAGAAGGAAGGAAGGAAGGAAGGAAGGAAGGAAGGAAGGAAGGAAGGGAAAGAGCCAGAAAGAAGGAAAGAAAGGTGGTAGTAAGAAGTAGAGACAGAATGAAGGAAGGGAAAAAGACAGAAAGAAGAAAGGAAAAGAGGCAGTAACAAGTTGAGACAAAAAGAAGGAAGGAAGGAAGGAAGGAAGGAAGGAAGGAAGGAAGGAAGGAAGGAAGGAAGGCAAGCAAGCAGGAAGGAAGGAAGGAAGGAGACAGAAAGAAAGGAGGGAGGTAGTAAAAAGTAAAGACAGAGGGAGGGAGGAAGGACGGAGGGTCATGGAGACTTACCTTGGAAGAGGAAGAGAACAGGCATCGTCCTCCTCATCCATTGGTCGTTTGGAGCAGGAAAACCATTTGACCACAGTTTTCCTGGCCCTCTGCAGAGGAAAGAGATGAATGAGAGTCAGAGAAAGGATGGCTGGCCAGAGCCATGGCCTCAATGATCACCTCAGGCCTCCTTCTCTGCTTACCCCTCCACGCTCTTTGAGGAACGTCCACACGCCTGGCATCATGGTGCTGAGAACTTGGGTAGACCCAAGCCTAGTGCCCTCCAAGAACAGGTCTGGGCCGACCAAGGTCCAGAAGAGCACTGGCCAGTATCCAACGCACTGCCCAGTATCCAAAGCAATGACCAGTATCCAACAGCACACCGACCAGTATCCAACGCACTGACCAGTATCCAACGCACTGACCAGTATCCAACGCACTGACCAGTATCCAACAGCGCACTGACCAGTATCCAACGCACTGACCAGTATCCAACACACTGACCAGTATCCAATCACTGACCAGTATCCAATCACTGACCAGTATCCAACACACTGACCAGTATCCAACGCACTGATCAGTATCCAACAGCACACTGACCAGTATCCAACAGCACACTGACCAGTATCCAACGCACTGAACAGTATCCAACGCACTGACCAGTATCCAACGCACTGACCAGTATCCAATGCACTGACCAGTATCCAACGCACTGACCAGTATCCAACACACTGACCAGTATCCAATCACTGACCAGTATCCAACACACTGACCAGTATCCAACACACTGACCAGTATCCAACGTACTGATCAGTATCCAACAGCACACTGACCAGTATCCAACAGCACAGTGACCAGTATCCAACGCACTGACCAGTATCCAACGCACTGACCAATAGCCAATGGCTCCACTGGCCTCAGCTGCATTCTAGAGTGAGTCCAGATTCCAAAGCGGATACGGAATGCTTTCAAAGGCAAACAAATGCATCTGGCCAAGTGGCCATGGTTGCCATGTTCTTCTCTGGGCCTTGCTACTCTGCCTTGAAGGGCAGGCGGAGGTGCTGGGCCATTGGAGGAAATAAACATGGTAGCAGAGTGTTTTGAAAGGCTTGGCACTGCCTTACCTCTTCCCAACTCTTGTCATTGGACCCCCTTCCATCTCTATATGGCCCTTAATAGTCCCTTCCAACTCTAGGATCCTATGTATTCCTGCAGGGCAGGAGGTGGGTTTCAGATTTTGGAATTTGGGAATATATACAGAATGAGATTGTATTGAAGATGGGAAAATCTAAACAGAAAATTCATTTATGTTTCATATATAGAGTCTCCTTTTTCTCCGAAATTCCTGGGACCAGAAGTGTTTTCCATTTTGGAATATTTGTGGATACGTAATTAAATGTTTTTGGAAGTGGGACACATCTCTAAACCCAAAACTAATTTCTGCTTATTCTCCCAAACTCCAGAGAGCAGAAGTATTTTAGATTTGGTCTATTTATCTTGGAGACAGGACCAAAATCTAAACATGGAAGTTCATGTATGTTTCATGGACACCTTATACACTTAGTCCAAAGGTAATTTTATAATTATATCATATACTAATTTTAAAATAATGATAATAAAAGATTACTACTATTAATAATGAATGAATGAATCATTTATTGCGGCACGTGGCCAGCTTGTAAAAAATAGAAACAAAATAATAATTTACAAATATTGCAGGGCATCCAAATATATCATATTCTATCCAGAGTACAAGAATACATATCTATACATAACTTAAAACCCTAAACCTTTCAACTGAAAGTTTCCCAAAAGGTTTAACAGTACTTTTGAAATAATGGCTTTAGCATAACCATTGAGTAGCTGTATCCTGGTCGAATATCTCAAGAGCGAGGGTATATATAATGTTTTATACAGAATACATACTAACATATGGCTTGATTATAGTGGCAACCCAACCGACCACTTCAGATTTCCAAAATAATTCAAATATAACAGGACAGTCATGCTAAATATAATAGGAAAAGCACCATATACAACCATATTAACTATAAAAACATGGTAGCCAAAGTCCTTCCGACTTCCCCATTTATAGAGTATAAGGCTGATTGACTTTTGTGGTTTTGTAAATCGATGTCTTTAATGCGCGGGGCAATAGCTGTTTTTGCTGTATTATAACCTAACATAGATCCATAAGTAATCGATAACCCAGTCGATGAAAGTTTTGTAATTAAAGACCTCTTCCAAATAGAAACCAAAGAATCTGCTAATATTAACGGGGCCAAACCAGCCGCATTGAATAACATTTTTAACCAGAAGTTAAATTTACGAATCCAAATGCGAACCAATTGACCACTTGTGATATATTCGCCTCTTTGAAATGCTGCTATTTCAGTTTTATTACAGTTGATTTTTAATGAATGATTTGCGAGGGCTCTCAGTAGTCTATCGAGTCCAGCTCTAGCGAGTGATAAAAGAACTCTATCATCAGCATATAATAAAATTGATAAGGGTCTGGATGGATGGTGCGAAGGTACTTCTGTCAGGGACGTGACCAAAGAGTTTCTATAGGTATTAAAGAGAGTTGGCCCTAATACACAGCCCTGCCTTAGACCATTGTATGTAGGGATAGATCTAGTTCAATTACCATTACTGTTACATCTCACTGCTAAGCGGGAATCCTCATGCAGTTAACAGGCGCCTGTCAATGTTGGTAGCTCTGAGCTTTCCCTGTAGTTTCTCTCTTGGAATAAGGTCGGAGGATGACTTAAGTCAAGGGAAGCAGTATAGAGTGCTACCCCAGCAATAGAAGTATATTTTTCCAATTACATGTTGGAGAACCAGGGAGTGGTCAATGGAGACCCCCCCTCCAGCCTCAGTGTACTACTACTAATAAATACTACTACTAATAACAATAAATACTAAGGCTAGCTGTGGCCAAGGCACTTTGGGTGCTGGAGAGCAGAGGAGGCCTGGAAGTGGCAGAGGCAGTCGTGGGGCAGACGCCCGTCCACCTCTTGCTTCCACACGCTTGCCAGGGTCTTCTCCTCTTCCTTGCCCATCGGACCCCTTGGCACCAGGGACTGGTTCGAGGCAAACCAAACAGGAGGAAAAAATGGAAGATGTTAGTCACAGGTCTGCATTTCGTTCTTTCTTAGTTAAGATGGCATGGAGGGGCATCTCTTGCAGGTTGGCACCTCCTCCTTCTGGCCATGTGGCTAGTGGGAGAGTCTCAATGTCCAGGAAATTTAACATCCATTTGCATCACAACAAAGACAAGATATGCAAGGTATGACCCTCCGTACCATCTTAACTAAGAAAAGAAACAGCAAAATGCAGACCTGTGAGTAACATCGTCATTTTCCCCTCTCCTGTTTGGTTTGTAACACCTTGCCTGATGAAGAAACCAGTGAAGCTTCGAAAGCTTGCAACGTGTATATTGGGCATTTTGGGTGGCCAATAAAGGTATCACTGTGTGGTGGGTTTTTGACTGGATTTGTTATATGGCTAACATGGCTCTCCTTGAATGTGTTCAATGAGATTGAAACAGACAGGGCATTACATCCGCATTCTAAAGAATGGCATTTCATCTTCTGCGTAGCTGTTTTTAAAGTAGCAGAACATGTAGTCTGGATTTTAATGCCTCATGCTACTCTATCTTTGTGTTACTGCGTGCCTTCAACTTGTTTCTGACTTATGGTGAACCTAAGGCAAACTTATCATGGGGTTTTCTTAGTAACATATGTTCAGAGCCAGATTTACTGAGTGGTGGACACATTTGCTGTTCACCTGCCATTGAACATCAAGTCGCCATTTTTGTTCCAATGATCAAAAAACACAGGAACATTCCCATAAGGAAACAGTCAATGATGTGAAAGACGGCTCTTTACCAAAAAGGATTCTCTTTGTTTTAGTATAAAGATGAAGAAACTGCAGAATCAAAAGCAGTTAGGTAAGTCCAAGACATCGGAAAGGACAAAGCAAGCAGCCCTCGGCTAATAGTGCCTTGCTGCAAAACGTCTGCCCTGCTTTAGGGCCCAAACTGTCCTCTTTCTGGAAGCAGCAACCGGGGCTCATTTCTTTTGGAGAAGTTCAAGCACAGAATCCAACTCCATTGTAACAGCCACAGCCCAGATCTTCCTTCTGAAGTCTTCATCCAGCCTCCCAGCACAAGCTGGAATCAGAGTCAGAAGTAATCTTTTTTGCTACCTCTGTCCATCTGGTCTTTGAGTTCAGGGACCAGCTCCAGATCATCGGCATCATCCAATCCACCTCTGCGATCTTCCTGTTGTATTGGGGAAAAGAGCAAAAGTCGGAAGCGAAATCAAAAGACGGGACTAATGGGGGGAAACATCAATGCACAAACTCTTCCAGACAGTTATAAAAGAATCCTGTAGCCACCTTTTGAGATGAAATGAGAAAAAGGCCTTTTAGCACAAGTTTTCGTGGACTCCGGTCCTGAAAACCTGAACTGAGGATGGACTATAGGCTGATTATAAAGCCCTTGGTGTTTTCCCCCGTTGTCTTTTTCCAGAACCGTGTAGATTGTTACACTAAGGCTTTACTTCCTTCCTCTGCTTCTTGTTTTGCCACCTGCAGAGGAGCAGGCAGCAAATGAAGCATGTATAATGGCTGCCTGTCACAATTTACACACATGGAAGCTAGCTTTTGAAGCTTATGTAACCAAATCTAGTCCCCCCCCCCCCCCGCCTTTTATTTTTAGTTTGATGTGCCTAAATATCCTAAAGGCATCAGATCCCATTTGATCTTGGAAGTTAAGCAGGATCAGCTCTGGGTAGTACTTGGATGGGAGAACAAATACTAGATGCTGTGGCTCTATTTCAGAGGAAGGTAGCAAAACCACCTCTAAGCCTGAGAAAACTCTATGAAATATATGGGGTTACCATACGTCAACAGATGACTCGAAGGTACATACACACAGAAACATGGTTAGTTCAGTTTTGGGGCCCTAAAACTGCTGTATCCTGCTTGAATAAATTACTCAGTACCCATTATTATTACAGAAAGTAAAGTACAGAAAGTCTCCAACTGCAGGCTTGCCAGCCACAGGTTTAAGCATCCACAGATGCAAGTCCCTTGCCACTAATGGCTGCGCATGCATGCTGCTGCTGCTGCTGCAGTGCAGCTACACATGCATGCCACCATTGAAAACAATGGGACTTGAGGTCCCATGTTTATTTTCCATGGGGGTGTGTGTCTGGAATGGTAACCCCATGGATAAGAAGGGCTCATTGTACCTCCAAGGTTTGGTTCTCCAGACATTTTGGACTTCAAGCAGAAGTCCAACTTCAATCAATAACCAATACCTAGAACTCAAGCATGGGGCCATCTGTGGTACTGCTAACCATACTGACCAACAGCACAGTTGCCCAGACCCAGTTGGGAGATCAGCTGCTTTTTCAATTGCCTGTTTAAAAAATGGGTTGCTATTGTCAAGAACAGATGACTTACAGTTGCTTAGCCCTGCACTCTCATCCCTCTCAGGTTGTCAGTGAGACCTGCTGTTCTGGAATGGGTTAACCAAATGGCATTGACTGGCATCCCAAGGAAACCAAACAAGTTATTTCTGTTCCCCATGATTGTATTCTCCACACTAAACTCCTTAAGGCACTCTTATGGTGTGTGGGGAGTAGGGGGGCAGAAGAGTAGGATATTCAACTGTACATAAATACATCTGCAACACACCAGTGGCTTCCGTAAGATAAATAGGATAAGTCCCCTGTTCTGATTTAAAAAACCAGAGGATATCTTTGCTTGCTTCAGGTGCAAAAGCAAATGGCAAATCTGTCATCCTGCCTTACAAAGATGTGTTTAGGAACTTCCCAGTGACACTAGCAAAACGGCTTAAGGGAGAAACAGAGGGAGGGACAGGGAGAGAAAGAACCTGGTCTTCATACAAGATCTTGCTCTTGGTCTTCCTGATAATCATCCATCGGATCATTTGAAATCTTCTTGAGCCCAGCAGCATCCTGGGATGAAGAAGAGACATTTTAAGTCAGAAGGATACACACTACAAACAGCGGTCCCAGAGAATCTTAGAAACCTGGGCCGAGCTTCCAAAACTACATACACTGTGGTGTGCAGAATACACCATTAATCTTGTGTAGTGGTCACAACAGGAGTGGGGATCTGGTGGCCCCTCAGATTATGTTGAACTGTAGTTCTCAGCACTTCTCACATTTGCTACGCTGGCTAAGGCTGCTGAGAGCTGCAGTCTAACATCTGGATGGACACGCAATTCCCACCCTTGGGTTAGAGAATAAGACTAGTGGTTACAGCACTAGTGGTGTAGTAGTAAAATAGGATACAAACATCCTGTAGCAGTGCAGCATTGTGATAATGGCTCTTCCATTATCTCAGCAACCAGCTGGGGCATATAGTGTCTTCTTCAGGTAAACAAAGGGTTAATGATATGATGGTGTTAAGTTGTGTTTATTGGGGTGTCACAGATAGCATCGTAGATATGATGAGAAACAAGTGCCCAATGGTAATGGCTAGTTGGGCAGAAGTGCAAGTGTTCAAGATGATTCCCAACAAATGTTATAAAAGCCTCAGATGACCATGAGGCAAGAGAGAAGAACAGAAGCACAAGGGGGCTGGATGCTCGATCAAGGCTGGACCACACAGTCCAGACTCCCAGCTTGTCCTAGAGACATCCAAGATCCAAGGATATCAAGTTGTAACTAGATTGCTTCTCAGGTGCTCTGATACAGGGGACAAGCAATTTTTCCCCCTGCAATGTGCCAGGGTTTGGAATCATATCTGTGCCCCTTGGTTACAATTTTTTCCTTTCTTGGGGACTTGCCAAGGCCTGGTATTCAATAGCTTGGAGATCAGCACTGATCCATGGTCCACCACTTTGACTAGCACTGTTTTATTGCACTCCCCATCAGATGCTAAACAATAAGAGTCTTTTGCCCAACACAGCCACACACATACCACTTTTGGGATCTTTTTCTTGGTTGAATCTTCAGATAGCCCATTTGTTTGCCCAAGTCCATCATCACCCTGATTCACTTTCTCTTCGAAGTCTGGGCGTTCCAGCTCTGCCTCCTCAAACTCATCTTCCCCTTGATTGTTGGGATCCTGGCCGGGGTCAGCAGCACTGTCAGGCACCTGAGTAGAAATCAAGAAATAGGTGGCATCCACACAGCATCCAAACGCCACGTTGCAGCCTACCATCAGGACTTGGGCCTGTTACAGACTGTCAAAATAAAGCTGCTTCAGGTCTCTTTGGAGGTATGCTATTTAAGTGATGCATGGGTCCTAAGAGTCCAGAGGTTGCGCCAAAGCCACACTCCATTCCTAAGCACTGGAGTGCAGCTTTGGTGCAGCTTCCGGATTCTTAGGATGCATGCATCATTTAAACAGCATGCCTCCAAAGAGACCCGAAGCAGCTTTATTTTGGCAGCCTGTAACAGGCCCTAGTGACAGAGACACTATTAATCCAAGATCATGCCATAGCAAGACCCTCCCCAAGAACTAAGGCTGCCTCCAGATGGGTAAAGAAAACCTTTGTAAATGCCAGGCTTTGTTCCTTCACAAATCAATTTTATTTCTGCTATGCATATCATTGCTTTGTTTCCGGTGAACTCCTGCTACCATCAAAAAACTTTTTATCCTCCCTCTCCCAAGGTGGGTTTATTTTTAATCCAGTACATTCCAAAATGAAAAGGATCAGCTCTTGTTTGTGTGTTTTTACTGTGTTGGAACTAGTAAAAATGGTCACTACCAAGTAAACACAGCTATTGTTTCCAGCACACAGATTCAACAGAGATCAAGTGAGGGAAAGTGGAATATTAGCACTAAAACAAAACGAACCTAATGCTTAACTCATGTATGTTGCTAAAGCATTTTAACTCCAGAATAATAATAAAAAAGGCTCAGTGGAAAAAAGTGGAAAAAAGTGGTGGAAATCACTTTCTGAAATACAGTCTGCCCTTGGCTTATGCGGGGGATCCATTTCGGACCCCCCACATAAGCCCAATACTGCGCATGCTCAAGCCCCATTCAAGTGAATGGGGCTCATGCATGTGGCGGTGCGGTGGCGCACGTGCCCCATTCATCCAAATGGGACATGCTGCCCTTTGCGACCCATGTGTTCCCATGTGACTTTCACCATATGCTGAAAGCCCCGTATAACACGGGCGCACTGTACTGCATGATATTGGATGTGACAGGAGTCAGAGAGGTATGAGGATACAAGGGAAACCCAGTATATTCCAAGTTAGATCTACTAGATGGAGGAGCAAGAACAAAATCTGAATATGCAGATACAACCAAAACAAAAAGAATTGGATATTCTCAATATTTTTAAACAATCTGAGCCCTAAATGTACATATGTTTTTGGCTTGTTGCAGAAGCCCATGAGACACAAGGAGGCAACGGTACCAAACAGCTTGGTGGAATACCTCAGACTGATAGCAACTTATCCTCTATGATTCCTAGAGATGGGGGTCTTGAACAGGGACTTGATCAAGGCCAGCAAACCAGAAGAGACGTGAGGATGCTTAGAATGAACCAGAGACTTGTACAAAATAAAACCTATTGGTAATTTTATGAACACAGCAGATATTTGACAAAAGAGAAAGCTAAGCATCTGTAACAATTGACTCTAGACTGAGACCTATCTACAATGTTGTCTATCCTAAGTTAAAAGTGTGATGCGGCAGCTAAAAAGACCAATGCAATTTTAGGCTGCATCAACAGAAGTATAGTGTCTAGATCAAGGGAAACTGGAGTGTGTCCAAAGGAGGGCGACTAAAATGGTAAAAGGTCTGGAAACCATGTCCTATGAGGAACGACATAGGGAGTTGGGGATGTTTAGCCTGGAGAAAGATAAGAGGTGACATGATAGCCCTGTTTAAATACTTGAAGGGATGTCACACTGAGGAGGGAGCAAGCTTGTTTCTGCTGCCCTAGAGACTAGAAACTGGAGCAATGGATGCAAGCTACAGGAAAAGAGATTTCACCTCAACGTTAGGAGAAACATCCTGACAGTAAGGGCTGTCTGTCTTCCTTGGAGAGTGGTGAAGTCTCTTTCCTTGGAGGTCTTTAAACAGAGGCTGGATGGCCATCTCTCAATGGGGATGCTTTGATTGTGAGTTCCTGCATGGCAGAATGCGGTTGGACTGGATGACCTTTGGGGTCTCCCCCAACTCTACGATTCTATGACTCCAATACTAGGATAATAGCCCCCTCCTCTGTGATCCCTGGAGATGGTGCACCAATGCCAACACCATGCCCTGTGCCTGTGCCTAATTCAAAGATGCTTCCTAAGTTCTCTTACCACAGATTTCTGAACAACTGCCTCCTCCTGAGAGTGCAGGTTTTCTTCTCTTTCAATCATGCCCGCATCTGAAGAAAACAAGTTGAAACGTGAACAAGCTGTGCTTATCTCCATGCTTTTTGTTCCCACTAATCTTTTGATTCTTTCATCTTTATAATGCACTGTTTTAACACTAGGAGTTTAGGCAATAAGGTTCATCCCAGCTTGTCGTTTTATTATTGTTAACCTGGCAACATAGACAAATATTTCCAGCTGGCATACACAGAGAGCCCATACAGACAGGCCAAAATAAAGCTGCTTTGGGTCACTTTGGAGGTATGCTGTTTAAATGATGCATGCATCCTAAGAGACCAGAAGCCACGCCAAAACCATGCTCCAGTCCTAAGGACTGAAGTGCAACTTTGGCACAGCTTCTGGCACAGAGGTCAGACTCCTGGTGTTCCCTGGCTGCCCTCTGCACTGTGAGCCTCCTCCCTACTAGGAGAAATCAGCTTTGATGTGAAGCAATTAACACACTCCTTTCTTGGAAGTGGGTCAAAGTAAAGCTCATGACTGGAACCAGCTGTGGCACACCACTGGGAAAGGCACAACCATCCACATTCCCAACAAAAGGTTGTTTTATATCCTACATCACATGCTCAGCCCGAGGCTCCCGTGGATTGGTAAATCCTCCTTCAAAGACAACCAAGATAACCTCTCTAGTAGCAGGACATTCCTATTGCTCCAAAAAGTCTAACCAGGGCTGACCCTTCTTAGCTTCCAAGATTAGATGAGATCAGTTTAGGAAGGGGCATTTACAGTTCTCAGTCAGAGAGCTTTAGTGCCTCAACAAACTCCAGTACTAACATTCCATAGGATGCAGCAATGACAAACTCCTGGAACATGTGCAGAGGAGGGCAACCAAAATGGTGAAGGGTCTGGAAACCATGCCCTCCGAGGAGAGACTTAGGGAGCTGGGATGTGTTGCACACCAATCCTTCTGGGTGCACTGCCCCACTGAGAGTACACCTTCCCCCGGATGTCACCTGGTGTGGCCCGCACCCCCTGAACCCCCCAGTGATACCTCTGGTTCGTAGAATGTAGCAGGGAGGCTATTGGGAAAAGAATATGACCTAGAGGCTGGTCTGTCAAACAGTTAGACTGGGCCAATTAGAAACAGAGATAAGGCAGTTGAGAAGAGAGGAATTGATAAAATCTGAATAAAAAATAGGACTTCCTTTGGTGCCATTTCATTTTCTGGATTCTACCACAATGGTGACCACAGATGACTGGATGGGGCACTCATTGTAACCATGTAATAGTTTGAGTGTTGGACTACGACACTGAAGACCAGGGTTCAAATCCCTGCTTGGCCATGGAAACCCACTGGCTGAACTTGGCAAGTCACATTATCTCAACCCAAAGGAAGACAATGGCACACACACACACCCCTTAACAAATCTTGTCTCAGGGCCACCATAAGTCAGAAGACACACAACAACTGTTTTCCCCCCTACAACTCTGTGTCTGGATGTTTTAACTTAATAATTAACAACGAAAACTGGTCACATTTTATCACATTGAAGCTAAAACCAAACTCAACCACTTGTCCTGTCTAGTAGTCACCTTCAGCCTTGAGTACATCATTGTAGAAGGGATCTTAAGGATAAAAAAGCAGGGTGAGTGATGGGAGAGACAGCATGGTGTAGTGGTTTGAGTGTTGGACTACAACTTTGGAGACCAAGGTTTGATTCTCCACTCAGTCATGGAAACCCACTGGGTGACTTTGGGCAAGTCTCATGCTCTCAAACAAACAAACAAACAAACAAACAAACAAACAAACAGAAAGCCTCACACAGAGCCCAAAAAGCCATGATTTAAGGAAATGCTCCCATAATGATGTGTTGGGTTATGTTACGTTTAGTGGGGAGAAGTCACAGAGATCATGAGAGACCATTGCCCAATGAGATGACCACTTGGAGTGAAGTGCCAAAGCTTCAAGATGCTTCCCCAGTGAGGGATACTGTGAGGCACAGAGAGGGAAGAAGACAAAGTGTGACAAAGGACTGGGGATCTTACTCCACTGAGGGAAGGCTAGGTAGAGGCTGGCTGGACAAAGGATTTCCTCTCTATGGATATCCAAGACCCAGAATTCTACCTGTATCATAAATAGAATAGGACTGTTTAGCTAGTCGTATTAGGGATTATGTTTCTTTGTAACCTTGGCTCTCATAGAATCGCAGAGTTGGAAGAGACCACAAGGGCCATCGAGTGCAGGAACTCTCAATCAAAGCATCCCCAACAGATGGCCATCCAGCCTCTGTTTAAAGACCTCCAAGGAAGGAGAGTCCACTACACTCCGAGGAAGGAGTGTGTTCCACTGTCAAACAGCCCTTACTGTCAGAAGTTCCTCCTAATGTTGAGCTGGAATCTCTTTTCCTGCAGTTTGCATCCATTGCTCCAGATCCTGTTCGCTGGAGCAGCAGAAAAGAAGCTTCCTCCCTTCTCAATATGACATCCCTTCAAGTATTTAAACAGGGCTATCATAGCATCTCTTAACCTTCTCTTCTCCAGGCTAAACATCCCCAGCTCCCTAAGGTGTTCCTCACAGGGCATGGTTTCCAGATCCTTCACCATTCTAGTCACCCTCCTTTGGACACACGGCTCCAGTTTCTCAATGTCCTTTTTGAATGCCTGAGTATTACCCTGTCGGTTGCAAAATTTTTGTCACTGGCTATTAAAATTAGAGAGAATGAATTATTAAAAAGGGGTCTGAATAACGGATCTATATCCTAGATCTAAAATTTCATAATTAAAACAATCTCCAATGTTGTAATCTAATCTGGCTACTTAATTTTATTCTCTTTCTGTTTCTCAATGTATTTGAAGGTAATCTCTCCATTTTATATTGGTTTATGTGTCATGCAACTTTTCCATTTATGTGATCTAAGTTACTGTATGCCTCAACAGGTCTATTGACCATAAATAAAGATTGATTGATTGATACTCAGGGGCAAGAAGGGGATGATTACTGATGGTATGATGGGGAATGAGGTGTGGCATCCCAAGTCAATGCCAAGTCAATACCAAGGCCAGCTTGGGATCATGTCTGGACACAGGGCCAGCTACATCAGGGGTGGGAAAATGTGCCCTGCGGACCACATGCAGCCCCATGTATACATTCCAAAGTTTTTATTTTGGAGGGGGATGAACTAAACTGTCTCCCCAAATCCCAAGGGGTTGTGAGGAGAGCATTTCTGCCATACCTCTGCGGAGTCCCAGACGATGCCAGGGGACAGCGATACCCAAGGAGAAACATGGAGGTATTCAGGGAGGCGCATTTTTAATTCTTTCAGGGACAAGAGTGGTTTGAAATGGCTCTTCAAGATCTACCACTATTTCCCCATGCCTATGCAACATGGAATAGGCCTAAGCTGTATTAGTTTCAATACCCTACAGGGCTGCAAAGCTTAAAACATTTCTCACTGGCAAAGTGTGAACTCTGCCAAGCACCGCAAAAACACATATATGCACCACCATGTTGTACTATGTCCTGAGCAGTTATCTCGGAGTCTTCCTTTTAACTGCTCTGAACCTATGGTGCCTTTCTAAGACTACTCCAAAATCCAGGAACCATACCCATTTGAAGCTCTTCCACATCCATGACTCCTTTCCCACCTGCCCAGTTGGATGGATGCTGGCGCTGCTCTGCACCTTCCTGTTGACTGCCCATCACTTGAATGCCATTTGCCACCAGCTGTTCAGAAAGGCTTTGAGGGTAAGGAGGGGTTTGCTTCTCATCCAGCTGGGCATTGACTTTTTTCACAATGTCTTGCCAGCTGCAGTGGAAAGAAAGAGAAAGCCATTAGCACATCAGTAGGAACTGTGGAAATCATGCATTCTCCCCCAGTCACAGGGCTTTCTTGGCAAGGTTCTTCAGAGGGAGGTTGGCATTGCCATCCTCTGAGGCTAAGAGTGTGTGGCTTGCCCAAGGTCACCCAGTGGGTCTTCATGGCCAAGCCGGGATTCGAACTCTGGTCTCCTGAGTCCTAGTCCAACACTTAAACCACTATGCCACAGCTAATCAAATGGATTGAGGTGGGCTCTTTTTAAGCTAATGGAAGAGTGAGATCTTGCAGCCAAGAATACAAAGCATTCAAAGCTTGATTCTTAATGACTGGGGGAATTGGCAATAGGGAGTTGAAGGCAAGCTGGCAAAATTAACTTTCATTTCTCTGCACATTTGTGTATTCTCTCTGCTTATTTAACATCCCATTCATAATTCTGCTATGGGCATTTCTAGGAGAAGGAAGAGTCCATCCTGTTACAACTCACACTGGGGCCCACTAACCCCACAACAGGACATACCTCTGCACCACAGGATTATGCTTGCTTCCCATAGAGGGCTGTTTATCCAAAGTCTGCATCGCCTCTAAAGCAGGTGAAAACCTGAAGCCATGTGCAACACCTTCAGAGTGCTCACTTTCTGCCTGCGTGCTCTGCATTGATTTTTGATCCTACAAAGGGAAAAGGAGGCAGGGAACCCTAAAGAACTGGTACCAGCTCAGTGCAACAATTACCGGTACACAATAATCCATAGAAAAACAAAAGTCTCCTCTCCCCAACTATATGCCGCTATGTAATACAGAAAATACACCACAACACATGGGTGAGGAAAGTGTGGCCTGTAGGCTGCATGCATTGTTCTCAGGTTGTTTTTGAGGCCCTGGGGCCTCTAGCAACTTTTTTAAAATGCCCTTTTTTCAACAAGAAGTAAATGGAAATGTTCTCCACTTTACTTTCCTGTTGTGAAGGGGTGCAGTTCTCCAAGGTGCTGGTGGAAGCCAATGCAGCCTCCTGCCCCTGCAAAAACTCATCCAACAGACAATGACTACTGGTACAAATTAGTTTCAAATACTCTTTCTCAAATCTTATATGAGTCAGAAGAAATCTAATGGTTCATAATGGCTCCAGATTTCAGGGCAAGCAACTGGAAAGGTTCCTTTCTCCAAGTAAAATCATGAATCAGCCCCATGGCCCACCAAATGAGTTCCCTCTTGCAAGTTCACATTCTGTAGACAAGATGGCTATATGGCTTAGCTGTTCTTGTTTCACTGCAAATCAGCAGCGCTACATTTGCTAAAACTGTGTTTCTGCCATAGTTACTAACAGTTTTTAAAAAACAAAATACAAGGGTAATTACGTTTTCACTAAAAATTAGTTGTAGTTTTTTCTGGTTTTGCTGTTGTGTGTCTGCAAATAATTTCTAAATTTGTGGTGGCTCTCTCAGCCTCAGGGGATGCCAATGGCAAAACCCCTCTGAAGAAAGGTGCCAAGAAAACCCTGTGACTTGGAGGCACACAAGAACAAAAGGTGAGGTTATCATTCATCATTGTTCAAAAACAACATTGTTAGCATTTAAGTACTAAATAAACATCTGCATTTTTTTGTGTGTGTGTGGAATTTTTTTAGGAAATGGAGTAGCAATTTAATTTTTAACAAACCTCTGAAACAATCAGAGATCAAGTTTTACCCTAGCAGAAAGGTTGCATTCTACCCAGAAAATTGCCCCAAAGAACGCTCTTACCTGGTTCCCATTCTGCACACTGTTGACCATCCTTGTGAAGCGAATAACGGAGCTGTCTCTTTGTCCTGCCGGAGCCCAGGCTGCAGGTGGCAAATGAACCTCATCAGGTGGAGCTAGCTGACTCAATGGCATGTTGCCTTGCAGCTTAGGACCAGCATTTCTAGGTGAAATCTGGCCATCGGATAGCCTTTCTTCTTCCTGGTGTTTGATGGCTTGAGCAATAAGGGAGCTACCAGGGGCAGCAGCCTGTTCCAGGGGGCTCAAAGGTGCTTTTGCTTCACTTCCCATCAAGACCTAGAACAGGAAAGAATGCTAGAAAACCACTGCCCCCATAACTACAGTAGGTTCAGAAAATGGGACCTGTAACAAACTGCTCTAGTGAACGTAAGCTATCATGAAGCATCCTGATGAGGCAGACTAGATGCTTATGTGGGGTACCCCTACAGCCCCCAAAAGCAGTGTCTACCCCTTCCACTCTTGAGAGTGAAATTTCATAAGAAGGATGACCCATAGTAGAGCAGAGGGAACAACCCTATCTTGCTTGGACTATTAACCTATAGTTTTAAATTGAAGGAACTCTAGGTCTATGCACTGGTTAGGGAAGTTCCCAGGCCTTGCTTAATTGTCGCTTGCCTCCCTGTATGACGATTAACCATCCATTATGAAGCCAAGCCCTCCCTCCAGTCCACATGCCTTGGTCCAGGCCTTGGAGATAGAGATGACTTGCTGGACCTCATCCCCTTCCCCACCACTACTCCCTTCTCCTTTTGTGTGGTGTCTTTTTAGATTGTAAACCTGAGGGCAGGGAACCGTCTAATTAAAAAGACTGTATGTACAGCGCTGTGTAAATTTACAGCGCTTTATAAATAAAGGTTAAGAAGAAGAAGAAGAAGAAGAAGAAGTCTGTCACCTACATACGTATCGGAGTACTGTAGGTTTCAAAAACAGAGTCAAGTGTAAATGTATGTTAACTGATCTTACAAAAAAAGTCCCCAGGTCCAAGTCCACAAGGCTCCCCTCTGTGTGCATGCTGGTTTCAAGTGGCTAAGTGGCCTTAAAACCATGGCACAGATAGATAGACACACTTTCTCTTTCATTATAGACAAACAATAAAATAAATACCAGACTAGCCTTTCTACTCTGCTGTAGAAGTGAGAAGCTAAATAAGGAAGGACTATTGATACCACACCTTTGATCTGTCAACTTGCAGTGGGCCAAGAGCTGGGGCTGGTGGCTGCTCCTTAGCCAGTGGCTTCTGCTGTCCTTTCACCACAGCCACCTCCTTGAAACTTGGCATTTTCTGAAGGGTTTCCTTAAGCTGTCTGAACTCATCAATCTGGACCTGGATGAAGAACAAAGAGAAAGCATATGAGGGCATCTGAACGCCTACATTCTCCTACTACTTTCCCATTGTGGAATTCCTGCGAGGCTATACTTGGCATTTACACCATGTTTTGGGGCCACCATATTTTTAATAATAATAATAATAATAGTTTTTATTTATATATATCCTGCCTCTCCCTGCGGATCAAAGAGGAGTACAGCAACAAATTTAAAATTACAGTTAGCTAAAATACATTCTCATATCATAAAAACTTAAAAACACATCAATAACCCTATAATGGTACAATATCAACATCTAATTTCCCATACATGCTCCAAATGAAGTGTCATCTTAAAGCTGTTATAGCAGGTCAGGGGGATAGGCTCGCCGGAAGAGATCCATCTTGAGTGCATTCTTGAAGGCATCTAAGGTGGTAATAAGACAGATCTCCTCCAACAAGCCATTCCACAATTTGGGAGCCATAACAGTGAATGCCCTGTGGGAAGTAGACCTTAGTCTGGTCTTTGGATAATCCAATAGATTCTTCCCAGTTGTTCTGAGAGTGCGGGGCGGATTGTGTAGGGAGAGGCATTCCTTCAAGTAACTCAGGCCCAAGCCATGTAGGGCTTTAAAGGTAATAACCAACACTTCGTACTGCGCCCAGAAACTAATCGGCAGCCAGTGAAGGGATTTTAGAACTGGTGTTATGTAGTCTGACCTAGGTGTTCCAGTGACCAATCTGGCTGCCGCATTTTGCACCAGTTGAAGTTTCTGAACTTGATACAAAGGCAGCCCCATGTAGAGCGCGTTACAGAAATCGAGACGAGAGATTACCAGTGCGAGTACCACTGCTTCTACTGAAAGAAACCTACTTACCTGAGCACCAAGAAGTTGTGAATGAACATCCTGATGGGCCTTCCGAAGCAGCTTACTTTCTTCTCTTAACTTGTAAACTGTATCTACAACACACACACAAAATGGAACAGTTAACAACAGCACTTAACATTTCACAGTTCATGTGAGTAGAAATGCTAAACTAGCTCCAGCAAATACTGCATTTCGTCCAAAAATTCTCCAAGGGAGTAGCTCAGCAGCCCTTGATACTATACTGCTTTTTATTTCTCCAAGTAGAAGAATACTTGTATCCCTACTTTACGCCATCTAGAAGCCTCCAATGAAGTACAATTAAAGTGATCCATTTAAAATATTAAGTAGGGCTGCTATGAGAGCCAACATGATGTAGTGGTCTGAGTATTAGATGAGGATTTTAGGAGACCAGGATTGAAATCTTTGCTCAGCCAAGGAAACCCACCGGATGACCTTTGGCAAGTCACGGTCTCACAGGATGGCAATGGCAAACCCAATCCAAACAAATCCTGGCTAGAAAACCCTAGGATAGGACTGTCATAAGCTGGAGTTGGATTAAAGGCATGTAACAAAAACAACAAAATAAAATCTACCTTAAGGCTAAGTTTTCTACCTTGCCAACTCTTTTGTGAATGGTCAATGTTAATAAAGTAATTCTCTATTTCTGTTCTTCCTTCATTTCAGTTCCCTTTTTGTTTATAACAAATAAAAAGATGGGGCTGCCTTAGAGTCACCAAGTCAGCAATGACTTGAAGGCACACATCAACAACAGAGCTGTTGTATCTACTTAGTTAAATACAGTGTTGTGATTAAGAGGATAAACTACAAATTAGGAAGTCTTCAGTTCAAATCTCCCCTCTACTATGAATTCACTACCTAGTCTTAGGCAAGCCATTTTTCCACAACTATGGTCCTATTCCAATCTACAACACAGAAGATTAATACTGACCTTCTTTACAGGACTTCCTTACAACTAGATCATGCACTTGAAAACATGATACAAATCTAGAATAGCAACGATATTCATTATTTTTACTGTTGCTATTAGTATTACTGATTTTTAAAACTAATTATTTTAATAGTTGTGTGCTTTTAAAAAAAACTTAAATTGACAAAAATGTCCAGGCAGCAGGTTTTCAATATATTTTTTCAACACAAGTATTTTTAAAAAAACAACACTTATACATTGCAAGGACAATTTTTAAAAGAGGCATCCTACCTTCCTTTAAATACATAGGAATGCCTCTCCTAGCACCTTCTTGGAAAAGGCATCTCCCCGCTCATATGAGAAGTAATGCCAGCTGAGAAGAGGGAATCCCCCTTCTCTCTCTTTCTCTTTCTTTCCCTGTTCCTCCTTCTCACACACAGAGAGTGGGATGTCTCTTAGAAGCTAATATCTGTTAGGACATATGTTTGCATCATCTAAACCAAATAAAGTTTCTCGCCATATATAAATGTAATCAATTGATTAACATAAAGGTAAAGTGTATATCTGGGCAGTGAAAGAGAAATGTGCTACTGATCCCACACTCACCCTGCAAACCCAGTATCTCACTATCCTTCTCCCGCTGCAGCTGGGCATATTTTTGGTTGTGGGTTTCCACTATTTTGCGATGCTCCAGTTTCAGCCCATTGTGCTGTAGCTGTAAATCAACCAGTTGTTTCTTGACTTCTTCATGCTGATTCTGATTAGAGAAAAATAATAATAAGAAGAAGAATTGGGGAGCATCTCTGTATTACAAGCAAGATATGACGGGAGTAGATGCTGATTCCCAGTCCCCTTTCATTCTGAAACATTTCAGCTCATGGCAAAAAATTAGTTCCTACCTCTGCCTCCAAAAGTAGGGGGAAGTAGCATACAGTTTGCCTGTGCTCCTGGCTGTTTTGGCAATCCTTGCCATCTCAATTTCCCAATGTGAATAGATACACTCCACCTAAATTCAGCACTGCCACACATAAAAAAATCTGTCCAACTTTTCTTATTCCATCCTGCCCTCCCAATCTATAGAGCATGAGGATGGTGTGATACCTTCTTGGATCAAAGAAGGCAGCTGGTGTTAAGCCCTTACCAGGGAACTCTTCCAGTGAGGAGGAAACTGGCTGTTTTTGTGGACTCAGTAATAGTGACCTAGATGAAGGCACAGGTTCTGCTCAAGGCTATCAGCCTGGACGTTGCGGCTTCCTTGGGACTGAATGTTTCTCCTTGAGAGGAGACCTCTACTCTCTGACATGTTGTTGTTGTTGCTGTTGTTGCGTGCCTTCAAGTTGTTTCCAACTTATGGCGACCCTACCATGGGTTTTTGGGGTATGAGAGTGTGTGACTCACCCAAGGCCACTGAGTAGATTTCCATGGCTGAGCAGGAAATCAAACCCTGGTGTCCAGAGTCATAGTCCAACCTTCAAACCACTACACCTTGCTGGCTCTCACTCTCAGGCATACTTAAGATAAAATGTCTCAGCATCTCAGTCTCCAGCAGTAGCAATGGTGGCGGCAGCAGAAACAGCACCAACTGCTGTGATAGATGTCCTCTATGGTGTCCATATTTTGCTGGTGATCATTGCAGAGCTTGGTATTTCCTCCTTCCCTCAGTAGCGTGATGCTCCAAGAGCACATCCCCAAAAGCCATTTTGTAGCTGGTAGACAGCAAAGGGGATTGGAGATGTTCCCATAGCCAGATGCAGACCAAAGGCATCATCTACTGAGACCTCCAGAGGACCCCAGCAAATCTTGGCAAATGTCTTTGTTCTACATGTGGTTTTGGGAACACAGCCAAATGCATCTATGATACCGCCCCCTGATTCTTCACTAGCCACATTGGGAATGTTATCACAGCAATGAGTCTTGGGGGTAGTGACAGGAGATAGACACTGGCATGATGATTTTGATGAGAAATGTAGGCTGAGGTCTTATGTATTTGCGTATAGTACAAAACTTCCTCAAGCAGGACCGTGCTGTGGTTCCTGACACCACCCAGGTCTCACCCTCTTGCTGTGATTTCAGTGGGACCTAAAGGAAATGTAGAAAAGGAAACTGCCCTTCCTGCTGACCTCAGTGGACCTTGATTTACCAAATGCCCCCCCTTCATTTTCCATTCACAACTTATGTACAGAAGGTCTAGAAAGGAATTGGTTATGTTTTTTAAAACAGGAGGTGGAAATGTGGAACAACCTAGATTAGGGATGGCAGGCCCAGCCACTGGTTGTCCCTCTCTGACCTAGGCTTTGAAAAGGAGAAGAGTCATTTACCTTTAGTATCTTATGCTGTGAGCTCAAAGCACCGTATCTATTCATGGAATCTTGCTGAAATGAAAAGACCAAAATAATAAGTATTATCATTTTCACCAAAAGGACTCAGTGGACTTTGACCCCCATCTTCCCCCTAATCTTGCATTTATGACAGATGGTCTTTACTTCAGACAAAGAGATGGACTATAGAGCTCAGTGGGAGAGCATCTGCTCTATATTCAGAATGTCACAGATTCAGTCCCTAGTTAGATGGATCAAGAAGCAGGACAGGCTCCTGCTGAAGATCCTGGAGCACCATGTCATACCAGACAAAGCTGTGTTACACAAAGAATTTGACCTGGTTTAAGGAAGCTTCCTGAATTCCTAAAGAGGTTGAAATATTCTACTTCTCTGGATAGAATATTTTAACAATCATTACCTGCAAATTCAACTAAGTGAAGTCTGGGGGGGAAATTGATAGTGCCAAGACTTGCTTGTGACCAATGAAAGTTTGGAAACGAGTTTGGAAAAGTTACTTTTTGGACTGCCACTCTCAAAATGACTCTTCAGGGGTGTGTTGATACAAAAGCTCACATGAAACTAGTTTACCCACCTTTTCTTTATTGAGGGCTTCCTGTGCCTCTAACTTATACACTAGAAAATCTAAAAGAAAAGAGAGAGAGAGAGAGAGAGAGAGAGAGAGAGAGAAGATTAGTGAGATGAAATTTCCTAGAATCTGGTTTTCATTTTAAACGGGATGTCAGCCAGATCCCTATGAATCCAATAGGATGGAATGGACCCATTATTAAAAAAAAAACCTAGAAAAGCAAATTCAGTCTTTAAAATTCAAATGTCTTCTCCATCACTGCCCTGCAAATATGGGAAAAGAAATGAAAGGGGGGAAATGTGGGGAAACAATCCGTATAGTTATAGTCTGTAGTAGTCTAAGAGGAAGTGCCTGCTGCATGAGTTCCTGTGGACAAATGATCCCTTTCCAGAAAAAGCTATAGATGGCAGTCCAGCAAAATCTGGAGTACTCCATGTACTCCAAGCCACAGAATCCACCTGGGCATCTAGTGAAAGGGGAGGATCCCAGGCTTGCTCTTTCAAGAGCCTGCAATCCCATTCAGGTAGTTTGCTCATTCAGTTCCTGAACCTGGGAACCACCAATCCAGAAAGCTCCATCTTGTTGTGATTCAGATTTAGTTTATCGGTCCTCAACAAATCTGTGAAAGCACCTTTGCACCAACTCAGCAGTTGCACAGCCTTGCCGGGCTTTGATAGAAAGGAGAAATGGAGCTGGGGGAATCACCATGCTGTTTTACCAGCATCTGTGGCTGGCATCTTCAGAGAATGCCAACCTGCAAGAGACTCTGTGTGTGTGTGTGTGTGTGTGTGTGTGTGTGCGCACACACACACACACACACACACACATATACTGTGTGACCCTGGGTGAGGAGGGTTGATTCCCATGTTAATCTGTGTATTGTTCTGTTGTTGGTGGCCTCCTCAAGGTAGGAGGATATGCAACAGAGGATTAGTGTCTGCTAACTGGTGACTGATGACCATTGTTTGCTGGAAAAGCCTCTGATCCTGAGAGGTTTCTCATTTGCATTTGCTGAGCCCTGGTTTTGGTGTCCTTCAGGACTGGTGGCCAAACTGTATTTACTTTGAGGGTTTCTTCTGTCCTGTTGAGGTTGTCCAAGCGTTTGTGGATTTCAATGGCTTCCCTGTGCATTCTGACCTGACAGTTGTTGGCATGGTCCAGAATTTCAGTGTTCTCAAACCCAGGATGGTTTGTAATGTGTTCGGAACCTCTGAACAAATTTGCCAAGAAAACTGTGATAGGGTCACCTTAGGGTTGCCATAAATCAGAAACAATTTGAAGGTAAACTACACCTCACCACCTCCTTTTTCTAATGAATAATCCTCCAAATAATCCTCCAGGCTAGGAAACTCACCTTCTTTTGTCTTCTTATGTTCTCCTCTCTCCTTCTGCAAAGATCGTTCTAGACGCGATCTATGTTCGTAAACGACTGCAGCCAGAGAGGATAAAGAAAAATCAACATGAGTAACATGCCTTCACATAGTTAAAGTGATTAATAGCACAGGGGTGGATAATCCACATTCTGTGACAAGGAGACCTGGATTCTGTGGCCAGAAAACAGTGATAAAAACTGGACAATTTTGTTTGCTTCCTTGTATTTTGTATAATTTTAGTCTGCCATTTTTGTCTTCTCTTCCAGATTTAATTTTGCTTTTGCTCAGAATGGGTAAGATAGCAGCTGTAGCCTCCTCTGGAAATTTTATTTGGCAACAACCCTGATTTCTGAAATTTCGGCCTCATCTAAATGGCATCAAATGTATCTTCTAACATGTCCAAGGAGTCTCTCAATCCTTACTATTGAAATCAAATTCCAGTCCAGCCAGTTTCTACAGAAGGAGGGAAGAAGCAGATGCCATGTGTCCCTTGCCTCAGGCAGAAAAATGCCATGATTCATCCTGGTCCCCCAAATCCAGTAGAAAGTTGCCAAATTCCTCAAGCACCTTGGATCACAGCCCTAAGGACAGGCCAGGAAAGTAGAAAAACAACACCAATGATAAAGCTGTTCCAGCAAACCCATGCTGAAGCAACATCTAATATACTTGTCACATCTCACTATAAGAGCCAGTGTTGAATTTGGACTCTGGAGATCAGGGTTCTAATCCGCGCTCAATCACTGAAACCTACTGGAGGACCTTGGGCAAGTCATGCTCTCTCGGCTCAGAATAAGGTTAAGGCAAACCCACTCTAAACAAATTCTGCCAAGGAAACCCTTTAGAGTCACCATAAATCAGAAACAACTTGGAAGCAAACAACAACAACAACAAATCTCACTATGCTTCCTTGATGGACAGTTTCCCCCGATGTCCCAAATCTCTTCATCTTTGACTCACTGACTCCTGGAGGCTGCATAGGGTTGCCACGACTTAAGATTTCAGTTTTGCCATCTGCCCTCAGGGCTGCAAGTTTGAAACATGTCGGGTATGCTTTGATTGAGAGTTCCTGCATGGCAAGGGTTGGACTGGATGACCCCTTGGGGTCTCTTCCAACTCTAGGGTTCTATCTCAGATAGTGACGTTTCATTCTTGGTTCTTGGGAATTTTCTAGGAGGATTATTTGAACACACTTAAGAGACACTAAATATATTGAAAAAGAATTGCGCAAGAACGTTTTCCCATACTGATCCCCCAAAGTCCCAGGGTTTGTTTTAGAGGAATCATTGCAGGCAGGGGAAATCACCTCAACATGAAAAAACCTCAACCAACCCATCTTTCTCCCCTGAAATGTTTTCCTTTTCCTGCACATGGTTCTTCTTTTAATCACTAAGCCATATTCATCAGTTTTACTAATATCCGATTTTCCTAGGAAAGAGCTGACAAACATGGAGAAGACCCCCAAGTACCTAGACACCATTATTGTGACATTTTGCAAAAGAGCAACTGTTTCCCATTTCCCAAAATGCTTCTTTTTAGTTATTAAAAACAATAGCCAACTGGCCCATGAAAATACTCTCTTTCTGTCCACCGAGTTGCCACTACTTCTGCTTTGGTGGCATGTCCCATTTTATTGAATCAAGAGGACATTTTCAGGAGCAGCCAAGAAAGTACCTATTTATTGTTGTTGGGTGCTTTTAAGCTGTTTCTAGGGATGGCCAAACACTAAACTCATGGGTCTCTTGTATTTCTTCTATTTCCCTCCATGCTTTATCTGAGTACGTAAATGTCTAGAGGCAAGTACATTTTACAAGGCCCCTTCTATCTCTCTACTAGAGTCATATCCAGCTGCCTGAGGAACGCTTAAGGACATTTCGGAGACAGAGATGAGCAAACCTAATGTAGTTTGGAGGAGGTAATGTAGCTTGGAGGCTGAGGCTTAGCACTAGAGCCTCAGCTAGCTAAAACCTAGTATCTGCATTTGATGCCAGCTATTGTGTTCTTTTTGGCTTGGATCAGGGAAGAATAAGATCTCATGCCCCCCTAAGTGAAAAATACCCCAGGCCAGGCTTTCAATATTTGGAGGTTGAACAGTGGGTTTTAGTAAGCTTTAATGGAGGCATGGTATCCATAGTACTTTCAGAAAAACAAGGCCCCTTAGCACTAATTCTCTGACAGACTCAGGTCAATGCAACAAGAGAAAGAACTATTTTTAAAGCTAAGCCACAATGGTAGGTGGAAAAGTGCATTTCTTTTCTTGAAAGGTAATTCAATTCAAGCCATTATAATCTGACTTGCAAATAAGTCATTACAAACAAGTCATTCACTGATATCAATTCTCTTGCCAAGTTCTATCCTACCCTTCTCCCAGATTGGGACTCAAAGCATCTTACAATGAAGAAATTCAAAATACAAATACAAAAGTTAAAAAATCATTAAACAACCAGAAATAATTCAAACCAGGTAAAACATATATTAAAACATGCACACATAGCACCAAGAATTAGCAATATCCAGTGCATTGGGTAAGACAGGCTTATAGCATCACTCAACAAATGCCTGTTGGAATAGGAGTCTTTGCTTGTCTTCAAAAAGAAAGTAGGGACGGTTGCCAGTCTAGCATCTCTTGGAAGGGAGCCCCAGAGCCTGGGGACAGCCACTGAGAAGGTCCTCTCCTGTGTTCCCAACAGATGCCCCAGTGATGGTGGGACAGAGAGAAGGGCCTCCCCAGCAGATCTCAAAGCACAGGCTGGTTCATAAGGGAGAATATGGTCCTTCAAATAACTTGGACCTAAGCCATGTAGGGCTTTAAGTGTCATAACCAATGCTGTGTCCAGAAACAGACTGGAAGCCAGTGGAGATGTTGCAACAAGGGAGTTGTGTGTTCCTTGTAGCCAGCATCCATCAGTAACCTAGCTGCAGCACTTTGAAGTTTCCAAACACTCTTCAAATGCAGACCCATAGACAGTATATTGCAATAATCCAGGTGGGATGTAACTAAGGCATGAGCCACCATGGTCAGATCTGACAAGGAATGGGAACAGCTGGTGCACAAGCTTTAACTGCAAATGCATTCCTAGCCACTGGTGAAACCTGGGCTTTCAGGCTCAGAGTGTAAGGAACCACAAGGTTGGAAGGAACCACAAAGGTCATTTAGTCCACTGCCTTGCTATGCGGTGGACTAAATGACCCTTGTGGTTCCTTCCAGCCTTGTATGGAAGGAACCACAAGGAATGTACACATTAAGCACTCCTGAGATAGCCATTGAGGGTAGTAAATTACTACCATTCACTCTTTTAAAAAAAATCTCCAAATGAAAAAGGGGGAGAGAAAGAGGAAGAGATTTCTCTTTGCTTCATAAACTGCCTTATCAAAACTGACCTGCATGGTAAGGAAGGCTCTATTTTGAGCCGCATAGGAGAGTCTGGCCAGACCCAATGTGACAGGATATGACTTTTATCCCAAATACTCAGCTTGCACTTTAAGTCCAACAGATGGTTTGCACAACACATCCGGAGGCCCTTAGCTTCTCCGCTTTCAGATTTCAATGAGAGGATATGCGCTGTGTTTTGAGAGGGCAAAGAAGGAGAAAAGGAGGTGGCTGGATGGTAGTCAACCAATTCTGCTTTCTTTCAAAGGAAACAGAGTATAAGATAAGAAGCTAAGAGGAAAACAGTCATGGATCTTCATCCCTCTACCCCAGTATCGTGTTTTGAATAATTCACGGCAAATTCTGCAGGGTGGGTTTTAGAAGGACATCAAAACACATGTATTATTACATAAATTGATGCATTTCCAAAGAATTCAAGGTGGTGGAGGTGTTGCTTGTTGTTAACTGCTGTCAAGTTGTCTTTGACTTATGACAACCTTACAGATGAGAAACTTCCATTCTCCAATGAATCATGTTGTGGTCAAAATACAATAGTCTCAATTTGGCCATTTTAATTTCTAGGGAGAGTTTAAGTTTGATTAGCCTCAGGGCACATTTATTAATCATCTTGACAGTCTGTGGTTTGCAGAACTCATCTCCAACACCACATTTCAAATGAGTCGATCCCTTCCTGTTAACTTTTTTCACCGTCCAGTTTTCACAACCATACACAGAAGTCGGATGTACTATGGCCTGGATGATCCCGGGTTCAGTATTCAGTGGTATATCTTTACACTTGAGGTATAGTGCAAATGTCATCCTCCCCAGTTTGTACTCTCACAACAACCCTGTATGGGAAGTAAGCTAGGAGAGAACAACTAATCCAAAGCCACCTAGTAAATGTCATGGTCAACTTCATGATCTATCTTCATCTCCATGTTCTATTACCACTTTAACCAGTCCATGCATGACCTGACTGCTAATTACCACCCTCCTTTGCCCTGTCCATGTGTCTGAAAGGGACTCTCTGGTGGGACTTAAGTCAGTGGATCCCAGATTTTCTTGGTTGTAGCAGCTGCACAAAAACAGTAGGTGACTTGATGCTGCCATTTTATACTACTACAGTACTCCTGACCCAGCACTCTGGGACCCTGTGGAAAAATTAAGCGTCAATCGGCTCCCAAACAAGCCATGAATCATAAACTGCACACACACACATACATACACACACATTGCCCTTGGTAAGTCAACAGCACAATGATAGGCTCTGCAAGGCACTTCTACTGGTGGCACCAAGTTTGCAAAACACCAGCATCTTTCAACATTCTTTTAGCTTGCTTGCTTCCATACTATCTATTTGTTTGGCTTCTAACGTTTCTCCCCTAGTTTTGATCTGCTAACACTTTGCATCATCTGCATGAATGTTTTGAGATTATTATATATTGCATTCTTTTTGCTTTCACTTTGTAAGCCCACTAGTGCATCAAGTATAGCAGAAAAGCATAACAATAATACAGTCATGGATATCATCTTCATGATCACCGCCACCAGCATCTCAGTTCTCCAAGTGCCAGTTATTTATGTAACTAGAACATCACAACTTAAGAGCGGAGGCATCAACAGAAGTACCAAATACATTTATAGGTTGTCCTTTGAAACGTCTTCTGGGGAGTTCACTTCTTCCAAAGCTGCCCAACTCAGTTTTGTAGTGTGGGAGGATAAAAAAATCTGTCCTGTTTGCAAGCAGGCAGATTGCAGTATTGACGTCTTAACAATCCCAGGTCAATACAAGACAAAATTCCATACCGTAAGTAGGCAAACCAAGTGAGGGAAATCCAGAGTGAGAAGGCAACACCAGATGTCAAACTAACAGAGTCCTACCAGTGAGCTGAGTAAATCAGGTGAGGGAGAGCCAGAGTCAAGCAACAGTGCAAGGCACAAAGTCAGTTAAGTTCAACCAGCAACCACCAAGCTTAGTCCAAGCCTAGCATTCGCAGATCCACCACAAGATGAGCCAAGGAATGGCTAACCATCTAGGACTCAACATAGGCAACCTTTTCAGCAGAGTTGTCTGAGCATATACAGTTGGTCCTCCGTTTTCACAGGGGATCCATTCGAGATCCTTCCCCATGAAAGGAAGAAAGAAGTTGACAGCATGAGCTTCCGTAGACTTAACTCTATTCCTTCAGATTTGTTTGGAAATGCATGTGAGGAAGTAGACTTAAGTCTAGGAAAGCTCATGCTGCCAACTTCTTTCTTTCAGTCAGTCTCAAAGATGCTTCAAGATGCCTGCCACTGAGCTGGTGGTGCGTGTTGTCCATTGGCGCAGGTCTTTGGCTGTCAAGAGTGGAATCAAAGGAGCTGCCACCTTCTTCCCTCGCCGCCTTCAGCCCAGCAAGGTGGCATCCTTTCTGAGCAGGGGATCCAATGAGGAAGCCACCCAGGCAGTCCAGCTGAAACAGAAGAGAAGGGCTCACCTTGGAGCTGGGCCGAAAGGGCCTCCTGTTGCTGCTTGTACTTGAGGGCCAGCGCCTGGGCCCCGGCCACCTTCTGCTGGAAGCGGTCGTAGAGGAAGACCCCGGAGCCCAGGCAGGCCAGCGCCACCAGGCCCAGGCCCATCTGGAGGAGGCCCTTCTGCCTCCGGGTGCAGAGGCCGGTCCCCATCCCTTCTTGGCCCTCAGCACAAGGCCATCTGGGCCAGGCTTTGGGACACGGAGGGAAAACAACCACAACGACCCACTTCTTCTCCCCTCTTTTGATTGCTAGTCCTCAAAACTCCCCTTTAGATTCTCCCAGAGGGATGGTCCGTCCTGTCCTCTCTCTTTCCTGCTCCAGGCTGCCTTGACAATCCTCATGGCATGGAAGGGAAGAGAAAGGAAGAGAAGGAAAGGAATGGGAAAAGAGAAGGGAAGGGAAGGGGAAAGAAGAGAAGGGAAAATAAGAGAGAAAGGAAGAGAAGAGAAGAGAAGAGAAGAGAGGGAAGGGAAGGGAAAAGAAGGGAAGGGAAGGGAAAGGAAAGGAAGAGAAGGAAGGGAAAAGAAGATAAGGGAGGGGAAGGGAAAGGGAAAGGGAAGGGAAAGGAAACGGGAAGAGGAAAGAAGAGAAGGAAAAAGAAGGGAAGAGAAGGAAAAGGAAGGGAAGGAAAAGCCCTCTCTCTCCCCTTGTCTCTGTCTTTCTGCAGCCCAGAAGGTCTCTCCTGCCAGCAGCCTTTGGCCCCAGAAGGAGCCCAGCGGGGCGCCTGCCTCCTGCCTCCCCCTTGGCTTCTCTGGCTGCCCTCGCCTTCTGAGGGGAAGCACCAGCAGAACCAGGCCCCCTTGGCCCTCCTCCTCCTCCAGCTGGAGAGCAGCCCCAAGGCAAGCAGCCCCGGAGGAAGAAGGAAAGTTTCTCGGAGGAAACTTCCGGTGCCCCTCGCCCTCTTTTCCCGGGGGTTTCTTGGCAGAGGAAGGGGGCAGGAGGCGAGGGACTCTGATCCCCTTCTCCCTCCAGAAGGCAGGCGCAGGAGCCGGGAGGAAAGCCTGCCTCGGGGTCCACTGGCCAGCAAGGAAGGAAGGAAGGAAGGAAGGAAGAAGGAAGGCCGGCAGCTGGAGGAAGAAGCCCTCTCTCTCCCTCTGGCTCTGAGAGAGAAGGAAGGAGGAGGCAGCGCTGGAGGAGGAGCTGAACCAGGAAGGAAAGGGAGGAGGGGGCTTCAGGGGAGGGCCCCCCCAAGAAGACCTTCCCGCCTAAACCTGGAGGACGCAAAGGAGGACATGGAGGGCGTGGCCAAAGCGAAGCCATCCCAGAAATAGCTTTAACCCAAAGTCACACTGGAGGACCTAGAGGTTCCTAGAGAGGACACTCCGCTAGGCCTTTGTAGCTCCTCCAGCGCAACTCTATGGTCAACTTTAACCCAAAGTCACACTGGAGGACCTAGAGGTTCCTAGAGAGGACACTCCGCTAGGCCTTTGTAGCTCCTCCAGCGCAACTCTATGGTCAACTTTAACCCAAAGTCACACTGGAGGACCTAGAGGTTCCTAGAGAGGACACTCCGCTAGGCCTTTGTAGCTCCTCCAGCAACTCTATGGTCAACTTTAACCCAAAGTCACACTGGAGGACCTAGAGGTTCCTAGAGAGGACACTCTGCTAGGCCTTTGTAGCTCCTCCAGCGCAACTCTATGGTCAACTTTAACCCAAAGTCACACTGGAGGACCTAGAAGTTCCTAGAGAGGACACTCCGCTAGGCCTTTGTAGCTCCTCCAGCGCAACTCTATGGTCAACTTTAACTCAAAGTCACACTGGAGGACCTAGAGGTTCCTAGAGAGGACACTCTGCTAGGCCTTTGTAGCTCCTCCAGCGCAACTCTATGGTCAACTTTAACTCAAAGTCACACTGGAGGACCTAGAGGTTCCTAGAGAGGACACTCCGCTAGGCCTTTGTAGCTCCTCCAGCGCAACTCTATGGTCAACTTTAACCCAAAGCCACACTGGAGGACCTAGAGGTTCCTCGAGAGGACACTCCGCTAGGCCTTTGTAGCTCCTCCAGCGCAACTCTATGGTCAACTTTAACTCAAAGTCACACTGGAGGACTAGAGGTTCCTAGAGAGGACACTCCTCTATTTAGGAGTAGTAACCTCTCATCTTGACTCCTGCAATGTACTCTACATGGGGCTACCCTCATGCTAAGTTCGGAAACTTCAGTTGGTACAAAATATGGCAGCCAGGCTGGTCGCAGGTAACCCCAGAACCGACCATGTAACACCTGTCTCATAATCTCTTCATTGGCTGCCAATTAGTTTCCGGGCACAGTACCAAGTTGCTGGCTATAACCTTTAAAACCCTCCATGGCCAGGGTCCAGACTACTTGCAGGTGCCCCTTCCTCCACATAATCTGCCCCACACTCTCAGGTCATAGAACCATAGAATCCAAGAGTTGGAACAGACCCCAAAAAGGGCCATCCAGTCCAACCCCATTCTGCCGTGCAGGAACTCTCAATCAAAGCATATCCGACAGATGGCCATCCAGCCTCTGTTTAAAGACCTCTAAGGAAGTAGACCCCACTACACTCCGAGGAAGGAGTGTGTTCCACTGTCGAACAGCCCTTACTCTCAGGAAGTTCCTCCTAATGTTGAGTTGGAATCTCTTTTTCTGTAGCTCCTGTAGGTCCTCTGGGAAGAATTAACCCAGCCTAAGAAGACCAGACTGGCTGCGGCAACCCAGAGGGCCTTTTCATCTGCTGCTCCTGGGCTCCGGAACGACCTGCCAGAGGAGATCCATCAAATTACGACTCTTGAGGCCTTTAAAAAGGCTGTTAAGATGGATCTCTTCCAGCAGGCCTTTCCAGATTAACTGCCCTTCCACTGATATTGATAACCCTCCTTCCTTAGAGGTCTTCAAACAGAGGCTGGATGGTCATCTGTCAGTGGGGATGCTTTGATTGAGAGTTCCTGCATGGCAGAATGGGGTTGGACTGGATCAGGGCCCTTTTTGGGGTCTCTTCCAACTCTATTATTCTAACACCTGTCTTTCTACCCCAAGAAAGAGAGATGTCTTGCCTCTAATTACCTTTACTTTTAGCTAATTTCTAATTTTTTCCCCTTTATTAATGTTTTATATTGTTGTTTACTTTGTATTGTTATTGTTTTTAGTTTGCTGTTTTATGATTGGGAGGTGGCAGGGGCTGGGGATTATTTTGAAATGTATACTGTATTTTATTGTTATTTTTGTTTATTGTAACCTGCCTCGATCCACAGGGAGAGGCGGACTATAAATAAAATGTTTATTATTATATTATTATTATTATTATTATTATTATTATTATTTTATATCCCACCTTTCTCCCAATATAGGGACTCAAGGCGGTGAAAAATCACATTTTAACCAGATCTGCACTATGTATATGTAAATACATTTAAGTTGTGCATGTGATACTATAATCTGACGGTATAATTTCAATTTTGCTAGTTGTCACAAGGACATTCAGTAGGAATTACGCTTTATGAGTAACATTAGTGGAAAAAAGCATTACTAAGGATTTGGTATGGGGTAAAAGGGGAGGAGGTCAATGGGGGGGTGACACTATGAGTGATTGCAGCGGGTGACACCAATCCTAGGGACGCCACTGGTTCTTCAAATGGTCATCTGTGCCCACACAAACCTGCCTTGCCATCCACCCTTTCTTGTCCCTGTATATAACATGGCGGACTATATGAATGATGTAGCGGTAGGTTGTTGGGTTGGGACATGCGCATCACTTTTGTATGTTTTTAATTGTACTGTTCTTTTAAACTGTAAGATGCTCTGAGTTCCAGTGTTGGGGAAAAGGCAGGATCGTCATCATCATCACCGTCACATCATCATCATTTCTTTAAATCCACAGGCGCAACTAAAAGAGAAAGTAATTGTTTGGGTTATTATTGGCTACTATTCCTTCTTTTCACCATCAGATGTCTCTGTCTTCAAATATTTCCATATAGACTCCATATATTTGCTTGGCTGTATTAGATTCCTATCTCCAGCTTCAGTAGACTGACCTAGTCCTTATCAGTCTTAAAAGGTAAAAGACTCACTTCTCATACTTTTTATCTATCTATCTATCTATCTATCTATCTATCTATCTATCTATCTATCATCTATCTATCTATCTGTCTATTACATATTCTTCACTTTTGTTAACCATTTATGCCCCTTAACTCCTCAATTCTGACGTTAAAAGTCCCCAGTTTTTTGCTCCTAGTTAGAATTTATTTTTAAGGAGTCTCTTGATCACATAAAAAGTGTACGAAATCTCACCGTCAAATTCATAAAGGCTCCCTAAAGCTCAGCCTAATTGTGTCACCTAGTTAATAAAGTTGGATTCGCATCCTTCCATCCTCCAGAAGGCTTTAAAATGTGAGCGGAGCAACCTTTACAGCCTCAGTCTTCTCCATTGATGTGTCAAATGGGTTGCTTGCAGACATTTGTGGGTTATGCCCTTGGTCTCCTGTTAATCCAGATGCCATTTAGCCGGCCCAAACACCATTCCACAGGCAACTGCCGTGCCAAGCGTCCTTCCCTGTTGCATCCATTTCCAACCTGGGATCCCAAGCCAAGCTTTTTTGACCGCTCAGGGGTTTCTAAGGAGCCCCCTCCTTTTTGCAATAACAAAATAGAAAAGGACCACATGCCCTCAAGGGAAGTGCTACCTGATTTGCTGTGTAAGATTGCCAAAGTGAAAGCTGGAGAGAGTTGCTTGCTGTACCTTTAATATTTGTGTATTATATTTTCAACAGGTATTGCTTGCCATACAACCAGGTAACTATGAGGAACGACTTAGGGAGCTGGAGATGTTTAGCCTGGAGAAGAGAAGATTAAGAGGTGATATGATAGCCCTGTTTAAGTATTTGAAGGGGTGTCATATTGAGGAGGGAGCAAGCTTGTTTTCTGCTGCTCCAGAGACTAGGACCCAGAGCAATGGATGCAAGCTCCAGGAAAAGAGATTCCAGCTCAACATTAGGAGGAACATTCTGATAATAAGAGCTGTTTGACAGTGGAACACACTCCTTCCTCAGAGTGTCATGGAGTCTCCTTCCTTGGAGGTCTTTAAACAGAGGCTGGATGGCCATCTGTCAGTGGAGATGCTTTGATTGGGAGTTCCTGCATGGCAGAATGGGGTTGGACTGGATGGCCCTTGCAGTCTCTTCCAACTCTAGGATTCTATGAAATTCCCTCCTGAGTACCTTCCAACTGTCACAATTTGGCAGGGACCGTTCCAACTTATCCTCGGCCATCCCATTTTTCAGCTGCATTTCAAATGTCCTAGTTTCTCTCTCCTCCTCCTGCTTTGTCTGCTGCAAACTGACTCCAAAGTGCAAAGGTAGTTTGCACCCAGTTAACTCAGTAGAGAGGAGCGAGGAAGACAAGGGAAAGCCTTCTCCTTCCCAGTAGGCGCAGGGAAAAGCCAACTGCTGTACCTTCTGCTAGCTTGTGTGTTCTTTTGCCATCTTGACCATGCTCTGAAGTTGCTTGCCATACAAGTCCTACTTTTCATTGTGTCATGTAGATGTTGAATGCCATGGAGGACAGCCAAGGAGTCAAACAAGAGTCCCCCAGCAGCACCAGTTTCTTGGTTCGCCCCTTCAGGAAGGAATGACGCCAATGTAAACCAGTGGCAACGAAAGCTCCGGCTGCCAACTTGTTTCTTTCAGTGAGCCTCAAAGGCGCTACAAGACCCCTTCGCATGCTGATTCTAGACTAACATGGCTATATCTTTCAATAATAATAACAATAGTAACCAAATGCATCTGAGGAAGTAGCCCAAAGCCTACAAAAGCTGCTGCCAACTTCTTTCTTTCAGTGAGCCTCAAAGGCGCTACAAGAGATCTTCCCATCCCATATAAAACCTTTATTACAGTCAAAGAACTTAGTTTTAACACAACAGAAGCAATAAAAGTGCAAATGACTAGAGAGAGAACCTTCTCTAGATATGGAGATATATATAGTATGTGGACCTTAGACTTCTCTGCTCAAAGAAGCCCCAAGCACTTCCCTCCCTGCAATTCACGCTGCCTCCAGGCGGTGGCGCTGGAGGGAAGGAGGAGCGCTGGGAGCCAAAGAGCCCCGGGGGACGGTCGAGGGGCGTGGCTTGCGCTGGGCCCGGCGCGGTGCATTCTGGGAAAGGGAGTCTTTGCTCCGGAGGCTCGCCCGGCGAGGGGCGCCAAAGGCACTACGAGTCCCAGAGGCCCCTGCGCCCCGCGGGCTGGCCTTGGGAGCTGAAGGGAGCCGCCGCGGAGAGGGCGCCGGCTCTGAGGAGAAGGAGCGGCGGAGGGAAGGCAGCGCAGGCGAGAAACTTTGCAGTAAGTGGCGCGTTGCCTCCTGAAGGCCAGGGCCTGAGGGGCTTTTGAGGGGAGCGGGGTGGAAGGTGGGCTCCGTGGCCCTGCCTTGCCTCCACCTTCGCTCGGCTTAAGGGCACAGCAGCCCCGCGGATGGGGGAAATAACAACAACACCGTTCTTTTTACCTGTGGGAACGCCTCTCTAGGAATCTCTAGGTCCTCCAGGGCAACTCTATGGTCAGCATTGGCCGGCATTGATCATAGAGTTGCCCCGGAGGAGCTACAGATGCCTGGGGGAGTGTCCTCTCTAGGAATCTCTAGGACCTCCAGCGCAACTCTATGGTCGATCTTTGCCAACATTGACCATAGAGTTGCGCTGGAGGAATGACGAATGCCTAGCAAAGCCTTTTCTCTAGGAATCTCTAGGTCCTCCAGTTCCACTAAATCACTAAACGAAGCAAACAGAATGAAATGCAACAGGGGAAATGTAAGGCACCGCATTTAGGGCAGGGACACTTGGATTAAGGAGACTGTGTGAAAGGGATCTGGGAGTCCAAGTGGACCACAAGTTGAACGTGAGTCAACAGTGTGATGCGGCAGCTAACAAGGCCAATGCGATTCTGGGCTGTATTAATAGAAGGATAGTGTCTACATCAAGGGAAAGTATAGTGCCACTCTGTTCTGCTCTGGTCAGGCCCCACCTGGAATAACACTGTGTCCAGTTCTGGGCCCCACAATTTAAGAAGGATGTGGAGAAACTGGAGCCATGTGTCCAAAGGAGGGCAACTAAAATGGTGAAGGGTCTGGAAACCGTGAAGCCCTATGAGGAATGACTTAAGGAGCTGGGGATGTTTAGCTGGGGAAGAGAAGGTTAAGGGGTGATATGATAGCCCTGATTAAATACTTGAAGGGATGTCATATTGAGGAGGGAGCAAGCTTTTTTTCTGCTGCTCCAGTGAATAGGAAACACAGCAATGGATGCAAGCTCCAGGAAAAGAGATTCCAGCTCAACATTAGGAGGAACTTCCTGACAGTAAGGGCTGTTCGACAATGGAACAAACTCCTTCATAGTGTAGTGGAGTCACCTTCCTTGAAGGTCTTTAAACAGAAGCTGGGTGGCCATCTGTCAATGGGGATGCTTTGACTGAGATTTCCTGCATGGCAGAATGGGGTTGGACTGGATGGCCTTTGACTGATTCTATGACTTTTGGTTAAAGTTGAACATAGAATTGCTCTGAAGGACCTAGATCTTCGTAGAGGACATATTCATACAATCCGTGAATAATGAAATCAGCAAAAGTCAAAGCTACAAATGTGGAAGGATGAATGCCGTTTTTTAACCCGAGAGAATACCTCTCTAGGGATTTCTAGGTCCTCCAGTGCAACTCTGTGGTCAACATCTGCCAGGCTTTGGACCATAGAATTGTGTTGCAGGAACTAGAGATGCCCAGAGGAGTCTTTTCTCTGGGAATCTTTAGAGCCTCCAGTGCAACTCTATGGCCAACGTCTAGCAGGATTTCTCTGGAGGACTGAGAGATTCCTAGAAGAGCATATTCACCAAATCCACAAATAATCAAATCCGCAAAAGTCAAAGCCATAAATTTGGAGGGACGAGTGTAATGAAGTAAATAAAACTCTTCTCTTTACAGAAGGAGGGAACTGTGCATTTGATAAACAACTGTGTTAAGATAAGAAAAGAGCTATTTTATTGTCCAAATGCAGGTCTAGCTATATTGTTGTCTGGTTATGCAGTGCAGATACGGCTCATATTTAATATGGACGCTCTCATTTATTGCACCGTTTCATATGTGTTTGAGGCTAAGTTTCCACCGGATGCAACTTTCATGGTGTGAGAAAGCAAAGTGTTTGCACAAGCGGCGAGATCTGAGCTGGGATTTAGTGTGTTCTGGCATAGAGTTTCACTGTTCAAATGACATGTCGCTCGTGTTTTCTATCAGATAGCGATGTGCTGTGATCTCTATTAGGATCTGTCCCAAGAGGTTTCTTCTAACAAGTGTCCAGTTATAAGGGATGCCCCTTATTTCAGGGCCAGGAATCTTGTTCAATATAGGGCTGGCAGGGGTCCCTTATTATAAGAGATGCCCCATATTTAAGGGTTGAATGGTTTTTTCTTTGATATAAACTGAACAAGAACCCCCACCCTTATGATAGTTTTGGATTTGGGCCCTTCATGATGGTGGGGTTGGCCGTCCAACACATCTGGAAGGGGGGGAAAGGTATTGAAACTGTTAGCATTTATGACTCCTTTTACAATGTTGAAACAGCTGTGCTGAGAAATATATATACTTCCTAGGCAGAGATTAAAAATGTTCTATATAAATGATGAAGCCCTAAGAACCTTTAAGACAGTGATAGTCATTGAGCCCTCCTAGGATTCATAAAGGCTGCCTGCAATCTATCCTTGACACACTTACTGAAGAGTAAGTGGCATTGAACTCATGGAAGGCACTTGTATGTACACATTTCACCTATACAAGCCTACAAATCTAAGGGGGTTTTCACGATAATCGCCATAAGTAAGGGTTCACAATAGCAGCAACAACATACTGTATTTTGTCCACATTACTTCCAGAGATCAGCACTCTCCCCACGTTTTTCTGTTGAACATCATGGCAAAAGCTGGATCAATTGCTTCAAAAGAACAGGCTCTTTGCCCTCTTTTCATGCTTCAGTTGACAAACCTTTATCATGTACACTTTCTGTAGCGTTGCCAGTTACTTGCTGCTTGGTGTCACTGAAACTGAATCTTTTTGCTTTCTTTCCCCATTTTAATGAAGAGGATGTGAATGTTAGAAAGGGGGGAAGCGATGGCTCACTATCCAATTTGTTCTGCTTCTGAGCAGCTGCCATGCTCTGGGCCCCAGGCGCATCAGGACGGCTTAGGCTTAACATCCTCTGATCTGCTCTCTCCCCAGGATAGAGATGTGGGCCAGACAGGGAACCCAGGGAGTGAACGCAGATCTGTTCTCATAGCTTGAAGGAGAGAATTTGGATGTGTTGATGGGTGTTTCCAACTCCTTTGTCATATCAGTGAACCCGCATGCAAGACAGAGAAGGAATATGGTAATTCTGCACCATTGTAATTAATACCCTTCAAAATATCACAGATGAAAACCAAGACACGTGTGGCCAAGAAACGTCAGAGTGTGGTCAAGATGGCACCTTACTTAGGAAGAACGTAAAAGCAAAGAGAGATTGCATCTGTTAGCCTTTACTTGAACCTCCTGGCAGTGCAAGCTACCATTGTACTGAGAACATGATATCCAAGTTCTGAATGAATTGAGTGCAAGCTACCATTATACTTAGAACTTGGTTTGCAGCAGTTGAAGTAAGACGAAGACAAAGGGGGAAAGTAGGAGGAGGAGGGAGAAAGTGGGACATTTTAGAAGCAGCAGAAAAAATGGGTGGAGAAGATTAACTGGGATTATCCTGCCACATCAGGACAGTTGTGGGGTATGGCAATCTAATTCTGCCATGAGGAATGTGGGATATGTTGAGAAGCTGGAGCACCTCGAGACTAGGGCGACCAAAATAGTGACATGTCTGGAAACCATGCCCTATGAGCAGAGGCTTAGGTGCTGTGATTGTGTATTCCTGCATGCCAGAGGAAGACAGTGCCATACTTCTGCTGTGTATGTCTTGCCAAGAAAACCATATGAAAGGGTTGCCATAAGTCAAGGGACATAACAACACAACAAAATGATTAAGGCCTGTTACAGACTGCCAAAATAAAGCTGCTTTGGGTCTCTTTGGAGGTATGCTGTTTAAATGATGCATGCATCCTAAGAATCCGGAAGCTGCACCAAAGCTGCACTCCGGTGCTTAGGAATGGAACTCTGATTATTATAATTATCTACAAGAAGATGATAAAACCTTTTAGAGAGCAGCTGTAACTGGACACCTGTTCCATGAAGAGTGCAACGCACAGACTCAAGAACTATACCAGACCATCCCCTGGCCTCTTTATGTCATGATTTATTATCTGAACGCTTTACGGAGCTCTGTTCCTTCTCCCACCATCCTCACTACCTTGTCTTAATGCCAGACATCTGTTTGCAACTTCAGTTTATCAGTTTACTGCCTTTGTAACTACTCCAAACCAATTTTGGTGCCTGCGGAGAGCAGGTAACATTGGTCATTTCCCCATGCCCCTTGTTGATTATGCTGAAGCATGAGGAATTCGTTGGCAATCTGACCGACGTGGAATTCAATTGGGGCCAAAATAATTGACGACTTCGCATTTTTATTTTATTTGATCAAGGGCATGCCTTAGTTACAAGAGCGCAATGAGAAATGTTGGCCTGTTACAGACTGCCAAAATAAAGCTGCTTCGGGTCTCTTTGGAGGTATGCTATTTAAATGACGCATGGGTCCTAAGAGTCCGGAGGTTGCGCCAAAGCCACACTCCATTCCTAAGTACCGGAGTGCAGCTTTTGGTGCAGCTTCTGGATTCTTAGGATGCATGCATCATTTAAATAGCATACCTCCAAAGAGACCCGAAGCAGCTTTATTTTGGCCGTCTGTAACAGGTCGATGTTTCTTTGCTGTCTTATTCCTGTCCCCACCCTCCTGGATCTGGGAAGGATTGCTTTTCTGAGTTACTGCTTCCCTTGGGATCTGGCCCCTTGAGAAAGCTTTGTAACACAAACAAATCAACCAGGGCTGATACGGTGTAATGTTAATCCATGGGATGAAGTACTGTACATTCATATGACAGACTTTGCTTTGCCTTCCTGCATTGTTTTTGGGGTAGGAAATCCTCCAGGAATAGTGTAAGACAGGCTGAGTTAAAAAAATAAATGCTATTTGGTGGAGTGGATCCTAGGGAGAAGTGTATGTATGTCCATTGTGTGAATGAAAATATGCACACTAAACAAAGATCTTTGAGGTGGGAGCAAGCTTGTTTTCTGCTGCTCCACAGACTAGGACCCAGAGCAATGGATGTAAGCTACAGGGAAAGAGATTCCAACTCAATGTTGGGAAGAACGTCCTGAAAGTAAGGGCTGTTCAACAGTAGAAGAGACTCCCTTCGGAGTGTAGTGGAGTCTCCTTCTTTGGAGGTCTTTAAACAGTGGCTGGATGGCCATCTGTCAATGGGGATGCTTTCATTTAGATTTCCTGCATGGCAGAATGAGGTTGGATTGGATGGCCCTTGTGGTCTCTTCCAACTCTGTGATTCTATATACCACACCAAACAGGATGGGGAACATGCAGATATAAAGGGGGTCATAAGAGTAAAAAGTCTGAGAACTACTGAACTAGACAGCAGACAAGAAAAGGCAGCTGTAACAAGGTGGAAAGGACATAGACAGAAAAGAGAGGGTGCTAGACAGGTAAATGGTTCCAGACAAACACATGGGAAGGAGCTTGGGGACATTGGTATTCTCTCTCCCCTTTAAAAAGGAGAGGTGCAAAACCTTTGCTTCAGGTAACTTCAGCATTCTGTTCATTCTGCAAGTGCTGGTGTCCTTGCCAGCCGTGAAAGGCTAAAATTGCAAGCTCAGGGGTTGGCATTGTGAGTCAGAACTCTGTCACTTTCTCTCTTGTATTTCAAGGGGATTGCTTATTGGCAGTGAAAGGTGACCTCAGAGCTGCCCAGAGGGGTGCTTTCTTCTACACAGGGCAGGATTAAGGGAACAAAATGTGGAGATTATTGCTGAAACGAATGGGAATGTGGTGATAACCCAGCAAAAACCACCTTTAAAAAATAAAACAATTGGGGATGGAGCAAGCTTGTTTTCTGCTGCTCCAGAGAATAAATGCAAGCTACAGGAAAAGAGATTCCACCTTAACATTAGGAGGAACTTCTTGACAGTAAGGGCTGTTTGACAGTGGAACACACTTCCTCAATGGAGGATAGTCTAGTCTCCTTCTTTGGAGGTCTTTAAACAGAGGTTGGATGGCCATCTGTCAATGGGGATGCTTCGATTGAGAGTTCCTGCATGGCAGAATGCGGCTTGACTGGATGGCCCTTTTTGGGGTCTCTTCCAACTCTAGGATTCTGTAAGAATCCTTTAAAGTGTGTATAGTTGCCAGCTGTTTAAGGTTACTTCCCTTGTTTTTAATTATTTGATAGCATGGACTGGTTAAATGTTAACCTTCAGTAAGAATTCATGGTTTTGGTTTTCCAGTCTTAGTTTTAAGAAATGTTCATTTATACAACAACAGCACAGAATCTTTGAGCAGCCTGTGAATAATGGGTGAAAAGACCCATATAGCAGCCCAGGGTTTTATACAAGCTTAACTTGAAATCATTAAAAACTTACATTTTCTGCAAACTTTTTGTCAACCACATGTAGGCCTTATGGTTACTTTCTGACTTTCCCTCTTTAAGTGCCATTTCTCTGTCTTAGAAAACCCGAAAGTGACATTGTAGAGTAGGTTGTTATGATCTCCATAATGATATTGGGGGTGCTAAGGATACACTGCCTTGTATAAGGTTACTGAGGGCCAAATCCCAGACTCATTTACTTGAGATTAAGGCCCACTGTGTCCAGGCCATGAATGGTTTGAGCATTGGACTATGACTTTAGAAACCAGGGTTCAAATCCCCATTCCACCATGGATCCTGCAAGTCAACCTCTCTCAGACTTAGAGGAAGGCGAAGGTGCAAATCCCTCTACACTATCTTGCCAAGAAAGCCCCAAGATAGGTTCACCTTCTGGGCACCATATATCTGAGACAACTTGAAGGCACTCAACAACTCCTGCAAGGCAGAATGGGATTGGATTGGATGGCCTTGGGGTCTTGTCCAACTCTAGGATCTTATGTATTCTTACATGGCAGTTCAGGGTTGGACTCTTCCAACAGTACGATTCTATTATACTTTCAATCTATTATTCATAGGGCCATCAGAAGTCGAAGTAATCTTGACAGTAAATAGCTACAAGAAGCCCTATTAAGTTCAATGGGGTTTTCTTCTGATGTCCAGGCCTGCTTTGGTAGTGAGTTAGTGCAAACTAGGTTTGGCCTCTCAACTGCTGGGCTGATCCATGTTCTCTGTGTCCTTGATCTGACAGTGCCATGGGAGACACAGACGCTTTGCTGGAACATCTTCTGTCAGGCTGCCTCATGCTGCTTGCAGATTTAATACTGTCCAGACAAATGTCAGCTGGAGGCAACATGTTTTGTTTTGTTTTATTTTTAAATGTTACAATTGGAAGCTTAAAGCCTACCTTATATTCTCACAGTGGTACAGGATTCAATGGCCAGGGCACTCTGCATGCGGTCAGACCATCTTTCTTTGTCAGTGTCCCAGGGCTAAGGAAGCAGCAGGGGCATTCTACCTACAGCTTTTGGTGGGGGATCTCATTCTTTTGCACTAGTGTGCAGGTGGAGGAGGAGAGATGTGTTTAGGGTTTTCATCCCAAGGCCTTATTCTATGAACAGGCTTTAGGGGCAGACGAATCCCCTAGTAGGATGACAAATCAGCATAAAGACCCATGGTCACCTGTAAGCAGAAGGCAGGCCTCACCTTCTTGGGTCAGACTACTCCATTGACCATAATGTTAGTTTTTTTTTGGGGGGGGGGAGTTTACTGAAGCCTGATACAGACAGGCCAAAAAAAAGCTGCTTCGAGTCACTTTGGAGGTATGGTGTTTCAATGATACATGTGTCCTAAGAGTCCAGAAGCTGCACCAAAGCCACACTCCAGTCCTAAGGACTGGAGTGCAGCTTTGATGCAGCTTCCAGACTCTTAGGATGCATGCATCATTGAAACACCATACCTCCAAAGTGACCTGAAGCAGCTTTATTTTGGCCTGTCTGTATAGGGCCTGAAATATGTAGAACTGCTCTTCTTTTTTGTGGTGTAGGACTTATTTTTTCCATGTTATTTCTGCCTCTGATACTAAATTTTCTGGTAAAGAAATAATGCCCAGGAACACATCCCCTGTGTTAACTTAGGCATATTTGCAAATACACGAAGTGAAAGAAATTTTCCCTCCCCAGCCTTTTGCCATAGGTCCCTGAATGTTACAAAAGAGAAGAAATGGGGAACATGAAAACAGAAACCGAACAGGTGGCTTTATAAAGGGAGAAACAAAATTCCCAGCAGGCCCACGTTTGACAGCTTTGTTTGGCTAGTATGAAACAATTGCCATCCAACTGCTCAGCTTGCCTGCTAAGTACAATGTGTTTCCCATTGCCATCCACAGCAGTCTTGTGTTAGCAACAACACAATTTCACTGCAACGTGGGAATCCTAAACAAGGGACTAAGGGACTGGGACTTAACTCTTTGAGGTTTCTTACCTACAGCAAAGGTAAAACTTCTTCCTTTGGACTATTATTGGCAAGTTTTACCTATACAAAACCTAAAAGTTTTTCCCAGATTTAGATTTCTTGAGAAATTCAATGTTCTCTACATAATAAAGGGGCTGATGAAGAAGCCAGTGGCGCTTTGAAAGCTTGCATGGTGTACTTTGTGCTTTTTTGTTGACCCAGAAGTATTGCTGTGTTGTGGATTCTGTTGTAGCTGTGTGTGTGCGTGCACGTATCTGGGGGAAAAAAGAGGTACACTTTTCCCAAGTGTGAATAAGCACCATTTATTTAAGCAGTGACAACCAGGTTGTTCAAAATGTGCCTCTGAAACCATTCAATAAGAGGAAAAGCTTGGGCAGTTCCCACGTCTGTGCCCTCAGCTCAGTTACATAAAGGTTCCTTTGGCATTCAGGAGACATTGCCAGCAAGGCAAAAGGAGACATCGTCCGTTTTACAAATGTGCCTAAGCAAGATGTCAGCTGCCCAAGAGGATTCTGGGATTAGCTTGGGTAGAATTAAAAGATCAGCAGAGAATTTAGAGTCCCTTTGCCAACCTTCTTCCACCTCTCAAAGGCTCCACAACTGCAGTCAAACGTTGAATTATCCAACTTCATTCAGTTTTACACAAACCTGCTTAAAATGCATGCAAGTTTTATTGGACACATTCCTTTCTTTTGGGGTCAGAGTAGGATTTTTGAAACAGAGAGGAAGGCTAAGAATCCAACTCATGAATACAGTGGTTCAAAAAGGATGGTGAAAAACCTAATAAGGGCCTGTTACAGACTGCCAAAATAAAGCTGCTTCGGGTCTCTTTGGAGGTATGCTATTTAAATGATGCAAGGGTCCTAAGAGTCTGGAGGTTGCGCCAAAGCCACACTCCATTCCTAAGCACTGGAGGGCAGCTTTGGCGCAGCTTCCGGATTCTTAGGATGCATGCATCATTTAAACAGCATGCCTCCAAAGAGACCCAAAGCAGCTTTATTTTGGCAGTCTGTAACAGGCCAAGAACAGCTTTACTTTTGCACTGTTTTTTGCATTATGGTGTGCCAGTTCCTGGATATTACATCTTTAACAGAAATTGTGGGGCCCAAGGTACACGAAAGGGAGACAGGAAGAGAGTATCAGGGCTTCTGGGTACAAAAGAATCCTACTTCAAATCTTGGAGAGCTACTGCCAGTCAATAATGAGCTGGACTTGTAGTTTGATTCAATATAAGGCAGCTTGCTTTATTCTGTAGGGAGCACATGATTCTTTGTAAATGGCTGTGTTAATGGCATGGAAAAAGACATGTGTTTCAAATTTGCAGATGACACCAAATTAGGAGGACTAGCTAATGCCCCAGAGGGCAGAATCTGTATTCAAAATAGCTTTGATAAATTTGACAGCTGGGCCAAAACTAACAAAATGAATTTCAATAGAGATAAGGCACTATATATCTAGGCAAGAAAAGTGAAATGCACAAATATTGGATGGTTGGCACCTGGCTTGAAAACAGGACATGTGAAGAGGACATAAGGGTCTTAATAGTTCTTGTGGTCAACTGCCCTCAAGTCGACTTTGACCTCCAGTATCTCTATGAATGAGGCATCTCCAAGACACCCTGTCCTCAGTTGCTCTGCTCAAAGAGGCCGCGTCCTCTTCGATTAAGTCTATCCATCTGGTCCATGGTCTTCCAAAATGACAGCTGTAACTCACATATAAAAAAGGAACCATTCCCTGGGGAAAGGCAAGAGACAGAAGACATAATTTGTCCTAGAAGCATCAGCCTTTAGAGTGAGCAAAAACAGTTATTCCTGCTGGAATTTTGCAGCTGCTTTGGCACTGTTTTCCTTTGCTTCATCCTTTAGATCCTTTGTTATATGGCCCTATGTTTTACCCTCGGCCTATCCACAGGTCATATCAAAATCCATCATTTTACCACCTGTCCTCAACTTGTACCAGAGGTCAACATATAGTTGAGTATATATGGTATACCTTTGCACTAGGAGCTTCTCTAGATTTAGATACTGTCAGAACAAGTCTCCTTGATTTTGTCTCTGTTAAATATTTGGCATAAAATGAGAGTGTCCACCCCTAAGCCTTTCACAAATAAGAAAGGGCATGTTCTGCGATGTAACGAGAAAAGAACAGGGGATTTCTCAGCTGACGCCCAAATGCCAACTGCCCCTGAGCACAATACAGTAGCCGATCGTTCCTCCCAGCCCCATCCCAGACACAACTGACCGCCCCGCGACGTCAGGGACCATAATATGTGGGAACTTTTAGAAAGCAACACACTGCTCTTGTGCTATTTTAAACTACAAACTGTACATTTCATTTTGTTTCTGTTCTCTGATTCTTTCAGGCATTGGGAAAATAGCATAGCCCCTCTGGCCTTGCTTTTCCTAACTATGTCCAGCTTGTCTGTCCTCTCCTGACTCCCCCAAATAACTTGTCTGCTGATCCCTTTAATTGTGACTGACAGATTTAATCCCCTCAAGGCTGGGATTTTAATTGTTCTCTCCATTGAAAGGACCCCCCCAATTGCATAATCTGTTTTCCTGGAACATCTGACATGTGAACCAAGAAAGAGAGAGGGCAGATTAACTTTCCATCACCAGCTGTTTAGTTGGTATGCTTATTTCCCCCCCTCTTTGCCTCTCTTGTATGTGTGTACATGCAAGTAATTACGTACGTCTGTGTGTGTGTGCATCTTGTTGTGTGCCTTGGCAAGATTTGGTCAGAGCAGGTTTGCCTTTACCTTCTTCTGAAACTGTGGGAGTGTGACTTGCCGGAGGCTGAGTTGGGATTCAACCCTGGTCTCCAGAGTCTTAGTCCAGCACTCAAACCATTCTACCAGGCTGTCTCTCTCTCTCTGTAATAAATGAAGATGTGTGCATATATAATACATCACAATATATGATTCAACAATAAGCGATATAAATGTGATTGGCCTGTTTCAGACTGCTAAAATAAAGCTGCTTCGGGTCTCTTTGGAGGTATGCTGTTTAAATGATGCATGCATCCTAAGAATCTGGAAGCTGCACCAAAGCTGCACTCCAGTGCTTAGGAATGGAGTGTGGCTTTGGCGCGACCTCCGGACTCTTAGGACCCATGCATCATTTAAATAGCATACCTCCAAAGAGACCCAAAGCAGCTTTATTTTGGCAGTCTGTAACAGGCCCTAGAAAGGTATTCTCTCAGGTTAAAAAAGTACTCTTTATTTGCCGCTTTGTCACCCTCCACAGCCCAGGGAATGTGGAGGGCCCACTGTAGTGCTATGGTCGAAACTCGAAAGGCAAATTTGAATCAAGATTTCAAAATTAGGATGGTGAAACTGGTCCTGTAACCAGGCATTGAATGTAAATGCAATCGTGACTCTGATTTTTAAAAAAGAGACCCTGACCTTTCTAGTTCTATTTTTATCAAGACTGGTGCCTTGAATCAAAGGATTTCTGTGGCAACCACTTCTTACTGCTTTTAATTTATGACTTTCCTGCTTGTGTTTTAAAAAGCCTCCTTTTTTTGTTCTCCATTCATCACAGCCCAACCTTGACATTATTAAATGCTGCAGACGGTGTCTTTGAGCTGGCTTCTTGTGTCCTTTTTCTTAATGCAAACACAGCAAAGGAGTTTCCAGCGTATTTTTAATTCTGGTTTTGAGCTTTATCAGAAGTGGGAGGTGGGAGACTTTTTATTTGTCTTAAATAAAATATACCATCTGAATAATCTCCATTGTTTGAAGTTGCAGCAGAGATGTGTTTATGTACAAAATTCCTGATGCCAGGGGCATGGAACTTCAAAGTTAATCTTCTGAGGGCCACATGGCACCACTAGGCAAAGGCAAAGTTGCGTTGTGCCATCCCATCTTCTCTCTCTGGCCTCTTTTCTGTCTGCTACCCTTCTTTACCCCATCCCATGCCACTCCATTTTCCTCTCCTTCTTTCTCCACCCTCCTTCATCTTTCTTCCTTTCTTTCTCTTTATCAGTCTTGCCTGAAGTGCAGACACTTATAAAAATAGATTCTTTAGGATGCCTGTGTGTTGTAGTAGTTTGAATGTTGGTCTAGGGCTTCAGGAGGCCAGGATGTGTGTGTTCCCACCTTGAGCAAGTCACATTCTCTTAGCCTCAGAGGAAGGCCATGGCAAACTTCCTCTTAACAAATCTTGGAGAGAAAACCCATTGATAGGTTCACATCAGGGTTACCATAAGTCAGAAATGACTTGAAGGGACATGACAAACAAGAAATATTCTCGAGGACATAAGATTCTATGGCCTGCCTAAAATTTGAACCTCAACTTTGAGTACTGATGGCTTTATATATACCATTCTGTGCAAGGTTTCATATGTTTTTCAAAAGGTCTCTAGACCTTATGGTTATGATGGTGTCTTCTCAAGTATGTAAGCAATGCCTTTTCAGATCTCTTAATTCCTTCTTTCTGGATTTCCCCCCTAGTTAAATAGATAAACAGGTTTCATCAATGCCTCTCCGCCTTCTGTGTCATGAGCCTACCAGCCAGTGGTCAAGCTGAGGTTGCCTTTACTGGGCTATGGACTTGGACCCCTACGCAAGCATGCAGGTTGGAATGCGGGTGGTCCGTGGTATGGATTGGAAGTGGAGCAACCAGGACAACGGTGAAGGAAATGTTGGTACAGTGGTGGAGATTGGTCGGCAGGGCAGCCCGACAACACCAGATAAGACTGTGGTGGTCCAGTGGGATCATGGAACCCGCACAAATTATCGGACTGGATTCCAAGGGGCTTATGATCTTCTTTTGTACGATAACGCACAAATAGGTATGTTTGGTGTGTTGTTGCTTTTTCTAGTACAGGCACGAGCTATTGGCATCCACCTCTCCTGTTGCAGACTACAGATTATAGGCTCCCATGGGTGGGAAGGTAAATTCAAATTCTGTCTGAGGCCGAAAAGCAGTATGATGGTAAGCATGAGCTCTAGAGTAAAGATAGGATCATACACAGTGGAGGTGTATGAGGGCTGTGGAAGGTGGAAATCAGAAACAAGCAAATTCAACAAGGTAGCTGGATTCTGCAGAGATAGGACTTGTGCTGTTGCAGGAGCAGAAGGTCCAGAATTGAAGAATTAACTAGTTTGATCTCCAGAGGCCAACCTCAGACCAGCTGCAAACATTTCGAACCAGTTCTTGAAGGGATACCCCTGTTTTTAAGGACTTCTATGTTTTTAACAGATTCTCTTAGTACAGTTAAGGGCACTTGCATTTCTTTGCTCTTAACAATGGCCTGTTACAGACTGCCAAAATAAAGCTGCTTCGGGTCTCTTTGGAGGTATGCTGTTTAAATGATGCATGCATCCTAAGAATCTGGAAGCTGCACCAAAGCTGCCCTCCAGTGCTTAGGAATGGAGTGTGGCTTTGGCGCGACCTCCAGACTCTTAGGAACCATGCATCATTTAAATAGCATACCTCCAAAGAGACCCGAAGCAGCTTTATTTTGGCAGTCGGTAACAGGCCTATGTTTTTTTGCTGAACAGAGGCTGTGTCAGTACATATACATGTTCCTACTGGTCCTGATGCCTTCCTGATGTGGGTGGTTGTTCATACCCTTCTGCCTCCGTGAATGATGAGGTTCCTTGTAGAACCAATGTCTGCAGTTGCTACGGAGCTTGGTTTAGTGTCTCCTGGAGTTTATGGGGTAGCTATGGGAATGCTTAAGACATGGCAGTTCAAGTTGAGTTCTGCGTCAGAATTTGATTATGAAATTTTGGGGCTTCATCATCACAGGAAAATGTCTTACACTGAGTGAGACCATTGAATCAGATCATCAGTGTTTGCTCACCATGACCCATGACATGCTGGGTCAGATTGCTCCTGAGCATCCCTTCTCACAGAGTAGAGCCAAACCGTGATGGCAAGGAAAGAAGTGAGAAGGTGACTAGAGTAACATTGGCAAAACTGGGGAAAAGGCAGGAAATAACCAAACAAATAATTGATAACCATACATAGTTTAGGTGGCTCTTGTGCTCAAGGCATTGACATAAGTCTGTTTTCCCTCTCTCATTTAGGTGTCCGCCATCCCAATATCATCTGTGACTGTTGCAAAAAGCATGGGATCCGTGGGATGCGCTGGAAGTGCAAGATCTGTTTTGACTATGACCTGTGCATGCAGTGTTACATGAACAATAAGCATGACCTATCCCATGCCTTTGAGCGCTACGAAACTGCCCATTCACAGCCGTAAGTCTCCTAACTTGTTTGCCATCTGCAAACAAAACATCTTTTCTTTGGCAAGTGATAGCTAGGCCAGTAGAACCTGTGGTTTTTCTTATTTTAGAACAAGGGCCTTGACCTTTCAGATGTTATACAAGACATTATCATTGGCTGTGTTAAGAATGGATGATGGGAGTTGTATCCTAAAGCACCTGGAAATTTCCTTGCACTCCTTCCCTTCCTTTATATAAGGAATTGAGGTGTGTGAATGTGTGTGTTTAGGAAAAAACATGATTTGGATTTTTGATTGCAGGTTGACATGGATGTAAATGCTATTTTGATAAAATCTTTTAATGGGTTTAGTGTATTTATAAATTTATACACATTTGCTATTCTTGCTATAGACTGATTTGTGCTTTATTCTTCAGATGGGCTGATTTGATCATATGAAAAAGTTATAATTTTTGAGACATAGATGGATACATAAATCAAGCAAGCCACGATCATTGTTTATAATCCTGGTTTGTTTGCTAACTAGAGCTCAAAGACGTGCAGTGGAGAACTGTGGTTACTTTAAAACTGTAAGACAGATGCCACAAAAAATGTGGAGGCATATTAACCTTTACACACCATGTACAGGCTCATTTACATATCTCTCAAACGTGGTTTAGTGTTACACTTGAACTGACCTTTCATTCATTAGCAGACATTCTTGGCATCGAAGTCTTAAAATCCTATCATGTATGCCTGCACCATGTTTAGGTTTATCTCCCATGAGGGCGAGTAAGGGAGGAAAAGGAGAATGACATTTCTACTCATAGATTCTCAGTCTTTCACTGACCCATACTCCATTTCCCTCATTGTCTCATGTAGTAAGATAAATAAGAGGCTGGAATCTGAATTCTGTCACTCTTTCCATGTTTTGAAGCAGAGTCAGTTACTGCATTTATGAGATGGAACATAGACTGTTCCCCCCCCCCCCTTTTTTAAAAGAAAAAGACAGTGGACCAACATTGACATTGGCCCCATACAGACAGGCCAAAATAAAGCTGCTTCAGGCCACTTTGGAGGTATGCGGTTTAAATGATGCATGCGTCCTAAGAGTCTGGAAGCTACACAAAAGCTGTGCTCCAGTCCTTAGGACTGGATCGTGGCTTTGGCGTGGCTTCTGGACTCTTAGGACATATGCATTATTTAAACAGCATACCTCCAAAGTGGCCCGAAGCAGCTTTATTTTGGCCTGTCTGTATGGGGCCATTATTACCATTTGTATTGGCATGGGCTGTATATCTGTAGACCCTCAGTGGACATAGAAGCTTCCCTAGGTCTGATTACAAGTGGGCTGTAGAAATGTGGCCACAAGGAAAGAAAGGTCCGTTAAAAACGAGCAGGAAAGTACGTGCTCAGCACGTACTAGGGTTAGAAAGGGGCGTCTCTTCCCGACGCCCCTAACCCTAGTACGGACTGAGTCCGTATGAAATGGCGGCGACCGTTCCACACGGCCGCTGCCATCTTGATGTAGCGGATGTGCTGCGTCTGCACGTCACACCCCAGAAATGATGCCACGAGTGCGCGGTTCGGCACTTGCGGCATCTCTTCTGGGTCGAAGGAAGTGCAGTGTCCGGGAACCGCACCGTTTGGCTGCTGCGGTTCCTGGACGTTGCAACCAGTGGCAGCAGCAGACCGCCGCTTTTCAGCGGTCTGTAACCCGGAAAAGAGAAGTGGGGTGGCACATAAAGAGAGAGGACAGTAAGGAAGAAAGTGAAATTATGTAGAACATACAGAATGGGGGAAGAAATAGTGTGGCACAGAGAGAGGAAGAGGGAAATGGTGTGGAAGAGAAATAGAGTAGAATAGTGGGAGAGAGGTAGAGAGAAAAAGAGAGAGATATGGCATAGGAAAGAAAAAGAGGAAGAGAAATGGAGTGGGAGAAGAAAATTTTAGATTTTAGCGGATCTTGTTTTGGCTTTCTAAGACACCTTGGGTCCCACATTGGAAGAAAGACATCATATAAATGGAATAAAAGAAAGAAAGTAAACTTGGATGGATGGATGAAGTGAAAAAGAAATGATAAATGCTGAAGAAAGAAAAATTTGATCAGAAAATGGGACAGCAATGAAAGAAAGGAAGGGAAGATAAAGAAGAGAGAGAAAGAGAGAAGTGAAGTGACAGAAAGAAAGAAAATAATGGTGTACCATGGAGAGACCTATGCAATCCAGAATTGTTGGAAACTATACTCATTTACTTGCTATACCTGCACACATATGTTGTCCCCTCCTGCGCCCTTTCAGTTAACATCTTTATGTAGGAAATAGATTCCCTGACCATTGCCACAGAAGAAATGGCACAGTTTCAGTTTGTGGATTGATACCTTGTTTGCTGAGAGATTTTCTGGAGGTGGAGGTGAAAACAGCAGTAGGTGTCAAGGCTGTGCAGTTGGCTCAGTCCATCCAAGTTTTCCTTGGCAACGTAAATCATTAGCAGTTCAGTGTATGATCTGACCAGTTCAAATAACCAGACTAGGAAAAGTAGTACACATTCTCCTCTCCAAATGTATCACTCCCCACTGTCTGTCTATACAGATGTTCTGTTACCTGGAGAGAGTGTTAAAATACTACCACACTGCTAAGAGAAATTTGGCCTCAGGCGTCAAGCTATTCTTTTAAACACAATGTAAAGCACGTATCTTCTATGCAGATGGGTATTTAAACTTTCACTTGAATAATTGAGATGGCATGTAAATTGGGGTTGACAGAACAAGGCATCTCAGGGAAAGAGTCTTCATGTAACAGCTGCATTCAGATGTAATACTAAAGCTTGGTTGTTATGAGCAAGAACCAGCCTTCAGCTAGCTTTACTGGCTTCTCCACACTTTCTTCCTCTTCTACACTTCCAATATCACCAGAAGGAAGAGATCAGATTCTTTCTATTTTGTTTTAAATTGTTGCTGTTTGTTGATGTATGCCTTCAAGTTGCTTCCGAGTTATGAAGACCCTAACACAACCCTATCATGGAATTTTCTGGGGCTGAGAGTGTGTATGTCCAGTGGGGCCAGGCAGGGAATCACACCCTGGTCTCAAGAAACAACTACATCTCTCTGACTGTTTTAGATTAGCCTTAGTTTAATGTAGGGGTCGACATACTCAAGTGTAAGATACATCAAGTACAGGCCAGGCTCAAAGCAAGTTCCTCAAGTATAAAGATACATCAGTGAAGACCAACATGAGAATAACAGAGGCGGTTTATAGACCGCCCGTTTGGGGCGGCCTGTTCCCGCCCCTTTCCCCGCCGGTTCAGGGCCTCCGCTGCCAGAACAGCAGCCTCCGAGGCCCCGATCTGTCGCTTTCCAGGCCGCGGGGAAGTGGCAAAAGGCTGCTTCCCCGCGGCCTGGAAAGGGGTGTCCTTGGGGCTTCATGCCCCAAGGACACCCGACAGCGGTGGGGAGGAGGGGCCCCTTTCTCCTTTGCGTCGCTGGTGCAGCTGTCTAAAGGCTGTGCAAACCGCAGAAGGAGCTCCGTTTCAGAGCTCCTTCTGGCGCCGCGGAAAGGGCACTCTATGCACCCTGGTGCGGTGCCAGTATGTCACAACCGCGCTGCCTCGTTTGGAGGCGGTGCAGTGGTGATGTAGCAATGGTGGCCCCTGTGTGGAATGGGCGCCGCCATTTTGTATGGACTGGGTCCGTATTAGGGTTAGGGGCGTCCAGAAGGGACACCCCTTTCTAACCCTTATACGGACCCAGTCCGTACTTTATGCCCGTTTGTAATGGGCCAGAGTCTCTTAGAGATCTCTCACTCAGTGTAATCTGAAGCCATCTTCACACCAGTTAACAACATGGCAACCTCAAGCAGTCATGGGGGCAGTTTTTCAGCTCTCTGACCCACTGTGACTCATTGGGGCCCCCAAAAAACTTTTAAAAATGCAAACAGATGCCCAATTCAGTTTTTACAAATCTCCTTAAGGACGATGCAGGAGGATACTCTTCGCCTTCTCTGGATGCAAAATCACTGTACCAGGATGGAAAAATAATTTTTTTAACCAAAAATGTAGGTAGTCTAGAAGATGCATGCGATACAGGATTTCTATTTCTGGTATAGTGTGTTGTTTGGACCCTAAAGTATTTCTTTATTTGTTAATTTAATTAATTTATTTATTTCTATCCCACTTTTTCCCCAGTTAGGGACTCAAAGCGGCTCACATAAAATTTTAAAACACGTAATTAAAACTTCACCCAATACAAAATTTAAAATGAGATTAAACTATCAAAAATGAAAACCGGATTAGAACATACGTCATTGAACATACACACATGCACATACACACCACCACGACCGCAGCAATTACAGTGTATACCCATGTATCAGTCTAGAAATTGTAGTCAAAAAATGGACTGAAAAAACCTTGGTTGACTTATCCACGGCTCAATGCAAATATTGTACTTTAATT